>OU342740.1:212922627-214122627 GCA_910589775.1 Avena eriantha
ATGGATCCATCAAAGTCATTGCATGACCGTTATTTTTATTAACCACTAAGCTAGTGTTATTGCATGTCTGTTCTTCGCACAAACCACGTATGGATCCACCAGTGTGAGATGGCATGTGTGTTCTTTTCGCAAACCACATAAGGATCCACCAACGTCATTGGATGTGTGTTCTTTTCATGAACCACACCTAGAGTCACTGCATGTCTGTTCTTTCACAAACCACACATGGATCCACCAGTGTCATTGGATGTGTGTTCTCCTCACAAACCACATATGGATCGACCAGAGTTCATTATATGTTTGTTCTTTTCAAAAACCACATATGGATCCACCAGTGTCATTGGATGTGTGTTCTCCTCACAAACCACATATGGATCGACCAGAGTTCATTGTATGTCTGTTCTTTCCAAAAACCACATATGAATCCACCAGTGTCATTGCATGTGTGTTCTTTTCATTAACCATAGCTAGAGTCATTGTATGTGTGTTCTTCTCACAAACCACATATGGATCCACCAGAGTTCATTGCATGTGTGGTCTTTTCATTAACCACAACTAAGGTCATTGCATGTGTGTTCTTTTCACAAACTACATATGGATCCATCAGAGTCATTGCATGACCGTTATTTTCATTAACCACTAAGCTAGTGTCATTGCATGTCTGTTCTTTCCACACACAACATATGGATCCAATAGTGTGATTGCATGATTATTCTTTTGACAAACCACAACTAGAGTCATTGCATGTGTTTTCTTTTCACAAACCACATAAGGATCCACTAGTGTCATTGGATGTGTGTTCTTTTCATGAACCACACCTAGAGTCAGTGAATGTCTGTTCTTTCACAAACCACACATGGATCTGCTAGTGTGATTGGATGTGTGTTTTTCTCACAAACCACATGTGGATCCACCAGAGTTCATTGCATGTCTGTTCTTTTCACAAACCACATATGGATCCACCAGTGTCATTGCATGTGTGTTCATTTCATTAACCACATCTAGAGTCATTGCATGTGTGTTCTTTTCTTTAACCACATCTAGATTCAATAGAGTCATTGCATGTTAACCACAGATAGTGTCATTGCATGTCTGTTCTTTCCAGAAACCACATATGGATCCACCAGTGTGATTGCATGTGTGTTATTGTCACAAACCCCAGCTAGAGTCATTGCATGTGTGTTCTTTACACAAACCACATTAGGATCCACCAGTGTCATTGGATGTGTGTTCTTTTCATGAACCACACCTAGAGTCAGTGCATGTCTATTCTTTCACAAACCAAACATGGATCCACCAGTGTCATTGGATGTGTGTTCTTCTCACAAACCACATATAGATCGACCAGACTTCATTGCATGTCTATTATTTTCACAAACCACATATGGATGTACTAGTGTTATTGCATGTCTGTTCTTTTAATTAACCATAGCTAGAGTCATTGTATGTGTGTTCTTCTCACAAACCACATATGGATCCACCAAAGTGCATTGCATGTGTGTTCTTTTCATTAACAACACCTAAAGTCATTGCATGTGTGTTCTTTTCACAAACTACATATGGATCCATCAGAGTCACAGCATGTCCGTAATTTTCATTAACCACTAAGCTAGTGTCATTGCATGTCTGTTCTTCGCACAAACCACATATGGATCCACCAGTGTGATTGCATGTGTGTTCTTTTCACAAACCACATAAGGATCCACCAGCGTCATTGGATGTGTGTTCTTTTCATGAACCACACCTAAAGTCACCGCATGTCTGTTCTTTCACAAACCACACATGGATCCACTAGTGTCATTGGATGTGTGTTCTTCTCACAAACCAAATATGGATCGACCAGAGTTCATTGCACGTTTGTTCTTTTCAAAAACTACATATGGATCCACTAGTGTCATTGCATGTGTGTTCTTTTCATTAACCATAGCTAGAGTCATTGTATGTGTTCTTCTCACAAACCACATATGGATCCACCAGAGTTCATTGCATGTGTTTTTTCATTAACCACAGCTAGAGTCATTGCATGTGTGTTCTTTTCACAAACCATAGCTAGAGTCATTGCATGTCTGTTCTTTCCACAAACCACATATGTATCCACTAGTGTCATTGCATGTGTGTTCTTTTAATTAACCATAGCTAGAGTCATTGCATATGTGTTCTTCTCACAAACCACATATGGATCCACCAGAGTTCATTGCATGTGTGTTCTTTTCATTAACCACAACTAAGGTCATTGCATGTGTGTTCTTTTCACAAACTACATATGGATCCATCAGAGTCATTGCATGACCGTTATTTTTATTAACCACTAAGCTAGTGTCATTGCATGTCTGTTCTTCGCACAAACCACGTATGGATCCACCAGTGTGAGATGGCATGTGTGTTCTTTTCGCAAACCACATAAGGATCCACCAACGTCATTGGATGTGTGTTCTTTTCATGAACCACACCTAGAGTCACTGCATGTCTGTTCTTTCACAAACCACACATGGATCCACCAGTGTCATTGGATGTGTGTTCTCCTCACAAACCACATATGGATCGACCAGAGTTCATTATATGTTTGTTCTTTTCAAAAACCACATATGGATCCACCAGTGTCATTGGATGTGTGTTCTCCTCACAAACCACATATGGATCGACCAGAGTTCATTGTATGTTTGGTCTTTTCAAAAACCACATATGAATCCACCAGTGTCATTGCATGTGTGTTCTTTTCATTAACCATAGCTAGAGTCATTGCATGTGTGTTCTTCTCACAAACCACATATGGATCCACTAGAGTTCATTGCATGTGTGGTCTTTTCATTAACCACAGCTAGAGTCATTGCATGCGTGTTCTTTTCACAAACCACAGCTAGACTCATTGCATGTCTGTTCTTTCCACAAACCACATATGTATCCACTAGTGTCACTGGATGTGTGTTATTTTCACAAACCGCTCATGGATCCACCAGTATCATTAAAATGTGTGTTCTTTTCATTAACCGCACATGGATCACCTAGAGTCATTGTATGTGTGTTCTTTTCACAAACCACATAAGGATCCATCAGAGTTATTGCATGTTTGTTCTTTTCATTAACTACAGCTAGTTTCATTGCATGTATGTTCTTTTCACGAACCACATAATGATCCACTAGAACCATTGCATGTGTGTTCTTTTCACAAAGCACATATGGATCCACCAGTGTCATTGGATATGTGTTATTTTTATGAACCACACCACACATGGATCCATATGTGCATGTCCGTTCTTTCACAAACCACACATGGATCCACCAGAGTCATTGTATTGCCTGTCCTTTTCACAAACCACAGTTAGATTCACTGCATGTATGTTCTTTCGACAAACCACATAAGGATCCACTAGATTCATTGCATGTATGTTCTTTTAACAAACGATATATTGATCCACTAGTGTCATTGCATGTGTGTTCTTCTCAAAAACCACATATGGATCCACCAGAGTTCATTGCATGTTTGTTCTTCTCACAAACCACATAAGGATCCACCAGTTTCATCGCATGTGTGTTATTTTCATTAACAATAACTTGAGTCATTGCATGTGTGTTCTTCTCACAAACCACACATGGATCCATCAGAGTTAATTGCATGTATGTTCCTTTCATTAACCACCGCTAGAGTCATTGCATTTCTGTTCTTTTCACAAACCACATATGGATCCACCAGTGTCATTGCATGTGTGTTCTTTTCATTAACCATAGCTAGAGTCATTGCATGTTTGTTCTTCTCACAAACCACATATGGATCCAACAGAGTTCATTGCATGTGTGTCCTTTTCATTAACCACATATGGATCCATGAGAGTCATTGCATGTCTGTTCTTTTCATTAACCACAGCTAGTGTCATTGCATGTTTATTCCTTCCACAACCACATATGGATCCACTAGTGTCATTGCATGTGTGTTCTTTTCACAAACCACAGCTAGAGTCATTGCATGCCTTTCCACAAACCACATAAGTATCCACTAGTGTGATTTCATGTGTGTTCTTTTCACAAACGACAGCTATAGTCATTGCATGTGTGTTCTTTTCACAAACCACACATGGATCCACCAGTGTCATTGCATGTATGTTCTATTCACAAACCACAACTAGAGTCATTGCATGTCTGTTCTTTTCACCAAACCACATATGGATCCACCAGAGTTCATTGCATGTGTGTTCCTTTCATTAACCACGGCTAGAGTCATTGCATGTGTGATCTTTTCACAAACCACATATGGATCCATTAGAGTCATTGCATGTCTGTTCTTTTCATGAACCACAGCTAGTGTCTATGCATGTCAGTTCTTTCCACAAACCACATATGGATCCGTCAGAGTCATTGCACGTTTGTTCTTTTCATTAACCACAGCCAGTGTCATTGCATGTGTGTTCTTTCCACCAGCAAATATGGATCCACTAGTGTCATTGAAATGTGTGTTCTTTTCATTACCCACAGCTAGTGTCATTGCATGTCTATTCTTTCCACAAACGACATATGGATCCACCAGTGTCATTGCATGTGTGTTCTTTTTACAAACCACAACTAGAGTCATTGCATGTCTTTCCCCAAAGCACATAAGGATCCACCAGTGTGATTGCATGTGTGTTCTTTTCACAAACCACAGCTAGAGTCATTGCATGTGTACTCTTTTCACAAACCACACATGGATCCACTAGTGTCATTGCATGTATGTTCTTTTCACGAACCACAATTAGAGTCATTGCATGTTTGTTCTTTTCACAAACCACATATGGATCCATCAAAGTTCATTGCATGTGTGTTCCTTTCATAAACCACAACTAGAGTCATTGCATGTTTGTTCTTTTTACAAACGACATATGGATCCATTAGAGTCATTGCATGTCTGTTCTTTTCAGTAACGACAGCTAGTGGCATTGCATGTATATTCTTTCCACAAACCACATATGGATCCATCAGAGTCATTGCATGTCTGTGATTTTCATTAACCACAGCCAGTGTCATTGCATGTGCGTTCTTTCCACAAACCACATATGGATCCACCAGTGTCATTGAAATGCGTGTTCTTTTTATTAACCACAGGTAGTGTCATTGCATGTCTGTTCTTTCCACAATCCACATATGGATCTACTAGTATCATTGCATGTGTGTTCTTTTCACAAACCACAACTAGAGTCATTGCATGTATGTTCTTTCCACAAACCACACAAGGATCCACCAGTGTCATTGCATGTGTGTTCTTTTCACAAACCACAGCTAGAGTCATTGCATGTGTGTTCTTTTCACAAACCACACATGCATCCACGAGTCTCATTCCATGTATGTTATTTTCACAAACCACAACTAGAGTCATTGCATGTCTATTCTTTTCACAAACCACATATGGATCCACTAGAGTTCATTGCATTTGTGTTCCTTTCATTAACCATATCTAGAGTCATTGCATGTGTGTTCTTTTCACAAACCACATGTGGATCCATCAGAGTCATTGCATGTCTGTTCTTTTCATTAACCATAGCTAGTGTCATTGCATGTATGTTCTTTCCACAAACCACATATGGATCCACAAGTGTCACTGGATGTGGTATCTTTTCACAAACCACAGCTTCAGTCATTGCATGTGTGTTCTTTTCACAAACCACACATGGATCCACAGTGTCATTGTATTTATGTTCTTTTCATAAACCACGGCTAGAGTTATTGCATGTCTGTTCTTTTCACAAACCACACATGGATCCACCAGTGTGATTGCATGTGTGTTCTTCTCACAAACCACGTAAGGATCCACCAACGTCACTGGATGTGTGTTCTTTTCACAAACCACATGAGCATGTGTGTTCTTCTCACAAACCACATATGGATCCACTAGAGTTCATTGCATGTGTGTTCTTTTCATAAATCACATATGGATCCACTAGTGTCATTGCACGTGTGTTATTTTCATTAACCATAGCTAGAGTCATTGGATGTCTGTTCTTTTCACAAACCACATGGATCCACTAGTGTCATCTCATGTGTGTTCTTCTCACAAACCACATCTAGAGTCATTGCATGTGTGTTATTTTCATGAACCACAACTAGAGTCAGTGAATGTCTATTCTTTCACAAACCACACATGGATCCACTAGAGGAATTGTGTTGCATGTTCTTTTCACAATCCACAGTTAGAGTTATTGCATGTGTGTTCTTTTCACAAACCACATATGGATCCACCAGTGTCATTGCATGTGTGTTCTTCTCATAAACCACATATGGATCCTAACCTTAGGAGAGCCCTAACCTTAGCCCCACAATGGTGGCCGTTAGACCGAGTCTTCTAGAAGGCATGCCCTAACACAGTTGTTCTGCATGACGATTATTACATTCCGTTCGATCGGGGCACTTGGACGATTGGGATGGTCTTCATGAGAGAAATCCGCGAGTAGGATGTTCTGCGACATGATTGGCCATGCTTGCTGCCCGCTTGCTCTGGACAAACTGGCAACACCGAGCGCTCCCCTTTTCCAAGTGTCACGACTCATGAGTTCAATGGGCAATATGCCAGTGTCACGTCCCCTTTACTTCTCTTCCTCCCTGTACTTCTCTTCCTTCCCCTCGAAGCCACTTTCCCCACTTCTCTCCCATCCTGCCATAGCCGCAAGCCAACGGCGCCTCCAGCTATCTCTCTCGCAGCCACCCTAGTCCCCCTCCCCTCTTGCCATGGGTTCAAGGGGAGATGGTGAGGAAACGCGTCATGATGACATGGACGGTGATTTCGATGTGAGTCGTCTCATCTCTATCTCTATCATCTGTGGCAAGTTATTTATTTTGACCTAGATCTACTCTATTCATTCATGCGTGTATGATGTGTTAGGCCAACCAGATGCTATACGACTCAGACTATCACGGTTTAGCGGATGAAGACAGTCCTTCGCTATTTAAACATGTATATGTGCCCACTAAAGTTTTAGCGTTCGAAGGACAAAACGCAAACAGGAGGTTTTTACGGTGTCAAGGACATCGTCCAATGATGCAAGGCAGAAGTTGCGGTGTTGTTAAATGGGTAGATCTAGAGTGGCCCAAATCGATGCACAAAATGTTGGGGGGGTATCCCCGGGTAGGGTAACACCAGGGTATAAAGGCCGAGTTAGCCGAGGTACGACACGGTCAAAGCAAGTGCTCACCGGGTCACCTCAAGGCAGGCCGAACCACGGAGTGACCTGACCCGTGGGATATCTCCCTAGCCTTAGTCCGACCGGCATAAAATACATGCCGACCATGTTTTTCTATCTATTATGTAGGTACCCTCATAGCCGGGTTAGCCAAGTGCTAGCCGGACTATTGTATGGCTTCCAAGAGAAGGAAAGAATATCCCGCTAGTCAAAAGGTGGCTTTGCTCGCTGTAGCGTGAGCTAAGCAAAGCAGAGAGGTGGACCAGCGGGTCATGGGTGACCAAGATGGCGCGGGTGATGTCGGCTAACGTAGCCCGTGTCTGGTGACGCTTAAAGGCAAAGATCACGTCGTGGGTTACACCTAAAGCCTAGACGAGCCGTTAAAGGGAATAAAGAAGCATATAGCTTTAGTCGAGGAGCATATTCGTGGAATATGTTGCCACGTGTGCACTAACTTTGTAACCCGGGCTCTCCTATATAAGGAGCACCGGGGCCTCCATAGAGTGAGATCGATCATTTTCTCTGTCTAAGATAGAACTCTAGAGCTAGCTTGTGGGGAGTAAGAGACATAGTCTCCTTGTCACCACTAGCTTTAATAGCACATGTAAACTCCATTGATAGAGGAAATACAACATTAAATGTGCATGGAATCACCATGTTCTCCCTCCCTGGATTCCCCTAGCACACATTGGATCCATCTTTAGCCTATCCATGGCATCTGCCGTGCCACCACCACGACAGTTGCCGCCCACCGTGGGGCTAGCGGTGCTAACAGGGGTGAAATCCGGACGGGAAGCATCTCCAACACCGGCGAGCGCGTCGTCTCCGGCTTGGTTCAGCGCTTTAGAGCGCTGGACTACGTCAGTGACAACGCACGGAGCTTCGGCCGGCACCCCCCTCCACGCAACGGTGTCTTCATCAACCTTGGCACGCACAAGATCTACGTTGGTGTGGACGAGTCCTGCGTTCATCCGCGGCAGGTCGTCGAGGGAGGCGAACCGCTCCTTAGCACAGCTCGCAGCGTGCGTATCACTCGCCCAGCTAGCAGTGTTGAGGTTATGATGGCCACGCCAGATGCGGGAACAAGTAAGGATCCGGCGCTAGAACCGAAAGGCACACCAAAACAGGCAAGGTCTCGGTTTCTCCCATTAGAGAGGCCAGAGAATTTGCTCCAGCAAGCGATAGATAGCCTAGCAACGCCAATAGCTCTTGTGGTAGACTCGGATTAGGCACGAGCTGAGTTGGAAGAAACGAGGCAGAAAATGTTAGCTGGCGCAAAGAAGGTAGCTGAGCTACAGCAATCCCTGAACATTACTTTGAGAGAATATGTGAAGGCAAACCGTATCGATGGGGTAAAAATATGAGGTAGAAATCTGTTCACTGAGATCGACAAGCAAGGTGAGCCTAGGCCGGATCAGATAGCCACGATAGTAACAGGAGGGCTAGAGAGGTACAGTACCCCAGCAGAGAACCTTAGGGTAGCGAATGCGGCTGCTTCCTAGTTAGAAGGTCTAACTGGAGAGGCCCAGCAAAGGCAACAGGAGAGGGTAAATCACTTGTTGCGGGTTGCATGTCAGCAAAATGAGGAAATGAACAAGGAAAACCCGGTACCACCAGGAGCATCGCATGTAGTTCATTCGGCTAGAAATAACCCAGCCAAGTCCGGTGGAGCTGGATCATCTTCGGGTCACAATCCCAAGAGAGAAGAGGTGGTGAACTCCGGAAGGAGAGACAAACAAATGGTCCCTTATGACTGGGTGAGGGCTGGAAAAGGCAAAGCAGTGCAAGTTGATGAAGATCACCACAGTACCAGCCGAGGTGAGGCTGGCCGAGGTAACCGCGACCAAGGCAATTTCGGTTAAAGGAATGCTGCCAACGGCAATGCCGGACAGCGTGATCCCGTGGGAACGGGACAAAATGCTTGTCCGGATCAGGAAAGATACAATGATGGTTATTCGGCTATGATCAACGATGGATACCCTAGACCGGATCACCACATAATTGGGTCCAGGCTGGGAAGCAGAAACTTGCAGCTAGATGATGCGAGGCTGAAGCTCGACAGAATTATAGGTCGGAACTAATCGAGGTACAAGGTCCTCCTGGTCCGGCATGCTTTGGGCCCTAGATCATGAAGGAGCCGCTAGTACCAAACTTTCAGTTGGCCAGAGGAACCAAGACCTACGATGGCTGCACCAGACCCGAGGATTGTCTTATTGATTACCCAACATTAGTCAAAATTGCGACTGGAAATTTGAGAAGGGAAGTGAGGTATGTACCTCAAATTTTGGAAGGACCAGCGAGAGTTTGGCTAAAGAACTTGCCACCAGGGAGTTTTAACTGCTGGCTGGACTTTGAGGAGTTATCCGTTAGCAATTTCTCAAGAACCTACAAGAGGCCCAACAGGACTCAAACTTTGGCGTTATGGCGGCAGAGCCCGGATGAGCCAGACCGAGATTTTCTGACTCGGTGGTGCAACGCGCGCAAATCATGCGAGGGGGTAATTGAATCACAATCAATTGCATGGTTCGCCCAAGGCTGTAGATATGGAAGTATGTTGTGGCAAAGGTTGTAGCGAGATATGCCAACCACTTTGGCTGAGACAATCCGTATCACAGATTCATATGCTTTGGGAGACCCAACTCAACCCCGGATAATGTCAAGTGAGGCAAACGAGGAGTATTACAACCAAGATGGCTCCTGATCATTAAGGAGAAATGATTTCCGAGGCAAAAGACGTGATGAACGTCCGTATTACCGCTACAGCTCGCAGCAAGTGGCAGCTATGGACCGATATCAACCCAATGCCGGTGCTAGCCAGCGCCAGAAAACGGGAGGGCAAAACTGGCAGCAGAAAAATGAGGAGAGAAAGCCTTGGACCCTAGAGAAGAAAAAGCAATGGAAAGAGTGAAAGGATCGACCAAGGTATACGTTCGAGTCTATGCTGGATCAACCTTGTAAGTTTCATATGCCAAGTTCGAATAGCTCGGTGGCAACATGAGTGGATGAGGAAGTTAGAGCAAGGTAGTTCGGGGAATGATCATGCACCTCGGAATAAAGCACCTCGACAGCCACTGCTCACTGGAGGAAACCAACAACAACTCATGTTGCCACCACCTCCACCGAGGTACGAAAATCAGGAAAGGAGGGATGCTATGCATCAAGTGGACAATAACCAGCAACAAGGCCAAGGTCACAACACGAATGAGGGACGAAACGAGTATAGGGAGCATCACCAAAGTTACTTTGTGTTTACCATAGAAGAGACTGACCAGAAAAGCTTCCAGCGCCGGCATATGGAGGTAAACGCAGTAATGCTAGTAGTGGTAAGATACATGCCTTGGTCAAATCAAGAGATTACGTGGAGTATCAAGGATCACCCGAAGCTCATTCCAAGCCCCGGGACTTACGCATTGGTTCTGGATCCGACATTCATCGGACCGAACCTTAATGTGAGGTTCTCCAAGGTGCTGATAGACAATGGTAGTAGCATTAACATCATGTACAAGGACACCATGCATAAGTTGGGCATATCAGAGAATATGCTGTAAGCTACGAGGACCACCTTTCATGGCATTGCGCCAGGTATTTCCTGCGAGCCAATTGGTAAGGTCCGGGTTGACATTCTATTCGGTACAAGGGACAATTGCCGGACTGAGAATTTAGAGTTCGAAGTGGTGAATCTAGAGAGCGCTTAGCATGCGTTACTCGGCAGGCCAGTGCTGAACAAATTCATGGCAAGTACCCACATCAGCTACTTAAAGATGAAACTGCCTGGACCTAGGGGAGTGATAACTGTATCAGGGGACTTCACGCGTTCGATCAAATGTGCCTCTGCCAGATCTAACCTGGCTGAGTCACTCGTGATAACTCAGGAGAAAAGGAAAATCATGGAAGTAGTAGCACTAGCTCAGTCCGCGCAGCAACATATGCCGGCCCTGACCAATCCACATGGGAGCGTGTCGTTTCAAGCGACAAAGGATACCAAGAAAATACCAATTGATGATCAGTTCCCAGAGCACACCGTAACTATCGGTGTCGGGTTAAGCAGCAAATAGGAAAGCGAGCTCGTCCACTTCCTCCGTGAGAATCGGGATATCTTTGCTTGGTCCACACAAGATCTGCAAGGTGTGCCGAGGGAGTTGGCCGGGCACTCTTTGAATGTGGGACCCAGTGCGAAGCCGGTGAAGCAACCTCTCCGATGTTTTGCCGAGGACATAAGAAAAGTCATTGGGGATGAGATAGCTAGGCTCCTTGCAGCCGGATTTATCATGGAGGTACTCTATCCGGATTGGCTCTCTAATCTGGTGCTGGTGGAAAAGAAAAAAGATGACCCAAACGTGGCCGTGGTATGGAGCATGTGCATTGATTACACGAACCTGAATAAGGTGTGTCCTAAAGACCCATTCCCACTGCCAAGGATAGACCAAGTCATAGATTCAACTGCCGGATGTGAGTTGTTATCATTCATTGATGCATATTCTGGTTTCCACCAGATACCCCTGAACCCGGAGGATCAAATAAAGACTGCATTTATTACCCCCTACGGGGCTTATTATTATCGCACTATGCCATTTGGATTACGTAATGCTGGAGCAACGTACCAGCAATGCATACAAAAATGTCTACATGACCAAATAGGTCGAAATGTGCAAGTATACGTGGATGACGTGGTGATAAAAACTAAGGAAGGCAATACGCTCCTTGATGACATCCGGCAGACATTCGCGAACTTGAGAAGGTTTCGGATGAAGCTTAACCCGGAGAAGTGCACCTTTGGAGTGCGTGTAGGAAAGTTACTCGGTTTTCTAGTGTCTAGCCGAGGTATCAAAGCTAACCCGACTAAGATCCGGGCCATAGAGAGAATGGAACTGCCAAAATGCCTTAACGATGTGCAGAAGTTCACTGGTTGCCTGGCATCGTTAAGCCGGTTCATATGTCGGCTGGGAGAGAAGGCCTTGCCCCTCTACCAGTTAATGAAAAAGGCAGATAAATTCACATGGACGCCACAAGCTGATAGCACATTTCGAGAATTAAAAAAGATGCTATCCACCGCACCAATCCTTGCCGCACCACTATCCAAGGAGCCAATGTTGCTCTATATAGCCACAACCAACCGAGTCGTAAGTGCAGTAATTGTAGTGGAGCGCGAAGAGGAACGAAAATCGATGCAAAGGCCAGTGTATTATTTGAGCGAAGTATTGTCACCTTCAAAACAGAATTACCCTCACTATCAAAAGATGGCGTATGGCGTGTATATGTCGGCCAAAAAACTCTAACACTACTTTGAGGAACACTCCATCAAGGTGATATGTGAGGCACCCATATCAGAGATTATGAGTAACAAGGATGCTAGTGGTCGAATAGCAAAATGGGCAATCGAGCTAGCCTCATATGCACCATAGTTTGACAGAAGAGATGCGATCAAGTCGCAGGCCAAGCGGATTTCTTTGTGGACTGGGCCGAGATGTAGTACGAACCACCTCTGCCGGACTCAAATTAGTGGTGAATGCATTTTGACGGATCAAAACTGAAAGAAGGGCTGGGCGCCGAAGTGGTACTTACCTCGCCCAAGAAAGATCAACTAAAGTATGTACTCCAGATTCATTTCAGCGCCTCAAATAATGTCGCAGAATATGAAGCACTGGTGCATGGCCTCAAAGTGGCAAAGAAAGTAGGAATATGTAGGATACAGTGCTTTGGCGACTTGGATTTCATGGTGCAGCAAGTATCTAGCAACTGGGACGCTTTGGATGCCAACATGGCCCTGTACAGATTTCATGTGCAAAAGATAAGCGGATTCTTCGAGGGGTGTGAGTTTCAACACATACCTCGGATTGAAAACGAGGTGGCTGACACATTGTCCAAGTTGGGCTCATCCTGGCAAGCAATCCCGCCTAATGTTGCTTTGGAGCAATTAAGAAAACCATCGATTACCCCATCGCCAGAATCCGAGTCTATCTATATCCCGGCTCTCTCCGGGTCAGAAGCTACGCCAATGGAAATTGATTGGGGAGGCACCTCAGCAAACCCGGGGATTATTCAGCCAGATCCGGCAGGAGTTATGTCGGTGGATGCGATGGAAATTGACGAGGAACACTTTCCTGTCCAGGCAATACCAGCTTTGGACAAGACAATATTTGATTTCCTGAAAGAAGGAACCCTGCTGAATGATGAGGTACTCTCAAGGAAGATCCAGGGGAGAGCAAAAGCCTATACTATTATCAACGCCAAACTATACAAGATAAGTGTGACCACAGTGCTGCAGTGGTGTGTTGATCCGTAGGAAGGACTTGACATACTCCGAGATATCCACCAAGGAGAATGTGGTCACCATGCATCCTCAAGGGAATTAGTGGTAAAAGCTTTCCGGCATGGATTTTATTGGCCAAGTGCTTTGGAGCAAGTGGAGGATTTGGTGAGGAAGTGCAATGTTTGCCAGAGATATGCCACCAAAACCCACCTGCCAATGTCAGAGCTCAAAACTATCCCCATTACATGGCCATTTGTTGTATGGTGCCTAGATATGGTAGGACCATTTAAGCCGGCTAAAGGAGGAATGACCCATATCCTAGTAATTATGGACAAATTTACTAAATGGATTGAAGTTAAGCCAATCAAGAAGTGTGATGGGGCAAAAGTGGTAAAATTCCTCAAGGATATAATCTTGAGATATGGCTATCCACATAGTATCATAACTTATAACGGCACTAACTTCGCCGAAGGAGCATTTGCGAGGTTCTACCGAGAAAAGAAGATCCGGCTAGATGTCGCCTTTGTGGCCCACCCCGCATCGAACGGGCAAGTGGAAAGATCCAACGAACTAGTATTGTCTGGAATAAAACCCCGGCTCATAGAGGCGCTGCGAAGATCAGCAGGGTGCTGGATAGAGGAACTACCAGTAGTAATTTGGAGTTTAAGAACAACTCCGAATCGATCAATAGGCTATACGCCATTCTTTCTGGTATATGGGACAAAAGCTATATTACCAGCCGACATAGAGAATGATTCGCCAAGGGTCACCCAACACACAGAAGCCGAAGTGCGAGAAGCCCGGCAAAATGATGTTGATCTGCTGGAAAAAGCGAGAGAACTAGCCTTGTCCAGATCCGCCATATATCAGCAAAATCTCCGACGCTACCATAGCCGGAAAGTAAACCCCCGAGTCTTCCGGGAAGGTGACCTGGTACTCCGGTTGGTGCATCGCATTGCTGGCATGCATAAGTTATCCCCTCCATGGGAAGGACCTTTCATTGTAAGCAAAGATTTGCACAATGATTCCTAATATCTTATTGATGCACAACCATAGGAAAAGAACAAGGCGGACAGGTCCGGAGAGGAATCTAAGCGAACACGGAATGTAGCACTACTTTGTCCTTTTTACACTAGACAAAAGAGGTGAATGTATCCGAGCTACTCATATGTCGGTATGTATGTTGGCAATGAAGTTATTCATGAACTTTGGCACCCCAAGCAAAAACTCAAGGAATGCCCTAATAATTGTTCTTGCTTTCATATTTTTTGTATGTCGGTTGGGTCAAGTCGCTTATATCTTAGCCAGATTAGTAATGTGTGAGCACCAAAAACCGAACTCTTCGACTTTCCTATTGTCCAACAAGAATTGGCTTCATGGCAAGCAAGACAACAAGTTTGGAATGGCGAGGCACATGAAAAACGACTAAGGAAAAGAACTTAAGCGAGCCGACATTTGGTTTTTCGGACTAACCCTCTGTTTACTTTATCTAACGCCGGATTATTTTGAGCTAATCTCAAAGTTTCAAGTAGTGTTAAGTCAATTTTTTGAACCTCGGACTCGTAAGTCAGAAAACTGAATCAAGGTAGACGCGAGCCGAGTCAAAAATTGGGAGAACGGGAAAATGAAACTCGAGGACTTCACCCACGATAATCTGACATTAATAACTTAGTTGCAAAATAACACAAATTGTAGGAAAATCACACCAAAGTACTTAAATACATTTTCGCCCGGCATTCCAGGGATTTGATAAATATAATCAAGTGTTTTTAAGGAGAAGGGGGAGCAGCCGAATCATCGGCCGAAGGAGGAGGTACTTCAGAAATTGGGGGAGGGGCGCTAGCCGCGGCCTCATCCTCAGGGTTGGCCTCGCCATCTTCTGAGTTTTCGGCCTCGTCGCCAAGCTCGGAGGCCTCACCCTCACTCCCTTCATCTTCTTCATCTTCAGAAGCAACTTCATCATCGAAAATGTCAAGGTAGCTCGGCCCTTCGTTCCAAGCGTGGCAGAAGGAATACTGGATAAGTTTGTTAGCACTAGCTTTGCGACGCGCAACCCACGCCGGATCTTCGGTCCACTTGGATCCGTTGCGGGCGGGTAAGCAACCCCAGATCTATTCCTTCGTACCACGAGAGGACGAACTGCAAGGAAATATCAGCCTCGGCTCGTGCAACCGACTCACGCCATAGATTCAGCTGATGCTCACATTCCATCAGTTTGGCTATGAAAGCCGCATTTCTTTTGGGAATGGGCTCAGTGGGCCAGAGGGAGCTGAACATCCGCGTTGCCGCCGGTATAATGTCTGTGCCGTAGTTCTTCACTAGCTCAAGGCGAGTGGAGAAACTTGCCAGTAGATCCTCCGTATCATACGGGATTGGCTCGGCATCAGGACCCGTGGGGATACAACGTTGTTCGCAGGACCGGGTTACAGCAGCAGCAACAAGAGTATCACCTTCTGGAAATTTTCCAGAGAATAGAGCCGAGAAAACAATGAACCAAAGCACCAAACCGGAGAAAATGGAAGTTAAGCAAGGGCAAAGAACTCACGGGCAATCTAGAAGAGGAGTCGCTGAAGCTCGGCATGGACATTGGCGCTGTGGGCCTGGAGTTTCTCGTATTCAGAGGTCACTGACGTAAGTTTGATGTCGGCTTCCTGCTATAAGCTTTGGTCCATGGAAATTTGCGTCGTTAGACGCTCTTTTTCCTCGGCAAACTCCTGGTCAGCTTTCTCCAGTTCGGACTTATGGAGGTCCTTAAGCCTCTGAATTTTTGCATTCAGCCGAGTAATTTCTGAGTCCTGGAGCTGCAGCCGAGCTATGTCATTGTCCTTCTTCTTTAGTTCAGCCTCATGTTTTCCTGTTTGTTTGAGGAAATGGGTCATCATATCAGGCATAGGAACGTTGTCTACAAGAGCAGCTGCATGGTTCGGATAACAAATTAATAAGTCTTTAGGTTAAGTTCTAACACCAATAAATCTTCCATTAAAACACAAGCTACTGTAGCACTTCCCTCAAAAAGCTCAATTCCCCAAAAGAACTCAAAAAGGAACCAACATGAAGCAAATGCAAATAACGGCAGAAATCTGTCAAAACAGACCAACAAGTAAAGATGAATTTTTCGAAGACCTTCTGTTGCTCAAATCAAAAACTGTTGAACTAACGAAAGCTAGATAACAACCTGGGGCAGAAGCACAAAACATCACGCCTCCAAAGGACGTACAGAGAATTTAAACGAATTTATACGGTGAAGCACAGAAATCTGTTTCAGGACAGCAACTTTCCCAATCATTACTTCTCTCTCATTAGAGGTTACTCTTGGCACAAAAAGCAAATAAAAAGGATAAGGAGCATTTATTACTGAAGTAATAACTTTGACGACTCATCTAAAACTTTTGGGTTATCTCCCAATAAATACTTTTCTTTAACGCCTTTAAGTTAGGCATGATAGTTTGAGAGGATGCTCACATAAGAAATATGAAATGAAGTAAAAGAGAGCATCAAGAAGAAAATTCAAAACACATTTAAGTCTAACCCACTTCCTATGCATAGAAATCTTGTATGCAAATAAATTCGCAAAGAACAAAGTGACAAGCATAGGAAGATAAAACAAGAGTAACTTCAAAAGTTTTAGCACATAGAGAGGTTTTCAATACCATGAAAACTTCTACAACCATATTTTCCTCTCTCATAATAATTTTCAGTAGCCTCATGAATAAACTCAACAATATAACTATCACATAAAGCATGCTTTTCATGTTCTACAAAAACATAATTTTTATCAAGCTCAAAAATAGTGGGATTAAAACCTTCAAACCCACTTTTAACAATTCTTCAACAAGATGACTGATCTTCAATATAGGACCATCGTCTAGAGCTTTATCAAAAACAATTTCTAAGAAAAACTCTTTAGTACCATGCATCTCGAAGTTAGGCACAAATAAAGGATTATCGCAGATAACATGAGCATAACATTCATCCTCCTTTGGTAAGCATGGGGGACAATCAAATAATGTAAGGGATAAAGAGTTACTCTCATTAGAAGGTGGGCATGGGTAGCTATCCATTCTTCCTCCTTTTTTCATCACTCTCCTCCTCTTTTTCATCTAATGAGATTTTAGGTTCATCAATTTCTTCTACCATAAGATCTTGCAAGGCATTAGTCTCTTCCATTTGTCGAAATCATCTATTAATATATTCAAGAATATAGCCATTTAGTTCCTTGTAATTATCAAAGCAAAATTTAAGTATATCATAAACCTCATAATTATAAGGTGAATCATCAATATTTTCAAGCAAACTAGCAAGTTCAAATGCACCCTTCCAAGCAATAAATTCCTCAATTTTTTCCACATCATAAAATTCATAATTTCCCTTAACATAAGAAGATATGGTAACATCATTATTATACTCACATTGAAAAGGGAGGTGTTTGTACCTTCTACAACAACAAGATTTATCAAAGCAATAAGTAACACTATAAGTAGAGCACACGTTTATAGCATCGGTATACAATTTATCAATTTGTTCCCATAAGTGTTTCCCTTTTGTGACAAGCGGTGTTACTTATAATAATATTTTTGTTCTTTCATGAACCCACCTTTTCAATAAGATTCAGTTTCAAAGAAACCAACGATTGATAGAAAGCATGATAAAGCAAGACAATAATAGACCAACAAGAATAACAACTAGAGTAGGAACTACTTTTTTTGTATTTTTTATAAAGAAACAATCAAACAAGGCCGAAATAAACTAAGCTTGAACAATAGTGATTCCAAGTGGACTTGATAAATAAAGCTATGCTCCCCGACAAAGGAGCCAGAAAATAGTCTTGATGACTCACAAGTATAGGGGGTGTATCGTAGTATTTTCGAGGGAAGTGAAACCCAATTTATTGATTCGACACAAGGGGAGCCAAAGAATATTTATCAGCCTTAACAACTGAGTTGTCAATTCAGTTGCACCTGGAAACAATCTTGCTCACAATAGTTTATCAGTAGCAACAGTTTTGTAGTAGGAGTAGTAAAGTAACAGCAGTAGTAAAGTAAGGACAGTAGTAACAATAGCAGTAAACAGTAGAATTCGAGTGCTGTAGGCATAGGGATGGACGGACGGGAGTTGCATGGACAAGACAATTCACATGGCAATAAGAACATAGGGCAATTGCAGATAAATAAGATAAAGCATCCAAGTACTAGATAATCCTAGGAATGTGTCCCATATAGAGTCATACATGCTCACAATGAGAACTTGCACAACATCTTTTGTCCTGCCAGCCCGTTTGCAGCGGGGCCTCAAGGGAACTACTGTCAATTAAGCTGCTCCTTTTAATAGAGCACCGGAGCAAAGCATTAACACTCCGTGAACACATGTGATCCTCACATCAAAGCCATTCCCTTCGGTTATCCCGATTTCTGTCACTTCGGGGCCTTTGCTTCCGGACAACAACGTGTGTATACAACTTGCAGGTAAGACCATAAACAATACTATCATAATGAATCAATATGTCTAGATCTGAAATCATGGCACTCGGGCCCTAGTGACAAGCATTAAGCATAACAAGTCGCAAAAAAGTCATAAAGCACTAATAGAAGATACTAGGCACCATGCCCTAACAATCTGATGCCATTACATGAATGATCTCATCCAATCCCTACCATCCCCATAGCCTACATCGGGGGATTACTTACTCATAGATGGGGGAAACATGGATGGTCGATGGAGAAGCGATGATCATGATGATGGCGATGATCTCCTCCAATTACCCGTCCCGACAGGGTGCCAGAACGGAGTTTCTGGTTCCAAATCACGACATCTTGTGGTGGCAGCGGAGCAGGACTCTTTCTGGGAAAACATCGAACCCCCCTAGGTTTTTAGGTCAGGAGGAAACTTATAGGCGAAGAGGGAGGCCGAGGGGCTGCCTGGGGCGGCCAGACCACCCCCTGGAACAGCCAGGCCTAGCCCGCGCGCCAGGTGGTGTGGACGAGCCTCAGCCCCTCTTCGTCTCGTATTTTGGCTCCTGGTGTCCCTTGGTGAAAAACTGACTTTGGCTTTTGTCCCGTCCAATTCCGAGAATATTCATTTTCTGACTTTCCTGGAACCAAAAACAGTAGAAAACAGGTAGCTGATACTGTGGCTCTT
Source organism: Avena eriantha (assembly GCA_910589775.1). NCBI lineage: Eukaryota > Viridiplantae > Streptophyta > Magnoliopsida > Poales > Poaceae > Avena > Avena eriantha. The sequence goes on from OU342740.1 coordinate 212,942,155, forward strand.
GTTAATAGGTTAGTCCAAGAAATCATATAAAAAGTACTCCAAAGTGTGGTCAAAAAATAAGAAAGTAGATAAAACCAAGCATAGAACATCAAAAATTATGGATACGTTTGCAACGTATCATGGACTTAACCGGGCTCTAGGTGTGTGGATATTCGAAGTCTACGAGATCCGGGCCAAGTGGAGCTTAACCCGGCTCTAGGTGTGTGGATATTCGAAGTCTACGAGATCTGGGCCAAGTGGAACTTAACCCGGCCATAGGTGTTTGGATATTCGAAGTCTACAAGATTCGGGCCAAGTGGAACTTAACCCGGCTCTAGGTGTGTGGATATTCGAAGTCTATAAGATCCGGGCCAAGTGGAACTTAACCTAGCTCTAGGTGTGTGTGGATATTCCAAGTCTACAAGATCCAGGTCAGGTGGAACTTAACCCGACTCTAGGTGTGTGGATATTCGAGGTTTGCAAGATCCGGGCCAAGTGGAACTTAACCCGGCTCTAGGTGTGTGGATATTCGAAGTCTACAAGATCCAGGCCAAGTGGAACTTAACCCGGATCTAGGTGTGTGGATATTCGAAGTTTGCGAGATCTGGGCCAAGTGGAACTGAACCCAGCTCTAGGTGTGTGGATATTCGAAATCTACAAGATTCGGGCCAAGTGGAACTTAACCCGGCTCAAGGTGTGTGGATATTTGAAGTGTCCAAGATCCAGGCCAAGGGGCCTTAACCCGGCTCTAACTTTGTCAATATTTGAAATTGCTAAGGACAAAAACTAAATTCTCTAGGAGCATCCAACCGATTAACAAGTTACTCCCTCAGATGCTCGGGGACTAGGGATATATCTACAAGTGCTCATGCATACAAAGTACCACAGCAGAGGAAAAGAGTTACCTCCATCCGGCCAGCCAAAGATATGGCCTTGGTGGCAGAGTTCATCTGCGCGCTGAATTCACCTAGGTCAAACTTCTCCAGCAGATCATCCTTGGGGTCGATGAACTCAGTGTTGTTCTAGTTACGCACATACTCCAGGAGCAGTGGACTGTAACTTTCGCCACTCGGAGAATAACTCGCCACCAAGCCTTTGACGTGGGTTTCTCGCCTTGCAGATTGCGCTGTAGCAGGGCTGGTATGCAGGACCAGCTGCCCGCTACCCTCTGATCCAGCAGAGGGAGACCCAAAGGTGGTGCCTTTGACTGATCCGTCAGTTTTCTTAAACTTGCCGGATGACGGAGGACACGGCGGAAGATCCGAGGCCGCTGATGTGGACGGAGCTTGGTAAGATGGTGGGAAAATATCCCCAATAGACGTCGTTGATCCGGAGGCGGCCGACAGAGCCTTCCTTTTTGGGGCCTTGGTGGAGGTTGCTGCTGCTGAGGCTGTTGGTGTTGCTGCTGCTGGTGCCGCTGCTGGTGCTGCCATTGGTACTGATGCTCGTGCTTGTGGGGACGTTGTTGATGATGTTTATGTTGCTGGAGCTGGTGCTACTGGTGCTATGGGTGCTGGGAACGCTGGTGCTACTGGTTCTGAAGACACTTGAACGGGAGAAGAACTTGATTTGCGCGGTGCCGATGAAACTGGCACCTCAACACTTGGCGCTAGGGCCAAAGAGGAACTGGGAAGATCCGGCATGCCCGTATCCTGAGACACCCCACTACCCCCCACGCCGACATTGCCCTCCTCATGACGAGGTGGTCTCTAGTCAGGCGCACCGCGGAGCCCTCTTGAATAGGGCTGAGCAGGCGAGTGTCATAATCGCAGGGGAGAGAAGGACTGCTCCGGATTGGAGAGGCAATGTCGGAGCCGCTCTGGGGAATAACCCTAGGAGCTCTGGAAAATAAAAGCACCAAGTCAAGAAGAGAAAGATGAGACAGATAAGAAGCAAAGGTGCAAACAGAAAGGAAAAAAACCCAAGTGCAAATTCGAAGAGACTTACTCGTCTGAAGTTGGGGTTGCCCGAGGTTTGGGTGCCCTCCGGACCGTGCTCTTGGCGGCCGGCTTACTCGAGGCTTTCAGCCCGAACTTCTTCTACCTCTTCTTGGGCGGTGGTGCCTCCGAAGCTGCGGCCGAGGTTGCCGCACGCTTCTGGGACGAAGCAGGGACCAGATCACCCGTGGCAAGGGGGGAACCTCATGGACCTGACCGGCCGGGTTAGATGAAGATTCGAACATAACCAAATATGCGTAAGAGATGGGAACCAGGTCAAGTACCTCCAGAACCTCAATATCCGAGTCATCGTCATCCGGCCAATCCCTTAAAGAAGAGGCCTTACCAGAGCTGCGTTTGACGACGTCTGGAGTGTGCAGGAAGGTCTCCGGATCAGGCTCCACCTCGTCTTCCTCGGCGCGGTCTAGTACCCACTTGCTCGCCAGTACCTCGTGATGGCTGAATGCATGGCGCCTAGAAAAATTCTTGATGGCGGTATTGATGTAGAGCTTGTTGGGAACCCCAAGAGGAAGGTATGATGAGCACAGCATCAAGTTTCCCTCAGTTATGAAACCAAGGTTTAATCGAACCAGTAGGAGCAAGGAAACACCCCAAAGGTGTTACTAGCTGAGCTTTGGCAGGGCGCACTACCGGTGCTAGTAGCAACGTGCAGACCTGCACAACACAACCACAGAACTTTGTCCCCAACTTGCGATGAGGTTGTCAATCTCACCGTGTTTTGTGGTAAACAAAGGATTAAACGTATCGAATGGAAAGAAGTAATAGTTTGCAGAAAGTAAACACAAAGAAGTAAATAGTTGTAGATTGTATGTAAAGAAAAGGACCGGGATTCATAGTTCACTAGAGGTGGCTCTCCTTAAGATAGATAACATGCTAGGTGAAAAAATTACAGCGGGGCAATTGACAAACACCGAGAAAGCAATACATGCACATACTAATCATCTTGACTCCTTTGAGACTTGATTGGGCATTACAACATTATACATAGACCGCCATCCAACTGCATCTATGACTAATAATCCACCTTCAGGTTATCATCCGAACCCCCTCCAGTATTAAGTTGCACGCAACAGATTATTTCTTTACGAACTGTGTGTAAAGTAAACAATATGATTGTTCTATGAACAAAGGATTGTTGTTTTCTCCCTAGTAGCAACAACACATCTAGTACCTTAGAGATTTCTATCACTTCCCCAGATTACTAGAGGCATGAACCCACTATCGAGCATAAATACTAACTCTTGCAGTTGCTAGCATCTACTCGGCCAAGATAGCTACTAACAATGGAAAGCATGCAAGATCACAAATAACAAAGACATGATAGAATCAATAATCAATCTGAAATAGCATCTCAATATCCATCGGATCCGCGCAAACACAACATGCAGAATTACAAATAGATGATCTTGATCATGAACGGAGCTCACAAGATCTAAACATGAAAGCACAAAGGACGAGAACCAGCCATCTAGCTACTACATGGATCCGTAGTCCAAGGATGAACTACTCACACATCACACCGGAGGCTTGCATGGTGATAAAGAAGGACTCTAGGGTGAATTCCCCTCTCTGGCAGGGTGCCGGGAAGAGCTTCAGATCACTCCCGATCTAGGGATGGAGATGACGGCGGCTACAGACTCTTTCGTGGATTTTTTGATCGGGCACTTAGGGTTTTCGTCCCGATGGCAACATATAGGCGGAAGGAGAGGCCGAGGGGGTGCCGGGAGCGGCCACACCACCCCCTGGCGCGGGCCAAGCCTGGTCGCGCGGCCAGGAGGTGTGGTGGCCCCCTGGCCCCTCTCCGTCTCGTACTCTGGCATCTCATGACTTGCGGAAAAATAGGCACTTTGGCTTTTGTCCCGTCCAATTCCGAGAATATTCATTTTCTGACTTTCCTGGAACCAAAAACAGCAGAAAATAGGCAGCTGGCACTGTGGCTCTTGTTAATAGGTTAGTCCAAGAAATCATATGAAAAGTACTCCAAAGTTGGAACAAAACACAAGAAAGTGGATAAAACCAAGCATGCAACATCAAAAATTATAGATACATTTGCAATGTATCAACATCCCCAAGCTTAACTCCTGCTCGTCCTCGAGTAGGTAAGTGATAAAAAGAAAGAATAATTTTTGAGGTGACATGCACCATCAAAGACTTGATCAAAGTATTTGTAAAACATTTAAAGCTAGGATCATAGTACTTCAATCATAACATGAAAGACAAAGTTCTAGCAATAGTCAAAGAAACTATGATGCAACATGAAAAGGCAGAACCAAAAGATTCATGAATAACAATGCTTTGCAAGACGTTTGTTTGTTTCACATAAAGAAAACATAGCATAATAGTTTTCAGCTTGTCCCTCAATAGAGTAGCAAATATAAATGCATAGGACACCTTCAAAGTTCATAAGAGTGACTAGATACAATAGTTTAAAACAAGCAATATCAAAGTATGCATCAATCAACTAGTCTTGGGACAATGCACATAGAACTAAGAATGGCCACTATGCCCTCAAAGTAAGTGCATAAAGATAGAAGGTGGAGACTCAATATAATGGTGGAAGAAAGGCCTTTGTAAAAGGAAGTAGGGATTCAAGTCTCATAAAGAGCTTCCAAAAATTATGGTACTTGTAGCTTTCAGCTCTCATTGCCCATATCATAAGCATCTTGAAGTGGTTAAGGTTAAAGTGACACAACTAATAGGATATGCTTGATAAGTTATAAACTGAAATCTCATGCCCCTTACTTAAGAAGACCGATCCTCATGCTACTCAACTTCAGTCACGAGTAAGCTCTTGTCATTGTAAGTACATGTGTATCATTAAGAACCGCCAACGGGGTACCCCTTACACATGATACGGGAGCTTTCCCATAATCAAAATGACAAGGAAAGCAGACAATGAGCATCTCAGCGATCTTTTTATTTGCTCTTTGCATAGGTTTTTATTGAGGGTGCTTCATAGAGTGCTCATTATGGTGATGCTGCAAGTTTCCACCATGATTAGGCATGGCTTAGGCTAGCAGCCCAGGCGTTTCTCTAACAGACATACAAACTCCATAATCTTACAAGTTCCACTTTTATTTCACACCGCCGGGATCCGTAAGAAAAATAACATGATATCGACGGGGTACAAAGTACAGGTGCAATGTTGAAAGCGTTCCCCATGGTACATGGTTCTTCTAATTTCAACTTATAAAGAACAAGCATATACGCAACAAAGAAGGACCCAGTGGTTCAAGTTTATTAAGGGCAAGAAAAGTAAAGTGTGCCACCAAGTTCCTGAGAGCTTTAATCACTAGTTTTCTCATAACAAGTTTAATTTGGAAGGTAAACAAAAGCATGAATATACTTGGAATAGCCTAAGCTAGTAGGTAGGTATGGTGGACTCTTTGGAATAACTTGGTTTGGGGAGTTGGATGCATGAGTGGAACTCATACTTTGTTGTAAAGGCTAGCAAAAGACTGGGAGCGACAAACTAAGAGAGCAATAATGGCCATAATCATGCAGAGCGACAAAACATCATTGATCAAAGCATAAAGTGATACTACAAGTTGAAAACTAAAGGATCATAAAGGCTATGGTGACTTGAGATAGTCATAACATGGTGTGAGCATGCGCCAAGTCAACCCAAATAAAGCATCAAAGGAGAATACCACTATACTATGCTTTAATATGCTAAAACAACGCATTATTCATCCAAGGCACATTAAGCATTCTCAATTGTTTATAACAAGTCATGCTACAGCAAAGAATACTAAGCATAAAGCCAAAACAATATCAAGCATGGCATGCCAAAGCATAGGCCATAGTCAAAAACGAGCTCTTTTTACCACATAAGCATGAACTTTCCTACTCTTTTGCAAACCAAACCAAACTATTTGCAAACCAATGTATGAAAGAGGGGGTACAACCAATTTATTCAGAAAACTAAGAAAACAAAAGCAAACGAAAACCAAAACAAAAACGAAATAGAAGACGCTCCAAGAACAACACAACTGTGCATGAAACAATAAAAATGAAGCGTTTGGAAGAAACCTAGGATTTTTATTGATGAAGAAGGGGATGCCTTGGGCATCCCCAAGCTTTGACGCTTGTACTTCTTGGAGATTTCTTGGGGTGACACACGTGGCATCCCCAAGCTTGATCTTTAGTCCATCCTTCATCTCATTACTCATTCCTTCCATACACCTGAAATTTTTCCCTTCATACAAAACTTCACACAATCTTTATTAGCAACATTAGTGCACTTAAGATAAATAAGTCTTAAGGTTCAGTTCTAACACCAAATAAACTTCCATTAGAACACTAGCTACTGTAGCACTTCCCTCAAAAATCTCAATTCCCCAAAAGAACTCAAAAAGGAACCAACAAGAAGCAAATGCAGAAAATGGCAGAAATCTGTCAAAACAGACCAGCAGGTAAAGACGAATTTTTTCGAAGACCTTCTGTTGCTGAAATCAAAAAGTGTTGACCGAACGAAAGTTAGATAACAACCTGCGGCATAAGCACAAACAATTACAGCTCAATCCGACATACAGAGGTCTCTCACGAATTTTTACGGTGAATCAGAAAAATCTGTTTCGGGACAGCAACTTTCCCAATCATTACTTCTCTCTCATTAGAGGTTACTCTTGGCACAAAAAGCAAATAAAAAGGATAAGGAGAGGTTATTACAGAGGTAATAACTTCCAAGACTCATCTAAAACTTTTGGGTTATCTCCCAATAAGTACTTTTCTTTAACGCCTTTAAGTTAGGCATAAGAAGCAAGAAAAAGAATCAAGTGTTCTCAAATGAAGAAGCATTAAGACCAAATTTTTTTTTCATAGGAGAAGGAAAAGAAATCTTTTCTCTTCTTTTTGGGAAGTGTTCTATACCTTTCTTGAGTGGGAGTTGATATTTAATGGTGCCTTCTTTCATATCAATGATGGCACCAACAGTTCTAAGAAAAGGTCTTCCCAAAGTAATAGGACAAGAATCATTGGATTCAACATCCAAAACATAGAAACAATGGGGACATAGGAATCGTTAACCATAATAAGAACATCATTAAGACTCCCCATGAGTTTCTTTTTAGAATTATCATCAAGTGGGACATTCAAATAGCAATCTTCAAGAGGAGGCAAATCAAGCATATCATAAATCCTTCTAGGCATAATAGAAATAGTACTATCAAGATCACACAAAGATTTGAAATCAAAGTCATTCACTTTCATATTAATGATGGGTTCCCAAACCATCCTCTTGTTTTATAGGAATAGAAGCTTTATGTTTCATCTTTTCTTCTTTAATCTTTATGAGAGCACCGGTAATGTGTTTTGTAAAAGCCATGTTCATAGCACTAGCATTAGGACTTCTAGCAAGCTTTTGTAGGAACTTAATAACTTCAGAGATATTGCAACCATCAAGATCAAAATCAAATTTATCATCTAAAGTAGTAGAACTATCACTAGCCTCAACACTAGTGGTGGTAATAGTAGAAACACTCATGTTTCTAGCAATTTCATCTTCTCTTTCCCACTTAGCATGTAATTCAGCTAATAGTCTAACATTTTCATCAATTCTTACTTGTATAGCATAAGTAGCTGCAAAGGGATTATCACTAGTTTCAGGTTTAGCAGCCATTTTATTGATCAAAGAGGATTGAGCTTCAGACAAAGATGATATATTTCTTTCAGTATTAGAGAGTTTCAGTTGTAAACTAGGAATTTCCCTATTTAGACTCTCAAGTTGATGGCTAATGTTCTTTAAAATGGTAGATTGTTCCTCCATAGTTTTAGTGAATAGTTTATTTTGCTCATATTGCATTTGCATGAAGTTTTTAGTGGCTCTTTCAACTTCTAAAATTCTTCCTTCACTAGGTAATCCAGTTTTACCATTATAGCCATAAGTATTAGTAGGAGGGTAGGGCCTATAATTGTTATCACCAAAATTATTCCTATAAGCATTATTGCCAAAATTGTTATTTCTTATGAAGTTCACATCAACTTGCTCTTCTTGAGCAACTAAAGAAGCTAAAGCAACATTATTTGGATCAATATGGGCTTTCCCATTAACAAGCATAGACATAATAATATCAATCTTATCACTCAAGGAGGAGGTTTCCTCAACAGAATTTACCTTCCGACCTTGTGGATCTCTCTTAGTATGCCCTTCAGAATAATTAACCATCATATTGTCCAGAAGTTTTGTTGCAGCACCCAAAGTGATGGTCATAAAGGTACCTCCAGCAGCAGAATCCAATAGGTTCCTTGAAGAATAGTTTAATCCTGCATAAAAAGTTTGGATGATCATCCAAGCAGTCAATCCATGAGTGGGACAATTCTTTACCAAAGATTTCATTCTTTCCCAAGCTTGAGCAACATGTTCATTATCAAGTTGTTTAAACTTCATTATTTCACTTCTCATGGATATAATCTTAGCAGGAGGATAGTATTTTCCAATAAAATCATCTTTGCACTTAGTCCAAGAACCAATACTATTCCTAGTTAAGGAATTCAACCATTCTTTAGCTTTTCCTCTCAAAGAGAAAGGAAACAATTTTAGTTTAATAATATCACCATCTATATCCCTATGATTTTGCATCTCACAAAGTTCAACAAAGTTATTTAGATGGGAAGCAGCATCTTCTTACCAATACCAGAAAATTGTTCTCTCATAACAAGATTGAGCAAAGTAGGTTTTATCTCAAAGAAAGTATTTTTAGCCACTGGTGGAGCAATAGGTGTGCTCATAAAATCATTGTTGTTGGTGCTAGTGAATTCTCACAACTTAGTGTTTTCAAGAGTAGTCATTTTTTTGGGTTTTCAAATAAGAAAGCAAACTTGTAAAACTAACTTTTTTGTGTTTTTGAAAACAAAACAAGCAAACAAAGAAAACTAAGCAAAACAAAAACAACAAAGTAAAGAGATTGGTTATGAGGGACTCCCCTTGTGAAGATGTCCTTGACTCCCCGGCAACGACGCCAGAAAAATGTCTTTTAATGGCATGTGGTTGACGTGGGAGTTTCTTCTTCTTCTTCTTCGATCCCTAGCAACGGCGCCTGAAAAATGCTTGATGGCACAATGCACGGCGCCTAGAAAAATGCTTGATGGCGGTGTTGATGTAGAGCTCGTTGGGAACCCCAAGAGGAAGGTATGATGAGCACAGCAGCAAGTTTCTCTGAGTTATGAAACCAAGGTTTAATCGAGCCAGTAGGAGCAAGGAAACACCCCAAAGGTGTTACTAGCTGAGCTTTGGCATGGCGCACTACCGGTGCTAGTAGCAACGTGGAGACCTGCACAACACAACCACATAACTTTGTCCCCAACTTGTGATGAGGTTGTCAATCTCACCGTGTTTTGCGGTAAACAAAGGATTAAACGTATCGAATGGAAAGAAGTAATAGTTTGCACAAAGTAAACACAAAGAAGTAAACAGTTGTAGATTGTATATAAAGAAAAGGACCGGGATCCATAGTTCACTAGAGGTGGCTCTCCTTAAGATAGATAACATGTTGCGTGAACAAATTACAGCGGGGCAATTGACAAACACGGAGAAAGCAATACATGCATATACTAATCATCTTGACTCCTTTGAGACTTGATTGGGCATTACAACATTATACATAGACCACCATCCAACTGCATCTATGACTAATAATCCACCTTCAGGTTATCATTCGTACCCCCTCCAGTATTAAGTTGCAAGCAACAGATTATTGCTTTACGAACTGCGTGTAAAGTAAACAATATGATTGTTCTATGAACAAAGGATTGTTGTTTTCTCCCTAGTAGCAAAAACACATCTAGTACCTTAGAGATTTCTTTCACTTCCCCAGATTACTAGAAGCATGAACCCACTACCGAGCATAAATACTAACTCTTGGAGTTGCTAGCATCTACTCAGCTAAGATAGCTACTAACAACGGAAAGCATGCAAGATCACAAATAACAAAGACATGATAGAATCAATATGAAATAGCATATCAATATCCATCGGATCCCCGCAAACACAACAGGCAGAATTACAAAGAGATGATCTTGATCATGAACGGAGCTCACAAGATCTAAACATGAAAGCACAAAGGAGGAGAACCAGCCATCTAGCTACTACATGGATCCGTAGTCCAAGGATGAACTACTCACGCATCACATCGGAGGCTTGCATGGTGATGAAGAAGGCCTCCAGGGTGAATTCCCCTCTCTGGCAGGGTGCCGAGAAGAGCTTCAGATCCCTCCCGATCTACGGATGGAGATGAGGGCGGCTACAAACTCTTTCGTGGATTTTTTTGATCGGACACTTAGGGTTCTCGTCCCGAGGGCAATATATAGGCGGAAGGAGAGGCCGAGGGGGTGCCGGGAGCGGCCACACCACCCCCTGGCGCGGGCTAGGCCTGGCCGCGTGGCCAGGAGGTGTGGTGGCCCCCTGGCCCCTCTCCGTCTCGTACTCTGGCATCTCATGACTTCCAGAAAAATAGGCACTTTGGCTTTTGTCCCGTCCAATTCCGAGAATATTCATTTTTTGACTTTCCTGGAACCAAAAACAGTGGAAAACAGGCAGCTAGCACTGTGGCTCTTGTTAATAGGTTAGTCCAAGAAATCATATGAAAAGTACTCCAAAGTTGGAACAGAACACAAGAAAGTGGATAAAACCAAGAACGGAACATCAAAAATTATAGTTACATTTGCAATGTATCACCTCGCCATCCTCAATTGGGTGCTGGAGGAATCGCTAAGACCAAGATAGAAATAGCTAAAGTTAAGAAAATAATCCAACATACAGAAAGATCCGGGAAATAGTCAGAAGGAAGTTTAGCTTTGGAGGAGGGTTGTCCCGGGTGAAGGGATCGAGCCCCCATTCCCAATCTTTGGAGAATTCCTTCTCCACGTTGAAAATGGACTTAACCCGGCGGTAAACCGCCGAGTCATCGAGCTTGAAGGAGGAAGTCCGGTGGGGGTCGAGGGGATCGCTCAAGTAAAAAATCTTGTGAGCATGTTTATGCAGGGGGAGACTCGGCTGCGAACAAAAGTAATAATGATATCTTCCCCCGCAGCTTCTCCTTCAGCAGCTCCTTGATCCGGCGCTCCACCTGGTTCACCAGGGATGTGGGTCGCTTGGGGATGCTCTCCCAAAGAGAGGTATCTGGAGGTCTGAGCTTGAAGAGGAGGAGCCGGATCAAGTCCTCGGAAGTTGTATTCCAGACATAGAAGAAAGTCCGGGCCCAGCCTTTGCAAGACTCGATCCTGGTGACCCGTGGAAATACGGAGCTCTTGCAGGGAGATATGGAGGCTCCACCGCATTGGGTCAGGTGCTTGTCTTATGGGGCAAGCTCCGGATCCGGAAAAACGTTCTTCCGAAGGCCGAAGAACTTGATCCACAGCTCCTTAGATGGCCAGAGGCCGAGGTATCCCTCTACGCCATAGGCAAAAGAGGATAGAGAAGTGATGGCATTGGCAGGAAGATGGCATGGTTGCAGTTGATACGTGGAGATGAAATCGAAAAAGAAATCAGAGGTAGGAAGGCCGAAGCCATGCTGAAAATGAGAAAGAAAAACAACATACTCCCCTGGATTGGCACGTGGCGTGGAGCCAGTCTAAATCATTTTCACAGACGAAGGCGCCGTCCCAGCCCCCGCATTCGCGCCCCTACTCCTCCTCTTACTGCGTGACCACGATGGCCTCTCCCTCCATCATGGTGAGGTCGAGGTCCTCGAGAAGAAAATCGGAGTAAAGGTAACCGGAGGCGGGGAACCTGGAGGCGCAGGGACCCGTGGTGGAGATCTTGAACAATGGCGGCACCGCAGGTGCAAAGAGCTGCTAAGCACGGACGCGGCGGCACAGCGACGGCGAAGAAGCAGCGGTGGCGCTGGAGTTGCAGTAAGAGAGAAAGGAGGCTGGGAAGCGCAAGAGGAATGGGGAACTTCCCCAAAGATTTCCCTAGGCCCCCTACTTAACCGCGCGAGAGGACGTGTAGTGGATCCTTTGCGGTTGCCACGCCACACGCAACGGGCGTGTACATAACCGAATCAGCCAATCTGAGCATGGCCACAGCAGGGGCCATAGGAAGGAGAATATCCCATGACGCGACATGGTGTTACAGTTAACAAGGCGCTATAGTGAAGGGATGCACGCATCAGTTATTCTAGACATTGCAATAGTAGCTGGCGCATTAAATGCAAGTGGCCCTTAAAATGAGGCAAAATGATGATTACCCTCCACGTAGGACGTGGGGAAGCATACAAGAGAAGGAAAGGTAACCTGGATAAGCAAGCAAAAGACCCGACCAACAAGGAATAACTCGGAATGAGCCAAAGGGATCGCAAGAGGAAAAACCCCGGGTTATGGGGTAACTCGGCCAAAGAGGCAAGGATTCGGATATGGGAACTTGCTGTGGTCTTAACAACTAAAGTTGCTAAGACCGCACCAGCTTCGGGGACTAATGTTGGGGGATATCCCCGGTTATGGTAACGCCGGGGTATAAAGGCCGAGTTAGCCGAGGTACGTCACGGTCAAAGCAAGTACTGACCGGGTCACCTCAAGGCAGGCCGAACCACATAATGACCCGTCCCGTGGAATATCTCCCTAACCTTAGCCTGGCCGGCATAAAATACATGTCGGCCATGTTTGTCTGTTTATTATGCAGGTACCCTCATAGCCACGTTTGCCAAGTGCTAGCCGGACTATTTTATGGCTTCCAAGAGAAGGAAAGAATCTCCCGCTGGTCAAAAGGTGGCTTTGCTAGCTGTAGCGTGAGCTAAGCAAAGCGGAGACGTGGACCAGCGGGTCATGGGCGACCAAGATGACACGGGCGATGTTGGCTGACGTAGCCCATATCTGGTGACGCTTAAATGCAAAGATCACGTCGTGGGTTACGCCCAAAGCCTGAACAAGCCGTTAAAGGGAATAAAGAAGCATCTAGCTTTAGTCGAGGAGCATATTCATGGAATATGCTGCCACGTGTGCTCTAACTTTGTAACCCGGGCTCTCCTATATAAGGAGTACCGGGGCCTCCATAGAGGGGATCAATCATTTTCTCTGTCTAAGATATAACTCTAGAGCTAGCTTGTGGGGAGTAAGAGACATAGTATCCTTCTCACCACTAGCTTGAAGAGCACTTGTAAACTCCATTGATACAGGAAATACAACATTATCTGTGCATGGAATCACCACGTTCTCCCTCCCTGGATTCCCCTAGCACACAATGGCCCCATCTTTAGCCTATCCATGGCATCTGCCGTGCCACCACCACGACAGAAAACGCTGGACAAACTATGGGATATGACTGTTGAGTTGAAAGATTCCATAGTCAGGTCACTTCTTGACAGAGCTGGGATGAAGCTATGGGACCCAGTTGACACGACCAAGCTTAACCGAGATCTCAGGAGGGTGCAAAACAAGGTTAGCAAAGTCGATAAGGAGAGGGACATGGCGTTGGCCCAGAAGGCTAAAGCAGAGAAAGAACTGACTAAAGCAAGGAATGATCTTCACCAGGCCAAAGTCATGCAGTTCACAACTACGAGTATTGAAAAGTGCATGAGGAAAAATGCAAAGAAACAATTGAAGCTATGCAAGGAAGATGCTAAAAGGAAGGAGCACACGATTCGATCCTTGCTCTCACAGGAAGATGCGCATCGTGCTAAGATTAGGAAGATCAAGGAGATGTGTAATAACTAGTTCTATTTAGCTTGAGCTTTGTGCTTTTTTAAGTTGTAATAGTAGTACTTGTTGACCTAGCGGTCTGAACTAGTGGTCCCGGAGTCTTGGGAGAGAAAAAATTGGTCATCCGTTAATCTGTCTTAACCCGGCATTACTTCCTTTTGTCTGATCAAGGTGGTATTGTGACATTGGTGGTTTGTTTAAACGTAATCTACGTGGATTGTGCCGTATGCAAATGGCACAACCATAATTTATAAAGTGGAAGAATGTACACCCGGTTACTGGAGATCCGGGAGCTTCGCCAGATGCAGGGGATGCAGGAGCAGGGAGGCGGTGTGATAGACAGGCTCAAGATTAGGCCAGAAAGTGGTACCGATTTCATCATCATCTAGGCATTATCGGTTACCATTGTTGTTTATGTTGCCATGTCGTTGTGCAGCAGCTGAAATAAGTTGCTGCTTCGTGGAGTGTAGCAGCTTAAATAATTTATTTCTGTGTCACTTACATTCCATCGAATTTGGAGACCTCCTGCCCCTCAACAATCGTGGAACCGGTGTTGTGTGTTTTCAGATAGTAGTTGCACAATCACAATTTTGGATTCAACTACTGACTCGAGCGTTTCCAAACCCTAAGTCGTGGTACATTTTACTCTGAGAACGTGGGTAGATTGTTTCGCCCCACAAAATTCCACACACAGAGCTCTAGAATTTAACCGAATTACATATATAGGTTCAAGTTAACACATTACCATGCATCGTCATTGCCAGCAGCCTTCTTCCACAACCTGGGTGCCAAGACTTCACATCCACTGGCTTCTCCATTTCCTGCCTTCTTCCTCTTCCTCGGTGCCAATTTTCTTAGCTTCACATACTCTGCATCACCGGGACAATCAGTAGCAGAATCGTGTCCAACATCATCTTTCCACTCGTTTTTAATTTCTTCGGGTAGCAAAATGACTGACCGGGCAGTCATGTTTCTAAACTTGCGGCGCTTCGTGTCAAAGAAATAGGACTGTTGCATAACTGCCCAACATTTATAGAGTAAATAAAACAAAAATTACAATTCAGCACAAACATGCGAACCCCAAGAGACTTTTGCTTACCAGGAGCTAATTGGGTTCGAGCGACCACCCTGTCCAAGAATAGAAGGGCGACTCCCAGTTGCAGCAGCTTCCACATTCAGTACATCACAATTCAGCTCAAACATGCAAGTCGAAGCATACCTTTTCATCAACAAAATTAGCTGACTGTCACATGTTAGAGGAACCATGATGCCACGTTCATCCATGAAGCTGAACTTTGCAGTCTGCTTCGGCCATATTTTATCATGATTACGCAGAGCAGCAACTATACCATAGATAGTGCAGATCTGCACAGGCGCTTCTTCTATCATGATATAATGGTGTCCTTACCACTTTCCCTTCACCCTTGCTGATTTAGAGTCGTACCTGAAGAGGACTACCGTAACCAGGTAAGGATGGCCCACGGAGATCCCACATGACAGAAAACTATGGACAAATTATGTTTATTAGTGTTGGGCTAACAAACAATTTTAGGTTCAGTAGCCAACTAGTAGTTATAATTAGTGTGAATAGCAAAGAGAAGGGTAGCTCACCTGCATGTAGCCAAAACTTCTTACTCCTTGGTAGTAGGATCTGCCATCCTCTGAGCTGCTCGGCTCGTCGGCGGCGGAGGCGGGCTAAAGCCTCACAATGGCGGCTACGACATGCACCATTGGAGCTCAGGATCACCGAATGGGCGTAGAAACTGGGCACAACAACTTGGCGTCGGAAGTCAAATATCCAAAGGGATCGTTCTGCCTGTAGGGTGGATTTCGACGCTGCCGGTGCTAGGGGAAAGGAGGGAATGGATTTGTGAAATTGGTCAACACATCCAATCCACTTAGTTCCTCGATTTTCCTAAGAGGTTACTGAGTTGGCGCTCGCGTCACGGATAGATGACCGACATGTGGGTCCCGACCGTCTACTTCACGGGGCAGTTTAACAAAATGTTTGAATTTGGCAGGGGTGAGATGAGTTTGCCTCGAAATGGCCCCTCTCAGTAGTTGGCAGCCTAACTTTATAAAATGCGACAATTACAGGAAACTTGGGTACCACGATGCACTCGTGCAGGAACTTTTGGGCCGCAAACCAACAATCCCAGCGTGTGCGCCCTCGAGGCAGTGACGAGGCGGGCCCTTGAGGCGGCGACACAAGGGACGTCCAGAAGCTCGGCTAGATGGGAGAGTGAGACGGGGCCCTTCCGGCTGCGCGGAAGCTCAGTTGGGGAGGGAGCCCTGTCGGCGGCGCCGAAGCTGAGTCATTGGGCGCTACGAGTTGGAGAAAGTGGGGGTGGGTTCGAGATGTAAGAGACGATATGGGGATTGACTTTTTACTATTTTGCAACGAATCGTCCCTTATAGGGGTGCGAGATGTATAGAATATTATTTTATAGGTGATGATAGAATAGTCTAACCCTATATATTTATAGGTTGCCACTATTTGACCCTGAGGGTGAAGAATAGTTATTTTTCACTCACCCTCTATTTTTCTAATCGTGCATAATTTTTATATCACGTAAATTTTGTCTTATCTCGGAAGTCAACAAGAACATAAGAAAATTTTGATATGACATAAAATATATATTTACATGATATATAAAAATACGACGTAAAATACATATTTTATGTGTTTTTTAGACTATAACAGCTCATAAACTGCATTTTTATGTCAATTTTTTCCTTGTGGATGAATATGAACGTAATTATTTGTGTACAAAATATATTTTACTAATATAACAATGTAAAACTATGTTGAGTGCAAAATAACTTTTTAGCACCCTGGGTGCTAAATAGGGATTTGCACTATTTGACACCTAGGGTGAAGAATAGTTATTTTTGCCCATCCACTATCTTTTCAACTGTGCATAATTTTTATATCACGTAAATTTTGTCTTACCTTGGAAATCAATAAGAACATAAGATAATTTTGATATGATGTAAAATATATAGATTTACATGATTTATAAAAATACGATGTAAAATACATATTTTATGTGTTCTTTACACTAAAATCATCCATACACTGCATTTTAATGTCAATTTTTTTCTTGTGAATGAATATGAACATAATTATTTGGGTACAAAACATATTTTACTAATATAAAAACGTAAAACTATGTTGACTGTAAAATAACTTTTTAGCATCCTGGGTGCAAAATAGGGATTATATATATGATAGCATATGCTAATTACCTGGTATCATTGTATAAGGATATATAGTGCAAAAATTCATTTTGAAACCCGGGTCCAGATGCACTCGTTTCGTGGACCAACCAACCCCATCCAGTTGACAGCCCATGTGAGTATAATTAGATGTATTGGTTTCAGTATAAGGAATATGGAACAGTTCTAACCCGTATAGGCCCATCGCAATGATTACACCACAAACATTTATGTCACACCAATTGAGACGAGGCCCAACAACCTGGACCAATGCAGACCATCTTGGACTGTAAGCTTGGAGGCTCAACTGTGCACACAAGATGATTGGATCAAATTTTGAAAAACCAAAGATGTGGCATGTCACCCATTTCCACTCGAAGGAACACTTATCCAAGCATCTGCATTAAGTAAAGGCGTTTCATTTTTTTCAAATCCTCGTTGTGATGAGATGAACGCGAGCACCACCTGCCCTTGTTTTAATCCTGACGGATGAAGGCTGGACTCATACAACTGTGCTACGTTTGTTCTGTTTTGTCCTCACAATATCAAAAGAATTAGAACATACTTGCCAAGAAACAGTCAATACTGTGGTGCAGAACTTAAAACCCAGCTCGTCAGATTACAAGGTGGAAGCAACGATATGTCAACCCTAAGGGTTTCATGCATGTGCTTTTTCGATGACCTGTTAAACCACCATAGCTACATCTACCTTCTTTTCCTTGTCTTCTTGGGTATGTCGCCTCGTTCAGGGCAAGTCTGTTCTCTTGTGACCAGGTGATGACCCACAAGTATAGAGGGTGTACCGCAGTATTTTCGAGAGAAGTGAAACCCAATTTATTGATTCGACACAAGGGGAGCCAAAGAATATTTATCAGCCTTAACAACTGAGTTGTCAATTCAGCTGCACCTGGAAACAATCTTGCTCACAACAGTTTATCAGTAGCAACAGTTTTGTAGTAGGAATAGTAAAGTAACAGCAGTAGCAAAGCAAAGACAGTAGTAACAAAAGCAGTAATAGTGGGATTCGAGTGCGGTAGGCATAGGGATGGATGGACGGGCGTTGCATGGACAAGACAATTCACATAGCAATCAGAACATAGGGAAATTGCAGATAAATAAGATAAAGCATCCAAGTACTAGACAATCCTAGGCATGTGTTCCATACATAGTCATACGTGCTCGCAATGAGAACTTGCACAACATCTTTTGTCCTGCCAGCCCATTTGCAGCGGGGCCTCTAGGGAACTACTATCAATTAAGGTTCTCCTTTTAATAGAGCACCGGAGCAAAACATTAACACTCCGTGAACACATGTGATCCTCACATCAAAGCCTTTCCCTTCCGGTTATCCCGATTTCTGTCACTTCGGGGCCATAGGTTCCGGACAACAATGTGTGTATACAACTTGCAGATAAGACCAAGAACAATACTATCATAATGAATCAATAATAAGTTCAGATCTGAAATCATGGCACTCGGGCCCTAGTGACAAGCATTAAGCACCACAAGTCGCAACAAAGTCATAAAGCACTAATAAAAGATACTAGGCACCACGCCCTAACAATCCGATGCCATTACATGAATGATCTCATCCAATCCCTACCATCCCATAGCCTACAACGGGGGATTACTCACTCATAGATGGGGGAAACATGGATGGTCGATGGAGAAGCGATGGTGATGATGATGGAGATGATCTCCTCCAATTCCCTGTCCCGGCAGGGTGCCAGAACGGAGTCTCTGGTGCTGTTTCGTGGAATCTAGTGGTGGCGGCGGAGCGGAACTCCTTCTGGATAAACGTCGAACCTCCCGAAGTTTTTAGGTCAGAAGGCTTCTTGTAGGCGAAGAGGGAGACCGAGGGGGTGCCTAGGGCCACCACACCATGCCCTGGCGCGGCCAGGCCCAGCCCGCGCCTGGGGGTGGTGTGGCCAGCCCCTGGCCCTCCTCCGTCTCGTATTCTAGCTCCTAGAGTCTTCTGGAAAAATAGGCACTTTGGCTTTTGTCTCGTCCAATTCCAAGGATATTCATTTTCTGACTTTCCTGGAACCAAAAACAAGAGAAAACAGGCAGTTGGCACTGTGGCTCTTGTTAATAGGTTAGTCCAAGAAATCATATGAAAAGTACTCCAAAGTTGGAACAAAACACAAGTAAGTAGATAAAAACAAGCATGGACCATCAAAAATTATAGATGCATTTGCAATGTATCATGGTGTTCCTCTATTCCCTGTCAAAAAACTTCAACTCAAAACTTTTTCTCTCATCTCTTTTTGAGAGGTGACATTAGTGGAAAATAATAGTTGCTGCTTATATATCAAAGAAAAAATTATTTCTAAATGTTTCGGAAAGCATATAATATTTCTACATATCCCTATCATATAATATGACTCATACAAATTATCTTAGGACACTTGGGAATGGTTTCTTGCATATGATGCAAGCCTGTAAAACCTTGATATTATACTCGTCTGCTCATAAGGTGCCTTGTCCAACAAAGTATATAAAGGGTACAGTGCCCGTACGTGACTGCCTTTCCCTTTGGCTCATCTCGGTGATAGTGCCTCAGCTAATCCGGCAGCATGTCCCTAGCATATCTCTTCCGCCACTTTAGTATGTGCTTCTTCAATATCTAAGTGACACCAACATAATCCATAACCTGCATTGGATACAAAAGCCATGATTCAATTATGCGGGCTCCCCAGGATTTACCATCCGAGAAATCCCTGTTATGTATACATCCACGTTCCCATGATCAGTGAGCCGTGGAACATAACCGACAAGTATCATTACATCATCCAAAACATAACGAATTTACAAGACTTACATAAATGCCATTATGGCTACACCATCATTAGCAGCGGAACAGCCTCACGCGCAGAGCCCAATCGTGCCTCAACCTACATGCAACTGACTGGGAAGACGGCCCAGCTCGCTAGACGTCACCTTAGTCTTTTGATGTCGAACCTCTGAAAGTCTGGCCAAGTAAATAGCCAGGGACACAGCCGTGAGTACTTTTGAATGTACTCACAAACCACCAGGATAAAAGAAATAAGGAAATGCAAGTCTGGCTGTGGCAAGATAGCTTTTATCTGGAGTTGTTTTTTAAATCATCCTAAACTACCTCTTGTAGTTATGGCATCTCCATATCATTGTTGAAAAAGAGTTTTGAAATCATGCCTTTGTTTTATAGTCAAGACATCTCTACATCTTTGTTGAAAAAGAGTTTTGAAAACAATTTTGTAGTAAAAACCTATTTTAAACCACTTCGACCACCTCGGGTCAAAACAGAGCTTTCGAACTCGGGTTCCCCCGGAACCTTCGTCCTCTTCGTCCTTGTTTCCCCAAACAAGCACAATTTGGGTACTCCTAGCCAACACCTTTACAACCGTCCTTGACCGTCGACACGGCTATTTGAATAGATTACACTCTGCAGAGTTTGTGGACTTTCCCCACAAGAATCAATACATCCGCCGGGATACAACCACGGCCCACTACCACTGTAGATGGGGGTTCGGATAATCAAACCTAACCTTTCGTTGTCGACCCTAGCAAAGGCATGCTCTTCCTTTGGGGTTTTTTCTCCCCGGCAACGAGTGTGTGGCTCCTAGCCATAGTCCTTCCTTCCGTACGCGCGCATACCAAAGCCGCAACTTGGCGTATACCTTAAATCTTGTGGATCCACTTCCTTCTGTACTCCAAGTCATACCGTCCGCGGGAGACCCAATTGTTGCACCGACCTCCTGCCAGTTTAGGCTCACTCTTGCCGAAACAAGCAACAGGCTTCAGATGCGAGATCTGGTAACGCCTGCCCGGAATTCCAGGGATCTCTCCCTATAAGCATGGTAGGAGTTTCCTCGGCTAATGCGGACAAACTACAAGTTAAGCCCCAGCACATGGGGTAATGTGGTTGCACAGATAAAAAATGTTCCAGTAAAGGCGTAGAACATCTCATCACATTCTCATTGCTCATCATCACCATTTCTTTTGTTAAAACACCCGCTAGGAATGATGCCTTTTCCCAAGGGTTTTACAAAAATAGTTTTTGAAACCTTAGTAGTGGGATAACTCCCCAAAATATTTTATTTTCTCAAAACCGAGGTTTTCCAACGATGTAGGATACTAACCATCATACTCTCGATCTAAAGGTATTAAATGGTAGGTAAATCGGGGTGGTGCCTCGAAGGACACAAAGTCATTACTTGGAGGAGCCAAGCTACTATCGAAGTATTTGTAAAACAAGACATGCAGGTGGATATTGCAATTTATAAAGAGGATACAAAACAGGTAAAAAAGAGTAGGACATATATCAGAGGTCAGGAATGGTGGCTTGCCTGTGGTCAGCAATAAGTCCCTGGACTTCTTTATAAAACCAAGAATACCCAATAAACAAATAATAAGAAGTCCCTTCCTTCTTGTCGTCAGACACTCACACTATCGTCGTCATCGGGTACACATGCAAGCAGACGAGTCCACAATCAATACAAGGCATACAAACATCAAATCATACAACAAACAAACATAAGAATTACTACTGAACTTGGGAGGTTTTCGAGATGTTGGGTATTGATAGTGGAATTACTAATTTGCCATTGTAGTGTTTCTCTCTTGGAAGATAGGTGTCTAGGATAGAGATCTTGAACTTAGATTGGGGTTCTTAGGTCTATAGGATACCAATGGGCATCAGTGATATCCTCAGATAGGCCTTGACAAGACACAACCATTACAAGTGGTTTCACTTGAATAACAATTTCCTAGATTTAATTATGATTTTTAAAGTGGATTAAGCTCTAGTTTGAGGAAATAATTCACCAGAAATTATATGAGCTCCAAAAATTATTTCCTTGGATGGTTGGGTAGTATTTGCTGTACTGAACCACCTAGAGTTGGAATTGTGTCAAGAGAATTACAAGAATGGCCTCAGGAAAATCCCAAAGGAAGTTCTGTATAGTTTTTCTCTTTTTCACAAATTTAATTCTATGGAAGCTATTGAGTTGATTACAAGGGCATGGGGTAGAAATTTAAATACCTTTCCGCATAAATTTGATTCACTATTTTTGGAGTTTCCAAACTCCTGGAGTGATTTACTTAGTGAAAATACCCATTGCAGAAGTATTTAAATCACCAATCTTTAACCAGAGCTCAATAAATTCTGAGATGCTAGGATTTGATATATATTGATAATATGAGGTACTGGGAGGAGGAATGAGGTCAATACCACACTTGGTTTGACCTAGAGAATTTATCCAAGGAAGAAAGTTGCTATTTTTTTTATTTTATTTAAAGGCATCCTTATGTTCACCTAGGCATAAGACCTGTGCTTGATGTTAGGTATGTCAAATACCTCTCAGAAGAGCTTTGGTTCATCCCAAATGATGATGTAAAACTCCCTGAGGAATTTATCTAGTGCAAGTATACTTGGCAGCAAAATAAATTCCAGTAAATAATGGAATTTAATTTGGACTTGGGGTTGCCTCTGCATGTTTGAGAAAACATCAGGGAACACCCAGAAATTTAGATCTTGGCATTTAGATTTTATTTTCATTTTAAAAAGGATTCTAAACAGGGGGCTAAATTCTGGATCTGTATAGAAATGAATGAAAGAAAAGGTTTGCGGGCTGGAATCTGGGGCTACTGGGCCGTGCTGAGGAGATTCGGCCCACGGCGAGGCGACGTGGCGCATGGGAGCTATCGCTTGAACCTGGCAAGCGGGGCCCGGCGGTCAGCGAGAGGGGGACGCCGAAACAGTACCGGCGGATCCCGGCCATCCGCTTAAGTGGCGATGAATGGCGCAGCGTCGTCGTCCACCTAGGCTCCCCGACGACATGAGCTAACCCTAGCCGAGGGTGGCACGGGATGGGAAGCTCACCTGAGGGCTCGAGGAGGGTCAGGGAGGCTGCAGGGCGACGCGATCGACGATGCTGAGCAGATCGAGGGGCGGCACGACGGCGCAGGTCCACTGGAAGCAGCTCGCACGACAGCGGCCGAGAGTGACCTCGTTGGAGCTCAACGCCGATGACGGAGGAGTAGGTCCTGGGCCAAAAGAAAAGTACTATCAGGTAGAGGAGGAGGAGGAGGAGGGGAACACATGAGCCAACATGCAGAGGAGATGGAGCAAGGGAGAAGGAGCCTTGCTCGATTTTTGAAGGAGGTCGAGAGCTCTCCTTCTTCTTCTCCTGGGCAGCACAGGGCAGGGGCGAGGGAGTGGAGCTAGTGGAGGGTGAGTGGAGGTGAGAGGGGAGCAAATGAGGGGCAGAGGGCTGGCCGGGCTGGCCTCTGGCCTATATACCAAGGAGGGAGGGGTAGATGAAGTGAATTACCAATTTGGACATGGTGGAGAGGATTGTTGGCCAGTGATTGGTCCAGGGGACGGTGGGAAGGGGTAGGATTGGTAGTTGGTCGTGCTGGATCATAAAGGGAGGGGGTGGCAGCTGTGGTGATTAATTAAGGTAGATCCTTGTAAGATTTTGTTGTCTCTCTCTCTCTCTTTCTACTAGTACAATGGCAAAATTGGAAGAGCTAGGATGGAGCTACAGTGCTGGTCGACCAGGGGTGTGTCCTGGTGTTGAGGAGGTGTAATAAGCAAGTTTGGCTGAGATTTGAAAGTGGTTTGAGTATTGGATTTGCTTATTGGCCATTTTGATCCAATTTATGGTTATGAAGGAAGTCCATAAACTTGCATGGGACCAAAGAAGGAACTGGTATTGGTAGATAGATGGGGTAAAGGTAGACTCTAGGAATTCAATTGAGATTTTTATGTGTGGTTTTAGTCCACTTAAATCCATTTACTCAAAAAGGGTAGAAGTGATTTCTAGGAGATCAATTGATAAGTTTCCATTGGACAATGTTGGTTTTTGATGTGGAAGGGTCCCAGATGTGAATACACACTTAGGGGAATTTTCCCAAGATTTATTGGGGACTAGTAGTATTTAAAAAAATTATTATTCCAATTCAGCCATTTAAGGAAATGGGCAAAAATAAATAATAAAGCTTCTCAAAAATATTTATTTTTGAGATGGGAAGATAGGGTATGATATATGGAACTCTCATGATCCAAAATTTTGGGAAGTGTTTTGGCAAAAACCAAACTTTCCTTTAGGGAGGGAGTTTTGGAGATTTTGACTATTTAAGGAATTAAATAGTTTTGGGGCCATAATAATTATGGATAAATATTGATAAATCTTGAGGGTCAAAGTAGATGAGATATACAAGGTGTAGCAAGAATTTTCAACCTCGTGGAGTGGAATTCCAACTTGAATTAGATGGAGGAACAAGGTATTTAGGATCTAGGGTGATGTTATTTTTATACTACCAAAACATGCTTGCATCTTGGAGCTCAGAGCTCAGCTTGGTGCAAGGGATAGGTGGGTAGGTATAACAGGTCATATATATGATCATGGCACGAGGAGTTTGAATTAAAAGCATTTGAGGTGATCTAGAAGTGATGGCCAACTTGGTTGAAAGTAAGGCTGCCATGCAAAATGAGTCATGATGCCTTATAAACCATGTGGGTTTAAGAAGCACAGAGATCCACCTGGGGAAAGTGAAGTAGGTCTTGATAGAAATAAAGTAGTAGATCACAACCATGTAGAGAGCTGGTCCATAGGAGGTTGGATGAGGATGTGAGCTTCTACCCAAGTAAGTATGATGACTAGACTTGCAGGGAATGTTATTTTCTTGTCTGCAAAACCATCATGGACAAGTGGGTGGGAGGATGATCTAACCAAGGGAAAATTTGGGCCTTGGTAGTCCTTAGGATGGTTAACAAGATGGTTCAGGTGCATTTCCAAAAATGCACATGGTTTGAGAAAAGGAGGCTTGCAAAAAGGTGATGTTGAAACTGTTTCTAGAGTTAGTCAAATTTGGCAGTTTTGAGGATTTTGACTAGCGTATGAGAGGGAATGTTCTTGGAGGGGTTGCAAGGTATCAGAGCATTAGCAAGTGGATGATATTGAAGTGCGGATCGAGTAGAAGAGATCCATGCTTGATATTAGTCTCCATGAACTTCGAAACTTCTAGAATGGAAATCCTCAGAATTGATTTGGTTAAGGGCTTTGGATGATCACTTAGTGGCTAGTGAGTTGATCTGGATTAGGATGTGGGGAAGGGAGATCTCTTGATCCTAGTGATGAGATCCTAAAGTAACTCATACAACTTCCTAATCTAACAAGTCAAACAGCAGATCAAAACAACTCCTCAGTAAGCAGATTAAGGCAATTCATATTATAAACTATTCAACTACTACTAGAGTTACCATCAAGCTTAGCTTGATGTAGGGTTAGGGCATTTTGAAGAGGGGTTGGTGTTTTGAAAAGGATAAGAGTCCTTGGTATCTCTACCAAGAGTAGGATTGAAATGCTTTGAAAGGAGGTTTTGGTAAATCTAGGGATATGATTAGTTGAGGGTTCTGTCTTGAAAACATAAGGAGGTTATATTATATATCTCTCCATAGTTTTGTCAATAGAAGCTACTAAAATAGTTTTGGTTACATAAGCATCTTGTCTTATGTTTTGAAATTCCAGAACGTTTGAGAATATGTAAAGTGAGCCAAGATAGTTTTGGTAAATAGCTTTTGTCAACTGATGGTGAGGTAAGGAGTAGCATATGGTATACACTCATATGCACAAGCACAGACAAACAACAAGCAAGCACTGCACCAATGCTCAAGAAAAAGTTTTTGTTCCTCCTGATTTTTGCATTCTGGACAACTAAACAGGGTTGCTGAAATTGGGATGTTACAAATTAGTTCTTTATTATGCGCATGCATATCTTTATATTTATTCTACATAATTAACGAACCACATTTTTTATTTTTGTTTCTCACCTTCAGAGCATGCCCACACAACATACCCATGTAAGCGAACAATACACACTCACAATCAAATTCCTCTTTTTTCCTAAAACCTTCACTCAAATTTGACTCTGCTCCACTTTTCATGTTGTCGAACATTCGTGTGCTTTGCCTACCCTATCCTTCTCAATATCTTCCACATGGTATGTGAATCTCTTGTACAACATCTGACCAAACTGATCAAACATCGCCTGCATGTAAATCTTGTTGGCATGCCACTAAATGTCCAGGTTGTGATGCACAACCACTTCTCCCTGCAAAACCAAACCAACATTTCTTTCAAGACTGTCTCTTTCTGCAAAAAGACAAACTGGTATTGCTATTATGTTGTTCTACCACTTACAATCTTTGTAGCTTTGTCCGTTTCTCTTCGTAGTTATCGTCCGTGTCCCTGAAAAAATAAAGCCGCATATGCTGTTTGACAAACATATGCATGGGACAACCCCTTGGGTATATGTCTTCAACATACTGTGTGCACTCTCACTTTTCTTTGTACTTTTCATTTTAGCACAGAACATTCCCTTGAAGTATGGTTTTCCTCATTTTTCTCTAATTGCATATAGCCGAGCCATGTTTTGATGTGACTACAAGTAGTACTTTTCAAGGATCTCATCCCAAGCTTATTCAAATCCATTTGTGATCAACATTGTGTTCGCAAGCTTGTGAAATTCTGAACAGAACTCATTCATTTTTTTGCATAGTGGCCCTAGACATGATATTTGCACCACCGATGAGCCGTGCTCGATATAACATTACTAACTGCAACATTCATGGCCTGGCACTAATCGGTAATTCACACAAGTTCCCATGAGTCACATTCGACATTTGTTTTCAAATATAACAATTTATTCCTTCTAATGTCATCCTTTTACCTATAAATATTGTCCGGGGTGGGACACCACCCATCATCCTTAAATTCCGTGAAAACCTATTCGAAACTATCCACCTGTTCGACCCGGACCATGACTCCTGCCAATATAATGCTTTGGAAGTGATTATTCACCCTCACGAACAAACCAAAACGGCATATCATACAGTTGGTCTTGTATGTCGTGTCGAATGTTATCGCATCTCCAAAGAATATCTAATGCATTCTGCTTTCTCTTGTTGTCCACATAACATTCTTGATCCGACCATCATTTTCCGCTTGCACCCTGAACATGAATTCTGGGTGTTTAGCTCCCAGGTCATCAAACACCTCGATGGTTTTCCTTACATCATCGTCTTCCTTCTCCTTGCTTAGCTTTACACATAGGCCCACAGTGATCTTTTCATGAATGGCACATTCCCCTCATTCTCAAATAATGTTGCAATTATGTTGTACACTTTCGCAATATTTATGTTAGTGTCCCGTTGTTGGCGGACAAGATCTTCAGTGTAAATATCTATGTGCTTGTGTGATGGCTAGAATACCTTCTCTCCACAATTTCTGTCATCGTGTGGTTGTGTTTCACCCTGTGCTCAGTGATGTACCAACCATTGTCAGGCATCCTAAGCAATGTGATCATCGCAGGACACTCACAATGACAAGACTTTGTGTTCTCCTTCGAGGGTTTACCCTGAACAAATAGCACAAAAGCACACATATAAGATTCCAGTCCCTGGACTGAAAATAGAGCCAATTAAAATGGAACATGTAATGAAAAAATCACTCACCAAATATCCGCATACAATTTCTTGCATGCATTTCATCTTCTCCGCATTAAGACGGCTATTTCCATATCTAATCGAAAACTCATGCTCTCACGAGTACAAGTTGTAGAAATTGTAAGCTCTACCAAGTAAATCAAATATTGTTCCAAGGCAAGGATCAATGACCTCGTCGCCTAGCTTCTCAGCATACTCATGGATAGATTTTTGAAGGGCACTTTCCTGGAAGCACACGGTGTCCTTTATGGTGGTGCCCGCCTGACCCGAACCTGCATAATTACAGAAATAGATAGAAGGAAGAATCATCATGGTTCAGCTATCTGCCTTTTAACTATATTGGACAAGTACATGTCATGTTCTTTCTTTTTTTAATGACTCCAAAATTTTAAAAGTCAACCTCATATCGTTTTTGTCATCTATATCACTCCACCTAATGTAATCCAATAGAACTAGAACATAACTTCTCTACCCGTAAACACACACCATGCAGGGTTATTCTTACAAAATAGCACATCTTAATCCATGATTTAGGCCATGTGTGCCGTGTAAGAAATTACATGCATAACTATGTATTTGCAACATAGCCTAGCAGCACACAATAACAATAAACACATCCCCTATCTAATTTGTCATTTCCTTTTCTACTCTAACAATGGTTCAGTAGTTGCCCTCTACATCATGGCGTTTTTAGACAAATACCTTTTACACGTGCTGTAATCATGAGAACACACAGATTTCATCCCTACACAATATTGACAATGCACACAATTTTCTCTATCCAAATATGCACAATGCATGGTTAATTAACCTGAACAGCTGGACCAAATTTCACACATGTATTCTTCTCTTTCTTAAGGAATACAGAAGTTCTAGGATTTTGTGTTCACCGATTTTAGTAACTTTTCCCTTATCAATCTCAGTGGGATCTCCTGGCCATACCTGTTAGTCCACCTAGGAGAGTGTGGGTCGACCTTTCAAGTTGACTGGGCGGTGTCAGCTTGCCCATCACCTCCATTCACAGCACCGCCGACAATGACTTTGACAATGCCAATCATCGATGGATCTAGTTAAACTGACCCGACTTGGCTGCACTATTTTTCTTCCCTTGCGACATGGCCACTCGCGGCAATGATAGTGGCAGCGACAGTGCCATTCACGAAAGCCTCAGCTGTGTAGGCAAACTGAGTAGGAAAGATACTTTTGTGAAATAATCTAGTAGAGAGATTTTGCTATGAATCTGACCAAAAGAGATAGTCTATGCAAACGAACCTGCTTACTGAATGTGACCAAAATAGACGCAAATACACCTTCCAACCATTGCGGAGAACCCGTGCTCCATCAGTCTACCCCTACCCCCACCCCACCCCCACATCCTACGTTATGTCGCCCTCTATCTAGCCGGAACGATTTGTTTGTCAGGGGGAGGCGCTGCTCGCCAGATTTGCAATGATTTCTTTAAAGACGGAGGTGTCACTGGGAGGAGTAGGTTGGAGGTGAGTGATAAGCAGAACTATGGTCTAGATAACATGATCATCTGGACCTAGGAGCCAAAACTCCACTCCCCATATAGTGGATGTTTTGAGATAAACATAGATTTTCTTCCACTCATAGTTGTTCACAGCTAATAAGTATACACATTTCTTCATCCGTATAATCAAGATATCTCTATCTTCAAATGCGCACCATATCTTTTGTTTATATTTACCATCATGTGGCAAATATGTGCCAAGGGCTAGGAGATTAGACAAATCAACTTCTCTACCAAGTGACCATACGTGATCACCTGTTACTGACCTGACACTACTCTAGGTCAATAGGGTGGAGCCTCTTAGAATGGCAAGGCCAACACCTCCCTACCGCCCTTTAAATGTGTGAAGTATGCACTGGAACAAATCATCATGTGTCTCTTCTCGACACTCGACATACCATAGAGCCTTTGTAGTGTTGTAAAATATAAGGAGATATCTTGATGTCGTTACCAAGTAACTACAAGAATCTAGACGGTTTATGACGTCTTGATCATGACACGCCAAAAACGTCATAGATGCCTGACATTCTAGGTTGTTTCATCGCGACGCACTCCCAGGACCTCCAGCCTAGTTATCCATGATGTTCCAGGTTTTCGTCGACAAAAAATCGCGCGGATTTCGATCGAGGCCCTGAAGCCTAGTTCAGCATTTTGTCCGTAGAAAATCATCACATAATTCATCAAGGCAATTGGTTGACTATCTTTTTTTCAATGACCGGGCCATCCGTGCCTGCAGCCCACCAGTGAGCTCGGTTTGAATGGTAGGGGTCTAACGGGTTGTTCTCACAGTTTTGGCTGGGCCCAGCTGTCAGTCCAACTGATAGAAATTATATAGCGTAAAAACAGAGTACCTTGACCAGGGTTCGAACTCGCGAGCATGCTTGTTGCTCGAAGGCCCGGAATCACTGGACCAGGGGACTGTATTCCGACAGTTCTACTACTTTGCAGTTCTTATACACATGTCTTAATCAGTCATCCTTCAATATTTATACTGATGTTTCACTAACTGTCCCAACAGCTGGACAAGACAACTATGTTTCAAACATATCACTACTTCATATTTCAACATACACATGTTCTCAATCACATGAAGAGACAAAATGTGAAAGTACAGGAAATTGAAGCAACAATGAACACATCATATATCAACATGGAGATGGCACACAATCTTAGAAATATATAGAGAACATGGTTGACATACAGTTCCAAGCCAACTATACAACCAGACTCACAAAGAGTTCCAAACCATGTACGCAACCTGCAGTTTCACATTCAGTTCCAAACCGACTACGAGTTCACACAAAGCCAACCCGCATAACCAGGTACTTTGTTCCCTCATATCAGGTGACTAACATAACACATGGAGCCAGATATGGGCTCCTCAAAGAAGGTGAAGATGAACAAATCCCCTTTTTTGATTCGAGCAGTCTTGACAACCTTTGACTAGTTGCTTGTCATCTGGGCAACAACATTCTCTCCTTGGATGAACTAAACATGCTCACATCCTACATGATCTGTGACTATGACAGAAATCTCCAACGACGGATACCGGTTGAGGTGGACATTGTTGTACCTAGCTGAAAAGTACTGGATGTGAAGAATAAAGTTAGTTGCTGAAGTATAGTTCAACGTGTATGAGTATATTAAGGGCTCGTTTGGTTCAAATGATTTGTAAAACACAGGGATAGGAAAAGTGCATAGACACGTAGGAATCTTTCCAAGAGGTCTCACCTCTTGTTAGAAATCCTATTGGATTGTAGTTTAGTAAAGCAATGCATAGAAATTTTGTAGGATTTATTCCTTTGAAACAAACACACCCTTAAAGAGTTAAATCATAGAAGTTTACCATCTTGGCCTTCCTAGGGATGACATTTGATATTTTCATCTTGCACACATAGTGTGGTATAGGTGGCTTGTGTCCTGAAATTCCTCTGAGATATGTAGCTTGGTTTGAAGTCAATTCCATGTCTTTCCAAACACACAGTAATCATCGAAGTCCTCCCCGCCCTTAATCGATGGACCTAGAAAGAATATATTTGAAAGTAATATGTAGACACATAAGAGTGAATGTAACTTTAAGCTAATGTCAATGCCTCTAACCTCTAGTAAGGTGCCTCGGTTTCTCAGCTTTCTTGGCTATAGGTTACTTCACCTCGTCATAAGATGGAACATTGTAGCCTTGCTTTTTAGCCTAAAATAGATATTGCACTAATTAGAATGTTTTGTTTTGATGCTATACAGTAGGTTTTAGTACTATCCAGTAGAAATAATTTTAGAACCTGCTCATATATGCCGCTAGCCTTGCAATCATCATATTTGTGCCGGAGCTTGCAATCCTCACATTTTATGATCTTTAGTAGGATGGAGCAATTTGTTGGCACTGTCGCCATGATGTTTTGCGCAATGACTTCCAGCGGGGTTTAACACCGTGTAGTCCATCTGAAGATCATTAAGAAATCTGAGGACGAGTATTACTACGATAGAACAAGGAGGCGATGTGTTCAGACAGTTAGTGTTAGTAGAAACAATTTTAGAACCTATGCATGTATCTCCCTAGCCTTCATACCTCAGAACCTACAATTCTCATAGTTCATCCTACCTGCCCTAGAGAGTAAATACAAGAATTAAATTAGAGTCACAATCATCAAGTTACTAAAACAAGCGTGGGGGCCTAGATCGAGTGTTCACCTGGGGCCTAGCCCTAGATCGAGTGTTTACCTGGGGCCTAGACCTGTCGCCGGTGACCTAGGGCACAAACATGGTGACATAGATCGAGCACAACATTAGCAACGCGGTGACCTAGATCAAGCATAGATGCGTAGTAGTAGATATGCGTTGAGATAGGTCGAGGAGCCTTACCCATGAGCATGCTACTGATGTTGTCGGTAGGGAGGGGAGGGGATTTGGTGGTCGCCGGGGAGGGGCGGGGATTTGGTGGTTGCCATGGAGAGAGGATGTGTGTGAAGTGATGGGAACTAGGGAGGTTAAGCGAGCAACAGCATG
Source organism: Avena eriantha (assembly GCA_910589775.1). Taxonomy (NCBI): domain Eukaryota; kingdom Viridiplantae; phylum Streptophyta; class Magnoliopsida; order Poales; family Poaceae; genus Avena; species Avena eriantha. Next base: position 212,973,971 of record OU342740.1, read on the forward strand.
ATGAGTGGGTCCCACATGGGATCGGATTTTGTTATTAACTTATTCAGAAAAGGTTAAATCATCTTCATTTACAATGTTCTTAATTATAAGGATGTAGTTTGTGATAAATCCATCCTTCATGGCTGACAAATGCATATTAAAATGATATCACAACATATTACTAATTTAAATGTTCAATAGATTACTTCACAAGATCATGCATGTCATCACTACATCATCATCACCTCACTTATTTAGAACAGTTAAAAGGCACATTGCACACAAAACACATAGCACTACCACTACAATCTTTAATAGAACAAGCATTTCCCTAACTGCATCAAACAGTTTCATCATGTTCTGGTCTTGTGGTTGCACCAAAGTAAGATTTTGCTCCTCTTTTCTAAGCTCAAGTTCATCCCTTCTTTTCTCTGCCCAGCCTACATCAACAGCAGCTTCGCGTCGGATGAAGTTGTGCTCCGCCAAGTACATAACGTACTCCAGTTCCTAGTGCCAAAAGTTGCAACCATACTGACGCATTTATACACAACCAATCTCAATTAAGCTACTGTGTAAATGTATGGAGAACAAAATGAGTTAAATCAATCATCTATACATCATTTATAGAGATTACGTACCCCATGCCGCTTGCACTTGTAGAACACCCATCCTTTGTGATTTGTCGTCCTAGACACATATTGCTTCACCACACGCCCGCGACCGGGGCAGAGGATGAGCAGAATCGTAGGGCCTGGGTGGCTTAGCGCAGAGCAGGACGAGCCTGTGGTTGACATGGTAGTGAAACAACGGTGCTCCGACGGCACCGCCAAGGGCCTCTCCTATTACTGGTGCTGCAGTAGTAGTTTCGCGGATATAGGGTTCTAACAGAGGAGGGGAACAAAGGCGAGATAAATAAGAAATTTCAGCCGCAAGCCACGCAGCTGTAGTAGATGATGGTTATGCAAAAACACCCTCTCTAACATCTGTCTTCTAAAAAATTCATAAATTAACACTTAAGTCATGGTTTTCAAGGCAAATGAGCTAGGTCGTGACCAGAATCGTGGCATAATTTGTTTCAATGTGCCCATATTCCGCTCACGTGTGTATCTTGCGATGCCAAAAAATGTTGATTCAGGAAGTTTTCACTTTCTGCGCACGGAAAATCCATTTCCCATTTTCCCAATGCTTGAAAGGGTGTATTTACTGAAGCGGATACCAAGGATGTGATGCGAGGATGCTTCATCCCATTGTCAAAAAATATTAGAGAGCATTTGGTGGACAATTCACCAATTGGATGCACCTCAAAGCTTATGGTGCACTGCCCGCAATATAGATAAGTTTTTGTCGGTTTCGCTAGGGGGTCGGGTTTAGCCTTGAGGTACCTAGTAGCTCGCTCAAGAATTTTCCAAAAATTCTTCATTGTATATTTTATATTCAAAACCACCTTCATTTACATGACCACACAAACACTCCAATGGGTGAGGTGATACAACTTATATCACACTAGTTCACAATTCGATGTGGCAGTTGCATTCCGGGGGCTTTTTGGGATTTCTGACCATAGTTTTACACATGGAGTCTCTAGAGTCAATGCATGTTTTCTTCTCAAAACCAAACCTTGATCCACATGACCACAAACGATCCAATGGGTGTGGTGATACAACTTCTATCACACTGGTTCACCATTCCATGTGACAGTTGCATTCCATGGGCTTTTTGGGCTTTCTGACCATGGTTTGACGAAACATGGAGTCTCTAGAGATAAATGGATGTGTTCTTTTCAAAACCACACCTTGATACACACATGACCACAGACACTCCAATGGATTTGGTGATGCAACTTTTGTCACACTAGTTCACCATTCCATTTGGTTGTTGCATTCTAGGGGCTTTTTGGGCCTTCTGACCATGGTTTGACACATGGAGTCTCTAGAGTCCAGGCATGTGTTCTTTTCAAAACCACACCTTGATACACACATGACCACACACACTCCAATGGATATGGTGATGCAACTTCTGTCACAATTGTTCACAACACCATCTGGCAGTTGCATTGTAGGGCCTTTTGTGGCTTTCTGGCCATGGTTTGACACATGGAGAGTCAATGCATGTTTTCTTTTCAAAACCACACCTTGATATACACATGACCACACACACTACAATGGATGTGGTGATGCAACTTCTGTCACACTGGTTCACAATTCCATGTTGCAGTTGCATTCCATTGGCTTTTTTGGGCTTTCTGACCATGGTTTGATGACACATGGAGTCTGTAGAGATCAATGCATGTGTTATTTTCAAAACCACACCTTGATACACACATGACCAAACACACTCTAATGGATATGTTGATGCAACTTTTGTCACACTGGTTCACCATTCCGTGTGGCAGTTGCATTCCAGGGTCTTTTTGGGATTTCTATCCATGGTTTGACACATGGAGTCTCTATAGTCAATGCATGTTTTCTTTTCAAAACCACACCTTGATACACACATGAACACACACACTCCAATGGATGTGGTGATGCAACTTCTATCACACAAGTTCACAATTCCATGTGGCAGTTGTATTCCATGGGTTTTTTGGGATTTGTGACCATGGTTTAACGACAGATGGAGTCTCTAGAGATCAATGCATGTGTTGTTTTAAAAACTACACCTTGATAGACAAATTACACACACACACACTCCAATGGATGTGGTGATGCAACTTCTGTTACACTGGTTCACAATTCCATGTGGCAGTTGCATTCCATGGGATTTTTTGGGCTTTCTGACCATGGTTTGATGACACATGGAGTCTCTAGAGATTAATGCATGTGTTCTCTGCAAAACCACACCTTGATACACACATGACCACCCACACTAAAATGTATATGGTGATGCAACTTCTGTCACACTGGTTCACCATTCCATGTGGCAATTGCATTCTAGGGGCTTTTTGGGCTTTTTGACCACCATGGTTCGACAACACATGGAGTCTCTAGAGATTAATGCATGTGTTCTTTTTAAAAACCACACTTTGATACACACATGACCACACACACTCAAATTGATATGGTGATGCAACTTCTCTCACATTGGTTCATAATTCCATGTGAAAGTTCCATTCCAGGGGCTTTTTGTGATTTCTGACCATGGTTTCCACATGGAGTCTCTAGAGTCAATGCACATTTTCTTTGAAAAACCACACCTTGATACACACATGACCATACACACTCTAATGGATGTGGTGATGCAACTTATGTCACACGGGTTCACAATTCTATGTGGCAGTTGCATTCCATGGGCTTTTGGGCTTTGTGACCATGGTTTAACGACACATGGAGTCTTTAGAGATCAATGCATGTGTTCTTTTAAATACCACACCTTGATACACACATGATCACACACACTCCAATGGATGTGGTGATGCAACTTCTATCATACTGGTTCACCATTCCATGTGGAACGTGCATTCTAGGGCCTTTTTGGGCTTTCTGACGATGCTTTGACGACACATGGAGTCTCAAGAGTCAATGCATGTTTTCTTATCAAAACCACACCTGGATACACACATTACCACCACACACTCCAATGGATGTGGCGATGCAACTTCTGTCACATTGGTTCACCATTCCATGTGGCAGTTGCATTCCAGGGGCTTTTTGGGCTTTCTGACCACCATGGTTTGACGACACATGGAGTCTAGATTCAATGCATGTTTTCTTTTCAAAACACACCTTGATACACACATGACCACACACACTCCAATGGATGTGGTGATGCAACTTCTGTCACATTGGTTCACCATTTCATGTGGCAGTTGCATTCTAGGGCTTTTTTGGGCTTTCTGATCATGGTTTGACACATGGAGTCTCTAAAGATGAATGCATGTGTTCTTTTCAAAACCACACATTGATACACACGTGACCACACAAACTACAATGGATGTGGTGATGCAACTTATGTCACACCGGTTCACCATTCAATGTGGCAGTTGCATTCCCGGGGTTTTGGGGCTTTCTGACCACCGTGGTTTAGCGACACATGGAGTATCTAGATTCAATGCATCTTTTCTTTTAAAAACCACACCTTGATACACACATGACCACACAAAGTATAATGGATGTGGTGATACAACTTCTGTCACACTGGTTCACCATTCCTTGTGGCAGTTGCATTCTAGGGGCATTTTGGGCTTTCTGGCCATGGTTTAACACATGGAGTCTCTAGAGTCAATGGTTGTTTTCTTTTAAAAACCTGACCTTGATACACACATGACCACACACACTCCAATGTATGTGGTGATGCAACTTCTGTCACACCGGTTCACAATTCCAGGTGGCAGTTGCATTCCTGTGGCTTTTTGGGCTTTCTGACCACACATGGAGTCTCTAGATTCAATGCATCTTTTCTTTTAAAAACCACACCTTGATACACTCATGAACACACACAGTATAATGGATGTGGTGATGCAACTTCTGTCACACTGGTTCACCATTCCATGTGGCAATTGCATTCCAGGGGCTTTTTTGGCTTTCTAACCATGGTTTGACACATGGAGTTTCTAGTGTCATCGCATTCTAGGGGATTTTTGGGCTTTCTGACCATGGTTTGACAAACATGTGGTACGAGGATTATTCGAAAAAGGTGTTCATAGAAATGAGATACCACCTTCGAGGATTCTTGGTTTTCAAAGAAACGAGCTAGGTCATGACCAGAATCATGGCACAGTTTGTTGCAATATGCCCATATTCCGCACACGTGTGTATATTGTGATGGCAAGCAATGTTGCTTCAGGATGTTTTCACTTTTCCTGTAAAGGTTGTATTTTCTGAAGCAGCTACCAAGGATGTACTACAAGGATGCTTCATCCCATTTTAAATAAATAATATAGAGCATTTGGTGGACAGTTCACCAATTGGATGCACCACAAAGCTTATGGTGCACCGCCCGCAATTTAGACAAGTTCATGTCGGTTTTGCTGGAAGGGCCTCGGGTCTAGCCCTGAGGTACCTCGTAGCTTGCTTAAGAATTTTCCAGAAAATCATTTCTAGGTATAAAACAAGACATTTATTCATAGATCTGGTAAGAGATTGTCAAGACCCGGCATCTAGCTTAAAAACCCTAATTGCCGCAATCTTTGCCGCATTTTTGAAACCTAAATTTTGATTTATTTCATACACACATCACTCATCCAACAGCCAAAAAGTTGTGGTTCCGTCCTCCCGCCAATCCAAAATTTCGGATTTGATCCTCCCACTGATCCAAAATTGCAGGCACCCAAATTCTTGCGTGCTGAAACTATTCACGTGCTAATATTACCGTTCAGCCCACCCACACAGCATAACCAATGCATTGGCATAGAGGCCATTTATGTAATCTATTGAAAACCCTCCTTTATCCCCTCACCCAAAGGATACAGATTCTAATCTCCTACGCTCACCTATCGTAGCACAGCCATTGTCGTACCCTGGCCTACCGCCGCCCCCTAGTAATCATGTAACCGTCAAACTAGCCCAAACCCTAGACCATCCTCACCTTCCCGGTTTCTGACACGCTGTCAAGCTCGTGGATCTTTCACCTCACCGTCGAGCACAACCATTTGGCTGTCAGCCTCACCGGCAAGGTCTGCCACCTCACCAACAATGTCCTCCCCATCTCCGTGAACCTTGGCATCAAGGTTTGCTACCTCGCCGTCCACCCCACCAACAATGTATGTCTACTTGTCATCAAGGTCTAGCACTTTGCCTTTCACCACGCTGTCAACGCACACCAGATCGTCGTGCACCTTGCTTACAAGGAAGGCTAGCAAGGTTCTCGGAAAGAAGCGCACAAAGAAAAAGGCCATAGAGCCTGCAGGCAAGTAAACAACCTCCTTGCTTGTGAATTTTCTGCTCTTTTAAGCCTGCTCGATGTTCATGTGTTTCATTTTCCATGCCAGTGAAATTGCTTTTTTTAGATGAAATAGGTTCATTTTCCAGCTCATGTTTTCTATAGGGCAATCAACACCATACGTTATATTTTGTTTAATTTCATGTTTAATTTGTAGCTTACTTGGATTTCTTTATTAATGTTAGATCCTCAAATGCATCCCTTGGAAGAAAGTCGGCTGAAAAAAATATCATGAGAAACAATGAGCGGTTGCAACAACTGGCTGTTAGGCCCTTTGCAAGTATTTTCGCATCGCCAACTATATTCTCTCCTAAAAAGACAAGAAATGATTGCTCCGGATCTGTCTATGATCCTGAAGAGGAGGAAGATATCACTAAAGGAGGCCTACATGATGTTAGTGAGGAGAATGAGTCACATGTCGACCCCTTACCTTCTTACTCATATTGTTTTTAATTGTTTGCTAACTGATGTTGACATATATATATATATATATATGTTGCTTCTTTATTATCCCCAACTGACAGGTACAAATGGAATTTCTAGCCACCAAAGAGGAAATGCAACAAGCCAGCTTCCGTCAGGACAACGTTGGCTCCTACTGCTGTAGCATCTGCTCGGAAGCACGTCTTGGCGGGCCAAGGTGCCGGCACAAAAACTTCCAGAAAAACTAGATCCAAGGGGAAGCAACCAGCTTCCCAAGGAAGTTGGGAAGCTGCCCAAGCCGAGCACACACCTCCCCAAGGCCAGCAGCCAGAGCAGTGCCTTCTGCGGGTACCATGCCAAGGCTTGTAGCCAGGTCCCTTCCATCTGCAGGCACCTCTCCAAGGCTAGCAACCAGGTCCCTGGTGTCCGCGGGCACCTCCCCTAGGCCAGCAGCCCGCTCCCTACCGTCTACGGGCACCTCCCCAAGGCAGGCAGCAGGCCCAGCCCGACCATGCACGGGCGCCTTCCAAAGCGACTATGCACATCCACAAGGCAAATAGAAGCCCCCGCTCGGCCATGCACGGGCGCCTCTCCAAAGAGACTATGCACCTCTCCAAAGCGATTGTGCATCTGAGGGTTCAGCTACCCAAGTTAAGGTGTCAGCTTCCCAAGGCAAGGGGTCAGATATGAAATGTGATGGATGGTTGTTTGACCATTTTGACTAGGATCAAGAAGGTAACATGTTGAACAAATTGCTTCCTCTACAATAACCCATTAACATTATGTTGTGTGAATCATACTTATTGCATTTTACTGTTGTAGAACACTAACTCATCCCCATTATATTCTTGTAGATGAATTTGGCCGTAATCTCTCTGTAGACACTATTATGCATGATGATACTCAATTGGTGGTTGACAACATGCCCACAAAAATACTTCAACTGGTCGTTCCTCTAGAAAGAACTAGACCATTGTCACCGGTGATTGCTGCCAAGTTTGCCACTGAGTGTGCGGTAATAGTCAGGACTAAATGCCTATCTTCCCCCAGTGGAAAGTGTACAGGGAGAGGTCAGATGTTATAGTAAACTTCTATGGCAAAGTTTCTGTATGTTCTATAACACTCAATTGTCCCTTTCTTCCTTTTTTGTTAATGCAAAGGGTGATAATCTTTGTTATATTTTCGCAAAAGTTTGTCATGTACCCCTCTCTACCCGATGTACAGTTTGCTTGTAACAAGCAGTTAATGAGGCACACAGGAAATCAATAGCATTATGTGAAGAAAGCATTTTTTGACAAGTTCCCAATGAATGAAGTTACAAGGATATATCATGTGGAAGACATGAGCAATGAGGAGTGGTGCAGGCTTGTCGATTTCTGGTCTGACCACAAAAAAAGGTCATGTCTTTTTTACTAAACTTCTCCTATTTAAATTGTTTAAGCAGGACTAACTGTATGCTCCCTGTTTGTGTAGGATCTACTTGAAGAAAACAAGAACAGCAGACGGGTCGTTAAGTACCCTCATGCCACTAGTTCTCGAAGCTATGAGGTTTTGTGCGATATGGAGGAAGGCTCCATTGAACTGCTCGAGAATCGCTTGAATAACAATGTGAAATAAGCAACGGTAAGTCCTTCAAAATACTTTTCATCTTCGTAAAATTCAATTCCTTTTTCTTCCCTCACATATACGATGTGCTTATTATTTGCTCGCTAAATTTCTCATATTCTATTCTATTCCTGAAACTGGTAGGAAGTTGTGGAAAGCAAGATGGTGTCCTATGCTCTAGAAGATGACACAGAGGATGAAGCAATTCCTTCCACCAATGATATGCACTTTTTGTTGTATCAGAACAAGAGAAAGCCAATTGTCATGAAGAACATCAACATCCTTGCAAGTACTTCAAAACCAACCAAGTCTCAGCTAGAAACTCAACTCGAGGCTCAGAAAGCAGGTAATGTGGAACTACACTCTACATATTGAGGAGTTGCGAAAGGTGAAAGAATCTGGTGAGGCGGAGAGGCTGAAGTATTTGGAAGAACTACAAGCAATGCGGAAGAAACAAGAAGACCTAAGGAAGAAACAAGAAGAGGCAAATGCATTAATACAACAAGTGTTAGCTCAGATGTTCGAACCACGACATGCAATTTGGTGAATCTATGGAAATTTGTCTAGCATGAGTTGAACCTTCATATATCTTATTTGAGTCTCGTATTCATTTCTCTAGAGTGAAACATTTTTCCTATAAACATCCTGATTGTTTCTTTACAAAATATTTCCATCATGGTTAGTAACGTCACGACCAAATAGTAACATAACAAAATTGATGACATCATCACTTCTAAACGATATGTGTCTCGCGTTGATTGGTACATGTCTTGTCCTGCAATTGACCCACGTGTTACCATTTAAATGGACCACGCGTCCACCTGTTGACGGCAGGCTGCGATGAAAGGAAATTTGTCACGATTGGCATGACGTCATAGATGACCTGATAATGTAAGGAAGCGGCGGTAACGAAATCAAGTCATGATAGAAAAAAACTTCCCGATAAGGATGACATCATTGACAGCCCCTATGATGTCACCAGGCGTCGCTAACAACAACTCACAGTGTTGTCTGCCACGTGGCATCATCCATGACGAAAAAAACGTCACGAACGATTAGGACTCGACCGGGCCAGTCTAGTTGGCCGCGAAGAAATTGGGGGAACGTCACAGACGGCTTGTGACATTTTCAGGTAGAAAAAACGTCATAGATCCAATTATGACGTGAGGTTCATGACCTCTTTTCATTGTAGAATTCATCGCGGATGGCCATCTATGATGTTTTGCCTCTTATCAATAACGATATCAGAATGTCACGGACCGTCCAGATTGTTGTAGTGAGCATAGAACATAAGCTACGAGAGTAGATTTACTCGATTCATGAACCCATGAGATTGCTATCGATGGAATGGATGCAACTGAATCCCATCTATGTGTCTTGGATGAGTACCTTTGTACCTCTACTTGTTTAGAGATTGTTGTTATCCAAATAATTAGGAAATTTTTTGTGTGACAATTATGGGTAAATGGTCCAGTATGGTTGTTAGAACAAAGAATTGTTCTGTTGAACTTAGTCTTGAACCCATGCCATAATGGTTCACACAAAAATGCATCAATGTTCTGGTTGGATCCTGGAATAACAGGGATGAGTAAGCTGAAGAATGTAGTAGCACACGCCCATGCATGCATGCAAGGATTTCTAGGGTTCTGTATACCCCGCCATCACTATCACTATCAATCTCACTGAGAATGTCTTCATCTCTAAAGGGAAACTTCAGCAAGATGGTTGGGCCAAGATGATGCTTAGTGATTAAACAACGAGCATTGTCACTGCTTCGGTATAAAATCCTAGCAAAGGGGCTCCACAGTTGTGTGACAGGGTTAGCTATCTGAAACCATTGCTTATGATGAGTCCCCTCCAATCAGAACAAACGTTTGATACCGTCAGTAAGGTACGAGGATGTGGAGGAATTCTGACAAGAATCTGAGCGACTACATTGACTGATAGTTTGCGTAATGTTACATTGACTACTAGTTTGCCAAATGTTATTTTTCTCTGAGTGAAGCTGGTAGGATTTTTCAATGTCATTGCCTAAAAGCACAAGAATGTAAATGGAGAGAAATATAGAGCAGATCTGGATCGATGAAGGCTTTAGCTAGTGACGTACCGGGTAGCAAGACTTCACGGTCGATGTAGGGTTGCACGACAGAGAGTAAGAAGGTGAGGATGATATAGCACGACACCACAGCAAAGAGGGAAACAATATTGTCTAGAGAAGAGCTAAGATGGAGAGTGGAATGCTATGGTCGATAACTGTGGCGCCGAGATGAGAAGAAACTCCATGAGGTTGGATCTGACGCTGGAGGTGGGCTGCGTGGCACGGATTCGATTTTGGGTTCGATGCCAGCGAGCTCTAGGTGAGTCGTAATTTTATTCGCATAAAATTTGACTAGTTGACCACTCATGACCCTTTTGCAAACTAATATTGTGTACCCATAAGTATAACACGCACATATGTACTCAGTTTGCGATTAACAAAAAACAAACATACTACAAAGTACATAATAGTAAAACACTAGCATCTTGAGAATTAGAAAAAACAAACATACTACAAAGTGCATAATTAAACATAAGTACTTGCTAATAAGCAGTTCAGAAAATACTAAAACAAACTTTATTCCTTGAGAACGGCTGTGAATCCCATGTTATCTAGTGATGTCATAACCGGCCACATGCCAAGACTAACTATGTGGCACACAACCTTAATCGCACTCAGCGATTAACTGATTTCTTTCTTTGCTGTATTTTTTGCGTTCTTCTCATACTCTTATTTTTCGACGCCCTCCAAAGCTCTAACTTCCGGCGACTGATAATCGTTTCCTTCCTCGGTTAATATATCCAACGTAAGCTGCATCACTTCTGAGTGCGGTTCATCAAACTAAGTAAGGTGGCAGCACCTTGGTTTTTATAGTCGTAGCCAAGGAATCTTTAGCTGATGTGCTTGCCCCCGAATGCCACGTCCTTGTGGAGAGGCCGTTTTCAGTAGCATATTGTTTCATAATTATTTTGTATCATGACATCATCGAATGTATGATCATAGATCCACTTCGGCACTATGTCGCGCTGAGAAAACCTCAAACTGAAGTTCGTGAGATGAAAAACAAAAATGTGAATAAAAAACCCGATATGATATTGATCGACAGAGAACAAACGAATAACTTACGAATCCTCTGTCGATCCCAGATCCCATCGTCATATTCGCATCTCGCCTATGGGGGGCCTCGCCTAAATCAACGTTGTCGCCGCCGCCGCTTCCTAGGTTGCCAAGAGAGGGTCGGGCGATGAATAAACTGTAGATTGTGTTGCGCTATTTAGAAGGAAAGACTTGGACGTAGTGCACCACACCATTCAATGACGTGTGGTGTGCCAAGTCAAAACCACAGCGGGTGGATTCCGTCACCACTCACCTACCGCGTCATAATTAAGCATCACTCCATATGGCCACGTACGAGGGTACTAAAATGTGCCAGCGCCATGTCGGTCACGACGTATAATTGGCCACCGCGACAAATGGTGTCGTGAATGCTCATCCGCCGCATAACCAACTTTTGTCAGTTCTTCTCGCATATGTCGACCCAAAATCCGCTGGTTAGAGGGGTATTTTTGTAGTGTCCATCGTTTGTCGAGAAAATAAGAGAATTTCGAAAGAGCTTCACGGACCCCTTTCTCGACTCCTTAGTGTATGTAGATTGTTAGATAGCATTATAGGATTAGCTTTTGGACTATTTGTTGTCTGTCCATTTGCATATGTTTTCCTTTACTTTTTACACGTGTACTTTCACGTCTTAGTATTCTGCAATATATTTATGTATGCTTGCGTATTCATGTTAAAAAAATGCTTGCCTTCGTGAGTCATGTCATGGATACTAGATGCGTTTGAACCTATCTCTGATGTCTATATGTACGTGGCTCACGCGCTCGTGAAAATGGCTCGACCCTCGCGCTCGCGAAACCAACTCTTATAGCATTCGCGATTTCATGTGCTAGAAGACTAGAAGTTTATTCTCTCCTTGATAGCTTAGAGGGGTTTCATCCAGCTTATAAACCTAACAATAAGAATTCAGCCGACTAGATTTGAGGCTTCACCTTAGGAACTCTAATTTCGATGGGTACGCCTCAAAAATGGTTTTTAATCTTGTATGATGATGGTGTTTACTTAGTGCAATAACAGTTGCTTAGACATACACTTGGTTAATATTTTCATCCTGTTATTTAACGTTTTGCCTAGCATCTACGTCCTAGGGCCGTAGAGAGAATTCTAGTTTATATTAACTAGTTGCATTTAGTCTAAACATGTTAGTCATATCAGATGAAAAGTATAGAGTGTCAATTATATAAAATCATGTATATTTCTATGGTACAGGAATATGGAATATGTGATAGATTGAAAGTGCAAGTACCTAATATTTTTGGTGGCTGCTTTAGGATTGTATCTATGGAAAACTCAGGTTCATGGATTGTCTCCGACATAAAAAGTTACTAGACAAACACGCGAGCTTCGCCTCACCGCATGCAAGGCGTTGCCACATGGCATGGTTACAAAGTATTTGGTGACAGTAAATATTTTTTAAGTCCTGTCATGTAGATTTTATGATTGACTGATAGTGGTTAGATCATAAAAATTTAGAATTTATAGATAACATTTCATTTTCTGCGTACCGACGCGACAGAATGTGAGCCACTAGTTTTGCCAAATGACGACAGGACGGCAACTTCCACAAAATCACGTGACACGTGGCAAGTTGCCATTCCGTCACACCGTAAACCGTCGTGCACGATTGGAAGCCTAAAATTTCTGGCTGAACAAGAAGGGCATCGGAGTAAAACAAAGCATTTGGTAGTCAGCTTAAACAAAGTTTGTGTGTACTTGCAAAAGATATTAGAAGGTTGCAAAATGATACACTACATTAGGCAAACGCATAATTTATTTATGTGGACATGTATCCTTAATACGTAACAGATGGTACAGTGCTGGCCAATTCAGCGCATTTAGGACATGTAGAAATGATGGTTCACATTGTCATCGGCAGGAGTTAAGTACAACAAGGCAGCTTAAAAACCAAAGTGATCAACGTGTTAACAGCCAGAAGCAAAATAAGGTCCAGTTAGTGTGCCCACGCGTGCAGACATACAGGTTCAGTGAGATCGATAAATTAGCAGGTTAAGCAACATAACAACATGATTGCCTTATTTAGTGGGGGAATTAAAAATGAGTTGTATGATCATCGAAGTGCCAACACGAAACCATAAATATGTATGTGTTCATATCCTCTTAGCCAATTACCTAAAAAGAATTAAGGATCTCCTTCGTTACTGGTTGATAACACCCAATTAGAGCTACCTTAGGCATACTGATACCAAGCCAATAACAAAACTTGTCATTAAGGATTACTGGAAAAAAATTAAGCATGTATATCTCGGGATACACAGAAGCTGACAAAAGTAAGGTTATTCTTCTATCATACAAATAATATTACTATGGAGAGGGAACATCTATAAATAAATAAATAATAGGATGAAGTCACTTGCTTTCCTTCTCTTGGCTTAAGTGCCTTTTTTTCTCTCGCCACTTCCCTCGCATCTTAACATACGCTGGTAGTCATGCTTTAAGATGTAGCGAGGGCAAAAGTAAGTTGGAGTTAGGCATTGATGGTGAATCTTGTTCTATGTAGTCACCAAAATCTCTCTGCATTGTGTATATGGCAGCCCCAGTATCTTCTCGAGATCTTGTTCTTCTCCATGTCCAATCATTGTTTCCCTTGTCTCAAAATCATTTTTTCCATCTCATATAGCTCAACAATATCCTGACTCGGAATGTTATTCACTTTCTTAAATATGCTATGCATGTTCTTTTGTGCAAACTTTTGGCAAGTACTATTTCTATGAATTCTAACAATAATACATACTCCCTCCATGCCACAATATAAGCATTTTTACTAAGTTGTTTTAGCTATCTAAAAAGACTTACATTATGGACCGGAGGTAGTACAAAACTTCAGAAACTTTAAAGGAAGAGCTTTTCTCCAAAAGTCAACCATTATAATATAATCATAGTAGTGGCATTTACTTCATCTTCCAGATGTGCTTTGAACTTTTTCAGACCACCCTTCATGCCACCGAATTTATGACATCTCATTTATCTCCCCGGCATAATAATCTCAAAATGTCGGCAATATTTGAAATCCATAAAACCATAGCTAACATAGCTAATATTCTGGCAATATTAGTAAACTATCTACATAAAGTAAAATCTAACAGGACGAAACCAAGTTGATCCATAGTAACTACATAAACAAAGACATATACATGTACTCATTCGTCTACAATTACCAAACAGTACACACCCATTAACTCAAGAACGAACAATGCAAAAAACCGCGTGCATTGATATTTTGTGATACCTCTTGGCGAACCTAAATTGCTAGGTGATTTTGCTCATCATCTAAACACCCATTTGACCATGAAAAAATAAAATTCCCAACACCATGAGGAATAAACCCAATGTATTAGGGCATAACGACATCAGTAAAGGTGTATAAGAACATGACCATTTATCAAATAAACTGTGGGTCCTAGGCGGAGACAAACCTGGATGAATGTTGTATGCCGCGATCATGGAGAGGATCCATGGATCATCTCTTGCAGGTTGCGATGTTCAACAATATGTTATAGAGAAAATGCATGAGTTCAAATTTGTATGGGTATTTAGTGCAAGTAGCATCAACTTGGTTTAACATCTAGCTAATGCTTCTCCATGTCTACACATAAATATAAATTCGGTTGTATCAGATCCACTACTAAAAAATTGATTACTGCATCACCAACATCAAGAAAGTTGTTAGAACCATCATGTAAGTTCCCTTTCATCACTTGGAACTTCACTTTATTGCACCAGCACGCAATGATCTAAAGCTTTATATAGCATGTTATTTCCTTCACGCAAGAACATTCCATCGACAACTAAGAGCTGTAAACTTAAATATAGAAGTGAAGATGGTAGAATAGACTTCAAAGAGAAACCATTTAAATGCATAATCAAACACACTATTTAAATTTATTACTCCATTTGGTTACATGCCATTTCGGCAATCACTTGAATTGAGAATTGTATCCTTTTCAGACATGAAAGCTAGTCATGTTGTGGCATGTTGTGGCTGTTAAAACTTGCAAGCGCAATCTTTACAGTTGGGAAGCCCTGCTATGCTCTACTACATGTATGAATTCTCATAAATATAGCAACATTTAAAGGATTTCTCTTTAGACTATTGCAATTATAAATTTATTATTATACTTTGAAAAGAAGATGGTTTTAACTTTTTTAGTAGCCCCGTAGTATCCAGTAGAGATGTAAAACTTACTTAACACTGAACCAACGTATAGTGCTAATCTATTTATATTAAACACTATTTACAAAGCTTTATTTATAATTTATTCTATTAATGCCTAACTATACTTGTTTACAATAAATTTCATAGATGATGTACACCTTGCAACAATTATGCCTATCGATAAGCTATATCATTTTACACATTGTTATATTCAAAGCTATATCATTTTACACATTGTTATATTCAGCTAAAGATACATGCAAATATCATTGGCAAAAATGGATTTAAGCATCCAGAATGGTTCACCAAATGAAAAACCTGGCCATATACAAATATGATAATTGTGGAAGCTCGTGACTTCAAACATTCTCAAATAAATACCTTAATCAATTTGACTTTGTGACATAGATAGTTTTTTTGTGGTTGAATTTTGATTAATAATTTAATAAAACAGTATGCAGTATGCACTACACAAATGAGATAAAGAGGGAAAACACCATGGAGGGGTACACAAATTGTTGGTAGTGATCCTAAAGAGCAGAAAAAGGAACATCTTAAATAGAATTATGCATGACAGGGGAAGGATGTGGTAATTTTTATGCAAAAGGCCCAAGAACAAATATATGTAAAAATCATATAACCTTCAAACTATCTCTAGTAAAATAGTAGCAGAACATGGCATGATGCAGGCTATTGTAAGGCTAGAACTGCTTTTCCAGCAGTCGAATATGCATGTTGACAAATACATTAGTATATCACAGAACTAACAGAATACCAAAAATATTGTTTACATACCACATTATTGATTTATCCTATGTATTCTATCTCAATGCAAATGCTATCTTGTAGAAATGGAAAGGAGAATGCAATAGCAGAAGCTCTAGAAGTCGACAAAACTCAGCTCTCAACTTAGGTAGAGAGAGCACAATTAATATGGGAAATGTATGTGAACTCACCTTTAGGATGAGCAACTGTCGGATATGTGCACTTATGGGAATTCTGATTTATTTTGAACACGCACCTTTTTGGTTTGTGTTTTATACAATACCTCATAGATTTTGATGCCTCACAAATTAGATACTCATACTTATTTAAGAGATTATTAATGTTTATGTAGCATTAAGAGGACAGGCAGCAAATTATTCTACGGGAGATATGTAATAGAGACATAAGCTAGTGATCTTGTCTCTCATTTTCCTGCATAAGCGATATGAAACAATTGAGTGGATGAACAATTACATCTTACTCCTTGCTAGTGATTAAGATAAATTCTGATAGGACTATAGAATTATCTACAAAAGAATAATTGTGTGTATGACCTGTATTTCTCGTAATACCATGCATATTATTGTAGAGATGACAAAACAAGTGTTCATTGTATTCTTCCATAAACACAACCAACAAAGGACCATGTCTATGAGAAATAGGTTGGACCGCTATATAATGAGGTTAAAGTATAGGCTCTAGATTGATATATTCTTAACCTGACCCTATTTCTTATTTTGAAAACAAGCTAATATTGCATAGTAGGTATCTCCATTCGAAACCTAAAAAAACTAAAATAAAACTACACCATGCTTGAAAAAAAGAACCTACTCTTGTCGGTTATTTGTATTATTCCAATTTTACCGCGTGTATATCTTGAACACAAGACTATGGTAGAAAACACAGGAGTATAACATTGATATATAACCATCACATTAATTGATTAATTTCTGATCTGCTACAAAAAATCAAGATTGCTAAAAAAAGAACCGCAAACTAACACAAACCCTAGAAGCACCAGACCTTTCATTCCTTTCTTCTTAATTAGAAGGATCTATGCAAATAGACAAGTGGTAAATCCACTCTTTGATCAGATAGAAAATGAAAGAAAGTTGTGTGGAAACAACTACAACACTGCATAACCCATTTTTTTGAGGGGCGAACTTGATCAGTAAACTGAATTTAAATAAATAGATTAGTGATGCGAATTGTCTAAGGAAATCAATAACTATTGATGGGTAGTATAGCTTTTCATCAGAGTGCCAACAAAATAGACAATTAGTGGTTCAGATTGGCCAATTTTATTCTTATTTTCATCAAAGTTGGTTCTATGGTTACCCCCACAAAGAAACATCCATGGTCCTTCAACTGTTTTGTGTGTCCAGTGTAGGAGCCGAAATATTTTCAAAGAAACATGAAGTTAATATTGTCAAAAGATTTAGATCACTAATCTATTTAGTTGTAGGTTCCTCTTTTGAGAGTTTGTCGAGAAGCTAGATATGCGCAATGATAAGACATTGGAAATTACAGAGATAATTACAGGAGCATCTCTATATTACCCACCACCACCTGCTTGTGGAATCGCTCACCGTTCTCCGCCAGTAGTGACAAAGAAAGGGGAGAAGGAGGAGAGAGAGAGGAGAGACCAGCGGTAGAGAGAGCAGTGGACGCCCTGACCTTTTTTCGTCATTTCCCCTCACCTGCGCATCGTTGTCACCTCCTCATGCAGCTCGGGCGTCGCCGCCTCCGCGTGATGCCCAACCGTTGCTGTCGACGTCCGATGCTTGGCCACCGCCGCTAGGGAGGTGAGAGACGGGAGAATAAAAGATAGGGTAAAGGTCTTCATCAGGATAGAGAGAGGCAAGAGATGAAGAGAGGTCGAGCAATAACTCCCCCACGAACTGACTCCCCCGTTGGGCCTATAAACAGCGACACGAAGTAGCACAGGCTCTGTCCCCTTCCCCAAAATAAGCGACACGGCGCAGCGGAGTCCCACAACCAGCGGCACATGGATTCAGAGTGCACCGCAGATGGCCTCACCGCGCGCCACAGCCACCACGCTTAAGCTATAGATACAGCCACCACGCTTAAGCTATAGATAAATTAGCATACGTATTCCAAAAATTAAAAATTAACAACATAGGGTACGCATTCATATGATATGTGACAGTACGTTTTTTGGCTTCAAGAGGGTGGTTGTAAGCTTGTAGCCCAAATTCTTGAGAAGTATTTGAACGCTGAAGTACTGCTAGTAATTGAGTCTTATAGGACTACCTGTACTATATGCAAACATTCCATAATAATATTACTCAAATGGCAATGATCATAAGGATGATCTACATTACCAGTTATGTCTGCTATAAATTGCATGTTGCATTAACCTATATTACATTACGTAATGGCGAAAACATCTAAGAGTTATGTATATTTTTTGCACATGTATCATACACCAAATCATGGAGTTCCTGCGCTGTAAGAGGACTAAATCGACTTTAACATATATATAAGCCAATATGAAGGGATAAAACTCAGCCTGAACATGCAGATAGTGGTGTGGAAAATCAATCCGAGGATGATCAAGATAGGTGGATGATCAAGCTAGGCGCCTACCTGGTATTCACTTTGATTTTTTTTTGTAGCATGGGTGGAGTCAAAACATGAAGCCACCAAGCAGCTAAGCGAGCAGCTGCTGTCCGATTAGAAATAAGAACACATTGCATACAAAGATCAACAGTATTAGCGTGAGATCAGAGCATAGGCGAATGATTTCATAAAATACAAATTGACCTCTCCGCTACCTTGCACCAGTGAATCAATTGGAGGCAGGAATCGCAAAGGTCAACTGCTGCTACCTTGAGCGGAGGCTCATTCGCATGGAAAGACAAAGACGATTTTCCACTATCTTGCAAGGTTGCGTACATGACACAATCCATAGCTGGAGGCGACGATTAGATTGTTTATCTAACCATGAAGATCAGACTTTAGGTGACTCCTTGCACCTCTCCAGATTGTAGAGCCGCCGGGATTTCTATGGTGGAGGAGAGAGAGGAGAGACCAAGGGTAGAGAGAGGAGTGTACGTCCTAACCTTTTTCCATCATTTCCCATCACATGCGCATCGCTTCCGCCTCCACGTGATGTCCGACCGTTGTCGTCGCCGTCCGATGCTCGGCCGCCACCGCCAGGGAGCTGATAGACAGGAGGATACAAAATAGGGTCTTCATTGGGACAGAGAGAGGCGAGAGATGGAGACTCCCCTCCTGGGCCTGCAAATAGCGACACAGAGCAGCACGGGCTTTGTCCCCTGTCCCAAAAGAAGCGACATGCCCACAACTAGCGGCACAAGGATTCAGAGCGCCGCAGATGGCGTCACCGTGCGCCGCAGCCACCACGCGTAAGCTATAGATATTCAAGGAAAGACAAAGTTGGATAATATTATCTAGATATTATATTGGCGAGTTTTGATTCTTCAATTTCTTTTGATTTTAAAATTCGATAGAGGAAGGCCTGAGTTTATTTTGTTGTGGACTTTATACAGAAAAATCATCACGTGAGCAGTTGAGGAAGTTCATGGTTCCAACAACATGCATGTATCTCTTTGTTTTCTAAATGAAGTTGTATGCTTATTTGCATGATAAATATGCATAACACCTGGTTAGAGCTTGTTCACATATCCTGCTGTGTGATGATAGATATATGTGTTCTTTGGATCGGTAAGGTGAAAATATGTAATTTTGATATTGTTCGAATGTAATTGTACATATCCTTATTTCTGTTACTACATATATACATGTTAGGTTTTGGAGTAACCACTTTTGGAATGATTACATGATTCTTTGAATCCGTGCCGGTCCGTGCAACATAGTAACTTGTTTTCCCTGTTATCCTTGTAAATGTAGCATTAAATTTTGGTGGTGAGTCATATAATACTTGAAGAGGAAGCACAATTGGATATTGGAGAAAATGATTTGGCATTGTACTGGTTTTTCGACGATGGACAGAAAGACGTATGGCTTGTCGTCTCTGGTCAATACAACCACAACCATCTACTTCACCTTAGTTGGAACTCTCAGCTATTGTAATTCATTGCACTGAAGCTGCTTCAGGGAATAGTGTGATCATGTCATAACCCCTGGTTACAATAGCAACTACATCACATATATTCCCTTTTCTCTCTCTCATTATTCCATCTCCAACTTTCATGAATTGTGGCATTCCAATCGAACACAATGCAATATGTATGCCATCAAAAGTGTAGTACAATCCTCATCAAATATCATATCATGGTATGATGAACATCTTTTATTTTCCGTTTCGATACTAATATTGTTACCTTTGTTACTTCGTTTCGATGCAAATGATCTGCTCTTATGCTGCCTGTAACATTGTTATGTTGGAACTGTAACATTGTACATTATTTCACTCTATGTGGTTAGGGGTTCCCACACACCCCATATGTGGTTAGCGTGCTCGATCTCAAAATAGTTGTCAAGAAATTGGGTCCTAGGTGGACACAAGTGTGCGGGTAAAAACCAAATAACATCTATTACTCATCGGTACCTCTGCATTATATCTATTTCCAACATTTTAATTGATAAGTTGTAATGAAAGTCATGGTAATATCCACCATTAATCATGTACCAACCCCCAACAACTGTGGAACATCGACAACATAAAGCAACACCTAAGCAAGAAACTACGACTCACAAGAACAACCGTCTATCAAACAATAGGCAATAGGATAAGCCGATAGGGGTGTCCACACACCCCATATGTGGTTAGAGTGCTCGATCTAAAAATAGGTGTCAATAAATCGGGTCCTAGGTGGACACAAGTGTGCAGGTAAAAAATAAAATAACACCTATTACTCGTTGGTACCTCTGCATTATATCTATTTCCAGCATTTTAATTAACAAGTTGTAATGAAAGCCATGGTAATCTCCACCATTAATCATGTACCAACCCCCAACAACGGTGGAACATCGACAACACGAAGCAGCACCTAAGCAAGAAAATACGACTCGCAAGGCCGACTGTCTATCAAAAAATAGTAAATAGGATAAGCCCAAGGCAATATAGGCTACATGGGATATAACTAGTATGGAAAGCTAAATCATCGATAACACAGGTAGCAATAGATCAACATGAGGAAGTAAAGACTATAAATGCAAAAAGAGGTAGAAAGGGGGAGAATGCTCGCTTGGGAAATATGGCCGGAGATACATTATCCAAAGAACTTGTCGAAGCTCACAACATCTCATCGTCCTATCCGGAAAGAAGCAAATCACTGAAAGGAACAATCGATGCAACAACTAAAACTAATGCGAAAGAATCGGCATGATCATGATATGATGCATGACATGGCAAGTTAATGATGCAAACCATATTGAGAAGATGACATTTTCATAGAACATTGATGATACACTATTAGTGAGCCATTATTAACAAGAAATACTTATTTCCCAATTTTATTCGTCATGTTTTTCTTGCATAAAGAGTTTTGATTTCACAAGTTTTCCATGATGCATGATGCAATTGCAAGTATGGAATGCACAATTGGAAAGGGCTTGTCGCGCTGATCGATTTAGACATATTATTTGTCAAATTCAGAATTACGGTTTAAAAGATCTATATATATTAATAAAAGGCTATTTAAATAATTTCGAAATTTTTATTTATCCAAAAATTATTTTGGATGTCATATTGTTAATCCTTGAATTTTTCTAATCTCAAAACATATATTCTTTACCCCATTTGGAATTACCAATAAAAAGATGTGATATATCTTTTAATAAAGCATTTAATTTTCTTACAAAAATATTTATTAGATTGCAATTCTGACAAAATAAACAGAGGGCATATTCATGTTGAGCATGGAAAACTAAGCAACTTTAGTTCTGGAATTATTTTGAAATTCGTTATAGATTTGGTTAAAATCTTGGCCAAAGGTTTGGTTAGGGTTTGAATTCAAATTTGAATTATGTGAACTTTTGTTACTGGACTAGACTCAGTCGGTGTCACCGATCAGTGGGTTTAGGGTCATAACGGGGCTAGTCTGGTGCTGAGGTGGTGCGGTGTGGCTGACACGTGGGCCCGGGGTCGGTGGACAAAAACAAAAATGAAAGGAAAGAGGGCCGCCAGGGAATTGAACCTGCAACCTATTGGTCTGGCCCATAAACAGATGAACAAGGTGACCACATGACCTAGTTTGGTTTAGTGTTAGGTCCAGGCTTGGTTTTTTGATAAGCAGGCGGCTGCCACATATAGCTCTGAAGAAAAACTGACGGGCATCGGGACTGCACCTCATTAGTCAGTGTGGCGGTGCATCTTGCGAGCACGACTGCGAACACGTTGTTACACCGATCTGGGCTTGTAGGTACTCGTTTTGAAGAAGGAAACTAGGGTTATGTAGTTGTACAAATGTCTCGGGCTAGGGCTAGCTGCACGATAAGCGAGGTTGCAGTGAACGCGCGTCCAGAGAACTTGCATCAGCAAGCTACTATCTGTAGCCATGGTAAGAAAGCACCAGGGACGGCGAGCAGGGCACGATGGTTATAGTAGCTTGGTATGGGAGATGGAGGGCAGCGGGGCACTACTCCAAGAGCGACAAGACGCTCATGGCGAGGTCGGCAATGAGAGGGCCGAGAGGGTGTAGATGGCAAGCGGTGGAGAATGATGACTGTTTGACGGAACGACGGCGAGCTAGGGGAAGAGAGGAAGGAAGCCGGCATGTCTAGGAGTCAAGGCACTCACCAGGAAGGTGTTGGGGTAGATGATTGTGCTCGAGGCAAAGGCGGTCGCTGACGGTGCTCGCGGGTGTTGAGGTTGACCTTGCCATGGTTCACGGTGGCGGCGAGCTCCCTCTGTCGAGTTCTAGTGGCACCTCCATGTTCTGAATGATGCAGGGAACACAGGGGAAGCTCCAGGTGCTCGTGGCCTTGCTTGGAACGCAGCAGAACAACGAGGAGAAGGAGATGTCGAGGCTAGGGTTTCGGAGTGGCCATGGTTATCTTGTTGAGAAGAAAATGGGTTTGGACTCCTCTCCCTGCTCCAGATGCGATCTGGTAGGGAGGTTGGTGGGGTAGTCGGGTAGAAAGAAGAGGGAGGAGCACATGGTTGCGGTTTTTGTTTTTGTAGAAGGAGGACAGGGAGGCGTCAGGTGGTTTCTCTTCTCTCTCTCTCTTGGCTTCTTGCGATGCGAGAGAGAGGTAAAAGGGAATCTGAGGAGCATGTGCCACTGGCCTGTTAGCTTCTGGCCAAGCAAGAAAGGTGAGAGGGGAAGAATAATGGGGCAGGTGAGTGGGATGACGAGGAAGAGAGGAGCAAGCCTAGCTCGTGATCTCTATTGAGGGGGAAGACAAACAAG
The DNA here is from genome assembly GCA_910589775.1 of Avena eriantha. NCBI lineage: Eukaryota > Viridiplantae > Streptophyta > Magnoliopsida > Poales > Poaceae > Avena > Avena eriantha. The sequence continues at coordinate 212,997,312 of OU342740.1, forward strand.
GAGGGGCTCTCAATGGTTAACGGGCTAGGTGGGCCGGGGTGGCTGGGCTGGACCAGGTATTCCTCTCTCTCATTTTCTTTTCTTATTTCTATTTTATTTATTGGTTTTGTTTAATTGTTTTACAACTTCCAAACTAGCATTTATTTTCAAAACTGTTTGGACTTTTGTAGGGGGTTTGAATAGAGAAATTTTAGGCCAACCGAAAAGGACAAGAGGGAATAGAATAAGAGAAAGAGAGGATGCCCACATACATAATATGTGTATGTGCCAATTTGGGCATTTACAATAATAGTGTATTTAGGTTATAAAAGCATTTGTTAGATTTAGAACCATAGCAATGGATTCCCACAAGAAGAAAACAAAAATAGAGAGTTTGCAAAGAGGGATAGAGAGGTATTGGTGATAACATGAATACAATCAAGATGAAATCAATGCTAGCCTCATATGATGCTCAAATGCAATGTGGCATGATGACATGAGAATGATATCATGATGATGTACAAAACAAAAAACAACAAGCCGTTTTCTAGTAGTAGTTTTATCCGGGGTGCTACACATCGACACCGCTCACAAGGGATCTCGTTCCCGAGATCAGCCTCATGGTACGGAGATGAACGCGGACGATCTGAATCTTCTCACTTCGTGTAAATACTTGCGACACCACTAACAAAGATTCTTGCGCTACCTCGAAATCGGTGACAGCACCAACAAGAGGTTGTTGCTCACATTCGTGGAGAGGACACTCCAGACAACAAAGGAAAAAGGTAAATGTATCAAAATATAAGGCCACCTCAAACTTTGGTGGGAGGAGAGGAGAGGTGCAACCTAGTCCACTTCAAGGTAAAAGAGCGAATAGAATGAGTAGTTGGCATGGGGGCCAATCCATCACGCACCCAAACTATTACTCCGCACATGCAGTAGAAAAATCGTGCAACCCATTCTCGGAATTTAGACTGAAGATCTTCATAAGCGTTGTTTGGAAGCTTCAAAAAATAAAGGAGTGATGCATGCTCTTCATCGGATATGACCGGAAGATACAAAGAAACATTTTAGTGACTTTTGGGTCACTTGAAATGTACAACAGTTGAAAGATTCATCAGATAGCAGGAAGATCGGATGTAGAAACACCATTACATGCCGAAGGAATCGAAACCTTGAAGGTACGACAGAAACCCAACCACGAGAATTCCTCGACTCGAAGAAAGGTAGGAGGGCAGGTTCAAATCATGCCAAGGCAAGAGGAGAACAGCACAGAGGTAAGGAGTAAAAGCAGACCTAATCAGATCTATCCAACCGATTTTTTTTACAAATAGTTTTGACACTCTACATCGACCGTTAGCTAGGTTATCCCACAAGCTGGACCAATGGGGTATCGCAACTGCTGAGCTCTGATACCACTTTGTAACACCCTTAAATTGGCCCTATGCATATTTTAGCACTTCCCGCCAAACCCGCATAGAAACGATTCAAAGATGCCCATCAGGCACTTGTTGTGGGTGGAAAACGCAGTAATACCATTACACAATAGTTCACGATGGAACCCACAAAACATATATATACAACAATGACTCAACGAGTCAAGAATATAGATATACCATACAAAGATCCAAATCACCTTGAAAATGATACAATATCTGAGTATAGATAGGATGCGAATGGGGCTAAGAGCCCTGAAGAATAACCAATGGCGTACCTAACCCTGCCAAGGCCAAGCTTGAAGGGTAACCCTGCTAACAACGTTAAACTTATACCAGTTAAACAAAAGGGGTGCCAACAAAAGGCAAAGGAAAAAAGGGAGCAGTCAGTACTGAGGCCAGTACACAGCGAGTCTTAGAATTTGACAGTTCTCGCCTACATAGGTATGGTGCACAGTAGCGGCAGCGAAGCATGCACTAAACGACCTATAGGGACTCGATACAACTGTCGTCTATTAGAGAGGGCTAAGAAAGACCTATTCGGAACCAACCTGATAATAACACCAAACATATCCATCCTGGTATTTCCCCCTCGAGACCAAACAAGGAAGTCCTTCTAAGGAAACACACATAGTTAGCAGTTTTATTCATTCATTCCATGGTGGTTATCCAACTTACTAGTCATATTAGATCCAAGTCAAATTATAACAGTAATTCTTTTGTTATAGTTGTCTATGATCGAGAAACTGTGCTCCAAGTCATCCATAACAACGGACATGACTTTTTGAAAAGATTTAACCCTGCACGGGTGCATGATGTGTCCAAAATTGAAGCATTTTACCTTTTGTTTTTGCATAAATAGAGTAGGGATTTTTGTATTTCGCCGCATCTACATGCACTATTTTGTTCTTGTTCAACAAGATCCCAAATCAAGGAGTCATATATGAACATATCAATTAGAGCTATCATATTGCGTAATTATATGATATTTCTAAGTGATAAAAGTCATTTTATGAATTTTCCTTCGCACCTAGAAGAATACCAATCAAAGAGGAGGCATCGGTATGGTTAATGACCACTGGTACGGGTGGAGCCCACCTATACCGTTTGCCCGTACCAGGAACCATCATGACCGCCTTGTCAAATACTTCTCCCTGGCGAAGACGACAGAGATCCGACATTCATAGCCACCAGAAACCACAAAACACCACATCCGAGAGGGATCTGAAGGAGGAACTTGGCTGCGGTAAAATCCCAGTTGATCCATGGATCATTAGAGGACAACGCATCATCCCCTTCACCATCAACCGTTGCATCTTCATCACCACCATTACTCCATATTTCATCTGTTAGATCTCTTTGTAATTCTAGATCCAATTGTGATTTGCATTAGATCTACCCCCATACTTTATTCCATTCATTTGTTTATGATGATGTTGTTGATTGCTTCTATGAGTGAGTAGTTCATTTGTTCTTGGGGAGATGCAGAAACCCTAGCACCATTATGAACTGGTAATAAAGATGATATATTCTTGTGTCTGTATGACTTGCTTTTTTATGATATAATTATGATTTGTGTTTGATTTCTCTCTTTAGATGGTATGCATAATCGGTCGCATATCATTTGCCTTCAGGACTAAAGGGAGGGAGAAATCCTTTGAACGTGTCTTGGAAGTGTACCTGGAATGCCCCGTGACAAATTGGCGTCGACTCGTAACCTAGATGGTCAAAGGGGGATTAAAGAGGGACTCCCTAAGCTAATTACGATATCCATGGGGAAACCCTTAATTGTGGTGGTTTGTATGGGTGATTACTCTCAGACATCGTAGTGGTTATTTATAGGTGACCTCACACTTGGCTCAACAAAGTGGCTTCCTACGAGCCTTGTCGTGATCATCTTACTATGGGACTCTCTCCACACATATCATGACACAAGAAGTATGTTATCTTGGATGCACATAACAATAATACTATGCTAGTGGTGTATCCTACAGCCCCGAGAACATTTTAGCCATATTGAGTTCAACCACGCTTTCACATAAACTTGTTACTTGTTTTCTTTTTACTTATTTTAACTACTTTTCTAGAAACAACCATAAACCTTTCAAATACCCTTTACTTGAGATCAAATATATCTTACAAGTATACTTTGCTAGAGAGTAACGAGGGGCATAAAGACCTTTACCAATAATTATTTGTGGGTTCGATATCTTTACTTTGAAATGAGCTACAATTGGTTTGTGCACTTGTAGTCATCAAGTTATTTTTTGGCGCCATTGCCAGGGAGCTAAGCGCTTTTGATCTTTGTTCTTAGTTACTTATTTTACTCATTATTTTACTAAAGTTGTTTACTAGTTTCAGGTGAGCACCATGACTGCACTCAGACTGATGAATCAGCTAGATGCTACTAAATACCTTGAGAAGTTCAATAGAGGACTAGTTAAAGAATTCCCGAGTGGGAGCGAACCAGAGTACGAGGTCAACCCTCGTTTTATCGCTATTATTAAAGAGAAACTTTTGCAGGAGATGATCCCGATGAGGATCCGTACAATCAATTAATGCATTTTACCGAGCTATCTTGGACTCTTAAATTGAGAGGCTATTCTGATGATGAATTGAAACTTAAACTGTTCAGCCAATCTCTAACCAACACTGCTTTGGCATGGTATAGAATTTTACCTCAGAGAAAATTGATACCTGGGAAAACATAAAGGAGAATTTGTGTCTCGATTCTTTCCTAAGGTAAAAATTGCTGAAGTAAGGAGGGCAATTACAAACTTCAATAACCGCCCAGGTGAAGGTTTGGTAAGAGCCTACAAAATTCACAAGTCTCTACTTCATAAATGTCCCCATCATGATTTACCTGAATGGTATGTTTTGAATATTTTCTATGGAGGACTTAATCAAGAAATTAGACATGACCTTGACCCAAATTCAGGAGGTTATTTCATGGAGTTAACTATAATTAAAGCTTGGGAACTTTTAGAACAAATTCGGCGTAATAGACAAACATGGGGATTTGATTTAGGAGGCGAAGGAGGTATAGAAATTGAATATGATTGTCTCAATGCTTATAAAGACTCTAGTAAGGTATAAGAAACTTCTAATGAACTGCAACTTGATGATGATATTATCTTGCAAATCCTTCGGTCTTTATAGAACATATTAAAGCTCCAAAAAACACTGGCTTCATTATACTCCGCCACCCGAGCCAGTTGTAGAAGAAGATCCAATAATCATGGCCCATGTCAAACCAATAAGGTAGGTATCCCCATATGTTGAACCCTTTACTTTTCCAAGGACGGTGAGAAAACATATGATGGCTCGGCAACTTGAGGATCAACGCAAAGAGAAAGAATTATTTCTCAAGGAACTGGAAGAGGAGACGCAAATAAGGAAAAATGAAGAAGCGCGTGTACAAGAGGTGGAGGCATTAATAAAGGAAGATATTTTAACCATGTTTGCACATTGCAACGTAATCGAGCTAGATATCGGAGCTTCACAATTTGTTGACAGAAAGGTAAAATCTAAAGAAGTGGGTAAGCCTATCCTCCCTTGTACTTTTAGAGGAACCTCCTATTATGGCCTCTATGATATTGGTACAACTGTTAACGTTATCCCTTTTAATTTTTATTTAAAAATTCAAAACAAATTAGCTCCAGCTGAATTGGAAGATATGGATATGACTATAATGCTTGCAGATAAAACTCTCAGAGTCCCTATGGGAATAATTAGGGATGTACCAATCTGTATTGGACCTTACAAATATCATATTGATTTTGTGCTTATTGATATGCCCACTGATGTTTATTGTGCCATCATTTTTGGAAGAACTTTTCTAACTGCAGGAGCAAACATAGACTGCAAGAAGCAAACTATGTCTCCCAAGTTTGGTGAAGATTAATTTCTCCAAATTTGACCATAAACCGGCTATTGAAGAATTAGATGATGATGAGTAGGAACGTGAGGAAGAAGGTAATATCATAAACTTATCCTCAATAGTCATCAAGACTCCAGATGATGATCTAGCAAGAAGTTTAGTCAATAATAATAACATTCTTCAAGACATAGAAAAAACTGAAATAGATAACTATCTCGACTCCACACCTGAGGTGGACATCGAGATCAATCAAAAATAGAAAGAACCCATAGGGAAAGGAGATGAGGCTCTTCCTCCTCCAATTCTTAAAACTCTACCAAAGGAACTAAAATATAGGTTTATTGATGAGACAAATAATTTTCCTATTATTGTAAGTGCTAACTTCACAGAGAAAGAGGAGGAAAACTTAATGAAGGTTCTTCACATTCATCGAAATGCTCTTGGGTATTAGATGAGTGACTTGAAGGGGATCAGTCTCTCGATAGACACCCATAGAATATTCATGGAAGAAGGAGCTCAGCCGGTCGCGGACTTTAGCGACGTCTTAAACCTCACATGAAAGAGGAGGTAAGAAAAGAAATAATAAGTTTGTTGGATGCAGGCGTCATCTTTCATGTGGAGGAGAGTGAATGGGTAAGTCATGTTCATTGTGTCCCAAAGAAAGATGGGTTTACGGTTGTAGAAAATGAACATAATGACATGGTACCTACTAGGACTGTTGTGGGACACATGATTTGCATTGACTATAGGAAACTAAATAAGGAAACTTGGAATGATCATTACCCTTTACCGTTTATATATCAAACTTTAGAAAGGCTTGCTATGCATTCTCATTTTTGCTACTTAGATGGCTATTCCGGTTTTTCCGAAATTGTTGTACACCCTAATGATCAACCAACAACTACTTTCATTTATCCTTATGGCCTTTATGCTTATCATCATATGCCTTTCAGTCTTTGCAATGCTCCTGCCACTTTTCAAAGATGCATGACTGCTATTTTTGTCGATTATGTTGAAAGTATTATGGAAGTGTTCATGGATGATTTCTCTGTTTATGGAACTTCCTTTAATCATTGTCTCCATAATCTTCATAAATCTTTGCAGAGATGTGAAGACACTAACTTAGTCTTGAACTCGGAGAAATGTCATTTTATGGTTCAAGAAGGCATAGTACTCGGTCACAAAGTCTCAGGTAAGGGCATAGAAGTCGATAAGGCAAATATTGAAGCAATAGAAAGGTTACCCCCTCCTTGAGATATAAACGGTATAAGAAGCTTTTTAGGTCATGTAGGATTTTATAAAAGATTTGTTAAGAATTTTTCGAAAACTGCTAGACCATTAAGTAACCTTCTTCAAAAGGATGTTCGATTTAATTTTGATGAAAAATGTCTTACTTCTTTCAATATATTAAAACAAGCCCTTCTTGAAGCTCCCATTATAAAACCACCTAATTGGAAGAAACCTTTTGAGCTATTTTGCAAAGATAGAAATGAAGCTGTAGGAGTAATTCTTTGTCAGTATGATGGTGATGACCTTAATATCATTCATCATGCTAGTCGACCTTATACAGGGCCCAAAAGAACTATCCTATGGCAGAAAAAGAATTCTTCGCAGTAGTCTTTTCCTATGATAAATTTAGATCTTATATCATGGACTCCAAAGTTAAGTAAATACTGATCGTGTTGGCTTAAAGGAAATCCTAGAAAGGACAGATGTTAAGCCAAGAATGATCCGTCAGACTCTACTTCTGCAAGAATTTTATTTATAGATCTTACAAAGGAAGGAAGAGGTGGAGGAATCATTCATGGACACTCAAGAAGATGCTCATCCAAAAGAGGTGTCATCCGTGTACATACCCGTGGGAATCACACTACCAAAAAGGAAGTTCTCTTTATCTTCTTTCAAAGGTTTTAGTGATTTTCTACGACCCGTTTTATTCGAAGAGAGGAAGAAAAGAAACTCAAATGAGACCATATTCCCTCGATGATCATGGCTTATTAAATCCTAAACATATATTTGTTCGGGATGATTTTCTGCTATTTCTTTTTTCTTATTTGATTTCCTCTTGTTTTTCTGAGCTGGTTGCAGGTCTTACGAGATTGGTACGAGAGGCCGTATGGCCGGATCCGCCTGTATCACTAGTCGTTAAGACTGCAGATGCCCCAGTTTCGTTTTCACATAATCAGTATGACCACACCGTACGGGGACAGCCCGATACGGCAGGTCGTTATCTATTCGATGACCACCTTAAAATTTTCGTTCATCTAAAAAACAAAATTTGAACCTCCGTGAAGTCGGTACGGATGGGTAGTACGAGTAGGACTCGCCTGTACTTCTTAGTCGGTTGACTAATTACCGACTTCAACTCGTGTTGTTTTTGGAAACAACCTGGTACGGGCGTGCGCCCGTACCGACTAGTCGTTATTACCCGAAATTTGTTGTTTTGCACTTATTTGTTTCTATATTTGTTATGATTCTTTTCTTGTCCAGCCCTTTTCCTCCCAGTACGAATTTTACTTTGCCTCTAACCCTTTATAAGTCTCCAGAAGTGTTATATCCTTGTATTTATAATACAGATCTTCTCCACAATCTACTCCTTCCTCGTGAACTCTTCGGAATCATGTCCTCTAGATGGAGCACCCTTCAAGAGAAGGAAGATCTCTATGCATCGTCTTCAAGGATTACACAGGAAGACAAAGTTGTTGTACCTGAAAAGAAGAAATTAAAAGATGAGGATGGATTCAAGCTTATGGAAATGCTAAAGTACGGGCGCAAGGTGTTCAGCCTGGGCATTGGAAAAGAAGGCAACTTTGATGAAGTTCAACTTGATTTACAAGGAGATGGGGAGCTTTTCTTGAACAAGGTGAAGAGACAAGGGGAGGAGATTCAAGTCTCCTTGGACAGGCTCGATCGTCGCATCAAGAAGATTGAGGTAACATCTCTAGGATCTTCTAAACATATTGAACTGCTGCATCACTACCTGGATCAGATGGACTTGAAGATAATGAAAGGACTAGAGGCGAATCTCAACATCAGCCTCAGATCTATTAACGCTCAGAAGCAAACAACACAGATGTACAAGGCTCTTATTGAGGAGTTGGAGAAAGTCAGTCAGCAACGCTGGATCTGTATCTTGATCTTGGAGACATCAAAAAAGATGCTCTGCGCAAGTCTTCATGATTCAAGAGTTTATCCACCTGCAAATTAGAGAAGGACGCCACGGTATCAAATAATCGCAAGGGATTACATGGTCCACCCGGCTTGACTCCAAGCTTGGGGATCTGTTAGAACCTTGTAGTCAATCTTATAGTTTTTGCATATTTACTTTTGTACATGCATGGTTAGGTTTAAATTTATGAATCTGCATAAGTTGCATCAATCGAGTTCCCTTTGTTCAAGAGAAGAATTATATCCGTTGAGTTATGAGCCTTTATTATAATTGAAGTTATGTTTCATTTATGATTATTATATTAGATGATTGAACTAGGTTGAGTGTTATGATACTTGTATAGCTATCATAATTTTAGGAACATCCACACCAATAAAAGTATTGATTAAGTTATGAGAAGAAGAACTCTTGTAGTATATTATAATTAGGAGTTTTTGAAAGCCATGGAAGTAGTGAGCATGATAATATAGTTGTACTGAAAAGAAGAAGAGAGAAAAAATAAGCAAAAAAAATATTAGCATACAAGTATGAAAAGAGAAGAAGAAAGCAACAATCAAAAGAATCAAACATAGAAAAATAAAAGAGAGAGAACAAAAGATAAATGATCATGAATCTTCACTATTAAACTTAGCGCTCTATATCTTTATACTCCGTGATTATATGATATGTTGAATCACTAGTAGCTTCTTATAATTTCAGTGATATTGAAAAATGTGTGGAAGCCTCTAAGTTATATAATGTGTAAAGATATGGTAATACCACCGACGTATCTCTACATCCGATGTTGTATTCCTGCTTCAACTCCTACCTCATTTATTATAACGACTCGTGTCTCATGAACATGATGATCTTGTCCATAAGCCACCATCTTGCTCGGGGACGAGCAAGAGCCTAGCTTGGGGGAGTTGATGCGTCCAAAATTAAAGCATATTTACCTATTGTTTTTGCATAAATAGAGTAGGGATTTTTGTATTTCACCGCATCTACGCGCACTATTTTGTTCTTGTTTCAACAGGATCCTAAATCATGGAGTCATATATGAACATGTCAATTAGAGCTATCATATTGTGTAATTATATGATATTTCTAAGTGATAAAGTCATTTTATAAATTTGCCTTTGCACCTAGAAGAATACCAATCGAAGAGGAGGCATCAGTATGGTTCACAACCACTGGTACAGGCGGAGCTCGCCTGTATCGTCTTCCCGTACCAGGCGACATCACGACCGCCTCATCAAATACTTCTCCCTAGCGAATACGAGAGAGAGATCTGACATTCACAGCCACCAGAAACCATGAAACACCACATCCAAGAGGGATCTGAAGGAGGAACTTGGTTGGGGTAAAATCCCAGTTGATCCACGGATCACTAGAGGACAACGCATCATTCCCCTCATCATCAACCGTTGCATCTTCATCGCCACCATTACTCGATCTTTCATCTATTAGATCTCTTTGTAATTCTAGATCCAATTGTGCTTTGCATTAGATCTACCCTCATACTTTAATCCATTCATTTGATTATGATGATGTTGTTGATTGCTTCCATGAGTGAGTAGTTCCTTTGTTCTTGGGGAGATGGAGAAACTCTAGCACCATTATGAACTTGTAATAAAGATGATCTATTCTTGTGTCTGTATGACTTGCTTGTCTATGATATAATTATGATTTGTGTTTCATCTCTATCTTTCGATTGTGTGCGTAGTCAGCCGCATATCATTTGCCTTCGGGACAAAAGGGAGGGAGAAATCCTTTGGACGTGTCTTGGAAGCGTACTTGGAATGCCCCATGACAAATTGGCGATGGCTCGTAACCTACACGGTCAAAGGGGGATTAAAGAGGGAGTCCCTAAGCTAATTACGATATACATGGGGAAACCCTTAATTGCGGTGGTTTGTATGGGTGTATTGCTCTCAAACATCGTAGTGGTTATTTAGAGGTGGCCTCACACTTGGCTCAACAAAGTGGCTTCCTACGAGCCTTGTCGTGAACATCTTATTATGTGACTCTCTCCACACATATCATGACACAATAAGTATGTTATCTTGGTTGCACATAACAATAATACTATGCTAGTGGTGTATCCTACATCCTCGAGAACGTTTTATCCCTATTGAGTTCAACCACACTTTCACATAAACTTGTTACTTGTTTTATTTTTACTTATTTTAATTTCTTTTTTGCAAACCACCATAAACATTTCAATCACCCTTTACTTGAGATCAAAGATAGCTTACAAGTATACTTTGGGAGAGAGTAACGAGGGGCATAAAGACCTTTACCAATACCTCTCTGTGAGTTTGATATCTTTACTTTCAAACTAGCTACAATTGGTCTTTGCACTTGCAGTCATCAGTGCACAAAAGTTTCCACACGCACTTCCGCCCTTTTTGCGAGATCAATTAACATACACCCATCGGTATGTCAGTGGGGTTTCAGACACAATGCTTTTTGAGACCAAAAGAAAGTACATGGGGGATACCCAAAAGAGCTACCCGTACGAGGTATAGCTAATCCTCGTACGAACCAAAAGGTTGCATGTACTTGTCACGCGAGTAGAGGCCATAGATAATATATTCCTGTGACAGAGTGCTGCACCTATGCAACAGTAATAAACACTCATCGAGCAATAGGTAATAAACATGGAATACATGGCATTGGTATAGTAGGTAACGTATAAAGCCCAAACTATTTTTGTGGCCCCCAATACAGTACTTTGAAATAAGGTAATAAGGCGATAGGAGTGTCCACACACCCCACATGTGGTTAGCGAGCTAGATCTTGGAATAGGTGTCAAGAACTAGGGTCCTAGGTGGACACAAGTGACGAGTAAAAACCAATTAACATCTACTACCCGTTGGTGCCTCTGTATTATATCTATTTCTAGCATTTTAATTGACAAGTTGTAATGAAAGCCATCATCATCTCCAACATTAATCATGTACCAACCCCCAATAACGGTGGAACATCGACGACATGGAGAAGCACCTGAGCAGGCATTTATGACTCGCAAGGCTGAATGTCTATTAAACAACATGCAATAAGAGAAGTCCAAGGAAATATATGCTATAGGGGATATAACTGGTACGGAAACCTAAAGTATTGATAACATAGGTAGTAATAGATCAACAGGAGGAAGTAAAAACTATAAATGCAAAAATAGGTAGAAAGGGGGAGAATGCTCGCCTGGGAAACATTGCTGAAGATACATTATCCGGAGAACTTGTTAAAGCTCACAACATCTCATCGTCCTATCCAGGAAGAAGCAAATCACTAAAAGGAACAATCAATGCAACAATTACAACTAATGTGGAAGAATCGGCATGCTCATGATATGATGCATGACATGGCAAGTTAATGATGCAAACCATATTGAGAAGATGACATTCTCATAGCACATTGATGATATAATATTAGTGAGCCATTATTAACAAGAAATATGTATTTCCCAGTTTTATTCGTCATGTTTTCCTTGCATAAACAGTTCTGATTTTACAAGTTCTCCATGATGCATGATGCCATTGAAGTATGGAATGCATAATTGGAAAGGGATCACCACATTGATCGATTTAGACATATTATTATTCAAATTCGCAATTACGGTTTAAAAGATTTGGATTTATTAATGAAAGGCCATTTAAGGGTATTTAAATAATTTCGAAATTTTTATTTATCCAAAAATTATTTTGGATGTCATGTTGTTAATCCTTGCATTTTTATGATATCAAAACATATATTATTTGCCCCATTTAGAATTATCAATAAAAATATGTGATTTATCATTTAATAAAGAATTTAATGTTATTAGCAAAATATTTATTAGATTGCAATTTAAAAAAAAATAAACAAAGGGCATATTCATGTTCAGCATGGAAAACTTAGCAACTTTAGTTCTAGAATTATTTTGAAATTCGTTAAAGATTTGATTTAAATCTTGGTTAAAAGTTTGGTTAGTGTTTCACTAGGATTTAAATTCGAATTTGAATTATCTGAACTAATGTTATAGGGCTAAACTCAAGGGTTAAGGTGATGACGGGGCCAGCCTAGTGCTGAGGTAGCATGGTGTGGCTGACACGTGGGCCTAGGGTCGGCCGAGAAAAAACTAAAGAAAAGAGGGCCACTAGGGAATTGAACTTGCAACCTATCGATCTGGCCCAACAACAGACAAACAAAGTGACCGCATGAGCTAGTTTGGTTTGGTGTTAGGTCCAGGCTCGGTTTATTAGAAGGCGGCTAATGCATATAGCTCTGAAGAAAAACTGATAGGCGCTGAGACTGAACCTCGTTAGTCAGTGTCGTGGTGCATCTTGCGGGCACGATTGCGAACACGTTACTGCACCGATATAGGCTTGTAGGTACTCGTTTTGAAGAAGGAAACTAGGGATATGCAGTGGTACAAATGTCTTGGGCTAGGGCTAGATGCACGATAAGCGGGCTTGTAGTGAAAGCGCGGCCAGAGAACTTGCAGCAGCAAGCTGCTGTCTGTGGCCGTGGTGGCGAAGGCGCCGGGTACGGCGAGCGGGGCATGATGGTTATGGTAGCATGGTATGGGAGATGGAGGGTAGCGGGGCACTACTCCAAGAGCGACAGGACGCGCATGGGGAGGCTGGAAGCAAGGGCCGAGAGGGTGTCGATGGCGAGCGGCGATGCACGATGAATGTTTGATGGAAGGATGACGAGCTAGGGGAAGAGAACAAGGAGGCGGGCATGTCTAGGGGGTCGAGGCACTCACCAAGAAGGTGTTGGTGTAGATGCTCATGCTTGAGGTGGAGGCAGTCGCTGACGGTGATCGCGGGCGGTGCGGTCGACCTTGCCATGGTTCACGGCAGTGACAAGCTTGCTCCGTCGAGTTCTAGCAGTGCCTCCGTTTTCTCGCCAATGCAGGGAACGTCGGGGAATCTCTAGGTACTCGTGGCCTTGCTTGAACGCAGCAGAACGACGGGGAGAAGGAGATGTCGAGGCTAGGGTTTTGTAGTGGCCATGGCTATCTTATTGGGAAGAAAATGGGGTTGGGCTTGTCTCCCTATTCCATATGCGATCTGGTGGGGATATTGGTAGGGTGGTCGGGGTAAAGAGAAGAGGGAGGAGAACATGGTTGTGGTTTTTCTTTTTGCAAAAGGAGGAGAGGGAGGCGTCAGGTGGTTTGTCTTCTATCTCTCTTGGCTTCTTGCAATGTGAGAGAGAGGGAAAAGGGACTTGAAGAGGATGGAGTTTTGATGTACCTACGCCAATTCCCCGGCAACGGCGCCAGAAAATAGTCTTGATGGCAACAAACGTTGCCTTTTTTTGTTGGGACTTTTAGTGGAAAGTTTGAATAGCAAGTTAACTCCCACGACAACTGCTTATTTTCTGGCGCCATTGCCGGGGAGTTGGTGGAGACATATCACAATGGTTGTAGTGTGGTTAAAGTCCCACGTCGGCTGCTAGATTATTTTCTGGTGTCATCATCTTCGTCAACTTGTGCAAAAACCCAAGCTTGGGGAGGTTGCACCACTGTGAGCTTTTTCTTCTCCTTTTATATTTTTAAAGTCTTTTATTTGTTCTTGTTTTTAGTCTCTTAAAGGTTTTCTTTAAAAACAAGTAAAATTTAATATCAACCTTTTATTAAACATGACTAGGAAAAATAAAAAAATTAAGTCGGGAACAAGTCTATTCGCAAACAAGTTTGATTGCAACATTGATCCCGAGGTGTTGGGGACCATAGTCTGTAATCGTTTTTCTAATGTGAATGTAGTAGCTGCTCATTGACATCTTAAAATCTTTGAATATTCATGGAAAACTCTAGGGGGCCCAAACATTGATCCTAAAATAGTGAAAGTAAAATTATTTTCGCACTCCTTTAAAGTAATAACTAAAAGATGGTATGATGATGCACCTAAAAGAGATTTACAAACATGGTACAATATGAAAGTGTCCTTTCTAGAAAGATTTGGTAAAAAGACCCTTCATTGCAAAAAAATGATATGTGATTTCAAGCAATATGAAAATGAACCTATCAATAGTGCTTGGGTAAGTGATGGGGATATGTCAAAGGGGGTATGCCCAGCAGGACGTTCTGACTAGGCCAAAGGTCCTGTGAGAGCGCCTAGAGGATGGCAACTGGACTATGACGGAAGGAGAGGCCCAGGAGCGTAACAGAAGCCCAGTCGGATTAGGTCAAAACCTCTGAATCCTTATCTTGTTCGGTGGTAGCTTGTAAACCCTAGCGAGGTGCCTCATATATAAACCTCCCTAGGGTATCCTAAGGACTCACGTTTCATCATACACCCCCTCAAGCGGCTCGCTGTTTAGACGCCGAGCTCGCCACCCCTGTAACTCGCTCTCCAATAATCTAACCTAGCAGGAGTAGGTCTTTACCCTCCGGGGGGGCAAACCTGGGTAAACCCATGTGCATACGCCCCCATCTCGCACCGCAGATGGCCGCCAACTCTTCCTCACGAAACAACCAATCGCTGCCTGTGGCAGCGACAGCCGTGCCCATTTCCACGACAGTGGCGCCCACCGTGGGGCATAGCGGGACTGGCATGAGGTCTGCGGCGAGACCCTACTCGCCGATTGATCGGCCGCTCGCCACCGGTCGCATGATCGCCATCGGCGGGATCTTACAGATCCTGCCCAGCAGCTACATCCCGGCGTCACGCCCGGTCACTCACGGCATGGTGATGTCGGTTGGCTCCATCAACCTCTTCGTCGGCTTCACCGGCGCGGTCGACCCAGCTGCAACGGTGGTCGTCGGCGGATCATCGCCGCACCGCGATCTGCTCTCGGAGGAGCAGATCCGCTCCATCAGGAGCCTCATCACGAAGTATGACTCGGCCACCAGCGACGTGGCCGAGAATAACGCCGCCACCAACGACGACGCCCTAAACAACGACGCCGACTCCGCGACCCTTGCCTCGGTCAACGGATCAATCACCGCCGCATCACGAGAGGACTCCATCACGTGAGTCTCTAACCCCGAGGACTTCGAGGACTCCACCATCCTGGGGATCTACAACTCCGATTCTGGCTCGGAGTCCCCTGAGGATTTTCACGTCAGATCCAATCGCTTCAACACGATCTACATGGCGGGTAGCATGGCTGCCCCGCCAGATATGTTCGCCAAGCCGATCCTGCCGACCGCGACGGCCACGGAGGTGGAGGAAGCCCGCCTACAACTCACGGAGGCGCAACACAACGAACTCGCCGAGTGCGAGAAATACCGCCTCGAACGGGAAACGGTGCGGGAGCTATCGCTTTGTCACCAGTGTCGCATCAGGACCCGCCTGAACTCCAAAGTCCAGGGACGCGTTCTGAACTTCAACGACGAAAGCGACCCGGCAATGGATCAACACGCTCCCTGTCGACAACATCGATTCCTGGGAATAAATGCAAGACGCCTTTGTCAGGCACTTCGAGGGCTCCTACACCCGCGCCACCACCATAGAGGACCTGGAGCGATGCATCCAGGGACAACGCGAGTCGACTCGCTGCTGGATCCAAAGATGGCAAGAACTGTGGATCAAAAATGCCTCTGGCATCCACCCAGACACGGCGATACATTTCTTTAAGAAAGTGTGCTGGTATGAACCCCTAGTCGCTAAGATCAAGAGGGTCTACCGGACGCTCGACAACATCCCCGACCTCCTCGAGATCACCAAGCGCTACATGGAGGAGGACCCCAACCAAGACTCTAACGACGAGTCGTGAGGAAGACGCCGCACCAGCATCCACGACAGCGGGCGCCTACGCGACATGTGCTACAGCAACACCCGCATCACCGGCAAGCGCCGCATGGACGGGCGAGTTGACTTCGTCTAAAACGCCAGCTACGGGCAGCGCGACTCCAAGAACTAACGCCGCGACGGAGGAAACTACCGCGACAGCGGAAACTACCGCTCCAACAACACAGCAAGGCTGAAATTCGACCCCGCTGCCCTACTCAATCACCCCTGCATCTACCATAGCAGGGAGGGAAAACCCACCACCCACACTACCGCTGATTGCCACTCTCTCAAAGAGATTGAAAAGGCGAGGCGAGCAAGGGAGGACCCCAATAACAACCCACCTCGGGACAACGGGAACGACGACGGCTTTGGCACCGCCGTCGGCTCGCTACACACCTTCACCGGACTCGGCACCAAATGCGAGAAGAAGGTGCTTGCCCGCGTGGTCGCCGTCAACGCTGCCAGTCACCTTCGGCACTCCGGCAAACTACCGCATGGAGAGGATCGTATTCGAGCTGGTGAACTTCCGCAGCCCCTACCACTGCGTCCTGGGTCGCCAGGAATTCGCAAAGTTCATGGCGACCCCGCACTACGCCTACAACATGATGAAGCTCCCCGGGCCAAGCGGCACCATCACCATCCACGGCGACCCCGATATGGCCGTGGAATGCGAGGACAAAGGCGCCGAGCTTGCCGACACCGTCATCGCCGCGGAAACCGACCACGCGGAGGAGCTCGCGAAATACGCGGGCAACATCAACAAGGACGACCCCACCATCCTGAAGAAACCAACCGCCACGAACTCCACATTCGAGGCGACCACGCACACCCGCACTGTCGAGCTCGTCCCAGGCGACTCCAGCCACACGGTCACCATCGGGGTGCACATGAGCCCCACATAGGAAAGCATGCTCATCGGGTTCGTCCGTGAGAACCGCGACATCTTTGCATGAAAGCCATCTGACATGCCAGGTGTCCCAAGGGAACTCACTGAGCACAAACTCAACGCCAACCCCAAAGTGCGACCAGTAAAGGAGTCTCTACGGCCCTTCAATGAAGAGCGTCGTCGAGCAATCGCCGAAGAAGTTCAGCGCCTGCTAGCCGTAGCCTTCATCCGGCCAATCAAATACTCCTAGTGGCTGGGAAACCCAGTCCTAGTTCTAAAAAAGAACAACACATGGAGAATGTGTATCGACTACACCAACCTCAATAGCGCCTGCCCGAAGGAGGAGTTCGTCCTACCGCGCATCGATCAGATCATCGACTTGACCGCAGGATCAGAGTCCCTGTGCTTCCTTAACGCTTACCCTGGTTATAACTAGATCAAGATGGCGGTTGAGGACGAGGAGAAGACGGTGTTCATTATGCCATTCGGCGCCTTCTGGTACACGGCCATGACGTTCGGCCTCAAGAACGCAGGCGCCACATACCAGAGATGCATGCAGGAGTGTCTAGCGAGCCAAATTGGCCGCAACATTCACGTCTACATCGATGACGTGGTGGTAAAATCCACCCGCCAGGACGACCTACTATCCGACCTAGCTGAAACATTCGCAAACCTGCGGAGGTACAACATCAAGATGAACCCCGGAAAATGCACCTTCGGCTTCCCCACCGGACAGCTCCTGCGATCTGTTGTCTCCAAGCGAGGCATCGAGGAAAACCCCGCCAAGATCGACACCATCGCGTTGCCTATGGTTTGAATTCGAATTTGAATTGTGTGAAATTTTGTTACAGGACTAGACTCAGCCGGTGTCGCTGATCAGTGGGGTTAGGGTCATAACAGGGCTAGTCTGGTTCTGAGGTGGTGCGGTGTGGCTGACACGTGGGCCCGGGGTCAGTGGAGAAAAACAAAAACAAAATAAAAGAGGGCCGCTAGGGAATTGAACCCGCAACCTATTGGTCTGGCCCAACAACAGATGGACAAGGTGACCACATGACCTAGTTTGGTTTAGTGTTAGGTCCGGGCTTGGTTTTTTGATAAGCAGGCGGCTGACACATATAGCTCTGAAGAAAAATTGATGGGCGTCGGGATTGCACCTCATTAGTCAGCACGGCGGTGCATCTTGCAGGCACGATTGCGAACACGTTGTTACACTGATATGGGCTTGTAGGTACTCGTTTTGAAGAAGGAACCTAGGGTTATGTAGTGGTACAAATGTCTCGGGCTAGGGCTAGCTGCACGATAAGCGGGCTTGCAGTGAAGGCGCGGCCAGAGAACTTGCAGCAGCAAGCTGCTGTATGCGGGCACGGTAGTGAAGGCACCGGGGACGGCGAGCAGGGCACGATGGTTACAGTAGCTTGGTCTGGGAGATGGAGGGCAACGGGGCAATACTCCAAGAGTGACAGGACGCTCGTGGGGAGGTCGGTGATGAGAGGGCCGAGAGGGTGTAGATGGTAAGCGGTGGAGCACGATGACTGTTTGACGGAAGGACGGCGAGCTAGGGGAACAGATGAAGGAAGACGACATGTCTAGGAGTCGAGGCACTTACCAGGAAGGTGCTGAGGTAGATGATTGTGCTCGAGGCAGAGGTGGTCGCTGACGGTGCTCGTGGGTGGTGAGGTCAACCTTGCCATGGTTCACGGTGGCGGCGCGCTCGCTCTGTCGAGTTCCAGCGGCGCCTCCATGTTTTGAATGATGCAGGGAACACAGGGGAAGCTCCAGGTGCTTGTGGCCTTGCTTGGAACGCAGCAGAACAACGGGGAGAAGGATATGTCGAGGCTAGGGTTTTGGAGTGCCCATGGTTATCTTGTTGAGAAGAAAATGGGGTTAGGCTTCTCTCCCTGCTCCAGATGCGATCTGGTAGGGAGGTTGGTGGGGTGGTCGGGGAGAGAGAAGAGAGATGAGCACATGGTTGTGGTTTTTGTTTTTGCAAAAGGAGGAGAGGGAGGTGTCAGGTGGTTTCTCTTCTCTCTCTCTTGGCTTCTTGCGATGTGAGAGAGAGGGAAAGGGAATCAGAGGGTCATGTGCCGCTGGCCTGTTAGCTTCTAGCCAAGCAAGAAAGGTGAGAGGGGAAGAATAATGGGGCAGGTGAGTGGGATGACGAGGAAGAGAGGAGAAAGCCTAGCTCGTGATCTCTATCGAGGGAGAAGACAAACAAGGAGGGGCTCTCAATGGTTAACGGGCTAGGTGGGCCAGGGTGGCTAGGCTGGACTAGGTATTCCTCTCTCTCATTTTCTTTTCTTATTTCTATTTTATTTATTGGTTTTGTTTAATTGTTTTACAACTTCCAAACTAGCATTTATTTTCAAAACTGTTTGGACTTTTGTAGGGGGTTTGAATAGAGAAATTTTAGGCCAACCGAAAAGGACAAGAGGGAATAGAATAAGAGAAAGAGAGGATGCCCACATACATAATATGTGTATGTGCCAATTTGGGCATTTACAATAATAGTGTATTTAGGGTATAAAAGCATTTGTTAGATTTAGAACCATAGCAATGGATTCCCACAAGAAGAGAACAAAAATAGAGAGTTTGCAAAGAGGGATAGAGAGGTATTGGTGATAACATGAATACAATCAAGATGAAATCAATGCTAGCCTCATATGATGCTCAAATGCAATGTGGCATGATGACATGAGAATGATATCATGATGATGTACAAAACAAAAAACAACAAGCCGTTTTCTAGTAGTAGTTTTATCCAGGGTGCTACACATCGACACCGCTCACAAGGGATCTCGTTCCCGAGATCAGCCTCATGGTACGGAGATGAACGCGGACGATCTGAATCTTCTCACTTCGTGTAAATACTTGTGAAACCACTAACAAAGATTCTTGCGCTACCTAGAAATTGGTGACACCACCAACAAGAGGTCGTTGCTCACGTTCGTGGAGAGGACACTCCAGACAATAAAGGATAAAGGTAAATATATCAAAATATAAGGCCACCTCTAACTTTAGTGGGAGGAGAGGAGAGGTGCAACCTAATCCACTTCAATATACAAGAGCGAATAGAATGAGTAGTCGGCATGGGGGCCAATCCATCACGCACCCAAACTATTACTCCGCACATGCAGTAGAAAATTCGTGCAATCAATTCTCGGAATTTAGACTGAAGATCTTCATAAGCGTTGTTTGGAAGCTTCGAAAAATAAAGGAGTGATGCATGCTCTTCATCGGATCTAACATAGATGATGTCGTTGCTTTGGAAAGCACCGGAAGATACAAAGAAACATTTTAGTGACTTCTGGGTCACTTGAAACATACAATAGATGAAAGATTCATCAGATAGCAGGAACATTGGATGTAGAAACACCAGTACATGCGGAAGGAATCGAAACCCTGAAGGTACGACAGAAACCCAACCACGAGAATTCCTCGACTCGAAGAAAGGTAGGAGGGCAGGTTCAAATCATGCCAAGGCAAGAGGAGAATAGCGTAGAGGTAAGGACTAAAAGAAGACTAATCAGATCTATCCAACCGATTTTTTAAACAAATAGTTTTGACACTCTACATCGACGATTAGCTAGGTTATCCCACAAGCTGGACCAGTGGGGTATAGCAACTGCTGAGCTCTGATACCACTTTGTAATACCCTTGAATTGGCCCTATGTAGATTTTAGCGCTTTGTAGCACCCCGATAAAACCACCACTAGAAAATCGCGTGTTTTTTTATTTTGTGCATCATCATGCCTGCATGCTCATGTCATCATGCCACATTGCATTTGAGCATCGTCATGTCTTCATGCATATGTTTGTCTAAAACTATTTTCTAAAAGGTTATATTTGTTTTCTAAATATTCCCTGTCTTTATTTCAAATTAAAACCCTGGTCTATTTCAGATCTTTGATTCGTCTAAAAAATATTTGCAAACGTCATTTAAAAATAAAAATGAATAAAATGTTTTATCCGGGGAGGCAGCCCATCCAGTTAGGCCAGGCCACCTATAACCCAGCCCAGCTAAACTGAACCCAGACCAGAACCACCCGAAACCCTAGCACCCCACCCGACCACCCTTCCTACCTACCGCCACATACTCCCTCCACCCTTCCGCCGCCACCCACCAGGTCCACCCCACCACCACACAACACGCGCGCGATGTGCACGCTCCCGCACACGCACCACACGGTGCACCGCAACGCAGACAGCGGTAGACGCCCCGTCCCAACTCCACACGCACGACACGCCCCAGGGCCACCAGCACATCGCCACGTACCCCGTCCTGTTCTCGATCGGGATCCCCACCGACGCGTCGTGCCCCACCTGCTACACGCAACAAACCCCACCTCATCTTCCCTCTCCTCCGCGCGACCTCGTCACCTCCCTCTCGATCCCTGCCGCCAGGAGCTCCCTCCATCGATCCCGAGCCACCGTTCGTGGGCTCCCCTCCACCGGCGTGCGTCCTTGCCCTCTCCAGCATGACCTCGCCTCCCGCCATTGCTCTCCTTCGGCTCGGCCGCGCCTCTCTGCACGCCCTCACCCGCTTCTCTCCGTCAACCACCGCCAAGGCGCCCTCCTCCACCTTGGCGGCACCGCCGCCACGGACGGCCTCATGCCTTCCCCGAGCTTCCCCATATGCGCCGCCTCTACTTCCACTGAGCGCGCCGCCCGCCTCTGGTTCCCCGTGATCCACACATCTCCTCCGAGCTCGGCCAGCCGCCGCCGCCCTTCGAGCTCCGCCTCAGCCGCCCTCGCCTGGCCTCTCTCCGCTGACCGCATCTCGCCTTCCTATTGCCATCGCAGAGCCACTCTGCCACCGACCTCGCCCATCCTACGGCTCGACCCGGCCGTGATCCAGCACCACGCGCCGTCATGGCCCTCCAGCTCATCCTCAGTTGCGTGTTTGCCACCACTCGACCCGCTCTCGCCACCCTGTGCTCTGCAAGCACCAGCACCACCGCCCATGCGCCTGTCCTCGACCTCTCCAGCTCGTACCCTGCACCTCGCCGCTGCGGCCCCATCTACTTCGGTCGCCCGTTCTGCGTCCTCGCCATCGCCCATCGCCGCCCGCATGCTCGGCTGCTAACCATGTCACAGGCACGGTGCCCATCTGCCTCCATTTCGAGTTGTTATACCCAATAGGTGCTCCACGTGATGTTTCGTCCGAGTCCAAGGCCGTCGTTCGCCATGAAAAATATCTCTGAAACCATTCGGGTAATTGCAAACACCACCACCAAGATCTTTGGAAGGTGGGTATATGAAGAAGCCGAAGGTCTTCGTCAATGACTTCAAGATCTCCTTCATGGAACCAAAAGCCCGTGATCCCGGAATCCGAAGTTTTTCCCGAACATCGATCCTGTCGACCCCGGAGACCAAACCCGAACCCCCCTCCAAAACAAAGATCTTTGACCCTCGATTGTTTCGCTTCTTCATCGGATTAGGCTGTTGAGTGGATGCGAGTATCGACAAGTCCTTCGGATATGAACCTTCGGCAGTGTTTCCCAGGCGAGCATCTCCTCCTTTCTACCTATTTTGCATTTATAGTCTTTATTTCCTCTTGTTGATCTATTGCTATCCGTATTGCGATGCTTTAGTTCCCGTGCACCATTTATATTCCCTGCAGCCTCTATATTGCCTTGGACACACCCTATTGCCTGTGGTTTGATAGATAGTCGGCCTTGCGTGTCGTAGTTGCTTGCTCAAGTGCTGCTTCGCGCCATTGTTGTTCCACCGTTGTTGGGAGGTTGGCACATGCTAAATGGTGGAGATGCTTAATGGTGGAGATGATCATGACTTTAAATACAACTATTAAATTGCTGGGATAACTAATGAAAGAGGCACCGGTGGGCAACATATGCTATTTGGTTTTCATGTCCACTTGTGTCCCGTAGGCCCCGAGTACTTGATATCTGTTCCTTGACTATCGCACTATTCGCATATTGGACCATGAATCCCCTTAGCCAGAGCTTGATTCATTTCTTATTTCTTGGGGCCACAAAGTAGTTTGGGGCTTTATTACTATCATGTAGCTATGCCATGTTTTACTGCTTTATTTAATATTGTGCATGGAGCACCTGTACTATTTTGGATCGTGCCACGTTTCCGCGGTATCGACAAGCCCAGTCACACTTTCGGGTTCCTAGTCGTTTACAGCCGTCGTCACAAACCCTGGGTATGTTCCGGAGCCGGCCAACTTCGTTGCGGGTAGCTTAGTGGGGTGGCCCCCTGAAATCTTTTATGAATCCTGTAATTGCTTTGTCGTGAAAGCCTCGTTGGGTTTTGAGTTGGTTTTTCCGAGGTTGATCGTGTGTGTGTTGCTATTTGTGCACCCCTGCAGGGTAAATCTTTCTGAAAGCCGTGTCCGCGGTTATGGATGACTTGGAGCACAGTATCTCGATCATAGACAAGCATGCCTAAAGTAGTGCTATAAATTTGACTTAATATGTGACTAGTAATCAGCTTCACTACAATGGAATGGATAATAAAAGTACCAACAACTGGTAGAACTGGTGTGTATCGTGTCATGTTATACCTGCCTAGTAAGTATCACAACTCCAATGGAATGAAATAAAAGTGCCAACAACTTCTGGGTTTGGGATGTCACATGCTAATTGTATCTGACTAGTAAGTACTGCAACTACAACTGAATGGGTAACTAAAACTGCCCACTACTTATGCTATCAGGATGACTCATGTTATCTGTATCTGACTAGTAAGTGCTTCAACTATAATGGAATGAATAAAACTGCCAACTGTGTGAGTTCCTCGGTTTGACTTCCCTGTCTGGTCTCGAGGGGGAATACCAGGATGGGTATGATTGGTGTTAGTATCAGGTTGGTCTCGAATAGGTCTTTCTTACCCCTCCCTAATAGCCGGCAGTTATATCGAGTCTCTATAGGTTGAATAGTGCATGCTTCGCTGCCGCTTCAGTCCACCGTACCTATGTACGCGAGAGCCGCCGAATTCTAGCCTCGCCGTGTACTGGCCTCAGTACTAACGCTCCTCTTTTTCCTTTGGCCTTTGTCGGCACCCCTTTTGTTTTAGCAGGTTTGAGATCGACGTCGTTAGCAGGGTTACCCTTCCGGCTTGGCCTGGTAGGGTTATGGACGCCATTGGTTATTCTTCAGGGCTCTTAGCTCAATTTGCTTCTTATCCGTACTCGGATGTTGTATCGATTTCAAGGTGATTTGGATCTTTGTACTGTATATCTGTATTCTTGACTCAGTGAGTCGTTGCTGTATATATATATCTGTTCTGTGGGTTCCATCGTGGACAATTGTGTAATGATATTACTTCGTTTTCCACCCGCACGAAAGTGCCTGGTGGGCGTCTTTGAATTGTTTCTATGCGGGTTTGGTGGGCAGCGCTAAAACTTGCATAGGGCCAATTCGAGGGTGTTACAGGGTGGTATCAGAGCTCAGCAGTTGCGATACCCCACTGGTCCAGCCTGTAGGATAACCTAGCTAACGGACATTGTAGAGTGTCAAAACTATTTTGAAAATCGGTTGGATATATCTGATTAGGTCTTCTTTTACTCCTTACCTCTATGCTCTTCTCCTCTTACCTTCACGTGTTTTGAATCTACTCTTATCTTCTCTTCGAGTCCAGGAATTCTCGTGGTTGGGTTTCCATTGTACCTTCAGGGTTTCGCTTCCTCCTTTGGTAACGGTGCTTCTACATCCGTTCTTCATGCTATCTGAGGAATCCTTCATCTGTTGGACTTTTCTTTGTTCCTTCTTTGTGCCTTCCGGTGTTTCCAATACGACCTCATAATCTACGCCAGATCCGATGAAGATCCTACATCACTCCTCTGTTTTTGAACCTCGTTTGTCGAGATCTTCAGTCTGAACTCCGAGAGTTGGTTGCACGATTCCTTTGTTCATGTATAGAGTAATGCTTTGAGTGCGGGATGGAGTAGCTACCATACCACTAATCGTATCATTCGCTCTTGTACATTGAATCGGTGTATTAAGCAATTTTACTCCTTCCACAGAAGATAAAGGTGGCCTTACCTTTCGATACCTTTATCTTCATCTTTGTTTCTCTGGAGTATCCTCTTGACAAATGTGAGCAATGATCCCTTGTTGGTGGTGTCGTCGATTTCAAGATGGGGCAAGAATCTTTGTTAGTGGTGTTGCGAAGATCTACACGAAGCGAGAAGATTCAGCTCGGCGGCCTTCTTCCCCGTACCATGAGGCAGATCTCGAGGGCAAGATCCATTGTTAGTGGTGTCGAATTGTAGCACCCCGATAAAACCACCACTAGAAAATCGCGTGTTGTTTTTATTTTGTGCATCATCATGATTGCATGCTCATGTCATCATGCCACATTGCATTTGAGCATCGTCATGTCTTCATGCATATGTTTGTCTAAAACTATTTTCTAAAAGGCTATATTTGTTTTCTAAATATTCCCTGCTTTATTTCAAATTAAAACCCCGGTCTATTTCAGATCTTTGATTCGTCTAAAAACTATTTGCAAACGTCATTTAAAAAAATGAATAAAATGTTTTATCCGGGGAGGCAGCCTAGCCCGTTAGGCCAGGCCACCTACAACCCGGCCGAGCTAAACTGAACCCAGACTAGAACCACCCCAAACCCTAGCACCCCACCCGATCACCCTTCCTACCTACCGCCACATACTCCCTCCACCCTGCCGCTGCCACCCACCAGGTCCACCCCACCACCACACAGCCCGCGCGCGCGACGTGCACGCTCCCGCACACGCACCGCACGGTGCACCACAACGCACAAAGCGGTAGACGCCCCGTCCCAGCCCAACACGCACGACACGCCCCAGGGCCACCAGCACATCGCCACCTACCCCGTCCTGTTCTCGATCGGGATCCCCACCGGCGCGTCGCGCCCCACCTGCTGCACGCAAAAAACCCCACCTCATCTTCCCTCTCCTCCGCGCGACCTCGTCACCTCCCTCTCGATCCCCGCCGCCAGGAGATCCCTCCATCGACCCCGAGCCGCCGTTCGCGGGCTGCCCTCCACCGGCGTGCGTCCTTGCCCTCTCCAGCATGACCTCGCCTCCCGCCGTCGCTCTCCTTCGGCTCGGTTGCGCCTCTCTGCGTGCCCTCACCTGCTTCTCTCCGTCAACCGCCGCCAAGGCGCCCTCCTCCACCTTGACGGCATCGCCACCGCGGACGGCCTCATGCCTTCCCCGAGCTTCCCCATCTACGCCGCCTCTGCTTCCACTGAGCGCACCGCCCGCCTCTGGTTCCCCGTGAGCCACACGTCTCCTCCGAGGTCGGCCAGCCGCCGTCGCCCTTCGAGCTCCGCCTCGGCCGCCCTCGCCTGGCCTCTCTCTGCCGACCGCATCTCACCTTCCTATCGCCGTCGCAGAGCCACTCTGCCGCTGACCTCGCCCATCCTGCGGCTCGACCTGGCCGTGATCCAGCACCACGCGCCATCACGGCCCTCCAGCTCGTCCTCGGTTGCGCGTGTGCCACCGCTCCAACCCGCTCTCGCCTCCCTGTGCTCTGCAAGCACCGACACCACCGCCCATGCGCCTGTCCTCGACCTCTCGAGCTCGTCCCCTACACCTCGCCGGTGCGGCCCCTTCTACTTCGGCCGCCTGTTCTGCGTCCTCGCCGTCGCCCATCGCCGCCCGCATGCTCGGCTGCTAACCATGTCACACGCACGGTGCCCATCTGCCTCCACTCGTGTTGTTTGTACTGCTCGACCAAGTTTGGGTTCCAGTTCGAGTTGCTGTACCCAATAGGTGCTCCACGTGAAGAATATCTCTGAAACCATTCGGGTAATTGCAAACACCACCACTAAGATCTTCGGAAGGTGGGGATATGAAGAAGTCGAAGGTCTTCATCAACGACTTCAAGATCTCCTTCATGGAACCAAAAACCGTGATCCTGGAATCCGAAGTTTTTCCCGAACACCTATCCTGTCGACCCCGGAGACAAAACTCGAACCCCCCTCCAAAACCAAGATATTCGACCCTCGATTGTTTTGCTTCTTCATCGGATTAGGCCGTTGAGTGGATGCGAGTATCGACAAGTCCTTCGGATATGAACCTTCGGCAGTGTTTCCCAGGCGAGCATCTCCCCCTTTCTACCTATTTTGCATTTATAGTCTTTATTTCCTCCTGTTGATCTATTGCTATCTGTATTGCGATGCTTTAGTTTCCGTGCACCATTTATATTCCCTGCAGCCTCTATATTGCCTTGGACACACCCTATTGCCTTTGGTTTGATAGATAGTTGGGCTTGCGTGTCATAGTTGCTTGCTCAAGTGTTGCTTCGCGTCGTTGTTGTTCCACCGTTGTTGGGAGGTTGGCACATGCTAAATGGTGGAGATGATCATGACTTTAAATACAACTATTAAATTTCTGGGATAACTAATGAAAGAGGCACCGGTGGGCAACATATGCTATTTGGTTTTTCATGTCCACTTGTGTCGCGTAGGCCCCGAGTACTTGATACCTATTCCTTGACTATCGCACTATCCGCATATGGGACCATGAATCCCTTTAGCCAGAGCTTGATTCATTTCTTATTTCTTGGGGCCACAAAGTAGTTTGGGGCTTTATTACTATCATGTACCTATGCCATGTTTTACTGCTTTATTTAAGATTGTGCGTGGAACACCTGTACTATTTTGGATCGTGCCACGTTTTCGCGGTATCGACAAGCCCAGTCAAACTTTCGGGTTCCCAGTCGTTTACAGCCGTTGTCACAAACCCTGGGTCCGTTCCAGAGCCGGCCAACTTGGTTGCGGGTAGCTTAGTGGGGTAGCCCCTCGAAATCTTTTATGAATCCTGTGAGTGCTTTGTCGTGAAAGCCTCGTTGGGTTTTGAGTTGGTTTTTCCGAGGTTGATCGTGTGTGTGTTGCTATTTGTGCGCCCCTACAAGGTAAATCTTTCTGAAAGCCGTGTCCGCGGTTATGGATGACTTGGAGCACAGTATCTCGATCATAGACAAGCATAACTAAAGTAGTGCTATAAATTTGACTTAATATGTGACTAGTAATCAGCTTCACTAGAATGGAATGGATAATAGAAGTACCAACAACTGGTAGAACTGGTGTGTATCGTTTCATGTTATACCTACCTAGTAAGTATCGCAACTCCAATGGAATGAAATAGAAGTTCCAACAACTTCTGGGTTTGGGATGTCACATGCTAATTGTATCTGACTAGTAAGTACTGCAACAAAACTGAATGGTTAACTAAAACTTCCCACTACTTATGCTATCAGGATGACTCATTATATCTGTATCTGACTAGTAAGTGCTTCAACTATAATGGAATGAATAAAACTGCCAACTGTGTGAGTTCCTCGGTTTGACTTCCTCGTTTGGTCCCGAGGGGGAATACCAGGATGGGAATGATTGGTGTTAGTATCAGGTTGGTCCCGAATAGGTCTTTCTTACCCCTCTCTAATAGCCGGCAGTTATATCAAGTCTCTATAGGTTGTATAGTGCATGCTTTGCTGCCTCTTCAGTCCACCATACCTATGTCCGCGAGAGCCACCGAATTCTAGCTTCGCCGTGTACTGGCCTCAGTACTGACGCTCCTCTTTTTCCTTTGCCCTTTGTCGGCACCCCTTTTGTTTTAGCAGGTGTGAGATCGACGTCGTTAGCAGGGTTACCCTTCCGGCTAGGCCTGGGCAGGGTTATGGAGGCCATTGGTTATTCTTCAGGGCTCTTTGCTCAATTTGCTTCTTATCCGTACTCGGAAGATGTATCGATTTCAAGGTGATTTGGATCTTTGTACTGTATATCTGTATTCTTGACTCACTGAGTTGTTGCTGTATATATATCTATTCTATGGGTTCCATCGTGGACTATTGTGTAATGATATTACTTCGTTTTCCACCCGCATGAAAGTGCCTGGTGGGCGTCTTTGAATCGTTTCTATGCGGGTTTGGCGGGCAGCGCTAAAACTTGCATAAGGCCGATTCGAGGGTGTTACACGCTTGCCGCCAAACCCGCATAGAAACGATTCAAAGATTCCCATCAGGCACTTGCGTGTGGGTGGAAAACGAAGTAATACCATTACACAATAGTTCACGCTGGAACCCACAAAACATATACATACAACAACGACTCGACGAGTCAAGAATATAGATATACAGTATAAAGATCCAAATCACCTTGAAATAGATACAATATCTGAGTATGGATAGGATGCGAATGGGTCTAAGAGCCCTGAAGAATAACCAATGGCGTACATAACTCTGCCCAAGCCAAGCCAGAAGGGTAACCCTACTAACAACGTCAAACTTATACTTGTTAAACAAAAGGGGTGCCGACAAAAGGCAAAGGAAAAATGGAGCAGTTGGTACTGAGGCCAGTACACGGCGAGTCTTAGAATTTGGCAGTTCTCGCCTACATAGGTATGGTGCACAGTAGCGGCAGCGAAGCATGCACTAAACAACCTATACAGACTCGATATAGCTGTCGTGTATTAGAGAGGGATAAGAAAGACCTATTCGGAACCAACCTGATACTAACACCAAACATATCCATCCTGATATTTCCCCCTCGAGACCAAACGAGAAGTCCTTCTAAGGAAACTCACATAGTTAGCAGTTTTATTCATTCATTCCATGGTGGTTATCCAACTTACTAGTCATATTAGATCCAAGTCAAATTATAACAGTAATTCTTTTGTTATAGTTGTCTATGATCGAGAAATTGTGCTCCAAGTCGTCCATAACAACGGACATGACTTTTTGAAAAGATTTAACCCTGCACGGGTGCATGATGTGTCCAAAATTGAAGCATATTTACCTTTTGTTTTTGCATAAATAGAGTAGGGATTTTTGTATTTCACCGCGTCTACACGCACTATTTTGTTCTTGTTCAACATGATCCCAAATCATGGAGTCATATATGAACATATCAATTAGAGCTATCATATTGCGTAATTATATGATATTTCTAAGTGATAAAAGTCATTTTATGAATTTTCCTTCGCACCTGGAAGAATACCAATCGAAGAGGAGGCATCGGTATGGTTAACGACCACTTGTACGGGCGGAGACCGCCCGTACCGTCCGCCCGTACCAGGCGCCATCACGACCGACTTGTCAAATACTTCTCCCTGACCAAGACGAGAGAGAGATCCGACATTCATAGCCACCAGAAACTACAAAACACCACATCCAAGAGGGATCTGAAGGAGGAACTTGGCTGGGGTAAAATCCCAGTTGATCCACGGATCATTGGAGGACAACGCATCATCACCTTTACCATCAACCGTTTCATCCACCACCATTACTCCATATTTCATCTATTAGATCTCTTTGTAATTCTAGATCCAATTGTGGTTTGCATTAGATCTACCGCCGTACTTTAATCCATTCATTTGATTATGATGATGTTTTTTATTGCTTCTATGAGTGAGTAGTTCATTTGTTCTTGGGGATATGGAGAAACCCTAGCACCATTATGAACTTGTAATAAAGATGATATATTCTTGTGTCTGTATGACTTGCTTGTTTATGATATAATTATGATTTGTGTTTGATCTCTCTCTTTAGATGGTATGCATAATCGGTCGCATATCATTTGCCTTCAGGACTAAAGGGAGGGAGAAATCCTTTGAACGTGTCTTGGGAGCGTACCCGGAATTCCCCGTGACAGATTGACGTCGACTCGTAACCTACATGGTCAAAGGGGGATTAAAGAGGGACTCCCTAAGCTAATTATGATATCCATGGGAAACTCTTAGTTGTGGTGGTTTGTATGGGTGATTACTCTCAGACATCGAAGTGGTTATTTAGAGGTGACCTCATACTTGGCTCAACAAAGTGGCTTCCTACGAGCCTTGTCGTGAACATCTTATTGTGGGCTCTCTCCACACATATCATGACACAAGAAGTATGTTATCTTGGTTGCACATAACAATAATACTATGCTAGTGGTGTATCCTGCAGCCCCGAGAATGTTTTAGCCCTATTGAGTTCAACCATGCTTTCACATAAACTTGTTACTTGTTTTCTTTTTACTTATTTTAATTAGTTTTCAGCAAACAACCATAAACCTTTCAAACACCCTTTACTTGAGATCAAAGACAGCTTACCAGTATACTTTGCTAGAGAGTAACGAGGGGCATAAAGACCTTTACCAATAACTCTTTGTGGGTTCGATATCTTTACTTTGAAACGAGCTACAATTGGTTTGTGCACTTGCAGTCATCAAGTTATTTTTTGGTGCCATTGCTGGGGAGCTAAGCGCTTTTGATCTTTGTTCTTAGTTACTTAGTTTACTCATTATTTTACTAAAGTTGTTTACTAGTTTCAGGTGAGCACCATGACTGCACTCAGACTGATTAATCAGCCAGATGCTACTAAATACCTCGAGAAGTTCAATAGAGGACTAGTTAAAGAATTCCCGAGTGGGAGCGAACTAGAGTACAAGGTCAACCCTTGTTTTATCGCTATTATTAAAGAGAAAACTTTTGCAGGAGATGATCCCGAGCTATGAGGATCCTTACAATCATTTAATGCATTTACCGAGCTATGTTGGACTCTTAAATTGAGAGGATATTTTGATGATGAATTGAAACTTAAACTTTTTAGCCAATCTCTAACCAACACTACTTTGGCTTGGTATAGAATTTGCCCTGCAGAGAAAATTGATACCTGGGAAAACTTAAAGGAGAATTTGTGTCTCGATTCTTTCCCAAGGTAGAAACAGCTGAAGTAAGGAGGGCAATTACAAACTTCAATAACCGCCCAGGTGAAGGTTTGGTAAGAGCCTACAAAAGTCACAAGTCTCTACTTCATAAATGTCCCCATCATGATTTACCTGAATGGTATATTTTGCATATTTTCTATGGAGAACTTTGATGACCCACAAGTATAGGGGGTGTATCGCAGTATTTTCGAGGGAAGTGAAACCCAATTTATTGATTCGACACAAGGGGAGCCAAAGAATATTTATAAGCCTTAACAACTGAGTTGTCAATTCAGCTGCACCTGGAAACAATCTTGCTCACAGCAGTTTATCAGTAGCAACAGTTTTGTAGTAGGAATAGTAAAGTAACAATAGTAGTAAAGTAAAGACAACAATAGCAATAGCAGTAAATAGTGGGATTCGAGTGCGGTAGGCATAGGGATGGATGGATGGGCGTTGCATGGACAAGACAATTCACATTGCAATCAGAACATAGGGCAATTGTAGATAAATAAGATAAAGCATCCAAGTACTAGATAATCCTAGGCATGTGTTCCATATATAGTCATACGTGCTCGCAATGAGAACTTGCACAACATCTTTTGTCCTGCCAGCCCGTTTGCCGCGGGGCCTCTAGGGAACTACTGGCAATTAAGGTGCTCCTTTTAATAGAGAACCGGAGCAAAGCATTAACACTCCGTGAACACATGTGATCCTCATATCAAAGCCTTTCCCTTCCGGTTATCCCGTTTTCTGTCACTTCGGGGCCATAGGTCCCGGACAACAACGTGTGTACACAACTTGCATAAATCACTAATAAAAGATACTAGGCACCATGCCCTAACAATCTGATGCCATTACATGAACGATCTCATCCAATCCCTACCATCCCCATAGCCTACAGCGGGGGATTACTCACTCATAGATGGGGTAAACATGGATGGTCGATGGAGAAGCGATGGCGATGATGATGGCGACGATCTCCTCCAATTCCCCATTCCGACAGGGTGCCAGAACGGAGTTTCTGGTGCTGTTTCGTGGAATCTGGTGGTGGCGGCAGAGCGGAACTCCTTCTGGAAAAACGTCGAACCCCCCAGAATTTTTAGGTCAGAAGTCTTCTTATAGGCGAAGAGAGAGGCCGAGGGGGTGCCTCGGGGGCCCACACCACCCCCTGGCGCGGCCTGGCCTGGCCCGCGCCACCAGGTGGTGTGGCCACCCCACGGCTCTTCTCCGTCTCGTATTCTGGCTCCTAGAGTCTTCGGGTGAAATAGGATTTTTGGCATATTGTAACATCCCGAAACTTCAATCCAAGCTTATCAAGATCCAATCAACCAAAAATGGGGTTAACAAAAACTTTTCCAAATTTAAAATGAAAGCATTCATATATGTGTGCATTTAAAATGGGAGTTGTTTGAATTGCCATGATTGAGTGAACCAATGCTTGTAAAATGTTTCTTAGGTGATTTAAACATCATCTACATCATTCCCAAACTTTTCCTAAAGAAAATCAAATCAAAAAGAATTAAAAAGGAGGAATGGTCATTTTGGCCATTTTAATCCACTACACTACTTTGAGTGTTCCTAGCACTCATTTCTTAACAGAAACAATTCTTGATCTTTGTACCCTTGCTAGTACACATAATGAGGTACCAAGGCCCACGTTTTGATCTGCTAAAAGCATGCTTTAACTTATTTTAAATGACAATTGAAAAATGAATCTAATGCATATGCATAGATCACCCCTATTTCAAAACCCCTCTATTTGAGCTCCACTTTCAAAACCCTTGTAACCAGACACTACCTAGCACTAGTGGAGATCACTCAAAAATTTTGAAACCAAAATTCAAAACTTTTTCTCTTTCGGCCATTTTGTCAAACACCTTGCTAGCAAGATCATTTTTGCCTCACTAATACTGTTTTGGGCTGATTTTGTCTAGCAATTATGTAGTGCTTTGATCATCTCTGTCCCCCTCAAGCCTAACCAGACCAACCCCAACCTCTCCCCTACCTCCTAGTTGCACTGCACAGCCATGCCGAGCCATCGCTCGCCGGCCGACCGTGCACTCACCGCAGCAGCCCTCTCCCGCCTCTCTCTCCATGTCTAGGAGGTAGCCAACACCTCACCACCCCTCTCTATCCCCTGCCCGAACCAAGCCCTGCTGTGGACCACAGAGGAAAGCCCGCGCCAAGTGCCACCGCACCATGCCAGTGCCACCCCTAGAGAGCGCTTTGTCCCCACTTGCACAGACCACCCCTTGGCCGCAGCCCGTGCCCGCCGCTCCGCCATGACCTGGAGAACACCCCAGACACCGCCGCTAGCCGCCCAACGCCTCACAGCCACCGCTCGCCGTGGACGCCGCCGCCTCTGCCACTCAGAGCGCCACCTCGCCCAGACTGCATGCCACTGCCCCTACGGCCGCATTCAATGCCTAGAGCACCGCCAGGGAACCGCACGTCGATCGCCACCCGCAGCCATGCCTCTACTCCGTCGTAACCATGTCGCCACTGTCGCCTGCCCATCCCGATCGGTTTCACCATCGGGCCTATAAAAGGATCCCTCCCCAGCCTCTTCTCTCCACACCATTCCACTCCCCTCACCTCTCTGAGCCTTACCCACCTCTAGCTGGAGCAAGGCGAGCTCTGCCTCGCCGGAATTGGAGCCGGAGCCGCCGCCTCTGGAGGAGAAGGGCGTCGCTAATTGCGACCACCCCAAGCTCCGCCGCAACCGCGCCTCGCCTCGCCATCATCTTCCACTTCGTTTGCCCGCCTCGCCGACCCCGTTGGAGCCCTGGTACGTCCCCAGCAGACCCCCACCGAGCCGCTAGGGTTCGACCTCGCCGGCGACCTGTTCGTCGTCGACGACGACCCTCAGCCGTAGATCTTCCTTCTAATCCTACGGCCCACAACGCGCATACCGTTTCGCGTGTTAAGTGCCGCTGACAAGCGGGACCCCCTATCAGCTGAGCCCCACGCCGCGGAGCGCCACTGGGCCGGCCCAAGTCTTTTCCCGCGCTAGCCCACCCGTTCAAATCTGGATTTTTCTTTTTATTTGAATCTAGTTTCTGTCCACTATTTTAAAATTCAATTCTGGGAGTTCGACAAATCCAAATTGCATGAAAAAATTTTGCCTAAAAGTTATTAGGATGATCTATCCAGGCCCGTTGGATTTAATTCTATTAGAGTTATAGATCTCTCCTAATAAAAATAAGAAGACAAGAGCATTTGCAACTTGCAACATTTTTATAAAATCAACCAAGTTAGCTTTTGAGTTGATTCCAACTCTCAAAAATCACATTCCATCATATCTATCTAAATATGTAATAATATTAAGATTTAAATGCAGTGACTTTGGACTAGTACCCAAATAATGCTATATAGGCATTTCTAGTCACTTTAAATCATTAAATAATAAACTTAAACCAAAGTAATATTGATCCAACCCTTAATTCTCATTCCCACATGTTAGGATATGTGGTGATGACATGTGTCAACATGATCCCATATTTAAGTGGTGAATATTAAATATTAGTTAAATTTTTTTAATGAGTAGAAATTACTTTTCTAAAATAAAAAGGAGGAAACTATTGAATTAAACTTGGGATGTTTGTGATGATAATAGATCATCAAATATGTGTCTTAGAATGCTATTGAGCCTAGTTAATTATTGTTTGGTGATTGTGCACTCCCTATGTATTTATAGACGATAGTACCGACCAAGCTTTCGAGGAGGACGAGTTCTACCAAGAAGAAGAAGAAGAAGAAGAAAACTTCAAGCACTTCACCAACCAAGGAAGCTACTATTAGCAAGCTAGAACAATCCAAGATAACCCCTTGCAAGTTGTACTTGCAAGCAACCATTAACAGTGCAAGCTAAAACTTGCAAGTTGAGTGCTTAGCAAACTAGAATCAAACTATATGGTTTAGCAAAGATGCCTTAAGCATGCCTTGATCACACTCCCTTTTGACTATTAGTACCCCAAGTATTAGTTGCAAGTTTTACTCCCTTAGTTTACACCAAGTTCTTTGCTTAGTTTGAAGGTAGAATAAAAAGTATAAAAATTGACCTAATTAGAACCCTTTAGATGTCATTCTATGGCATGAGATTGAACCCATCTTTTCCACCTTAGTGAACACTCTTAACTTAGTAGTTGGAGTAGATCAAAAACTTGAGTCACTTTAGATGGGAACACTTGGTGCAAATGAATTATGAAAACCTTGGAATGATGAGTCATTCTATTGAGATGTTTTGCCATGTGGTGAGAAAACACAAATGGTTGATGATAATGAAAATGTTGAGGCATGAGCCTTAACCCTTTTATAAAACTGATGGTTGGATTCAGATGCGATACCATTCCAAATTTACCGTACAACCACACTACATGATTGGGTAAGCCTTAGCTGGAAATTTATATGCATTAGTATTAGTTCCCTCACGGGAGAGGTCTGAGCTAAGGCTACCTCTCATGATGTCCACCTATGCAGTGCCCAAGATGACTGATGGTCATGGTTGGGAGGCCATGCTCATAGGAGAGCTGCTTATACTAGGGTGTGTAAAGGGAAGGTTATGTTTGATTATCTACATACTAAGTATGATGATTCAAGGTTACCCCTGACAGATGTATCAAATCTTGTGGTGAAAGTGTACCACCTCTGCAGAGTGTCAAACTATTCGAATAGCCGCATCCGCGGTTATGGACAGTTGGAATGGCCATACTGTTGTTGGGTTCGTAGCATGGAAAACAAAAAATTTCTACCGCAAGAACGAACAAAACCCAGGATCTAATCTAGATAAAAGCCAAGATCTAATCTATTAGACATGTGCAACGAGATAGATCTCTACTACCCTTGTAGACCAGAAAGCGTTACGAGATTGGATCTCGTGGTTGATGTAGTCGATCACTTGACGATCTCAAGATCGAGTGGACGATCCTTCCGGCGCCGTGTTCTGGCAGTGCTTCCGCAGTCGGTCACAAGTGCGGAGTCGAAGCAGACCTTCCTCTCCCCGTTCCAGCGAGCAGCGGAGGTAGTAGATCTCTCCACGGAATCCCAGCAGCACGACGGCGTGGTGGTGGTGGTGGAGTAGAGGATTCTGCAGGGCTTCGCCTAAGCCTGAGCAGAAGGAAGGAGGAGGAGAGAGGCGGCTAGGGGCAAGAGTGGAGGAGCAAGGGGGGCTGGCGCCTCCACCCCTCTATATATAGAGGGAGGGGTGCGGCCTAGGGTTCCCAACCCTAGGCCCACCCCCTAGGGCCGGCGCACAAAGGAGCTTGGGGGGAGAGTCCTTCCCCCCCAAGTTTCCTTTTTAAATTTCCCTTTATCCTTTTATCCTTTCTTGGTTTTCAAGTAAACTCCAAAAAATCTTCTAGAACCTTCCGGAACATTCCGAAACCTTCTAGAATCCCCATATAAATACTCCGGAACATTTCCTAACTTAGAAAATGATCTCCATTATATGAATCTTATTCTCCGGACAATTCCGGATCTCCTCGTGATGTCTCAGATCCAATCCGGGTCTCCGAACAACATTCGGTCTCGAACGCATATTCCATATCTACCTAAACAGCATCGAACCTTAAGTGTGTCACCCTACGGTTCGTGAATATGTAGACATGATGGAGACATCTCTCCGATCAATAACCATCAGAGGGATCTGGAGATCCATAACGGCTCCCACATACTCAACGATGACTTCGTGATCGATAGAACCATTAACATACGAAACCAATTCCCTTTGTCACGCGATAGTCTACTTATCCAAGGTTTGATCGTCGGTATCTCCATACCTAGTTCTACCTCGTTACTGACAAGTACTCTTTACTCGTTCCATGATATGTCATCCCTTGTGACCTAGTCACATGCTTGCATGCTAACTAGATGACATTCCACCGAGAGGGCCCAGAGCATATCTATCCGTCATATGGATGGACAAATCCCAATCTTGGTCCATGCGAATCAACACATACTTTCAGAATACCCAACGACGCCTTCATGACCAACCAGTTACGAAGTGGTGTTTGATGCCATCAAAGTACCCATCCGGTGATGGTGATTAACATAACCTCATGGTCGAAAGGATTAGGTTACTATGCATTTGAAAGCTTGTAGCAATACAAACTTAATGACTTGATCTTATGCTACATTTACTACGGGTGTGTGTCCATCACATCATTCTCCTAATGATATAACCTTGTTATTAATGACATCCAATGTCCATGACCAGGAAACCATGATCATCTATTAATCAACAAGCTAGTTCAACAAGAGGCTTACTAGGGACTCTTTTACGTTTACAAACACACACATGTATTAGCGTTTCCTTATAATACAATTATAGCATGGGATGTAAACAATTGTCATAAACACAAAGATATAATAATAACCACTTTTATTATTGCCTCCTGGGCATATCTCCAACAGTCTCCCACTTGCACCAGAGTCAATAATCTAGATTACATGGTAATATACCTAACACCCATGGCGTTCTGGTGTTGGTCATGCTTTGCCCTAGGGAGAGGTTTAGTCAACGGATCTGCCACATTCAGATCAGTGTGTACTTTGCAAATGTTTATGTCATCATCTTGGACATACTCGCGAATAGCATGGAAACGTAGTTTGATGTGCTTCAGCTTGCTATGTGACCTTGGCTCCTGTGCATTAGCTATGGCACTTGTGTTGTCACAGTAGATGGCCATCGGGTCCAATGCACTAGGAACCATGCCAAGTTCAGTAATGAACTCCTTCATCCATATGGCTTCTTGTGCAGCCTCCGAAGCAGCTATGTATTCCGATTCAGTTGAAGATTTCGCCACAACGCTTTGCTTTGCACTCCTCCAGCTCACTTCAGCACCATTCAAAATAAATACGTATCCCCACTGTGACTTCGAGTCATCCGGATCGGTGTTCCAACTAGCATCGGTGTAACCGTTTACAACAAGCTGTTCATCACCTCCATAAGAAAGAACCATATCCTTAGTCCTCTTTAGGTATTTTAGGATATTCTTGACCGCTGTCCAGTATTCCATTCTAGGATCACTTTGATATCTGCTAGTCAAACCAACATCATGTGCTATATCCGGTCTTGTACACAGCATTGCATACATGATAGAACCTATGGCCGAGGCATAGGGAATATTATTCATCTTTTCTCTATCTTCTGCCGTAGCTGGACTTTGAGTCTTACTCAAGGTCTTACCTGACAACATGGGCACAAACCCTTTGTTGCTCTCTTCCATTCTAAACTTCTTTAGAACTTTGTCTAAGTATGTACTTTGTGAAAGCGCTATTAGGCGTCTTGATCTATCTCTATAAATCTTGAT
Organism: Avena eriantha; assembly: GCA_910589775.1. Lineage (NCBI taxonomy): Eukaryota > Viridiplantae > Streptophyta > Magnoliopsida > Poales > Poaceae > Avena > Avena eriantha. Next base: position 213,036,323 of record OU342740.1, read on the forward strand.
GCCTAGAATATATGCCGCTTCGCCAAGATCCTTCATTGAAAAACTATTATTCAAATAGGCTTTGACACTCTTAAGAAGTTCTATATCATTCCCAATCAACAATATGTCATCTACATATAGTATTAGGAATGCTACCGAGCTCCCACTCACCTTCTTGTAAATACAAGCTTCTCCATAAGTTTGTATAAATCCAAAGTTTTTGATTACTTTATCAAAATGTTGATTCCAACTCCGGGATGCTTGCTTCAGTCCATAAATGGAGCGCTGAAGTTTGCATACCTTGTCAGCATCTTTAGGATCAACAAAACCCTTGGGTTGTACCATATACAACTCTTCCTCAATTTCTCCATTAAGGAACGCCGTTTTGACATCCATCTGCCAAATCTCATAATCGAAATATGCAGCAATTGCTAACAAAATCCTCACAGACTTTAGCTTCGCTACTGGTGAGAATGTCTCATCGTAGTCAACTCCTTGAATTTGTCGGAACCCTTTCGCAACAAGTCAAGCTTTATAGACGGTAACATTACCATCAGCATCTGTTTTTCTCTTGAAAATCCATTTGTTCTCGACAGCCTTACTGCCATCCAGTAAGTCCACCAAAGTCCAGACTTGGTTTTCGTACATGGATCCCATTTCGGATTTCATGGCTTCTAGCCATTTGTCGGAATCTGGGCTCACCATAGCTTCTTCATATGTCGCAGGGTCATCAGCGTTGTCCACCAACATGACGTTCAAGGCAGAGTCATACCAATCAGGAGTGGTATGAACCCTTGTTGACCTGCGAGGTTCAGCAGTAACTTCATTCGAAGTTTCATGATCACCATCATTAGCTTCCTCTCCAATTGGTGCAGGCGGCACAAACACATCTTCCGGTGCTGCGCTACTCTCAAATCCGAGAGAAGGTCCGATAACCTCATCGAGTTCTACTTTCCTTCCAGTCACTTCCTTCGAGAGAAACTCCTTCTCAAGAAAGGATCCATTCTTGGCAACGAAAACTTTGCCTTCGGATCTATGATAGAAGGTATACCCAATTGTTGCTTTAGGGTATCCTATGAAGACGCCATTCTCCGCTTTGGGTTCAAGTTTATCAGGTTGTAACTTCTTTACATATGCTTCGCAACCCCAAACTTTCAGGAACGACAACTTAGGTTTCTTACCAAACCACAATTCGTACGGTGTCGTTTCAACGGATTTAGATGGTGCCCTATTGAAAGTGAATGCGGCTGTCTCTAATGCATAGCCCCAAAACGATAGCGGTAAATCTGTAAGAGACATCACAGACCGAACCATATCTAAGAGAGTTCGATTACGACGTTCGGACACACCATTACGCTGTGGTGTTCCCGGCGGTGTCAACTGCGAAATTATTCCACATTTCTTTAAATGCATGCTAAACTCATAACTTAGATATTCACCTCCGCGGTCAGAACATAGAAACTTAATCTTCTTGTTACGATGATTTTCCACTTCACTTTGAAATTCCTTAAACTTCTCGAAAGTTTCGGACTTATGTTTCATAAAGTAGACATACCCATATCTACTTAAGTCATCCGTGAAAGTGAGAACATAACGATATCCACCACGCGATGCTACACTCATTGGACCGCATACATCGGTATGTATTATTTCCAATAAGTCTGTAGCTCGCTCCATTATTCCAGAGAATGGAGTCTTAGTCATTTTTCCCATTACACATGCTTCGCATCTTTCAAGTGATTCAAAATCAAGTGATTCAAGAAGTCCATCAGAATATAGTTTCTTCATACGCTTCACTCCAATGTGACCAAGACGATAGTGCCACATGTATGTAGAATTATCATTCAATTTTGTTCGTTTAGCATCTATGTTGTGAACATGTGTATCACTACTATCGAGATTCAGTAAGAATAAACCATTCATCTCAGGTGCATTACCATAAAAGACATTACTCATATAAATCGAACAACCTTTATTCTCGGACTTAAAAGAGTAACTGTCTCGCAATAAACAAGATCCAGATATAATGTTCATGCTTAACGCAGGCACCAAATAACAATTATTCAAATTTAAAACTAATCCCGAAGGTAGATGTAGAGGGAGCGTGCCGACGGCGATCACATCAACCTTGGAGCCATTTCCAACGTGCATCGTCACCTCGTCTCTCGCCAGTCTTTGCTTATTCCGCAGCTCCTGTTTCAAGTTACAAATATGAGCAACCGAACCAGTATCAAATACCCAGGCACTACTACGATTACTAGTAAGATACACATCAATAACATATATATCAAATATACCTTTCTTCTTGATGTTGCCATTCTTCAGATCCGCCAGGTACTTGGGGCAGTTACGCTTCCAGTGACCAGCACCCTTGCAGTAGAAGCATTCAGTTTCAGGCTTGGGACCAGCCTTGGGTTTCTTAGCAGGTGCGGCAGCTTTCTTGCCGTCCTTCTTGAAGTTGCCCTTGTTCTTAGGCTTGCCCTGTCTCTTGAAATTGGTGGTCTTATTGACCATCAACACTTGGTGCTCCTTCTTGATCTCCACTTCAGCAGTTTTCAGCATGGACGATAGATCAGGCAACGTCTTGTTCATGCAGTGCATATTGTAGTTCATCACAAAGTTCTTATAACTCGGTGGCAGTGATTGGAGGACACGGTGAATCCCTAACTCATTAGGAATCGTTATCCCCAACTCTTGGAGCTTGTTTGCATGCCCAGACATGGTGAGCACGTGCTCACTAACGGAGCTACCCTCTTCCATCTTACAGTTAAAGAACTTTTCGGAGGCCTCATAGCTCTCCATGGCCGCGCGAGTCTCAAAAATCAGCCTGAGCTCCTTAATGATCTCGAACGGGTCGTGGTGCTCAAAGCGCTTCTGAAGCTCTGCTTCTAAACCGTACAGGATGGCACACTGAACTGTGAAGTAATGATTTTTCCGAGTGGCGTAAACATTCTTTACGTCATCGGTGGCATCTTCTGCAGGTGGGTCACCTAGTGGTGCTTCGAGCACATAGGTCAACTGACCAGCCCTGAGGATGACCTCAGTCCACGGAACCAGCCCGTGAAATTGCTTCCATTGTTCTTAAGCTTTTCTTTCTCTAGGAACGCATTGAAATTGATGGAGGGGGTTGCCATAATCTACAACAAATTTGCAAGTAGTTTAGACTAAGTTTATGATGAATTGAGTTCAAATTTAATTCTTAATTTAACTAGGTGAACTCCCACTCAAAACAACATCCCTCACGTTGTCTTAGTGATTACACGAACCAAATCCACTACACCAAGTCCGATCTTCACGAGAGAAGATGTAGTTTCATCGGCGAACAATCTTCATGTTCATCATATCATTTATATGACTCATGCTCCACCTTTCAGTATTTCCGTGTTCCGAGACCATGTCTGTACATGCTAGGCTCATCAATATTAACCTTAGTTTCCGCATGTGCAAATCTGGCTTGCACCCGTTGTATGCACACGTAGAATCTATCACATCCGATCATCACGAGATGCTTCGAAACGACGAGTCTTAGCAACGGTGCCAACTAAGGGCGAACACTTTATTACTTGATATTTAGTGAGAGGGATCATCTTATAATGCTACCGTCGCGATCTAAGAAATACAAGATGCATAAAGGATTAACATCACAGGCAATTCATAATTAGTGTGATATGATATGGCCCTTTCTTCTTGTGCCTTTGATCTCCATCTCCAAAGCACGGACATGATCTGCATCATCACCAACATTGCGTCAAGGTCAGTGGCGCCGCTTCATGGTTGTCCATCATCACTAGCAACTATTACAACTACTTGGAATAAAGCTATTACAAGATGAATAGACATGCAGGTCTTAACAGAATTAAAGACAACCATTAGGCTCCTGCTGGTTGCCATATTACAACAAGTATCATTGCATACATCAAATATAATCACAATCACATGATGGCCATATCACATCACAAAACCCCTGCAAAAACAAGTTAGACGCCTCTAATTTTCTTTGCATGTTTTACGTGGTTTGGGGCTTTCGAATAAGAACGGATCTTACCTACGAAACTGAACCACAACGTTGATACAAATGCTATCAAGTGCAAAGTGTAAATTGGATCTATACTATGGTGAGAGAGACATACACCCGCAAAGCCACTTGTGCAAAGCAAGTTACATGTCAAGCGTGGAGCAAGTCTCATGTGCGATGACATGTAAGGTTAGCCCGAGCCGCTTCATCCCACCATACCGCAAGATGCATAGTACACAAAGCAAAAGATGGCACGAGCACCAACGCCCACAAAACCATTGTGTTCTACTCGTGCAACAGATCTACGCATAGATACGGCTCTAATACCACTGTTGGGTTCGTAGCATGGAAAACAAAAAATTTCTACCGCAAGAACGAACAAAACCCAGGATCTAATCTAGATAAAAGCCAAGATCTAATCTATTAGACATGTGCAACGAGATAGATCTGTACTACCCTTGTAGACCCGAAAGCGTTACGAGATTGGATCTCGTGGTTGATGTAGTGGATCACTTGACGATCTCAAGATCGAGTGGACGATCCTTCCGGCGCCGCGTTCTGGCAGCGCTTCCGCAGTCGGTCACAAGTGCGGAGTCGAAGCAGACCTTCCTCTCCCCGTTCCAGCGAGCAGCGGAGGTAGTAGATCTCTCCACGGAATCCCAGCAGCACGACGGCGTGGTGGTGGTGGTGGAGTAGAGGATTCTGCAGGGCTTCGCCTAAGCCTAAGCAGAAGGAAGGAGGAGGAGAGAGGCGGCTAGGGGCAAGAGTGGAGGAGCAAGGGGGGTGGCGCCTCCACCCCTCTATATATAGAGGGAGGGGTGCGGCCTAGGGTTCCCAACCCTAGGCCCACCCCCTAGGGCCGACGCACAAGGGAGCTTGGGGGGAGAGTCCTTCCCCCCAAGTTTCCTTTTTAAATTTCCCTTTATCCTTTTATCCTTGCTTGGTTTTCAAGTAAACTCCAAAAAATCTTCTAGAACCTTCCGGAACATTCCGAAACCTTCTAGAATCCCCATATAAATACTCCGGAACATTTCCTAACTTAGAAAATGATCTCCATTATATGAATCTTATTCTCCGGACAATTCCGGATCTCCTCGTCATGTCTCAGATCCAATCCGGGTCTCCGAACAACATTCGGTCTCGAACGCATATTCCATATCTACCTAAACAGCATTGAACCTTAAGTGTGTCACCCTACGGTTCGTGAATATGTAGACATGATGGAGACATCTCTCCGATCAATAACCATCAGCGGGATCTGGAGATCCATAATGGCTCCCAAATACTCAACGATGACTTCATGATCGATAGAACCATTAACATACGAAACCAATTCCCTTTGTCACGCGATACTCTACTTATCCAAGGTTTGATCGTCGGTATCTCCATACCTAGTTCTACCTCGTTAATGACAAGTACTCTTTACTCGTTCCATGATATGTCATCCCTTGTGACCTAGTCACATGCTTGCAAGCTAACTAGATGACATTCCACCGAGAGGGCCCAGAGCATATCTATCCGTCATATGGATGGACAAATCCCAATCTTGGTCCACGCGCTTCAACACATACTTTCAGAATACCCAACGACGCCTTCATGACCAACCAGTTACGAAGTGGTGTTTGATGCCATCAAAGTACCCATCCGGTGATGGTGATTAACATAACCTCATCGTCGAAAGGATTAGGTTACTATGCATTTGAAAGCTTGTAGCAATACAAACTTAATGACTTGATCTTATGCTACACTTACTACGGGTGTGTGTCCATCACATCATTCTCCTAATGATATAACCTTGTTATTAATGACATCCAATGTCCATGACCGGGAAACCATGATCATCTATTAATCAACAAGCTAGTTCAACAAGAGGCTTACTAGGGACTCTTTTACGTTTACAAAACACACATGTATTAGCGTTTCCTTATAATACAATTATAGCATGGGATGTAAACAATTGTCATAAACACAAAGATATAATAATAACCACTTTTACTATTGCCTCTTGGGCATATCTCCAACAACTGTTTCGTTGTCAGATGTTTTCTAAATACTTTGACAAGAATGATGAATCTTGACTTGACCACAACAGGGTTGTGTTTATAATAATAGCTTTCCCACTTAAGTGATTCTAGGACTTTACTTTATCTTTCTTTGCTTCTGAACTCAGCTTAGGTTTCAAACTTAACTTTATAGTTAAACTTAGAGTTACCACTTTAACTTTGAACTATAGTACTTGTTAGTGGTAGTTTGCGAGTACTTAAAGAGTACTCATGGCTTTTCTCCCTGGCTATTATCATGGCCAGACTATGAAGGAGACTATCAAGATGATAGCCAATAGGACGGCTATGATAACTAGGACCATCTGCCTTCGTCAGCATTGCCTGTGCCCCTGAAGATGGACCCCACCGCTACACTTATCTTTTTTTCCGCTGCTTGTTGTATTAAGACTAGATCATGAGATCCTTATTTGTGTAAGACCTTATGTATGGTTTGTAATGGATGATATACTGTGATATCCAATCCGTTATGTCTCGCAAAAATGGTAATCCTGGGATTGCGAGGTATGGCATAACGGGCATCTAGGATTAAAAATCTGGGTGTTGACACATATTTTCCGGGTTTTTCCCTGATAGTTGATTTTCTGCACAAAAAGTAGACAGCAAGGCAATTCTGCTGAAAACAGCGTCAGACCGCATTAGTTGCATCCAAATCACACAAGTTTAGAGGAGAAACAATAGCAAAAGTGTTCGGGAAAGTAGATACGTTTTGGACGTATCAGACTTAATCAAGAAATTAGACATGAGCTTGACACAAATTCAGGAGGTTATTTCATGGAGTTAACTATAATTAAAGCTTGGGAACTTTTAGAACGAATTCGCCGTAATAGAGAAACATGGGTATTTGATTTAGGTGGCGGAGGTATAGAAATTGAATATGATTGTCTCAATTCTTATAAAGACTCTAGTAAGGTAAAAGAAACTGCTAATGAACTGCAACTTGATGATGATATTATCTTGCAAATCCTTCAGTCTTTTACAGAACATATTAAAGCTCCAAAAAAACACTGGCTTCATTATACTCTACCACCTGAGCTAGTTGTAGAAGAAGATCCAATAATCATGGCCCCTGTCGAACCAATAAGGGATGTATCCCCATATGTTGAACCCTTTCCTTTTCCAAGGACGGTGAGAAAACATATGATGGCTCGGCAACTTGAGGATCAACGCAAAGAGAAAGAATTATTTCTCAAGGAACTGGAAGAGGAGACGCAAATAAGGAAAACTGAAGAAGAGCGTGTATAAGAGGCGGAGGCATTAATAAAGGAAGATATTTTAACCATGTTTGCACATTGCAGCGTAATCGAGCTAGATACCGGAGCTTCGCAATTTGTTGAAGGAAAGGTAAAAGCAAAGAAGTGGTAAGCCTATCCTCCCTTTTACTTTTAGAGGAACTTCCTATTATGGCCTCTATGATATTGGTACAACTGTTAACGTTATCCCTTTTAATTTTTATTTAAAAATTCAAAACAAATTAGCTCCAGTTGAATTGGAAGATATGGATATGACTATAATGCTTGCAGATAAAACTCTCAGAGTCCCTATGGGAATAATTAGGGATGTACCAATCTGTATTGGACCTTACAAATATCCTATTGATTTTGTTCTTATTGATATGCGCACTGACGTTTATTGTCCCATCATTTTTGGAAGAACTTTTCTAACCCCAAGAGTAAACATAGATTGCAAGAAGCAAACTATGTCTCTCAAGTTTGGTGAAAAGAAAATGGATTTTCATTTCTCCAAATTTGACCATAAACCGGCTATTGAAGATTTAGATGATGATGAGTACGAATGTGAGGAAAATGTAACATCCCAATTTCAGCAACCCTGATTAGTTGTCCAAAATGCAAAGATCAGGGGGAACACAAACTATTTCTTGTTTAATGCTGAAGTGTTTGCTTGTTGTTGGATATGCTTAGGCATACACATGTGTATTAGATGATATACTCCTTACCTTAACACCAGTTGACAAAAGCTACTTCCCAAAACAGTCTTGGCTTAATTTCCATATTCTCAAATGTTCTAGCATTTCAAAACATGAGCCAAGATGCTTATGTGACCAAAACCATTTTAGTAGCTTCTATTGATAAAACTATGGAGATCTATATAACATAATCTCCCTATGTTTTCAAGACAGAACCTTCAACTATTCTTATCACTAGGTTTCCCAAAACCTTTTTGTAAACTTTTGAATTCTATTCTTGGTATAGATACCAAGGACTTTACCTTGTTCAAACTCCAACCTAATTCAAAATAACCATCCTTACCTCAAGCTAAGCTTGGTGGTAACCCCTAGTAGTAGTAGATTTGTTTGTAAGATAAGTTGCCTGGTTCTGCTGTTTGACTTGATTGCTTAGAAGTAGTATGAGCTACTCTAGGAGCTCATCACTAGGATCAAGATGTCTACAAATCATCCCACCCTAAGTAAGAATACAACCTGGATCTGCTCCCTAGCTACTCAGTAGCCATCTAAAACCCTTAGCCAGATCAATTCTGAAGTGATCCCTTCTAGAAGCTTCCAAGTCAATGAAGACCAATCTCAAGCATGGATCCTTACTACTCAACCTACACTTCAACATCATCCACTTGATGATGTTTGGGTACATTGCAAACCATCAAAAACCTCCCATCTCATGCTCTAGTCAAAAACCCTAAACCTGCCAAATTTAGCTAAGTCTGGAAATCTGTTTCCGGCCTCACCTTTTTGAATGCCTCCCTTTCCCAACCCTTGTGCATTTTTGGTAATGCACCTGGACCATCTTGTTAACCATCCTAAGAAATACCAAGGCCCACTCTTACCCTTGGTTAGATCCTCCTCCTACCCACTTGTCCTTGATGGTTATGCAGACAAGAAAATAACTTTTCCTGTAAATCTATTCAGCATGCCTACTTTGGTATAAGCTCACACCACCACCCAACCTTCTATGGACCAAATCTTTGCATTTTTGTGCTATACTCATATAGGTCTATCACCATCTACTTCACTTGTTCAATTGGATCCTTGAGCTGTCTAGACCCACAAGGTTTCGATGGCTAGTTGATAATCTGCTTTGGCAGGCTTTTTTTCTTCAAAGTTTGAAAGCTTGTATTGGTGAGCTTAAGCAGCATCCGGCTCAAACCTGTACCATGTTGATATATATAACTTGGTCTACCCATCAATCTACCCCATGCCCCAAGGGGAGATCTGAACTCCAAGATCCAACCCTGTTTTGATGGTATGAAATTAACATCACCATAGATCCCTAATCTATGGTATTCCACCAAAATCAACTTGGATTCTCCAATCCCAAGGTTTCCATTGCTTTCTAAACCTTGTCTACATCATCTACCTTGATCATCAAGATTTATCATATATTATCCATAATTATTATGGCTCCAAATCTAATTAATCTCCTTAATAGTCAAAAGCTTCAAAACCCCCTTCCTAGAGGAAAGTTTGGTTTTTGCCAAAACACTTCCCCAAATTTTGGCTCAATTGAGTACTATATATCATACCCTACCTTCCCACTTCAAAAAAAAATATTTGACTTTCTTTATTATTTCTTTTTTCCCTTTTTCTTAAATGGCAGATATAAGAAATAATCCTTTAAAAATACTTTCCCACCTCAATAAATCCCAATAAAATTTCTCAAGGTGTGATATGGTATCTTGGACCATCTCACATAAAAATCCAACAAAGTCCAATGTAAAAATATCATATGAGCTCCAATAATCCATTTCTGCAGTTTTTGACTAAATGGAATTAAGTGGACTTCTAATCTTCTAAAAATTCCCAAATAAATCCTAGAGAGGCATATTAACCCTACCCATGTACCAGCACCCTTACCTCAATTGGTCAAGATCAAAAATCAAGACATAACCCTTGATCATCCTTTATGGCAGAATTGGACGTTTAACCTTTTTGTACCAAACACCAAAGCAAAACCTCACCAATCTTCTCCACCAAGCTTGCACAACACCCTTCTCTCCCCCTGGTCGTGTGCACTGTAGCTAAGCTACTGTAGCAACCCCTCTCCCTTGTCCCATGTGCTAGAGAGAGAAAGAGAGAGAGAGAGAGGCTATCAAGTGGGACCACGTTGCAGCAGCCATTCCACCTCTCCTCTGCCCTCAGCACAGACCAGAAACCACCTCCCCTGCCCACAGCATCCACTCCCTGGGTTCACACCTCCCTCCATTCCCCTAATGGACCATGTCCATGGTACAACCTCCCCTCTCTGTTTAAAGGGCCAGGGGCCACCCCAGCTCCCCTCTCTGGTTCATTTGCCCCTACCCCTCTACCTCACCCCCAAGAGCACCCCTCTCCCCCTCCCCTGCCCTGAGCTGCCCGAGAAGAAGAATGAAACGAGCCTCGGCCTCCTCCCCCAAAACGATCTAATCTCGCTCTCCTCTGTCCCTCCCTCTCTGCATGTCACATGCCACACTCCCTCCCTCCCCTCTCTCTGATGGTGTGGTTTTTGTGGCTAGGTACTGCCCAGATCGTCGCCGGCGTCGAGCTGCGACGCGTCATCCCTCGGGTGTTCTCGTGCGAACCAGTTCCCGGCATGGAGAACCCTCATGCTGCCCCTATCCAGACTCGCCGTTGAGCTCCACGTCGCCTCCACCGCTCCTCGCCGCCTACCGAGCCCCCGGTGAGCCTCCCTGACCTCGCCGTCGCTGCCCCTAGGGTTTCCCCTCTGTTTCCTCTAACTCAGCGAGGAAGATGAGCTCGCAGCCGTTCATCTTGTTTTGATCCAACGGCCCAAACTCGCCCTTACCTCTTCGGCCGCCGGCACCCACTGACAGGCGGGCCCCACCTGCCAGGCTGTTTTGAACCCTGTCCCGCGCAGGGAGGGTCCAGCGGTGGGCCGCATTCTGCCCCGGACGGCCCAGTTCGACCAGAATTCTGGCCCAGCAATGCCCCTCTCCTTTTTCATTTAGTATTTCATTAAATCCAAAAAATTGACTTTTGGTTTAAATCTTTTTAAAAATGGAAATCAACACAAAGTGCCCAGATCTAAATTTTCCTAGGTACATCCATGTTTTCTTTAACACTCAGTACCTTTGGATAGCCCAGAATATATATAGACTCTTTATATTAAATCCATATCTAGAAGGTATCCAAAACCCTCCTAAATTCCCCCTATGAGTTTCACAACTCCAAATGGGGTAAATCCAAGTGCCCCTGGTAGGTATTACCTGTACCTATTTCATGGACTTGGTCCCATGCGAAGGTCAACGACTGTATTTAGTAAAAATAACAAAAATAGCTCTGATCTTCCTTTAGGAATTTCTCTATGTCAAATCAACATAGTTATTGACCCAACTCCAACTCTCTGTGATGGGGTACACTAAGGTCTATCCAAATCCAAGAGCTCATGATTTATTGAGCCTTGGATATTTTCTGTGAATTAAACTATTATGTGCATGGTTTATTCACCCCTAAATTCACTACAGTATCTATACAGCTCCAAAAAGGGTGATTCCAATTTCTACAGAAAGGTATTCCAAATACCTATACTGTGCTCTTCGAATCAAATTAAAATCTGTTGTAGATTTAATTTGGCGAAAAAGACAAAAACCCCATAGAACTGCCTTTGGGAATTTCCTGAGGGCATTCTGTTAATTATCTTGACATGAATCCAACTCTCAGTGAACAAGTACTTCAAGGCCTATCTAATCCCCCAAGGAAATAATTTTTGGACATCCAGAATCTTTCTGGTGAATTATTTCCTAAAACTAGAGCTTTTATCACTAGGATATTCATAATAAATTGAAGAAAAGTGATAAAATATTGAAACCACTTTTGTTGGTTTCATCTTTCCAATACCTATCTGTTGGTATCATGTTTTTACAATGGTACCACACAGAATATGGTCTTGCTCCAAAATCCATCTCTTAGGTAGTTTCTAGACTATAAATCCTAAGGGATTTTCATCCCCTTCTCCAAGGCCATCTCAATCTCCTATCTCCAAAACCATCTGAATCGTAATATGGTTTTATTCATTGTTTTCTGTATGTAATGGTGCTTTTTGGTCTGGTGTTGATCGTGGCTTGGTTTGTTTGCATGTTTTGTCTGTACGACGATAGTTGCGATGAAATCGGAGAGCGGAAGAAGTGGTACTTACTATTGATATTGGTATTCTGGGATTATATAAAGAAGAATTCCAGGGACATATTGCCATATTGCTGATCATCAGGCAAGCCACCTTCTTGCTCATAAGCCTTGTCCTACTATTTTACTTATGCATGCTTTATCAACTGTTTATCAAAATTGCATTGTTTTGCTATATGTGGATATATACATATATATCTGGTATTGGTTTGGCCCCTCCAAACCATTACACTTTGGTACTACTAAGTACAACCCCCTTTGTGACACCTACTTGTCCCTAGTAGAATAGATGGTGCATATCCACCATGCCCCTTTGGAGACCCCGTTTTAGCCGAAACAAAGCTAGAGGATGGGAAGACCCCCGGAAAAAGTTTTACTAAATGTTTTATGGTATAACCTTGGTGAGCTGGGACCTCCCAAGAGATGTTGAGAAAGAAAGAGGTTTTCTTTTACAAAAAGGCTGGAGGAAAACCGGAGGAAAAAGGTTTACCTAAATGCACTTGGTTCTCTACATGTTTTGCTAGAACAATTAACCCTATGCAACCACATTACTCTGGAATGGGATAGGGCTGGATTTGAAGTTTGTCTATTCTGGTATGAGCTGCCTCGCAACAATTACAGGGGATCGGGGATCCCTGGAGGGTGGGCCTTCTCCAATAAAGGTGGGACCTGGAGAAGGAACAAAGGGTCAGCAGGCCTCCACGCGTTACTATGGGCCCTTCCTTGAAAGCGCACACTCTCGAGGAGTAGAAAAAAGCGCTCCGGTTGGTCCTCGCCCGACGTCCCGGTTTTGAGGGGATTAACACCCATAGGGTAGGCACTTATATTGGAGTGGGAATCCGGAGAGTCTTGATCGTTTACTCGACCCACGACCGGTGAAGATCAGGGTAGTGTACCCGGATGGTGTGGGTAAAGTGTACAACCTCTGCAGAGTGTAAATCTATTCGAATAGCCGTGCCCGCGGTTATGGACGGTTGGGAAGGTTGCTGTAGAGCAGTGCTGGTTTTGTTTTCAAAAAGGATTTCGAAAAAGAAAAGGCTTTGAAAATGTTTTGACCATGGGATGGTCGGAAAGGATTCCTGTTTTGACCATGGGATGGTAAGAATGGAATGGAAGGAGTTTGGTCATGGGATGACCGGAAAACGGGAACAAATGGGTGACCCAGTCCTGATGTTTTCCCAAAACTTTTCAAAACGGTTTCCAAAATGGTTTACAAAAGTTTTCAACAAAGATATGTAGATGCTATATCTACAAGAGAAACTAATTTAGAGAAGAACCCCTCTTGGAGCCCTCCTACTACCACAGCCATATTGCATATCCCCTTGTTATTATTATTCTCTTAAGGTGGTTTGCGAGTACATTCAATGTACTCACTGGCATTGTCCCTGGCTATTAACTTGGTCAGATTCCAAGAAGAAGGTGGTGGCGACCATGCGAGCTAGGACGTTCTCCCAGTAAGTTGCCTGTAGGTTAAGGCATGGCTCGGGCCCTGCGCTTGATGAAGTTCGCTGCTGATTATTGATGTAGCCATAACGACATTTATGTAAGTACTGTAATTCGGTAAATTTTCGGATGATGTAATGATACTTGTCGGTTATGTGCCATGACTAACTGATCATCGGAACGTGGTTGTATGCATAACAGGGATTCTCGGAGGATTAATCCGGGGGCCCCAAAGACTTGGTATCAGAGCCATCCTGACTGTAGGAGAACTTTAGTTAGCATGGTCGCTATACAGGAACCTTATTTTGAAAACCCCGGCTTTCAAAAACTAGTTTCTCAAGGAGTTTCTAAAAGTTCTACTTCTCTTGCTCTAAGTAAATGCTTTCGAAAATGGTTTCCTCTATCTCTCGTCCAAACTTCAAACCTACGGATTTTAAATAAGTAGGATCTAGCACCGCGTGAAGATCATGAGAGCAAGATGAAGACAAGCAACTACCAGCAAATACAAGGAGACTACGATATCGCTCTACCCGCGGAATCCTCCCAATTAGAAGAAATCGGGTGTTGCACTATCAGGAAACGTCCAAGATAGGACGAATACTCCATCTGCAAGATAGTGACTCCGACCTGAAGAAGGACGATTATCTAGGGTCAATAGTCCTAAGAATAGGATTCCCCTAGATCGCGAGTAGTTAACTCCTTGGTCCCTAGCATTGACCATGTTTGCTTGCCTAAGGTGCCTCCTATGTTGCTTGATGTGTGATGTTTGCCGAGGACATTGTGATTCTCTCGCTCTGTTTGCCTTCTTGGTATGTTCTGGATTGCCTTGACCTCCTTAAAAAGGTGGCTTGAGGAGCGATAACCCACCTAGTACCTCAGGAAATCTCTGTGATAGCTGTCGGTTATGAGACCCAGAATAAACCTGAGAGTATATGAGAGGAAAGGCATCGCAAGAACCAGGAGTTCGACATCATCAAGTCAGAATCAACTTGAAGACCTCACCTCAGCAAGCCGGCATACCTCGTCAAACTCACCCCACAAAGACTCGTCACTAGCACCACACTCCCTTGTTCCTCAGTCTACTACAGTAAGAAATCCCGTTGAAGCAGGAAGTCAACCCCCTAAGGATCCCCAATATCCACAGAAAACCACCAGAAATGTCTACCAAGACAAGAAGTGAAGACCTAACTATGCTTTTTCCCGGGATAATAGACCTTCCAACCACCTCCAGAGACCAGTTATTCTAGTTGACCCTACCCAACCCAATGAGAAGTTCCTCACCGCAAGGACCAGATAATCCAGAAACCTGAAGACAAGGATGCATGAATACAACGAGTCCACTCCGCCCTCAAGCCGAAACAACGCAAGAGATTCGAGTGAAGACCCCTTCTCTAACGATGACTACAACCACCCTAACTCAAGACTAGTCAGGAAAGTCACAAACCGCTAGCTTGCCCAGAGCTAACTCCATAATGGTTTCATTAGGAAACCAGCCCCGCCAAGGTTGATAAAAATAAGGTGTCACTCGAGGACCCAGCTCAAGACTCTGAGAAGATACAGCTTTCCGCTAGCATCAGGTCAGCACTCCCAGACAGAAGATCTGCACCACTCAAGCCCCCTAGTGAAGCTCTAAGGTGGAAAGACGGTGTCTTTCCACTCAAATCTCCAGAGGACTGTCTACCAAAAGATGCTGCAGAAAATATCTCCGGCTCCGAAGTTTTACCGCCGAACAACAACCTGTGAGTTATCCGATGAGAAAATAACTAAAGATCCTATGAAGTCCCTCTGCCGTTCCAACTGAATACCCACCGGAAGGGCCACCGGATCGCTAACCAATCGCTTAGAGGACGTGAGACTCCAATGAATCCACTAGGCTAAGCATGGATAAAAGTAGTATATAAGCCCCATAGGCCATAGCTCCACAAACGCCTTCTGAAGACCTCGACAAGGGGAAAAAGATGCACGACAATCTTCAGAACCGCCACCAATGAAGTCAAGAAGGAAGGAATGCGTTATCTCCGAGCTATTCTAGTCAAATCCTAAGGGGGGGAAAGACCGCGTCTTTCCTACCCAAATAGAGTAAACCCTCGCCAGGAGCCAACCCAGAAGCTTGGACCCCCAACGTCGTTAATAGGATACGTATGACCCTAAGGAAGAGCCATGTACCCTTAGAGGAAGGTACACCAGGCCGTAGATTCTATCCTCCGACGAGCACTCCGTGAAGTTCAGCATCAAGATAGTCTGCCCAATCTAAAGCCCTCGAGATATAGACTCCAGAAGGAAAAGAAGGTCATCTCTCAAATTCAAGACTGGACTCTACTCAACTCTCCGTGCATCCCGAAAGACTGAAGCTCAAGTTCATCGATAGGGTAATCACTTTCAAAGACGGAGTCCGTAAGATAGTACGCGTAATACACCTAGTATCAATCCGGCTAAAAATCCCCTAACCGTACTCTCCTGAATCTCGGGACGAGATTATTTTAAGGGGGAAAGATCTGTAACATCCCAATTTCAGCAACCCTGATTAGTTGTCCAAAATGCAATGATCGGGGGAACAAAAACTTTTTCTTGTTTAATGCTCAAGTGTTTGCTTGTTGATGGATATGCTTAGGCATATAAATGTGTATTAGATGATATACTCCTTACCTTAACACCAGTTGAGAAAAGCTACTTCCCAAAACAGTCTTGGCTTAATTTCCATATTCTCAAATGTTCTAGCATTTCAAAACATGAGCCAAGATGCTTATGTGACCAAAACTATTTTAGTAGATTCTATTGATAAAACTATGGAGATCTATATAACATAATCTCCCAATGTTTTCAAGACAGAACCTTCAACTATTCTTATCACTAGGTTTCCCAAAACCTTTTTGTAAACTTTTGAATTCTATTCTTGGTAGAGATACCAAGGACCTTACCTTGTTCAAACTCCAACCTAATTCAAAATAACCATCCTTACCTCAAGCTAAGCTTGGTGGTAACCCCTAGTAGTAGTAGATTTGTTTGTAAGATGAGTTGCCTGGTTCTGCTATTTGACTTGATTGCTTAGAAGTAGTATGAGCTACTCTAGGAGCTCATCACTAGGATCAATATGTCTCCAAATCATCCCACCATAAGTAAGAATACAACCTGGATCTGGTCCCTAGCTACTCAGTAGCCATCTAAAACCCTTAGCCAGATCAATTCTGAAGTGATCCCTTCTAGAAGCTTCCAAGTCAATGAAGACCAATGTCAAGCATGGATCCTTACTAATCAACCTACACTTCAACATCATCCACTTGATGATGTTTGGGTACATTGCAACCCATCATAAACCTCCCATCTCATGCTCTAGTCAAAAACCCTAAACCTGCCAAATTTAGCTAAGTCTGGAAATCTGTTTCCGGCCTCACCTTTTTGAATGCCTCCCTTTCCCAACCCTTCTGCATTTTTTGTAATGCACCTGAACCATCTTGTTAACCATCCTAAGGACTACCAAGGCCCACTCTTACCCTTGGTTAGATCATCCTCCTACCCACTTGTTCTTGATGGTTTTGCAGACAACAAAATAACTTTTCCTGCAAATCTATTCAGCATGCCTACTTTGGTATAAGCTCACACCACCATCCAACCTTCTATGGAACAACTCTTTGCATGGTTGTTCTCTACTCATATAGTTCTATCACCATCTACTTTACTTGTTCAATTGGATCCTTGAGCTGCCTACACCCACAAGGTTTCGATGGCTAGTTGATAATCTGCTTTGGCAGGATTTTTTTCCTTCAAAGTTTGAAAGCTTGTATTGCTGAGCTGAAGCAGCATCAAGCCCAAACCTCTGTACCATGTTGATATACATCACTTGTTCTACCCATCCATATACCCCATGCCCCAAGGGGAGATCTGAATTCCAAGATCCAACCCTATTTTGATGGTATGAAATTAACATCACCATAGATCCCTAATCTATGGTATTCCACCAAAATCAACTTGGATTCTCCAATCCCAAGGTTGCCATTGCTTTATAAACCTTGTCTACATCATCTACCTTGATCATCAAGTTTTATCATATATTATCCATAATTATTATGGCTCCAAATCTAATAAATCTCCTTAATAGTTTAAAGCTTCAAAACCCCCTTCCTAGAGGAAAGTTTGGTTTTTGCCAAAACACTTCCCCAACTTTTGGCTCAATTGAGTCCTATATATCATACCCTACCTTCCCACTTCAAAAATAAATATTTTTGAGTTTCTTTATTATTTCATTTTGCCATTTTTCTTAAATGGCAGAATCAAGAAATAATCCTTTAAAAATACTTTCCCACCTCAATAAATCCCAATAAAATTTCTCAAGGTGTAATATGGTATCTTGGACCATCTCAAATCAAAATCCAACAAAGTCCAATGTAAAAATATCAAATGAGCTCCAATAATCCATTTCTGCAGTTTTTGACTAAATGGAATTAAGTGGACTTCTAATCTTCTGAAAATTCCCAACTAAATCCTAGAGAGGCATATTAACCCTACCCATCTACCAGAAGCCTTACCTCAATTGGTCAAGATAAAAACTCAAGACATAACCCTTGATCATCCTTTATGGCAGAATTGGACTTTTACCCTTTTTGTACCAAACACCAAAGCAAAACCTCACCAATCTTCTCCACCAAGCTTGCACAACACCCTTCTCTCCCCCTGGTCATGTGCACTATAGCTAAGCTACTGTAGCAACCCCTCTCCCTTGTCCCATGTGCTAGAGAGAGAAAGAGAGAGAGAGGCTAACAAGTGGGACCAAGTTGTAGCAGCCATTCCACCTCTCCTCTGCCCTCAGCATAGACCAGAAACCACCTCCCCTGCCCACAGCATCCACTCCCTGGGTTCACACCTCCCTCCATTCCTCTAATGGACCATGTCCATGGTACACCCTCCCCTCTCGGTATAAAGGGCCAGGGGCCACCCCAGCTCCCCTCTCTCGTTCATTTGCCCCCTACCCCTCTACCTCACCCCCCCCAGAGCACCCCTCTCCCCCTCCCCTGCCCTGAGCTGCCCGAGAAGAAGAAGGAAACGAGCCTCGGCCTCCTCCCCGAAAACGAGCTAAGCTCGCTCTCCTCTGCCCCTCCCTCTCTGCATGTCACATGCCACACTCCCCTTCCTTCCCTCTCTCTGATGGTGTGGTTTTTGTGGCCAGGTACTGCCCAGATCGTCGCCGGCGTCGAGCTCCGATGCGTCATCCCTCGGGCGTTCTCGCGCGAACTAGTTCCCGGCACGGAGACCCCTCATGCCGCCCCTCTCCAGACTCGCCGTTGAGCGCCGCGTCGCCTCCACCGCTCCTCGCCGCCTACCGAGCCCCCGGTGAGCCTCCCTGACCTCGTCGTCGCTGCCCCCTAGGGTTTCCCCTCTGTTTCCTCTAACTCGGTGAGGAAGACGAGCTCGCGGATGTTCATCTCGTTTTGATCCAACGGCCCAAACTCGCCCTTACCTCTTCGGTCGCCGGCGCCCAATAACGGGCGGTCCCCGCCTGCCAGGCCGTTTTGAACCCTGTCCCGCATAGGGAGGCCCCTGCGGTGGGCCGTATTCTGCCCCGGACGGCCCAGTTCGACCAGAATTCCGGCCCAGCAATGCCCCTCTCCTTTTTAATTTAGTATTTCATTAAATCCAGAAAATTGACTTTTGGTTTCAATCTTTTTAAAAATGGAAATCAACACAAAGTGCCCAGATCTAAATTTTCCTAGGTACATCCATGTTTTCTTTAACACTCAGTACCTTTGGATAGCCCAGAATATATATAGACTCTTTATATTTAATACATATCTAGAAGGTATCCAAAACCCTCCTAAATTCCCCCTGTGAGTTTGACAACTCCAAATGGGGTAAAACCAAGTGCCCCTGGTAGGTATTACATGTACCTATTTCATGGACTTGGTCCCATGCCAAGCTGAACAACAGATTGTCTTTAGTAAAAATAACAAAAATAGCTCTGATCTGCCTTTAGGAATTTCTCTAGTTCAAACCAACAGAGTTATTGACCCAACTCCAACTCTCTGTGATGTGGTACACTAAGGCCAATCCAAATCCAGGAGCTCATGATTTATTGAGCATTGGAAATTTTCTGTGAATTAAACTATTCTGTGCATGGTTTATTCACCCCTAAATTCACTACAGTGTCTATACAGCTCCAAAAAGGGCGATTCCAATTTCTACAGAAAGGTATTCCAAATACCTACACTTTTCCCTTGGAATCAAATAAAAATCTATTGTAGATTTAATTTGGTGAAAAAGTCAAAAACCCCACAGAACTGCCTTTGGGAATTTCCGGAGGGCATTCTGTTAATTATGTTGACATGAATCCAACTCTCAGTGAACAAGTACATCAATCCCCACCTAATAGCCAAAGGAAATAATTTTTGGACATCTAGAATCTTTCTGGTGAATGATTTCCTAAAACTAGAGCTTTTATCACTAGGATATTCATAATAAATTGAAGAAAAGTGATAAAATATTGAAACCACTTTTCGTGGTTTCATCTTACCAATACCTATCTGTTGGTATCATGTTTTTACAATGGTACCATACAGAATATGGTCTTGCTCCAAAATCCATCTCTTAGGTAGTTTCTAGACTATAAATCCTAAGCGATTTTCATCCCCTTCTCCAAGGCCATCTAAATCTCCTATCTCCAAAACCATCTGAATCTTAATATGTTTGTATTCATTGTTTTCTGTATGTAATGGTGCTTGTTGGTCTGGTGTTGATCGTGGCTTGGTTTGTTTGCATGTCTTGTCTATACGACGATAGTTGCGATGAAATCGGAGTGCGGAAGAAGTGGTACTTACTATTGATATTGGTATTATGGGATTATCTAAAGAAGAAGTCCAGGGACATATTGCCATATTTCTGATCATCAGGCAAGGCACCTTCTTGCTCATAAGCCTTGTCCTACTATTTTACTTATGCATGCTTTATCAACTGTTTATCAAAATTGCATTGTTTTGCTATATGTGGATAGAGACATATATATCTAGTAGTGGTTTGGCCCCTCCAAACCATTACACTTTGGTACTACTAAGTACAACCCCCTTGGTGACACCTACTTGTCCCTAGTAGAATAGATGGTGCATATCCACCATGCCCCTTTGGAGACCCCGTTTTAGCCGAAACAAAGCTAGAGGATGGGAAGACCCCCGGAAAAAGTTTTACTAAATGTTTTATGGTAAAACCTTGGTGAGGTGGGACCTCCCAAGAGATGTTGAGAAAGAAAGAGGCTTTGTTTTACAAAAAGGGTGGAGGAAAACAGGAGGAAAAAGGTTTACGAAAATGCACCTGGTTCTCTACATGTTTTGCTAGAACAATTAACCCTGTGCAACCACATTACTCTGGAATGGGACAGGGCTGGATTTGAAGTTTGTGTATTCGGGTATGAGCTGCCTCGCAACAACTACGGGGGATCGGGGATCCTTGGAGGGTGGGCCTTCTCCGATAAAGGTGGGACCTGGAGAAGGAACAAAGGGTCGGCAGACCTCCACGCGTTACTATGGGCCCCTCATTGAAAGCACACACTCTCGAGGAGTGGAAAAAGCGCTCTGGTTGGTCCTCTCCCGACGTCCCGGTTTTGAGGGGATTAACACCCATAGGGTAGGCACTTATATTGGAGTGGGCATCCGGAGAGTCTTGATCGGTTACTCGACCCACGATCGGTGAAGATCAGGGTAGTTTACCCGGATGGTGTGGGTAAAGTGTACAACCTCTGCAGAGTGTAAATCTATTCAAATAGCCGTGTCCGCGGTCATGGACGGTTGGAAAGGTTGCTATAGAGCAATGCTGGTTTTGTTTTCAAAAAGGATTTCAGAAAAGCAAATGCTTTGAAAATGTTTTGACCATGGGATGGTCGGAAAGGATTCCTGTTTTGACCATGGGATGGTCAGAATGGAATGGAAGGAGTGTGGTCGTGGGACGACCGGAAGACGGGATCAAATGGGTGACCCATTCTTGATGTTTTCCCAAAACTTTTCAAAACGGTTTCCAAAATGGTTTACAAAAGTTTTCAACAAAGATATGTAGATGCTATATCTACAAGAGAAACTAATTTAGAAAAGAACCCCTCTTGGAGCCCTCCTACTACCACAGCCATATTGCATATCCCCTTGTTATTATTATTCTCTTAAGGTGGTTTGCGAGTACATTCAATGTACTCACTGGCATTGTCCTTGGCTATTAACTTGGTCAGATTCCAAGAAGAAGGTGGTGGCCACCATGCGAGCTAGGACGTTCTCCCAGTCAGTTGCGTGTAGGTTAAGGCATGGCTCGGGCCCTGCGCTTGATGAAGTCCGCTGCTGATTATTGATGTAGCCATAACGGCATTTATGTAAGTATTGTAATTCGGTATATTCTCAGATGATGTAATGATACTTGTCGGTTATGTGCCACGACTAACTGATCATGGGATCGTGGTTGTATGCATAACAGGGATTCTCGGAGGATTAATCCGGGGGCCCCCAAAAAAAGGTAATATCATAAACTTAGCCTCAATAGTCATCAAGACTCCAGATGATGATCTAGCAAGAACTTTAGTTAACAATAATAACATTCTTCAAGACATACAAAAAACTAAAATAGATAACTATCTTGACTCCACACCTGAGGTGCACATCGAGATCAATCAAAAATATGAAGAACCCATAGGGTAAGGAGATGAGGCTCTTCCTCCTCCAATTCTTAAAACTCTACCAAATGAACTAAAATATAGGTTTATTGATGAGACAAATAATTTTCCTATTATTGTAAGTGCTAACTTCATAGAGGAAGAGGAGGAAAACTTAATGAAGGTTCTTCACATGCATCGAAATGCTCTTGGGTATTAGATGAGTGACTTGAAGGGGATCAGTCCCTCGATAGACACACATAGAATATTCATGGAAGGAGGAGCTTAGTCGGTCGCAGACTTTTAGCGACGTCTTAAACCTCACATGAAAGAGGAGGTAAGAAAAGAAATAATACATTTGTTGGATGCAGGCGTCATCTTTCATGTGGAGGAGAGTGAATGGGTAAGTCATGTTCATTGTGTCCCAAAGAAAGGTGGGTTTACGGTTGTAGAAAATGAACATAATGAAATGGTACCTACTAGGACTATTGTTGGACACATGATGTGCATTCACTATAGGAAACTATATAAGGAAACTTGGAATGATCATTACCCTTTACCGTTTATATATCAAACTTTAGAAAGGCTTGCTATGCATTCTCATTTTTGCTAATTAGATGGCTATTCCGGTTTTTCCCAAATTGTTGTACACCCTCATGATCAACTATAAACTACTTTCATTTGTCCTTATGGCCTTTATGCTTATCATCATATGCCTTTCGGTCTTTGCAATGCTCCTGCCACTTTTCAAAGATACATGACTGCTATTTTGCCAATTATGTTGAAAGTATTATGGAAGTGTTCATGGATGATTTCTCTGTTTATGGAACTTCCTTTAATCATTGTCTCCATAATCTTCATAAAGTTTTGAAGAGATGTGAAGACACTAACTTAGTCTTGAACTCGTAGAAATGTCATTTTATGGTTCAAGAAGGCATAGTACTCGGTCACAAAGTCTCAGGTAAGGGCATAGAAGTCGATAAGGCAAATATTGAAGCAATAGAAAGTTTACCCCTCCTCGAGATATAAACGGTATAAGAAGCTTTTTAGGTCATGTAGGATTTTATAGAATATTCATTAAGAATTTTCGAAAACTACTAGACCATTAACTAACCTTCTTCAAAAGGATGTTCGATTTAATTTTGATGAAAAATGTCTTACTTCTTTCAATATATTAAAACAAGCCCTTCTTGAAGCTCCCATTATAAAACCACCTAATTGGAAGAAACTTTTTGAGGTATTTTGCGAAGATAGAAATGAAGTTATAAGAGCAATTATTTGTCAGTATGATGGTGATGACCTTAATATCATTCATCATGCTAGCCGATCTTAAATGGGGCCCAAAAGAACTATCCTATGGCAAAAAAAGAATTCTTCGCAGTAGTCTTTTCCTATGATAAATTTAGATCTTATAGCATGGACTCCAAAGTTAAGTACATACTGATCGTGTTGGCTTAAAGGAAATCCTAGAAAGGACAGATGTTAAGCCAAGAATGATCTGTCGGACTCTACTTCTGCAAGAATTTGATTTACAGATCTTACAAAGGAAGAAAGAGGTGGATGAATAATTCATGGACACTCAAGAAGCTTCTCATCCAAAATAGGTGTCATCCGTGTACATACCCGTGGGAACCACACTACAAAAAAGGAAGTTCTCTATATTTCTTGCAAAGGTTTTAGTGATTTTCTATGACCCGTTTTATTCGAAGAGAGGAAGAAAAGAAACTCAAATGAGACCATATTCCCTCAATGATCATGGCTTATTAAATCCTAAACATATATTTCTTATGGATGATTTTCTGCTATTTATTTTTGCTTATTTGATTTCCTCTTGGTTTTCTGAGTTCGTTGCAGGTCTTACGAGATTGGTACGAGCGGGCTGTATGGCCGGATCCGCCCGTATCACTAGTCGTTAAGACTGCAGATGCCCCAGTTTCGTTTTCACATAATCCGTACGACCGCACCGTACGGGCACAGCCCCTGTACGGCAGGTCGTTATCTATTCGGTGACCACCTTCAAAATTTCGTTCATCTAAAAAACATAATTTGAACCTCCGTGAAGTCGGTATGCATGGGCAGTACGAGTAGGACTCGCCCATACTTCTTAATCGGTTGACTAATTACCGACGTCAACCCGTGTTTTTTTGGAAACAACCCGGTACGGGCGCGGCGAACGGGCGTGCGCCCGTACCGACTATTCGTTATTACCCGAAATTCGTTGTTTTGCACTTATTTGTTTCTATATTTGTTATGATTCTTTTCTTGTCTGACCCTTTTCCTCCCAGTACAAATTTTGCTTTGCCTCTAACCCTTTATAAGTCACCCATAAGTGCTATATCCTTGTATTTATAATACAGATCTTCTCCACAATCTACTCCTTCCTCGTGAACTCTTCGGAACCATGTCCTCTATATGGAGCACCGTTCAAGCGAAGGAAGATCTCTATGGATCGTCTTCAAGGATTATGGAGGAAGACAAAGTTGTCGTACCTGAAGATAAGAAATTAGAAGATGAGGATGGATTCAAGCTGATGGAAATGCTAAAAGACGGGCGCAAGGTGTTCAGCCTGGGCATTGGAAAAGAAGGCAACTTTGATGAAGTTCAACTTGATTTAGAAGGAGATGGGGAGCTTTTCTTGAAGAAGGTGAAGAGACAAGGGGAGGAGATTCAAGTCTCCTTGGACAGGCTCGATCGTCGCATCAATAAGATTGAGGTAAACTCTCCAAGATCTTCTAAACATATTGAACTTTTGCATCACTACTTGGATCAGATGGACCTGAAGATAATGAAAGGACTAGAGGCGAATCTCAACATTAGCCTCAGATCCATTAACGCTCAGAAGCAAAAAATATAGATGTACAATGCTCTTATTGAGGAGTTGGAGAAAGTTAACGAGCAACGCCGGATCTGTATCTTGATCTTGGAGACATCAAACAAGATTCTGTGCGCAAGTCTTCGTGATTCTAGAGTTTATCCACCTGCAAATTAGAGAAGGACGCCACGGTATCAAATAATCGCAAGGGATTACATGATCCACCCGGCTTGACTCCAAGCTTGGGGATCTGTGAGAACCTTGTAATCAATCTTATAGTTTTTTCATATTTACTTTTCTACACACATGGTTAGGTTTAAATTTCTGAATTTGCATAAGTTGCATCAATCGAGTTCCCTTTGTTCAAGAGAAAAATTATATCCGTTGAGTTATGAGCCTTTATGATAATTGAAGTTATGTTTCATTTATGATTATTATATTAGATGATTGAACTAGGTTGAGTGTTATGATACGTGTATTGCTTTCATAATTTTAGGGACTTCCACACTAATAAAAGTAGTGATTAAGTTATGAGAAGAAGAACTCTTGTAGTATATTATAATTAAGAGTTTTTGAAAGCCATGGAAGTAGTGAGCATGATAAAATAGTTGTACTGAAAAGAAGAAGAGAGAAAAAATAAGCAAAAAATATATTAGCATACAAGTATCAAAATAGAAGGAGAAAACAACTATCAAAAGAATGAAACATAGAAAAAGAAAAGAGAGAGAAGAAAATAGAAAATGATCATGAATCTTCACTATTAAATTTAGCGCTCTATATCTTTAAAATCCGTGATCATATCATATGTTGAATCACTAGTAGCTTCTTATAATTTCATTGATATTAAAAAAGGTGTGGAAGCCTCTAAGTTATATAATGTGTAACGGTATGGTAACAACATCGACGTATCTCTACATCCGATGTTGTATTCCTGCTTCAACTCCTACCTCATTTATTATAACGACTCGTGTCTCATGA
Source organism: Avena eriantha (assembly GCA_910589775.1). Lineage (NCBI taxonomy): Eukaryota > Viridiplantae > Streptophyta > Magnoliopsida > Poales > Poaceae > Avena > Avena eriantha. The sequence continues at coordinate 213,062,315 of OU342740.1, forward strand.
ACATGATGATCTTATCCATAAGCCACCATCTTGCTCGGGGACGAGCAAGAGCCTATCTTGGGGAGTTGATGCGTCCAAAATTGAAGCATATTTACCTTTTCTTTTTGCATAAATAGAGTAGGAATTTTTGTATTTCACCGTGTCTATGCGCACTATTTTGTTCTTGTTTGAATAGGATCCTAAATCATGGAGTTATATATGAACATGTCAATTAGAGCTATCATATTATGTAATTATATGATATTTCTAAGTGATAAAGTCATTTTATGAATTTTTCTTTGCACCTAGAAGAATACCAATCGAAGAGGAGGCATCAGTATGGTTAACGACCACTGGTACAGGCAGAGCCCGCCCGTACCGTCTGCCCGTACCAGGCGACATCGCGACTGCCTCATCAAATACTTCTCCCTAGTGAATACGAGAGAGAGATGTCACATTCATAGCCACCAGAAACCACGAAACACCACATCCGATAGGGATCTGAAGGAGGGACTTGGTTGTGGTAAAATCCTAGCTGATCCACGGATCATTGGAGGACAATGGATCATTCCCTTCATCATCAAACATTGCATCTTCATCGCCACGATTACTCGATCTTTCATCTATTAGATCTATTTGTAATTCTAGATCCAACTGTGGTTTGCATTAGATCTACCCTCATACTTTAATCCATTCATTTGATTATGATGATGTTGTTGATTGCTTCCATGAGTGAGTAATTCCTTTGTTCTTGGAGAGATGGAGAAACTCTAGCACCATTATGAACTTGTAATAAAGATGATCTATTCTTGTGTCTGTATGACTTGCTTGTCTATGATATAATTATGATTTGTGTTTGATCTCTATCTTTCGATTGTATGCATAGTCAGCCACATATCATTTGCCTTCAGGACTAAAGGGAGGGAGAAATCCTTTGGACGTGTCTTGGAAGCGTACTTGGAATGCCCCATGACAAATTGGCGATGGCTCGTAACCTACATGGTCAAACGGGGATTAAAGAGGGACTCCCTATGATAATTACGATATCCACGGGGAAATCCTTAATTGTGGTGGTTTGTATGGGTGATTGCTCTCAGACATCGTAGTGGTTATTTAGAGGTGACCTCACACTTGGCTCAACAAAGTGGCTTCCTACGAGCCTTGTTATGAACATCTTATTATGGGACTCTATCCACACATATCATGACACAATAAGTATGCTACCTTGGTTGCACATAACAATAATACTATGCAAGTGGTGTATCCTACATCCCCGAGAACGTTTTATCCCTATTGAGTTCAACCACACTTTCACATAAACTTGTTACTTGTTTTCTTTTTACTTGTTTTAATTACTTTTTTGCAAACAATCATAAACCTTTCAAACACCCTTTACATGAGATCAAAGATAGCTTACAAGTATACTTTGGTAGAGAGTAACGAGGGACATAAAGACCTTTAGCAATACCTCTCTATGAGTTTGATATCATTACTTTGAAACTAGCTACAATTGGTCTTTCCACTTGCAGTCATCAGCGCACCAAAGTTTCCACACGCACTTCCGCCCTTTTTGCGAGATCAATTAACATACACCCATCGGTATGTCGGTGGGGCTTCAGACACAACGCTTTCTAAGACCAAAAGAAAGTACATGTGGGATACCCAAAGGAGCTACCCGTATGAGGTATAGCTAATCCTCGTACGGACCCTAAGGTTGCATGCACTTGGCACGCGAGTATAGGACATTGATAATATATTCCTGTGACAGAGTGTTGCACCTACGCAACAGTAATAAATGCTCATCGAGCAACAGGTAATAAACATGGCATACATGGCATAGGTACAGTAGGTAACGTATAAAGCCCAAACTAGTTTTGTGGCCCTCAATACAGTACTTTGAAATAAGGTAATAAGGCGATACGGGTTCCCACACACTCCACATGTGGTTAGCGAGCTCGATCTTGGAACAAGTGTCAAGAACTCGGGTCTTAGGTGGACACAAGTGGGCGGGTAGAAACCAAATAACATCTCTTACCCGTTGGTTCCTCTGTATTATATCTATTTCTAGCATTTTAATTGACAAGTTGTAATGAAAGCCATCGTCATCTCCAACATTAATCATGTACCAACCCCGAACAATGGTGGAACATCGACGACATGGAGAAGCACCTGAGCAAGCAACTACGACTCGTAAGGCTGAATGTCTATAAAACAACATGCAATAAGAGAAGTCCAAGGCAATATATGCTATAGGGGATATAACTGGTACGGAAAGCTAAAGCATCGATAACACAAGTAATAATAGATCAACAGGAGGAAGTAAAAACTATAAATGCAAAAATAGGTAGAAAAGGGGAGAATGCTCGCCTGAGAAATATTGCCAAAGATACATTATCCAAAGAACTTGTCGAAGCTCACAACATCTCATCGTCCTATCCGGGAAGAAGCAAATCACTAAAAGGAAAAATCGATGCAACAATTACAACTAATGTGGAAGAATCGGCATGCTCATGATATGATGCATGATATGGCAAGTTAATGATGCAAACCATATTCAGAAGATGGCATTCTCATAGCACATTGATGATATAACATTAGTGAGCCATTATTAACAAGAAATACGTATTTCCCAGTTTTATTCGTCATGTTTTCCTTGCATAAACAGTTATGATTTTACAAGTTCTCCATGATGCATGATGCAATTCAAGTATGGAATGCATAATTGGAAAGGACTCACCACGCTGATCGATTTAGACATATTTTTATTCAAATTCGTAATTACGGTTTAAAAGATATGGATTTATTAATGAAAGGCCATTTAAGGGTATTTAAATAATTTCAAAAAATTTATTTATCAAAAAATTATTTTGGATGTCATATTGTTAATCCTTGCATTTTTATGATCTCAAAACATATATTATTTGCCCCATAAGGAATTATCAATAAAAATATGTGATTTGTCATTTAATAAAGCATTTAATGTTATTAGCAAAATATTTATTAGATTGCAATTTTAAAAAATAAAAAGGGAATATTCATGTTCAACATGGAAAACTAAGCAACTTTAGTTCTGGAATTATTTTGAAATTCGTTACAGATTTCATTTAAATCTTGGTTAAAGGTTTGGTTAGGGTTTGACTAGGGTTTGAATTCGAATTTGAATTATCTGAACTTATGTTATAGGGCTAGACTCAAGGGTCAAGGTGATGACGGGGCCAACCTAGTGCTGAGGTGGCGTGGTGTGGCTGACATGTGGGCCCAGGGTCGGCCGAGAAAAAACGAAAGAAAAGAGGGCCACTAGGGAATTGAACCCGCAACCTATCGGTCTGGCCCAACAATGGACAAACAAGGTGACCGCATGAGCTAGATTGGTTTGGTGTTAGGTCCAGGCTCGGTTTACAAGAAGGCGGCTGATGCATATAGCTCTTAAGAAAAACTGACAGGCGCCGGGACTGAACCTCGTTAGTCAGCGTCGTGGTGCATCTTGCGGGCACGATTGCAAACACGTTACTGCACCGATCTAGGCTTGTAGTACTCGTTTTGAAGAAGGAAACTAGGGCTATGTAGTCGTACAAATGTCTTGGGCTAGGGCTAGATGCACGATAAGCGGGCTTGCAGCAAAGGCGTTGCCAGAGAACTTGCAGCAGCACACTGCTGTATGTGGTCGCGGTGGCGAAGGCTCCAGGTATGGCGAGCGGGGCACGATGATTATCGTAGCATAGAATGGGAGATGGAGGGTAGCGGGGCACTACTCCAAGAGAGACAGGACACGCATGGGGAGGCTGGCAGCAAGAGGGCCGAGAGGCTATCGATCGCGAGCGGTGGCGCATGATGAATGTTTGACGGACGGACAACGAGCTAGGGGAAGAGCGGAAGGAGGCGGGCATGTTTGGGGGGTCGAGGAACTCACCAAGAAGGAGTTGGTGTAGATGATCATGCTCGAGGCAGAGGCAGTCGCTAACGGTGCTCGCGAGCAGTGCGGTCGACCTTGCCATGGTTCACGGCAGCGGCGAGCTTGCTCCGTCGAGTTCTAGCAGCGCATCCGTATTCTGGCCAATGCAGGGAACATAGGGGAATCTCTAGGTGCTCGTGGCCTTGCTTGGAATGGAGCAGAACGACGGGGAGAAGGAGATGTCGAGGCTAGGGTTTTGTAGTGGGCATGGATATCTTGTTGAGAAGAAAATTGGGTTGGGCTTGTCTCCCTGTTCCAGATGCGATCTGTTGGGGAGATTGGTAGGGTGGTCGGGGCAAACTAAGGTTAGGATATTCGCGTAGACTGAACTTTCTAGAAAGATATTGGTGCCCTAACGTTTTATCCAAAAGTTGCATTTTTTATCCTGTTACAATTCGCGAGCATGTTTTCTAGTATGAGATACAATATACCGCTCAAAACTATGGATGTACTAAGATCTCATCAATAACCATGTGGTGGATATGGAACTTGCGCATAGGGAAATCATGACCAACTCAAAAGTCAATGTAAATTATCAGTATATAGGTATTGTTTTTACAGAGATGAATTTTAACATGCATCATGATGTTTGCATGTGTGGTGAGGATTTTATTGGAAAATCTGTAGTGAGCACTCCGGCACTCAACTAGTTACCTTAATTTTCAAGTGGCAGGATAATAAGTGTATAAGAGATAAACCATGCCAAGAAGAATGTGATGATTAGTTTTTGATGTTGTTTCATGTTTAACAAGCTGGAATTGAAATTTGTGAAGTTATATTTATTACTTGGTAGCACGCTTAAAAATATTTTATGAACACATTAATATTGTAGTTCAGCAATTAGTAAGGAATTTTATTACATATGTAAGATATATTTTTCTGTATTGGTTAGCACGAATGCATCTGCATAGTTACTAGATGAACCAATAGTTTTTTACAAACATAATTCCATCTTATAAGATTGATGTTTGTAATATGTCTGGCGAAATATATATTAGATACAAAAGAACAACAATTTGATCCGGCACGTGAAGGCCAACGAGAAGGCGATTGACAAGCAATAATCAAAACTCATTTAGGGTTCCGTACCACTCACTAGTGACGTTGCCAGTTTGTTCCACCTTCAGTTGCCTTGGGGTCTTCGAGGTGTGGCGGACTACCGCCTCTCACTAGCGGGGGGGTTTCGTTCTTTGTTTAGCCTACTTTTTAGTGTCTTTTGGGAAGTTGAGGCAACAACTATGTCTTCAAGTTCGAATAATATCGTCCCCGATATTCCCATTCCGGTGGTGCATCTAGCACTGACGGAGGGTGTGTGATGTCTTGTCCGACGAACCTCTCGGGATCCAGTCATTTTTCGTGTTCGATATTGTGATTCCGTTTCAGTCTCATCCGATTTACGAACGTCATCATTGGCGATGATTGTTGCTCTGGTACACTGGTCATTTGTGGCCTTAACTCGATGATATGTCATCTATCTTATTACAACAAGCTCTACTACGACCAGTTTGCCTAGCTTCGGTGATGGAGGGGCGAGGATATCAGCGTCCCTCCGACCCGCGCTAGTGATTGTGTAGTCATAGCTAGGTGTTCTAATATCTTATTTGTAATTATTATTACTTCTGAACCACTTTGTACTTTTGATGATTTTTTAATTGATCGATGAAATTTTGCAAAACAATATATATTAGGTAGTACGCTCGTCAAGTACCCTCATGCCACTGGTTCTCGCAGCTATGAGGTTTTGTGCGATATGGAGGAAGGCTCCATTGAACTTCTTGAGAATCGCTTGACTAACAATGTGAAAGAAATAGCGGTAAGTCCTTCATAATACTTTTCATCTTCGTAAAATTGAATTCCTTTTTCTTCCCTCACATATAGGATGTGCTTATTATTTGCTCGCTAGATTTCTCATATTCTAGTCTATTCCTTCCACCGACGATGTGCACTTTTTGCTGTATCACAACAAGAGAAAGCCAATTGTCGTGAAGAACATCAACATCCTTGCAAGTACTTCAAAACCAACCAAGTCTCAGCTAGAAACTCAACTCGAGGCTTACAAAGAAGGTAATGTGGAACTGCACTCTGCATATTGAGGAGTTGCGAAAGGTGAAAGAATCTGGTCAGAAAGAGAGGCTGAAGTATTTGGAAGAACTACAAGCAATGCGGAAGAAACAAGAAGACCTAAGGAAGAAATAAGAAGAGGCAAATGCATTGATACAACAAGTGTTAGCTCAGCTGTCCGAACCACGACATGAAATTTGGTGAATCTGTGTAAATTTGTCTAGCATGAGTTAAACCTTCATATATCTTATTTGAGTCTGGTATTCATTTCTCTAGAGGGAAACATTTGTCCTAGAATTTCTGTCAAATTTTGTATTGTAATCCTATAAACGTCCTGATTGTTTCTTTACAAAATATTTCCATCATGGTTAGTAACGTCACGACCAAGTAGTAACATAACAAAACTGATGATGTCATCACTTATAAACAATATGTGCCTCGCGTTGATTGGTCCACGTCTTGTCCTACAATTGACCCATGTGTTACCATTTAAATAGACCACGCGTCTACCTGTTGGCGGCAGGCTGCGATGAAAGGAAATTTGTCACGGCTGGCATGACGTCATAGATGACGTGATAATGTAAGGAAGCGGCGATAACGAAATCAAGTCATGATGGAAAAAAACGTCCCGATAAGGATGACATCATTGATGGCCCTTATGACGTCACTAGGTGTCGCTAACAGCAACTCACGGTGTTGTCTGCCACGTGGCATCATCCATGACGAAAAAAACGTCACGAACGATCAGGACTAGGCCGGGCCAGTCTAGTTGGCCGTGAAGAAATTGGAGGAACGTCACGGACGGCTTTTGACATTTTCAGGCAGAAAAACGCCATAGATCCAATTATGATGTGAGGTTCATGACCTTTTTTCATTGTAGAATTCATCGCGGATGGCCATCTATGATGTTTTTCCTCTTATCAATAACAATATCAGAACGTCACGGACCGTCCAGATTATTGTAGTGAGTACAGAACATAAGCTATGAGAGTAGACAAACTCGATTCATGAACCCATGACATTGCTATCAATGGAATGGATGCAACTGAGTCCCATTTGTGTGTCTTGGATGAGTACCTTTGTACCTCTAGTTGTTTAGAGATTGTTGTTATCCAAATAATCAGGAAATTTTGTGTGTGACAATTATGGGTAAATGGTCCAGTATGGTTGCTAGAACAAAGAATTGTTCTGTTGAACTTAGTCTAGAACCCACGCCATAATGGTTCACACAAAAATGCATCACTATTCTGGTTGGATGCTAGACTAACAGGGATGAGTAAGCTGAAGAATGTAGTAGCACACGCCCATGCCTGCATGCAAGGATATGCAGGGTTCTGTAAAGCCCGCCATCACTATCACTATCAATCTCACCGAGAATGTCTTCATCTCTAAAGGGAAACTTCAGCAAGATGGTTGGGCCAAGATGACGATTAGTGATTAAACAACGAGCATTGTCACTGCTTTGGTAGAAAATCCTAGCGAAGGGGTTCCACAGTTGTGTGACAGGGTTAGCTGTCTGAAACCGTTGCTTCTGATGAGTCCCCTCCAATCAGAACAAACGTTTGACACCGTCAGTAAGCTACGAGAATGTGGAGGAATTCTGAGAAGAATCTGAGCGACTACATTGACTGATAGTTTGCCTAATATTACATTGACTGCCAGTTTTCCTAATGTTATTTTGCTCTGAGTGAAGTTGGTAGGATTTGTCAATGTCATTTCCTAAAAGCACAAGAATGTAAATGGAGAGAAATACAGAGAAGATCTGGATCGATGAAGACCTTAGCTAGTGACGTACCGGGTAGCAAGACTGCACGGTCAATGTAGGGCTGCATGACAGATAGTAAGAAGGTGAGGATGATATAGCACGGCACCACCGCAAAGAGGGGAACAATATTGTCTAGAGAAGAACTAAGACGGAGAGTGGAATGGTATGGTCGATAGTAGTGGCACCGAGATGAGAAGAAGCTCCACGAGGCTGTATCGATGCTGGAGGTGGGCTGCGTGGCACGGATTCGATCGATGCCGGCGAGCTCTAGGTGAGTGGGAATTTTATTCGCATAAAGTTTGACTAGTTGACCACTCGTGACCCTTTTGAAAACTAATATTGTGTACCCATAAGTATAACACACACATATGTATTCAATTGCGATTAACAAGAAACAAACATACTACAGAGTACATAATAGTAAAACACTAGCAACTTGAGAATTAGAAAAAACAAACATACTACAAAGTGCATAATTAAACATAAGTACTTGCTAATAAGTAGTTCAGAAAATACTAAAACAAACTTTATTCCTCGGAAACGGCTTTGAATCCCATGTTATCTAGTGATGTCATAACCGGCCACATGCCAAGACTAACTATGTGGCACACAGCCTTAATCGCACTCAGCGATTAACTGATTTCTTTCTTTGCTGTAATTTTTGCGTTCTTCTCATACTCTTATTTTTCGGCGCCCTCCAAAGCTCTAACTTCCGACGACCGATCATCGTTTCCTTCCTCGGTTAATCTTTCCAGCGTAAGCTGCATCACTTCTGAGTGCGGTTCATCAAACAAGGTAAGGTGGCAGCACCTTGGTTTTTATATTTATAGCCAAGAAATCTTTAGCTGATGTGCTTGCCCTGAATGCCACGTCCTTGTGGAGAGGCCTTTTGCAGTAGCGTATTGTTTCATAGTTATTTTGTATCATCACATCATCGAATGTATGATCATAGATCCACTTCGGCACTATGTCGCGCTGAAAAAACCCCAAACTGAAGTTCGTGACATGAAAAAACAAAAATGTGAAGAAAAAACCCGATATGATATTGATCGACGGAGAACAAACGAATAACTTACGAATCCTCTGCTGATCTCAGATCCCATCGTCATATTCGCATCTCGCCGATGGGGGACCTCGCCTAAATCAACGTTGTCTTCGCCGCTGCTTCCTAGGTCGCCAAGAGAGGGTCGGGCGATGAATAAACTGTGGATTGTGTTGCGCTATTTAGAAGGAAAGGCTTGGACGTGGTGGACCACCCCAGTCAATGACGTGTGGTGTGCCAAGTCAAAACCACAGCGGGGGGAATTCCGTCACCACTCACCTACCGCGTCATTATTAAGCATCACTCAATATGGCCACGTATCAGGGTACTAAAATGTGCCAGTGCCATATCGGTCACGGCGTATAATTGGCCACAGCGACAAATGGTGTCGCGAATGCTCATTCGTCGCGTAACCAACTTTTTCTCACTTATGTCGCCCCAAAATCCGGTGGTTATGGGGGTATTTTTGTAGTGTCCATCGTTCGTCGAGAAAATAAGGGAATTTCGAAAGAGCTTCACGGGCCCCTTTCTCGACTCCTTATTGTATGTAGATTGTTAGATAGCATTATAGGATTAGCTTTCGGACTATTTGTTGTCTGTCCATTTACATATGTTTTGCTTTACTTTTTACACATGTACTTTCACGTCTTAGTATTCTGCAATATATTTATGTATGCTTGCGTCTTCATGTTAAAAAAATGTTTGCCTTTGTGAGTCATGTCATGGATACTGGATGCGTGTGAACCTGTTTCTTATGTATATATGTATATGGCTCACGCGCTCGTGAAAATGACTCGACCCTCGTGCTCGCGGAACTAACTCTTATAGCGTTCGCGATTTCATGTGCTAGAAGACTAGAAGTTTATTCCCACCTTCATAGCTTAGAGGGGTTTCATCCAGCTTATAAACCTAACAATAAGAATTCACCCGACCAGATTTGAGGCTTCACCTTAGGAATTCTAATTTCTGTGGGAACGCCTCAAAAATGGTATTTAATTCTATATGATGGTGGTGTTTTCTTAGTGCAATAACTGTTGCTTACGCATACACTTGGTTAATATTTTCCACCTGTTATTTAACGTTTTGCCTAGCATCTACGTCCCAGGACCGCAGAGAGAATTTTAGTTTATATTAACCAGTTGCATTTAGTCTAAACATGTTAGTCGTATCAGATGAAAAGTATAGAGGTGTCAATTATATAAAAGCATGTATATTTCTATGGTACAGGAATATGGAATATGTGATAGATTTAAAGTGCAAGTACCTAATATTTTTGGTGGCTACTTTACGATTGTATCTATGGAAAAATCAGGTTCATGGATTGTCTCCGACATAAAAAGTTACTAGACAAACACGCGAGCTTCGCCTCGCCGCCTGCAAGGCGTTGCCACATGGTGTGGTTACAATGTATTTGGTGATGGTAAATATTTTTTAAGTTCTGTCATGTAGATTTTATGATTAACTGATAGTGGTTAGATCATAAAAATTTAGAATTTATATCAAGATAAAATTCCATTTTCTGTGTCCTGGTGCGATAGAATGTGAACCGCCAGTTTTGCCAAATGACGACATGACGGCAACTTCCACAAAATCACGTCACACATGGCAAGTTGCCATTCCGTCACACCGTAAACCTGAAGGAAATATGCCCTGAGAGGCAATAATAAAGTTACACCATTTAGATATCAAGATAAAATGTGTTCTTTCTTAAGTATGCACCGTTTTATGGATCGTGTTTTGAGACATCACATGATGATCGTGTGTACTCGACTCTACGCTTTCATACAACGGGTGTAAGACAGTATTACACACGCGAGTATTAAGGTTCTTACTTGGCGAGCCTAGCATGTACAGACATGGCCTCGGAAGACGGACCGAAAGGTTAAGCATGATCCATATAGTTTATATGATGCCCATATAGATGCTCGCCTTTGAAGATACACCGACTCACGTGATGATCAGACTTGGTGTAGTGGATTTGGTTCATTTAATCACCAAAAAGACACGAGGGATGTCGTTTTTTAGTGGGAGTTCATTAGTAATTTGGATTAGCTGAACTCAACCTATCATAAACTTAGTCTAAATAAACTTTCCAAATTCAGTTGTAGATGGCACCACCTGCTTTTAATTTCAATGTGTTCAAGGAGAAAGGGAAACTTGCTACGACTGATAGCAACTTTACCAACTGGGCTATGAATTTGAGGATTTTCCTCACTGCTGCACAAAAGCAATATGTGCTAGAGGCGCCGCTAGGCCCCCCACCAGCTCCTGATGCCCCTGACGAGGAAAATAATGTCTATATAACTCGTCAGAAGGACCACAACTTCGAAAGCGTTTCGAAAATGACAATTCCTTTGATACCATGGGATAATTAAAAATGATTTTCGATACACATTGCTGCCGTAGAGAGTTATAATGCTTCTGAAAAGTTCTTTAGTTGCATGATGGAGGAGAACAGCTCCGCTAGTGAGCATGTACTCAAAATGTATGGGTACGCCGATAAGCTTGTGTCCTTGGGAATAACAATTCCCATTGACTTAGGCATAGATCATGTTCTCCAATCTCTGCCACCTAGCTACAAGAGCTTTGTGATGAACTATAACATGCAGGGCATGAAGAAGTCTCTTCCCGAGCTTCTTCCAGTGCTTAAGACTGTAGAAGTGGAGATTAGGAAAGAACATCAAGTGTTGATGATTAATAAGACCATCGGTTTCAAGAAGGACAAGCAAGGCAGGCAGAAGGGAAAGAAGGGCGGCAAATCTGTTGCCGCACCTAAAAAGAAATCCCGAGCTAGCCCTAAGTCTGATACCGAGTGCTACTATTGCAAGGGGACTGGCCATTGGAAGTGCAACTGCCCCAAGTATTTGGCGGACAAGAAGGCCGGCAAGGCAAACAAAGGTATATGTGATATACATGTTATTGATGTGTACTTGACTAGTACTCGCAGTAGCACCTAGGTATTTGATACGGGATCGGTTGCTAATATATGTAACTCAATTTAGGGGTTGTGGAACAAGCGACAGCTAGCAAGGGATGAGGTCACGATGCGGGTCGGCAATGGATCAAGAGTTGATGTGAACACCAACGGAACGATGCCTCTCCGTATGCCATCGGGATTAGTAATAAATCTGAATAATTGTTATTTGGTGCCTGCACTGAGCATGAACATTGTATCTGGATCATGTTTCATGCAAAGTGGTTATTCGTTTAAGTCTGAAAACAATGGTTGTTCAATTTATATGAATAATATCTTTTATGGTCATGCACCTGTGTTGAATGGTTTATTTCTATTAGATCTCGATAGTAGTATTACGCATATTCATAATGTTGATGCTAAAAGGATTAATCTTGATAATGATATATCTGCATATATGTGAGACTGCCGTCTAGGTCATATTGGCGTTAAACGCATGAAGAAACTCCATTCTGATGGACTTTTGGAATCACTTGATTTTGAATCATTTGATACATGTGAACCATGCCTTATGGGCAAGATGACTAGAACGTTGTTTTCTGGTTCAATGGAACGGGCGACAGATTTATTGGAAATCATACATACTTATGAGTGTGGACCAATGAGTGTGTCGGCGCGAGGTGGATATCGTTATTTTATTACTTTCACGGATGATTTGAGTAGAGACGGGTATATCTATTTGATGAAACACAAGTCTAAAACCTTTGAAAAGTTCAAGGAATTTCAGAATGAAGTGGAAAATCATTGTAACGGAAAGATCATATTTCTGCGGTCCGACCGTGGAGGAGAGTATCTTAGTTACGAGTTTAGCACACATATGAAAGACCGTGGAATAGTTTCACAACTCACGCCTACCGGAACACCACAACGTAATGGTGTGTCAGAACATCGTAATCGTACTTTATTGGATATGGTTCGATCTATGATGTCTCTGACTGACTTGCCACTGTCATTTTGGGGTTATGCACTGGAAACCGCTGCATTCACTTTAAATCGGGCACCATCTAAATCCGTTGAAACGACACCGTATGAATTATGGTTTGGAAACAAACCTAAGCTGTCATTTCTTAAAGTTTGGGGATGTGATGTTTATGTGAAGAAACTTCAGCTAGATAAACTCGAACCCAAAGCGGAAAAATGCGTCTTCATAGGATACCCTAAGGAAACAATTGGGTATACCTTCTATCACAGATCTGAGGGCAAGGTTTTTGTTGCATCCTTTCTTGAGAAGGAGTTTCTCGCGAAAGTTGTGAGTAGTCGGAAGGTAGAACTCGAAGAGGTTATTGAACCTTCTCTTCATGAAATGGCGAGTAGCGCAGCACCAGAAGTTGTTTCGGACTTGACTTCACCTAATGAAGAGAGAGCTAATGATAATGATCATGAAACTCCGAAATAGGATGATGTTGGGGATATACTTTCCGGGTATCCTCACAGTTCCTCACTGACCAGGGTGGCCCACTTCGGGTTAGAGCTTTGCTTCACGGGCGGCCCAGTCAGGGAGAGAAGACGGAGTCCAATCCGGCTATGGGAAGGCCCAAAACACTTACCGACTTAGGTCCATAATGTTACTTGTAGTTCAAGATGTACTCTGTAACCGACTCTTAGTCGTAGCCGGATAGATCTCTTCTGTAAACCCTAGGCCGGATATCTATATAAGTCGTCCTAGGGAGAGCCTTTAGGGCACACCTCAATAGTCTACAATCTCAACTCACACAGGCGAACCCTTGTAACCCATATTCCGGCTCTGCCGTATTACTGGATTGCTAGTAGGAGTAGGATCCGTCCAAAGCCGGCGGATTCGAACCTGGATAACTTGTGTGCTCACCGTCCCGGAACACCGTACATCTCACACCCCTCTCTTTCGCACGCCTTGAGGACCCCCTCATGGCGTACTCGATATCAATCCGACGACAGTTGGCGCCCACCGTGGGGAAAGTGAGCTTCGGATCTGCGTTCCGAGCGGAATCTACAAGAATCGGAATCGGCGAAACTATCGCCGTCGGTCGCATCCTCTACGCCAGCGACGTCCCTCTCATCGTCCACGACGAGACTTGGATTCCGGCTAGGGAGGCCATGACTGCCTACACAATCATGTCTTTTGGCGAGATCGACGTTTACATTGGCTTCACTGAACCTGCCCCACCCACCCCAGCGGTGATGATAGAGGCAGAAGAATCTTCTGGGTCCCCTTTGTCCCCAGAGGCGGCAGAGTTCCGGATCTCAGAAAACCTTAATCCCACCCAGACCGCACCAGTTGCGGAGATAGTGGAGAAATCCGAGCCTGAAGAAGACCTAGCGGTCCAAGTCGAATCAGGAGTGGATCTCCCTGGAGACGTTGGATCCCAGATCGACCCACCCGTGGAAGTCGAAATCCAGGAGGAGCAAGTCAACGACACTGATTCCGGCTCTGATGACGCCGGGACAGACAGGCCTTTCTAGAGGTACACACTGCGACGTATGATACTGCAAGGCACAAGCGCAGATGCAATTCTTGAAACCATCAAAAGTTTCGACATGGCTGATCGCGAAAGCCGCAGGTACCTCAGGAGGAACGCGTCGCACTTTGTTGGATATGTTGGATCCGGATCCGGCTCTGTCGATGCTGGGGAAAACACCGACTCTATGCTGGAAGCAATTGGAACAAACGCCGACGTACCCGCATCCTCGGATGAATCGATGACGTCAGCGGACTTCCGAAAGTTCTCCACGGAATACGAAGAGGAGTATAACTCCAAAGCTGCAGAAGAAGGAGAAGCCATGGATGAAGGATGCCGGGAACACTCTCCCAAAGCGCAGGATGACATGGACGTCGGAGATACTCCCGAAGTCCAGATGTCCGAAAGTACTGTCTTTGATACCGGTGCTGCCAAGAAGGCAAAGAAGAAGAACAAGAAGAACAAGACCCCGGCAAAAGACCCTCTGGCAGAAGGGGTGATTACCGAGGAATACGAAGAAGACTCGGATGGAGCACTTATCCCAGACGAGCCAAAAAAAGAAGAATCAGTGGATGGACACGTGATCACAGAAGGTGCGCATAAACTCATCGATGATGCATTAACCACACCTATTCCTACAGCTGCAGAGCTTACTGCGGAAGAACTGGACGACAGGGCAAAGGCCCTAGAAGCACGTCGTCAAGTACTCCTCGATGAAGCCAAAAACATTGAGGAGGAAAGGGAACGCATAGCATCTGCGGAGAAGTACAACTCCAGGCAATACCAGAAGACCAGGCATCATACCAATGACAACCAGTTCCCGCAGATCCACGCCATCCTTTTCGGAGATGAGATGGGGAAGCCTCGGAAAGATAGCAAAGGAGATTGGGTATAATCAACCCCAGTACAGAATACTGTGGCGGCCCGAGAAATTCTATCGGCTAATCCAGGACCGGAGGAGATCCGCTTGGGAATCAAACTACTCAACAAGGGACTGGATCAGCAAAAGGTCGCCTTGTCCGGAAGTCAAAAACTGGTCTCGGATTCCGACCAACGTCGCACAGATCCGGCATGGGCTGACGTAAGACCCCATCGCGTTCTGGAGCACCACCATCGCCCCGAACGCCGGGAAGACAATTATTCAAGAACTGGCTCGTCAGGACAGCATCACAGAACTGCGCGTGACTGGAGCAACGTCGCCCCAGCAGACGAAAAAGAGGCCATTGCTGCACTGAATACGAGGAATCCTCCCTGGCGAGAGTCTAACGATCGAAGGGGTGAAGATAAAGAGAAACATCGGGAGGAGGATCATCAAAAAATGCCACCTCCTAGACATGCAAGCCGTCCGGCTGACCCTCACCGTGGTGGGAACGAAGGACGAAGGAACGACGGAAACCATGTTGGCACAAGCCGGCAGGGGGCTCGTCGTAGTGAATACCCTTCCCGGAACCGTAATAATGATGCTCCGGACCGAGGCCAACGATCAGCCGGAAACAATTCAGCTGCCCCACCCTCTCCACCAAGTAGTCATCACAACGGTTCTCAAGGGGGACAAGGAGGACGACATGGCGGAGGAGGTGGCGGCAGAAGCCGAAGTCTGGCTCCAAGGCACCGCAGCCATAGCCGACATTCAGGACGATCTCTATCCCCGAACGACGCAAGGCACAGGATCAACTCCAACATAGAGGCGCGGTGCTACGAAAACGATGATATCTACGTGGGCCCAAAATGCTTCGGACCACACATCAGAGCTACAAGATTCTCGGAAGGATTTGCTATCTCAAGGCATATCCAAGCCTATGACGGCATTGCTCGGCTAGATACCTGGCTATAGGATTTTTTCCAAGCTTGCTGCATCGCCAAAGGCGGAAACAGCCTGGTCGAAACCCGATATCTCCCACTTATGTTCCGGAACACGGCACGATCATGGCTCAATGAACTTCCGGAGAACACCATCCACAACTGGTATGACATGCAAAGTGCGTTCTTTCGGAATTTCGAAGGCACATATCGGAGGCCCTGTATGGTCGGAGACCTACAGCGTTGCGCCCAGAAGGCCGGAGAAACTTGCCGGGATTACCTCGGACGATGGATCGACACCAAGAACTCCTGTGAAGGAGTAAACGATCAAACTGCAATTGAAGCTTTCATCGCAGGACTCCCAATTGGTCTACTACGCCATCGCTTGAAGTGTGACAAGGTCACTGATTTAGGAGAGATGATAGAAACAGGGAGCAAGTATGCAGATGCTGACGACGATGCAGAGGGATTGCTCAATGCCCTAGCTATGCCTTAGTCGGCAAAACAACCAAACCAACAAGATCAGAAGCGCAAAAATACCTCGGAAGAGAAACCCAACGCGGAACAACAGTGGTCACTGCTACTTTCGGGTCTGGAGGACGAGGAGGACGCGGTGGAGGCCGCGGCCATGGCTGTGGGACTTCAAGGGTCCAGGGTAGAGGAGACCAGCAACGAGGCAAAACCTACTCTTGGGCCGACATTGCCAATAATCCATGTGTGCATCACCTAGACGCCAATGGGGGCTCGTCCCACACTAATGCTGAATGTCGTTTCAATGACGACATCAAAAGGGATGACACTGCGGGCTACAAAGCTAAGCGGAAGAAGGGAAAGAAGAATCCCGAAAAAGATAAGGAGACCAAGGAAGATTCCGACATGGAGGAAGCTGATACTTCAAATCCCAAGCCGGAAGGGAAGAAAAGTTTTCTGACCAAAAAAAGACAATTATGTCACCTTCCTCGGATCTCAACCAACAAAGGTCAAGAAAGCAGTTCTACATGACTTCAATGCAACAGTTCCGGCTGTCCCCCAATTTCTGGACTGGTCGGAAGTGGCAATCAAATTTGACCATGCTGATCATCCGCCTAAGTTGCACAGGCGAGGAAAATACACCTTAATCGTCAATCCACTTATTGCCGGTTATGGTTTCTCCAAGACCCTCATGGACAGTGGTAGCAACATCAATATTCTCTATGTCGAAACGCTATGCCAGATGAAGATCTCGGAGAGCCAGCTGAACCAGAGCACTGTGATTTTTCACGGTGTTGTCCCAGGAAGACAAGCCAATTCCTTGGGAGAGATCACTTTGGATGTTACCTTTGGAACTCCAAAGAACTATCGGACGGTGGCACTTTCCTTCGAAGTGGTCCCGTTCAAGAGCGCATACCACGCTATATTCGGACGTCTGGCTTACTGGGCTTTTATGGCCCGTCCGTGTTACAGTTACAATATGATGAAATTCTAGGTCCCAACGGCGTAATCACTATCAGGGGAGACCCGAAGAAATCGCGAGAGTGCGAGGATGGAAATGCCGCCTTTGCTAGAGCCGTGCTATACGCCCAGGAATACCAGGAGATCAAGAAGAGCATAGATCCGTCCGAGATGCCCGCAACGAAGAAGGAGGTGACAAAGCCAAATCCGGATTTTAAGGCATCAAAAGAGACGAAGAAGACGCCATTGAAGCATGATGACCCCTCTAAGGTGACCCAGATAGGCGTAGGCCTAGGTAGCGCATAGGAAAGCGCGCTCGTCAAGTTCCTCCAAGCAAATCAAGATATCTTCGCATGGCAGCCATCTGACATGACTGGAGTACCTAGGGAACTTGCCGATCACTCTTTAAATGTAAACCCGAATGCTAAACCCGTCAAACAATCCCTACGACGTTTTGGTGATGAAAAGTGTAAGGCAATAGCTAAGGAACTAACACGCCTCGAGTTAGCTGGATTTATAGAAGAGGTCATCCATACTGAGTGGTCGGCCAATCCTGTAATGGTCCCTAAAAAGGACACCACTGATTTAAGGATGTGTGTTGATTATACTACCTTGAACAATGCTTGTCCAAAAGATCCGTTCGCTCTGCCTAGAATTGATCAAGTTATCGATTCTACGGCAGGCTTGAAACTCCTCTGTTTTCTCGACGCATATTCCGGTTATCACCAAATCCGGATGAAGGAATCTGACAAAGTCAAAACTCCATTCATAACCTCCTTAGGAACTTTCTGTTTTGTTACGATGCCCTTTGGGCTGAAGAATGCAGGGGCTACGTACCAGCGCACGATGCAGCGTTGCCTCCATGACCAACTCGGACGCAATGTACATGCATACGTGGATGATATTGCACTGATGTCTAAAAACAAGGAAACGCTGATTTCCGACTTGGAGGAAACATTCGCCAATCTACGAAAATACAACATGATGCTTAACCCGAAGAAATGCTTCTTTGGAATACCAGCCGGAAAATTGTTAGGTTTCATCGTGTCTCAAAGAGGCATAGAGGTGAACCGGGACAAAATCAAGGCTATACTCAATTTCCAGGCCAACTTGCCTGAAGGACGTACAAAGACTAACTGGTTGCATTGCTGCGGTCAGTCGGTTTGTAAGCCAGCTTGGTGAAAGAGCCGCACCATTATACAAACTCCTGAAAAAGACCAAGGATTTTGTTTGGACCGACGAAGCTGAAGCTGCACTACAAGACCTGAAGAAAGTACTCTCATCTGCTCCTATCCTTGTAGCGCTGGAACCTCAGGAACCGATGTTGCTCTATCTTGCTGTGATAAATAAGGTCGTTAGCATCGTCATGGTGGTGGAGACACTAGAGGAAAATCAGGAACACTTGGTGCAGTGTCTGACTTACTTTGTTAGCGAGGTCCTGACAGAGTCAAAACAGCGGTATCCGCAGTATCAAAAGTTGGCTTACGGTGTTTTTCTAGCATCTCGTAAGTTACGGCACTATTTTTAGGAGCATCCAATTGCCGTGGTGAGCACAGCTCCCATGAGAGATATAATCAACAACAGTGATGCCACAGAACGCGTCGCCAAATGGGGCATAGAGCTTTTAGCTTTCGATATTGAGTATAAACCCCGGACAGCAATCAAATCCCAAATCCTTGCTGACTTTGTCGCTGATTGGACAGAGACGAAAGAAAATATGACCCTCCCTGAGTCGGAATATTCGACCCTCTACTTTGATGGGTCTAAGGCTCGCGAGGGCTCGGGGGCTGGCATGGTGCTCAAATCACCCCAAGGAGATAAACTTCTATACGTGTTGTAGATCCACTTCACGGCGACAAATAATATTGCCGAGTATGAAGCACTGCTGCATGGAATTCGGATTGCTAAGGATATTGGCATCCGACGTTTGATGTGCTATGGAGATTCCGATCTTGTTGCCCAACAAGTGTCAGATATTTGTAATGCAAATAAACACATGGCAGCATATAAAGCTGTCGTGGATGATCTATCTAAATCGTTCAAAGGGTTTGAGGTTCAACACATCCCTCGAGTAGAAAATGAGGAAGCAGATGCACTATCTCGGATAGGCTCTGCGCGGAAAGAAGTCCTGGATGGCGCTTTTTTAGAGCACCTCAAAGTTCTCTCAATAAAGGGAGTAGATGAGGAATATCCGACCAAATCCGACTCACCTCTAATAGCAGTTATGGCTGTAATTCCCAGCTGGACTCAACCCTACCTAGATTATCTGGTAGATGGCAAATTGCCCGAAGACGAGGTGCTGAGCCGGCAGATCATTCGACGAGCAAAAGCCTATACCGTAGTTAAAGGTGAGCTCTATAAGCGGAGTGTTTCTGGGGGTTTTCAGCGCTGCGTATCTCTGGAAGAAGGAGTGGAAATCTTAAGGGAAATCCACAAAGGCAAGTGTGGTCACCACGCTGCAGCCAAATCTTTAGTGGCAAAAGCTTTTAGACACGGATTTTACAGCTCAGGCAGATGCCGAACGATTAGTCAAGACGTGCAAAGGCTGCCAAAAGTACGCCAAACAAGCTCATGTTCTAGCTGATCAGCTGAGAACAATACCTATAACATGGCCTTTTGCGGTCTGGGGGCTTGATATGGTAGGACCATTTAAACGAGCTCTAAGTGGATTTACTCACCTCTTAGTGATGGTGGATAAATTCACCAAATGGATTGATGCTAAACCCGTCACAAGTTGTGATGGAGCAATAGCCAAAAGATTTGTCGAGGATGTTATAATCCGGTATGGTTATCCACATAGCATTATCACGGACAACGGGAGTAACTTCTCTATGGGAGAATTGGCTGAATTCTGCAATGAGCAAAATATCCGGCTTGACATTGCGTCAGTCACACATCCACAGGCTAACGGACAAGTCGAAAGAGAAAATGGTTTAATCCTACAAGGCCTAAAACCAAGACTCGAAGCACCACTATGACGTGATGCGGGGGCTTGGGTAGAGGAATTACCCTCTGTAATATGGAGTTTAAGAACAACCCCAAACAGGTCAACCGGATACACACCTTTCTTCTTGGTCTATGGCGCAGAAGCAGTTCATCCTAGTGATTTAATTCATACTTCTCCTAGAGTGGCCGTGTATATTGAAGAGGATGCCAAGGTTTCTCGACAAAATAATCTCGACTTAGTCGAAGAAGTTCGTGTCGTTGCTGAAATGAGATCTACAGCCTATCAGTAGAAGTTATGCAAATATCATAGCCAGAGAGTCCGAAATAGATCTTTCAATAAAGGTGATTTGGTTCTCCGGCTTGTGCAACAATGAAAGCACAAACTTTCCCAGTATGGGAAGGGCCCTTTTTAGTTAGTCGAGTATTGCACAATGGATCGTACTACTTAACTGACATGACGCCAGTCAAAGAAAGACCTGCTACTAAGAAGAGAAAGAGAGCTGGAGGCAGTACAAATCCGGATGAATTAGACAGACCGTGGAATATTTCTCAGCTACATCCCTTTTATTCTTAGTTTATCTTTCTTTGTATTCACATATATGTACATGTTCTGTGAGAAATAAAAGTTTTGGTTGCCTCAAGTTTCCCTAGGAAGTTTTTACCATCTTATTTCCAAATGATCATGTCATAGTTGAAAATCCCAGAATGCTTGAAAGTACTTTATGCTCATGTTCGTTCTGGTTTAGATTTCCGATTGTAAAAATGCTACCTTCGGGTATAACTCTAAATTTTCTAGTCTATACTTTGGTACTTTGGTACTTTGTCTGATTGCTGGATGCGGGTATTTTCCGAGTAGTGAATTGTTGGTACTGGAAGCCGGCTTTGTTTCCTAGTTTAAACTAGTTTAGCAATTGAGCTCCGTTGCTCGGCAAAGTTTCCGGTAGAGGTTTAGCCGGCTCACGAAAGGGCCGAGGCGGAAAGCTAGATAAACGATAAGTATAGGCGAAAAAATGCAAGTGCTTATGTAAACATTTCAGGCACGCAAAAATTTAAAAGCCAAAAGTGCTGAACAGATTAAAAGCTTAGCACTAGCAAAATTATAGTACTGCATATTTATAGGCCCATCATGTTTTTCAGAATAACATAAATGTTTTCAGGATTCTATGATGCAGGAGAGGAAGGAGCTGCCGGCTCGCTGGATACGTCACCTTGATATCGTTCCGAGATGTCCGCATCCGAAGTGGTGCATTCATCGTCGGAAACTTCTACTGAATCTTCTGGAGGCGGAGGCAGAGTGTCCACGCGGGTGAAGAAAGGAGTCTCGTAGCTGGTTAAATCAGCCACGTGACACCCATATCCGGCATCGGAGTCCATGATGGCCTTGATGTCCTACTCTTGGCCGTCTTCATCTACTTTGCAGTACCCTATGGTCACTTTCCATATTTCCATGTTTCCATGGTGGCTCATGACTATGGTGAGAGCTTTCTGCGCTACGGTTCGCGCGTAGGACATGTTCCAATCCTAGACGAGCTGCGGCATATCCTTTCCCTTGTCCCGCACCTGAAAATCCGACATGCTATGCATGTCCAGAATCTTGAGAGCTTCGCCAATATCCTCAAGGGATTGGCGGAAGTCATGAAGCAGATCACCGACTTGGGTAAGCCAGTGGGTGCGGGGCTCAGCAGAGGTGGAGTCCGTCAAGTTCAGAGGACCTGTAAACAAATACAATTAAAGAAAATCCGACATTGAAAGAAGTCGAAGAAAATAGACAAGTCAGACAAATGGAAGTCGTCCATTTTGGTCTTCTCTTCCCGAAGACTCTGGAGTTCAGCCCGGAGAGCCTCGGAAAGGTCCCTCTCTCTGCAAAGCTCATTATTGAGGTCTGAGATTTTTTGATCTTGAGCAGCAATCTTGCGATCACGCTCATCAGTGGCCATGGAGGAGGACTCAAGGATTTGAGCAATGCTCTTTTCATGATCTGCCTTGAGCTGGTCCAGCTCTTGGCGAAGCTCCTTGTTCTCCACCACCAAAGTCTTGAGGTTCTCGGCCTCTTCAATCATGGCGCATGTCTATTTTACCAGCGCTGTAAGTGAAAAAAGAACAATAGTTCAGCAAAAATTCGACTATGAAAACATGAAAAACAAGGTTTGAGTCTCGGAATGTTTACCTTCAGCCTCATCCTTGGCAACTTTTAGCTCAGCATTTTTAAGTGGGACAGGTTTGATCTCTCTCCGCTTATCGTAGACATTCTTCAACAACTCCTAGTTATAGGAATATACTTTCTGTAAGTCAGAATACCCAAAGTCAGAAAGCTACTAAAGACTCGGGCTAATATTTTTGCTAATATCAGCATGAGCCTTGGGGGCTACACTAGTTTGTTCTTTGGCATCCTAAGGAAGCATAAACCCGGATTATTTATCCAAACTCACGTTCACTTCAACTCCAACCTTCTCAGCGAGAGTCAGAGGGGTCACAGGACCAGTTGGAAGCTCCCCGGACCTGATCCTCTCGTTGCAAAGATGCACTTGTTCAAGAAGGTCAGAGTGCTTGATTTCCTCTGCTTCTTGTGCTTTTTCTTCGGCAGATAAGTTTCTTTTCTCTCGGCATTGCCTGGCCAGCCGCTAGATCTCTTTAGCAGATTTCCGGGACAGGCCAAACTTGGCAAGTCCCGGATTGCTGAGAAGGTTTTCGGCGAAGGTTTCTGCCGAGGGATCATTACCCAAAGAGGGTTCACCCTTATCTATACCTGACTCACCCATGGTGATGTCAGTTTGCGATTCAAGGATCGTATGCTCCGTGGAAGGAGCCGGATCTTCTGCGATAGCCGGAGAAGGAATTATCACCGGTGTTGCGGTAGGCTGAGGGGCAGGAGTCAGAGGAGCCACGGCAGGAGAAGCTATGGTAAGCTTCGTCTGTCGCAGGGGCTTCGAAGAAATCCCCTTCCCCTGCCCTTGATGAGCTGTTTAGCTCTGAGAATGTAATAAAGCCGGAAACATTACATCTCGGAAGGAAATTCGAGTAAAGTGCAAAGGCGGAAGTTGTGATGGAAAGTTACCTCTTCACGACGGGCACCTCCTTTCTACCAATGGCCACTGTCGAAGCTTTGTGCCTCTTGAGCACCGCATCCGACCATGGCACCACTTTTGTCTCCTGAGAAAACTCGGGAGGATATCCTTCGAGCAGAGCAAATTCCGACTCGGGGAGGTCACCAAGCTGAAAAGAAGAAAACATATCAGTATTGCAATGTAACTTAAAAGATTGAAACACATCAAAAGGTTTACTGTTAGAAGCTTACTGGCACTACGGGGTTTTCCGCCGTATGCATATCCAGAGAAATCTCCGGGATCCTCCTCTCGATCCGCTCCCTTATCAACCATTTTATCTGGCTTATGTAGCCTTGCATGGTGTAGGCTCTGGGGCTGATGCGGAGGGAGTCTTTCTTGGA
The DNA here is from genome assembly GCA_910589775.1 of Avena eriantha. Taxonomy (NCBI): domain Eukaryota; kingdom Viridiplantae; phylum Streptophyta; class Magnoliopsida; order Poales; family Poaceae; genus Avena; species Avena eriantha. The sequence goes on from OU342740.1 coordinate 213,086,145, forward strand.
CGACATGATGGAGTGCATCAGTCGGTCTCCCTGGTACTGAAGGGGCTAGATCCGATGTGATACCCAGCATTGGACCAAGTCGAATCCCTTCACTCCGTTGTGTTTGATCAAGTATTCGATCCGCCTCTTAGCAAGGATCAGATCATCGGTGAGAGCTGGAGGAGCCTCGTCCCAAGACGGTTGGGTCGTGGCAGCTCCGTCGATGAAAGCCGGCAAAGCAGTGGCTTTGCTGGGAGCCGGAATATCCTTATGATAAAAGAATGTGGCTAGCCACTGTTTGACCGAGTCACTAGCTAAGATTTTGGGATATGCCCGCTCGCGTCTAAGTGAAAAACTAATGGTACCGGTGATGTAAGGAACACCGGCAGTGATAGAATTTCTCCGGACATGAAAATAATACCGGAATAAGGTTAAACTCGGCCTAATGCCGAGAAATCCCTCACACAAAGAGGCGTAAGCGCTCATCTCTAGGAAAGAGTTGGGAGGAAGATGGTCGAGTTGGACACCATAATGATTAATTACCTCGGAGAAGAACTCTGAGGGAGGAAATGACAAACCTCTATCGAGGTGGGTGCCGAAGTGGACCCGCTCGTTGGTGTGCGGGTTGGGGATGGTCTCCCCGGCGCCGCTTCGCCAGTCTCCGGCGCGGAGGAGCCCTTCTGTCTCCACGCCGTGGAGCTTCTCATCGTCTAACACACAGGGGATCCAGACCCCGCGGAAGCTTTCCTTCTCCACCGCCACCTCCGTCGCCGCCGTCGCCGCCACTGCCGCCAAGCCGGAAGAGGAAGAAGAAGCCATTTCTCCGGTGAGCAGTTGACCTAAGATGGGCGGCGCTGGGAGTTTTTGGTGGAAAGCAGAGGATCTCTGTGCGCGCGGGGGAGATTTGGAGGAGAGGAAAAGGCAAAGGACAGGTGAAGAAAGGAGGAGGAGATCTTCACCCCTTATATCCACCTGCGCCAAGATTCGTGCAAATGCTATGGTATAACCGCCACGCATCGTGGAAGGAACTGGGAAGGACCCAGGCGATGATTGTGTCGCCTTGATCTCCGCGTACGCATTGAAACGGCACCTGGGTGCCACAAACTGCGGACCCACCAACGGTCGTGCTAACAGGATGTCTGTCAGATGACGTGACTTGACCATGACTTGTGTCAGGTGGCGTTAGAGACCAAGTTCCGGCTTAGTTTGAAATCAAGCTGGAAAATCTGAGTAACCTGTTGATAGGTCTGACTTATTTTTAAGACCCAGATTGTATTTTTTGTTGTGAAGTTTCAGGAACCCTTCAAGATTCTGCAAGCCGAAGATCAAGCTAGACGATGATGAATCCGACTTTGGATCTTGGAGGCCTCCGGGGGCTGCTGTTGAAGATATACTTTTCGGGTATCCTCACAGTTCCTCACTGACCAGGGTAGCCCACTTCGGGTTAGAGCTTTGCTTCACAGGCGGCCCAGTCAAGGAGAGAAGACGGAGTCCAATCCGGCTACGGGAAGGCCTAGAAGACTTACCGACTTAGGTCCATAATGTTACTTGTAGTTCAAGATGTATTCTGTAACCGACTCTTAGTCGTAGCCGGATAGATTTCTCCTGTAAACCCTAGGCCGGATATCTATATAAGCCGTCCTAGGGAGAGCCTTTATGGCACACCTCAATAGTCTACAATCTCAACTCGCACAGGCGAACCATTGTAACCCATATTCCGGCTCTGCCATATTACTGGATTGCTAGCAGGAGTAGGATCCGTCCAAAGCCGGCGGATTCGAACCTGGGTAAACTTGTGTGGTCACCGTCCCGGAACACCGTACGTCTCACACCCCTCTCTTCCGCACGCCTCGAGGACCCCCTCATGGCGTACTTGTCATCAATCCGACGACAGATGATACATTGCAAATGTATCTATAATTTTTGATGTTCCATGCTTGGTTTTATCTAGTTTCTTGTGTTTTGTCCACACTTTGGAGTACTTTTCATATGATTTCTTGGACTAACCTATTAACAAGAGCCACAGTGCTAGCTGCCCAGGAAACTCAGAAAATGAACATTCTCGGAATTGGAAGGGACAAAAGCCAAAGTGCCTATTTTACCGAAAGTCATCTGGAGCCAGAATACGAGACGGAGAGGAGCCAGGGGGCCACCACACCACCTAGCCGCGCGGGCTAGGCCTGGCCACGCCAGGGGGTGGTGTGGCCAGCCCAGGCACCCCCTCGGCCTCCCTCTTTGCCTATAACTTGCCTTCTGACCTAAAAACTCAGGGGGGTCCACGTTTTTCCAGAAGGAGTTCCGCTCCGCCGCCACCACCAGATTTCACGAAACAGCACCAGAAACTCCGTTCTGGCACCCTGCCGGAACGGGGAATTGGAGGAGATCATCGCCACCATCGCTTCTCCATCGACCATCCATGTTTCCCCCATCTATGAGTGATAAATCCCTCGCTGTAGGCTATGGGGATGGTAGGGATTAGATGAGATCGTTCATGTAATGGCATCAGATTGTTAGGGCATGGTGCCTAGTATCTTTTATTAGTGCTTTATGACTTTGTTGCGACTTGTTGTGCTTAATGCTTGTCACTAGGGACCGAGTGCCATGATTTCAGATCTGAACATGTTATTGATTCATTATGATAGTATTGTTTATGGTCTTATCTGCAAGTTGTATACACACGTTGTTGTCCGGAACCAATGCCCCCGAAGTGACAGAAATCGGGATAACCGGAGGGAATGGCTTTGATGTGAGGATCACATGTGTTCACGGAGTGTTAATGCTTTGCTCCGGTGCTCTATTAAAACGAGCACCTTAATTGCCAGTAGTTCCCTTGAGGCCTCGCTGCAAACAGGCTAGCAGGACAAAAGATGTTGTGCAAGTTCTCATTGCGAGCACGTATGACTATATATGGAACACATGCCTAGAATTATCTAGTACTTGGATGCTTTATTTTATTTATCAGAAATTGCCCTATGTTCTGATTGCTATGTCAATTGTCTTCTCCATGCAAGGCCCGTCCATCCATCCCTATGCCTACCGCACTCGAATCCCACTGTTTACTGCTATTGCAATTGCTGTCTTTACTTTACTACTGCTGTTACTTTACTATTCCTACTACAAAACTGTTGCTACTGATAAACTGCTGTGAGCAAGATTGTTTCCGGGTGCAGCTGAATTGACAACTCGGTTGTTAAGGCTTATAAATATTCTTTGGCTCGAATCAATAAATTGGGTTTCACTTCCCTCGAAAATACTACGATACACCCCCTATACTTGTGGGTCATCAAGACTATTTTCTGGCGCCGTTGGCGGGGAGCATAGCTTTATTTATCAAGTTCACTTGGATTCACTATTGTTCAAGCTAATTTTATTTGTGCCTTGTTTGATTGTTTCTTATCAAAAATACAAAAAAAAATATAGTTCCTACTCTAGTTGTTATTTTCGCTGGTCTGTTATTGTCATGCTTTATCATGCTTGTTGTCAATGGTTGGTTTCTTTGAAACTGAATCTCATTGGCAAGGTGGGTTCACGGAAGATCAAAAATACTATTATAAGGAACACCGCTTGTCACAAAAAGGGAAACACTTATGGGAACAAATTGATAAATTGAATACCATTGCTAGAAACGTGTGCTCTACTTATAATGTTACTTATTGCTGTGATAAATCTTGTTGCTATAAGAGGTATAAACACCTACCTTTTCAATATGAGTATAATGATAATGTTACCATATCTTCTTATGTTAAAGGAATTTATGACTTTTATGATGCGGAACAAATTGAAGAATTTATTGCTTGGAAGGGTGCATTTGAACTTGCTAGTTTGCTTGAAAATATTGATGATTCACCTTATAAACATGAGGTTTATGATATACTTAGATTTTTCTTTGATTATTACAAGGAAGGAAATGGCTATATTCTTGAATATATTAATAGATGCTTTCCACAAATGGAAGAGACTAATGCCCTGCAGGATCTTATGGAAGAAGAAATTGATGAACCTGAAAGCTCATTAGATGAAAAAGAGGAGGAGAGTGATGAACAAAAGGATGAAGAATGGATTAGCTACCCATGCCTACCTTCTAATGAGAGTAACTCTTTATCCCTTACATTATTTGATTATCCCCCATGCTTAATAAAGAAGGATGAATGTTATGTTCCTGAGGATTCTTTTGAAGATGTTTATAATAAAGCTCTAGTGCTTGTAGATCATGAAAAGCATGCTTTATGTGATAGTTATATTGTTGAGTTTATTCATGAGGCTACTGAAAATTATTATGAGAGAGGAAAATATGGTTGTAGAAGTTTTCATGGTACTGAAACACCTCTCTATGTGCTGAAAGTTAAGTCACTCTTGTTTTATCTTCCTATGTCTGTCACTTTGTTCCTTGCGAATTTATTTGCATACACGATTCCTATGCATAGGAAGTGGGTTAGACTTAAATGTGTTTTGAATTTGCTTCTTGATACTCTCTTTTACTTCAACTCTTATTTCTTATGTGAGCATCATCTCAAACTATCGTGCCTGAAGATTATAATATGTCTATTATTCTTGGGAGACCTTTTCTTAAATACTGCAGGAGCTTTTAATTGTAATCAAGGGAAGGTGACCTTCAATGTTAATGACAAGGAACATACTGTCTATTTCCCCAAGAAGATTGATAAGACTTATGGTTTTGAAATCAATTGAACATGTTGAGGGCATTCAAGTTGGAGAAATATATTGTCCCATACCAAGAGAAAAATTTGAAACTATTATGATTCGGACCTTTGAGGTGTTTCCTTGCTCCTACTGGTTCGATTAAACCTTGGTTTCATATCTAAGGGAAACTTGCTGCTGTGCTCATCATACCTTCTCTTGGGGTTCCCAACGAGCTCTACATCAACACCGCCATCAAGCATTTTTCTGGGTGCCGTGCATTGAGCCATCAAGCGATTTTCGGGCGCCGTTGCCAAGGAGTCAAGGTCATCTTCACAAGGGGAGTCCCTCATAACCAATCTCTTTACTTTGTTGTTTTTGTTTTGCTTTGTTTGCTTGTTCTGTTCTTCAAAAACACAAAAAAAATTAGTTTTACTTGTTTGCTTTCTTATTCAAAAACACAAAAAAATTAAGTCTTCTTTAGTTTTCACCTCTTCCTTAGCTCACCATGTTGATCCCTACATTCACCCTGAAAGACCTTCCAATTGGTAGTGGTTCTATAATTGGGAAAGATAACATTTAAGAATTCTTTAATCATGTTAGTAAGCATGAAGATACCGAGGATAGATCTCTTGTAGAACTTGCTCCAAACTATGATATTGTTGCAGCTTCTTTAATTCACATGTTAGAAGCTAGGTTTGTTAACCTCAACCCCTTAATGCAAGTAATGTTTCTTAAGCTTAAAGAAATTGAGGATCCTGAAAAGAGGGATTTCATTTTAGAAACTTTGTTTAAGGAGTTCTATGATGTTGCCAAGGAAGCTAGGAAAGTCTTTGAACATTTCAATATGCTAGGCTCATGTGTAGATGTTGTTGGTACACGAGAAAAGATGAACAAAACCGAACCTAATGGGAAGGAACCTAAGATACCAACACCCTTTAAACTAATAGGAATACATGATGCCATAGAAAAGAATCTTGATTGAATTGTTCCTGCAAACCTTTTTGATGAGAATAGTGAACCTAAGAGCATTGAGAGAGGATCCTCTAGAACTTATTTGGATGATATACCTTGCCTTGTTGAAGATATTTCTGGTATTAATCTTAATGCTTCTTCATTTGAGAACACTTGATTATTTTTCTTGCTTCTTATGCCTAACTTAAAGGCGTTAAAGAAAAGTACTTATTGGGTGATAACCCAAAAGTTCCAGATGAGTCTTAGAAGTTATTGCTTCAGTAATAACCGCTCCTTATCCTTTTTAGTTGCTTTTTGTGCCAAGAGTAACCTCTAATGAGAGAGCAGTAATGATTGGGAAAGTTGCTGTCCTGAAATAGATTTCTATGCTTCACTGTAAACATTTGTGTAAAATCTCAGAACGTCTCTTTGAGGCGTGACCTTTTGTGCTTCTGCCCCAGGTTTTTATCTAACTTTCGTTAGTTCAACACTTTTCGATTTGAGCAACAAAAGGTCTTCGAAAAAATTCGTCTTTACCTGCTGGTCTGTTTTGACAGATTTCTTCCATTATTTGCATTTGCTTCTTGTTGGTTTCTTTTTGAGTTCTTTTGGGGAATTGAGATTTTTGAGGGAAGTGCTATAGTAGCTTGTGTTTTAATGGAAGTTTTCTTGGTGTTGGAACTGAACCTAATGACTTATTATCTTGAGTGCAGTAATGTTGCTAATAAAGATTGTGTGATGTTTTGTATGAAGGAAAAATTTCAGGTGTATGGAAGGAATGAGTAATGAGATGAAGAATGGACTAAAGATCAAACTTGGGGATGCCACGTGTGTCACCCCCCAAGAAATATCCAAGAAGTACAAGCGTCAAAGCTTGGGGATGCCCAAGGCACCCCCCCTCTTCATCAATAAAAATCCCAAGTTTCTTCCAAACGTTTCATTTTTATTGTTTCATGCATAGTTGTGTTGTTCTTGGAGCGTCTTCTTTTTCGTTTTCATTTTGGTTTTTCGTTTTCTTGGTTTTCTAGTTTTCTGAATAAATTGGTTGGACCCCCTCTTTCATACATTGTTTTTCAAATAGTTTGGTTTGGTTTGGAAAAGAGTAGGAAAGTTCATGCTTTTGTGGTAAAAAAGCTTGTTTTTTTACTGTGGACTATGCTCTGTCATGCCATGCTTAATATTGTTTTGGCTTTATTCTTAGTATTCTTTGCTGTAGCATGAGTTGTTACAAACAATTGAGATTGCTTAATGTGCCTTGGATGAATCATGCGTTGTTTTAGCATATTAAGGCATAGTATAGTGGTATTCTCCTTTGATGCTTTATTTGGGTTGACTTGGCACATGCTCACACCATGTTATGACTATCCCAAGTTACCATAGCCTTTATGATCCTTTAGTTTGAAACTTGTAGTATCACTTTATGCTTTGATTAATGATGTTATGTCGCTCTGCATGATTATGGCCATTATTGCTCTCTCGTTTGTCGCTCCCTTTCTATTGCTAGCCTTCACGTGTGCTGAGTATAACCTTTACTCGTGCATCCAAATCCCCAAAACCAATATTGCCAAAGTGTCCACCACACCTACCTATTAGCATCATTTTCTACTTCCGTGCATATTCAATATGCCTTGTTTTCTTCCGAATAAAATGTTTGCTTGTTATGAGAAAGTTAGTAAAGCTCTCACAAACTTGATGGCACACTTTATTTTCTTGCATTTAATAAACCTGAACCATTGCGTGCTTCTTTGTTGAATATATGCTTGCGCTTTCTGAGTTGAAGTTAGCAGAACCATGTATCATGAGGAACACTTGCAACATTTCATTGGTACTTAGTACCTCGTTGATACCATGTTCTTTTGCTTATGGATCCCGGCGGTGTGAAATAAAAGTGGAACTTGTAAGATCATGGAGTTTGTATGTATGTTAGAGAAATGTCTGGGCCGCTAGCCTAAGCCATGCCTAATCATGGTGGAAACTTGCAGCATAACCATAATGAGCATTCTATGAAGCATCCTCAATAAATATCTATGCACATAGTAAATAAAAATACCACTGAGATGCTCATTGTCTGCTTGCCTTGTCATTTTAATTATGGGATAGCTCCTGTGTCATGTGCAAGGGATACCCCATTGGCGGTTCTCTATGATACGTATATACTTACAATGACAAGAGCTTACTCGTGACTGAAGTTGAGTAGCATGAGGATCGGTCTTCGTAAGTAAGGGGCATGAGACTTCGATTTATAACTTGTCAAGCATATCCTCTTAGTTGTGTCACTTTAACCTTAACCACTTAAAGATGCTTACGATAGGGGCAATGAGAGCTCAAAGCTAATGAGTACCATACTTTCAGCATTTGGAAGCCTTTCAAACTTTTCAAAACCTGTTCATTTCCTTGTTGAGTCTCCACACATTCTATGAGCACTTTCTTGAGAGCATAGTGGCCATTCTTAGTTCTATGTGCATTGTCCCAAGACTTGTTGATTGATGCATAGCTTTGATATTGCTTGTTTTAAACTATTTGTATCTAGTCACTCTTATAAGCTTTGAAGGTGTCCTATGCTTTTATGTTTGCTACTCTATGAAGGACAAGCTTAATACTACTATGCTATGTTTTCTTTATGTGAAACAAACAAACGTCTTGCAAAGCATGGTTATTCATGAATCTTTTGTTTGTGCCTTTTCATGTTGCAACATAGTTTGTTTTCCTTATTACTAGAACTTTGTCTTTCATGTTATGATTGAAGTACTATGATCCCAGCTTTGAATGTTTTACAAATACTTTGATCAAGTTTATGATGGTGCATGTCACTTCAAAAATTATTCTTTCTTTTCATAACTTACCTACTCGAGGACGAGCAGGAGCTAAGCTTGGGGATGTTGATACATTGCAGATGTATCTATAATTTTTGATGCTCCATGCTTGGTTTTATCCACTTTCTTGTGTTTTGTCCACACTATGGAGTACTTTTCATATGATTTCTTGGACTAACCTATTAACAAGAGCCACAGTGCCAGCTGCCTGTTTTGTGCTATTTTTGGTTCCAGGAAAGTCAGAAAATGAATATTCTCGGAATTGGACGGGACAAAAGCCAAAGTGCCTATTTTTCCAGAAGTCATCTAGAGCCAGAATACGAGACGGAGAGGAGCCAGGGGGCCACCACACCACCTGGCCGCGTGGGCCAGGCCTGGCCGCGCCAGGGGGTGGTGTGGCCAGCCCAGGCACCTCCTCGGCCTCCCTCTTCGCCTATAAGTTGCCTTCTGACCTAAAAACTCAGGGGGGTTCGACGTTTTTTCAGAAGGAGTCCTGCTCCGCCGCCACCACCAGATTTCACGATACAGCACCAGAAACTCTGTTCTGGCACCCTGCCGAGACAGGGAATTGGAGGAGATCATCGCCATCATCGCCACCATCGCTTCTCCATCGACCACCCATGTTTCCCCCATCTATGAGTGAGTAATCCCTCGCTGTAGGCTATGGGGATGGTAGGGATTGGATGAGACCGTTCATGTAATGACATCAAATTGTTTGGGCATGGTGCCTAGTACCTTTTATTAGTGCTTTATGACTTTGTTGCGACTTGTTGTGCTTAATGCTTTTCACTAGGGCCCAAGTGCCATGATTTCAGATCTGAACATGTTATTGATTCATTATGATAGTATTTTTTATGGTCTTATCTGCAAGTTATATACACACGTTGTTGTCCGGAACCAATGGCCCCGAAGTGACATAAATCGGGATAACCGGAGGGAATGGCTTTGATGGGAGGATCACATGTGTTCACGAAGTGTTAATGCTTTGCTCCGGTGCTCTATTAAAAGGAGCACCTTAATTTCCAGTAGTTCCCTTGAGGCCCCGCTGCAAACGGGTTGGCGGGACAAAAGATGTTGTGCAAGTTCTCATTGCGAGCACATATCACTATATATGGAACACATGCCTAGGATTATCTAGTACTTGGATGCTTTATCTTATTTATCTGCAATTGCCCTATGTTCTGATTGCAATGTGAATTGTCTTGTCCATGCAACGCCCGTCCATACATCCCTATGCCTACCGCACTCGAATCCCACTATTTACTGCTATTGCTATTGTTGTCTTTACTTTACTACTGTTGTTACTTTACTATTCCTACTACAAAACTGTTGCTACTGATAAACTGCTGTGAGCAAGATTGTTTCCAGGTGCAGCTGAATTGACAACTCAGTTGTTAAGTCTTATAAATATTCTTTGGCTCCCCTTGTGTCGAATCAATAAATTGGGTTTCACTTCCCTCGAAAATACTGCGATACACCCCCTATACTTGTGGGTCATCAGAGCACACTACCGAACCTCGCAGGTCAAGCAGGACACATGCAGCTCCTAAACTGTACGGCAATCCTGTTATGAATTTCATGATTGATGAAATAGATGACCATGTGACGTATGAAGAAGTGATGATGAGCCCGGATTCCAACAAATGGCTAGAAGCCATGAAATCCGAGATGGAATCCATGTATGAAAACCAGGTTTGGACCTTGGTGGACTTACCTCATGACCGAAAGACCGTTGAGAATAAATGGATTTTCAAAATAAAAACTGATGCTGATGGTAATGTGACCATCTATAAAGCTTGACTTGTCGCAAAGAGGTTTCTACAAATTTAAGGAGTTTACTACGATGAGACATACTCTGCTGTAGCGATGCCAAAGTCGGTTAGGATTATGTTAGCAATTGCTGCATATTTCGATTATGAAATATGGCAGATGGATGTCAAAACTGCATTCCTCAATGGTAATATTGAAGAAGAGTTGTATATGATACAACCTAAGGGTTTTGTCAATCCTAAGGATGCTCATAAGGTATGCAAACTTCAGCGATCCATCTATGGACTGAAGCAAGCATCCCGGAGTTGGAATCTCCGCTTTGATGAGGTGATCAAAGAGTTTGGATTTGTCCAAACTTATGGAGAGGCTTATATTTACAAGAAAGTGAGTGGGAGCAATGTGGCATTTCTGATATTATATGTGGGTGACATATTATTGATTGGAAATGATATAGATCTTTTAAACAGTGTTAAAAGTTATCTAAACAGCAAATTTTCGATGAAAGACATTGGTGAAGAATCTTATATATTAGGCATTAAAATCTATAGAGATAGATCAAGGCGCCTAATTGGGCTATCACAGAGTACATACCTTGATAAGATATTAAAGAAGTTTAATATGGATGGAAGTAAGAAGGGGTTCTTACCGATGTTGCAAGGCAAGCCATTGAGTAAGACTCAAAGTCCGGCTACGGCAGAAGAAAGAGAGATAAGGGATAAAATCCCCTATGCCTCAGCCATAGGCTCTATAATGTTTGCCATGTTATGTATAAGACCGGATGTGGCAGATGCTATTAGTTTGACTAGTAGGTACCAATCTGATCCAGGTTCGGAACACTGGATAGCGGTCAAGAATATCCTTAAGTACTTGAGAAAAACTAGGGATATGTTTCTTGTATACGGAGGTGAAGAAGAGCTAGTCGCTAAGTGTTATGTTGATGCTAGCTTTGACACCGATCTGGATGACTCTAAGTATCAATCCGGATACGTTGTAACATCCCAAAGTTTACGATTGCAGATGTTACTAGAAGCATGCATCATATCATTGCATCATGGCATCACACGATAAAAGCCGCATCAAATACTTTCCCTAAACCCTATAGTCATATAAAGAAAAAAAGGGGTAAAACAAAATCTAACCTCCTAAACCCTTGAGAAAGTGTTATTTGATAACCCCATACTAATCTTCTTCTTTTCACAAAATTTTAGAGACCAATCTCACTTAATTCGGAGTCCGTTTGCAAAAGTTATGAAACAACTAGTGAAACAGAAAAAAATAAAAAGGATAAAAAAAGATTCTAGCCTAACAGGCCGGCTAAACTAGTCCGTGACCTATCTACCGCCTCGCCTGGCAGAGTGGGCGGTGTGTAGCACGTAGGCCAGCCCAGCAAACACCGCCAGCAGCCTGCACCGCGCGCTCGTGGCCAATGACAGGCCGGCACCAAAGCGTCATCTTCTCCGTGGAGATCGGGACGAACCCGTCGTTCGCCGCCGCCTCTGGAACCGATTCCGGCCGAATCGGGAGGAGCTCCGTGAACCCCACCCCAAGTCCTCTGGACTATTTAAACCGCGCCCGGCCGCCCCAAGACCCTAGCCCCTTTTTGCTTATTGTACCGCCGCTGGACTTCCGCTCGCGAGCTCGCCGCCGACCTCGCCGGAACAGCGTCGCCGCCGCCCGATCTCGGGAACGGATCCGCGAGGAGAAGCTGCACGCCATCCACCACTCCGTCACGTCGGGGAAGCTCCGCACCACCGCCGCCGACCATCACCGACGCGCCGCCATCGTCAGCCGTCGACCTCGTCACCACCCGCCGGCCACCCCTCCCCCCAGCCGTCCGTTTCCAATCCAATGCCTAGGATTAGATGGCCAGTCCGAAGGGGTACCGGCCAATCCCCTCGCGCCACGTAGCATCCCGCGTCAGCACGCTGAGTCAGCCCGCGTCGGCCTACTGGACCAATCTCTGGACGCCACTTGTCGCCGCGTAGCTGGCCGTCGTCCTGTCTTTTTCTAAAAAGGGCCGAAATTGTTTTAATCTCGTTTTATTCATAGTAATTCAAGTTGTCGTCCAAAATTTGCGTATAATATACCGTTGGATTCGCAAAATTGAGTAGAACACAGATCTACAATAATATTTCTGGTTTACTGCAGTAATCTTGCAGTAGGATTTAAAGTTTAGATTGGAGTATTTTAATTCTAGAAAAATATCCGTAACTCCGTTTTAGTTGATTCTTGTTGTGCTGGCTTTGTATCTACGAGATCTTCTGCTGAAAATTGTTACTTCATGCCTAGAGTGTTCAGATCTGTTTCGAGGTAGATTGGAGGTGTAGATATATTTATGAGCATGTTTAATTAAGTTTTAACCCCAAAATACTTAAAATCTGTGGGAAATCGATACTAATGACATCCCCAACTCAACAACACCCCAGAATAAAACCCTTGGTCGAAGTTGAATCCATCCTTGCATACTACCATGTTGCATGCATGCATTTTCACCTTTGTGGCATTGTTTTGTGCAAGTTGTGATTGGATCTATGTTTGTGTTTCGTTAGATTGCTCGGAGTGCGATGAGTAGTACTGTTGTGTAGAGTGCTGCTCGGATCAAGGCAAGTTACACCATTTGTACATATTATGTCCCAGTTTTTGACTATGCATGTTTTTACTCTTCAAAACTTGTAGTATGCATGTGTAGGTCTTTCGTAGATTTTCTTAGTACTATTTTGCAAGTGCGGTTTTGTAGTATGCCATGAGTAGCTTTATACTTAGGAATTTCCATCCTATTAGGTTCCCCTGTTTTTGCTAAGTATTGCTTGCTATGCTATATACACTAAGTACCGTTGGGGGGTTCGAAAGACTCAAAATTTTCTAAGTATGAGAGCTCTCTCGAGCGGATTTTCTTCTCCAAAACCCCCTTCAAAATAAAACTAAGTTTTCTTCTGGGTGGAATGGTTGTCGGGACCACGAGTGAGATTTTGGTGGAGGACGGCCGCCCAGGAATCAAAGAAGTCTGCCATGTTTCCGAATTCAGAAGCTTCCAGTGCAACCACAATACATATGGGCTCTGTCTTGGCTTAGTACTTAGTGGGAAACCTCACCAGGGTACCAACATTTGGAGGTTTTTGGCACGGTTGGATCAAGATGGTAGAGGGGCTACTAAGGGAAGGTCTCGCCATGGTCTTGTCTGAAAAAGGAATTGATCGTGGATTGTGGGGAAAGTGCACAGCCTCTCGAGAGTATTGCAAACTGATCGATCAGCCGAGTTCACGGAAAAGAACACTTTGAGCATTTGAAGGATGGAGCCTCTGAAAGATCTTCCTCTCTCTCTTTTCCAAACTTAAAGTTTTGTAAACCCAGGGCGTGAGTAATATCGCCATTGGGTGGGATTTTGGGAACTTGGTGCGTAATATCCAAGTGCTAGGTTGATTGGACACTTGGTGAGTAATATCCACGTGTTCCATTCGAGCCTATACTACTTATCAAAGTTTACAAAGTAGGGTAAAGACTTCCTCTTTTCCTCTTACTTAGATAAAATTGGCCTTATGCAAAAGAACCCCAAAGCCTACACTTAGCCCTGCATGTAGAGATAGTCTTATTCTTTCCTTGGTGTAATTTGCCAATACATTCAAAGTATTGACCCAACTTGTTGGCTGCACGTCTTATGTGCAGAATCCGAAGACTGAAAGGTGTGTAGGGATCGCGGGTCTTCACGCAACTAGCCTGAGGCGTTGATGGACTCAAGTTTTACTTAGTTTCCGCTGTTTTATTTGAGCTAGCTATAAGCTATGCAAGTTGTAATAATTATACTCTGGATTATTCGTGTAATAATGACTTGTGTTTTACATGATATTCATCGACTGTGAAGTGCTAGCTATTGATCCAGGGACTAGCATGTTAATCACTGGGACTTAGGATCCTTAACGATCCTAGGTCGCAACAGATGGTATCAGAGCACAAAGTTGCCTGTAGGACATGACCCCTAGGATTGGAAACCACCTTTACCATTGTGTGTTTTTTCTTTCCATATTCTTTTAAGTTATTGATGCTCTTCTAGTAATTCTCTTCCTTATCACTTTGTGCCTAATTTTCATTCTCCTAACCTAAAGATGACGGCCTTCTACTATGACACCGCCGAAGACATCAACTACCTGCATTTTGGGGAATGCCTTCTGGACATCATCAAGACGTTGGAGTTTCCCATGCCGTCAATCAAGGGGAGCGAGTTGAGGAAGATGCACAAGGAAGGATGTTGGGCGATTGAAGTCATCCTACCGGGGCGCAACGAGGCTGAACCCAAGACGGAGGCCATTGTACTCAACGTCACTAGCGACTCCAAGGAGAAAGGACTTAGCATCAGCATGCAGGATCTCATTGGATGCCTTTGTGGACGCCACCATGAAGAGGTTGAAGGCCACTACATCAAACTCTTTGGAAGACGTGATGAGAAGGGAGTTCCAATCGAGTTAACCCCGGAGGAAAGGGCGACATGCAAGCGTCGAAGGATCCAATATCAAGACTTGGAGTGCCACATCAATGATCTTGAGGAGGGAAGCTGCTTTGAGATCATGAGGAATGACGAGTTATGCGCCCTAGTCAAGGAGAAGGACGAGAAGATCGAAGAGCTAGAAGAGAAGATCAAGTCCCTAGGAGGGAAGCTCACCGCCCAAGACAAGAAGTTCGCTAATCAAGAGAAGAGGGTGTAGGATAAGAACAAGAGGATTAGGGAACAAAGTCTTGTACTCACAAAAAACAAGATGGAGTTCAAGAACTTTGCCACCATGTTGAAGGACCTGCGAGTAGCCAAGAGGAGCTTGGAGGAGAAGATCACGCCCATGACTATGGGGTCGAGCTTGATCAAGAAGCTGCAGAAGGAGAAGAAGGAACTTCAAGAGAAACTCGAAGCTGCTACCCAGGAACTGCAAGAGGTGAATGAACTTCAAGAGAGACTCAAAGATGCTACACCAAAGCCGCTGGAGGTGAAGGAACTTCAGGAGAAGCTTGAAGCCACGACGAAGGACATGGAGTTATACAAGTCAATGATGTAGGAGGAAGGCTTCACTATTGAGGATGAGGAAGTGGATGATGAGTAGAGTAGATAGTTGGACCACCTTTATTTATATAGTCAAACGTTGTTCGCGATTGTAATGAGTACCAAAAATATTTTGGTTTATATAAACTTGGTCGAGTTGTGTTAAACTATGTGCTATGTGTGCCTTGTGTTTCTCGTGTTTACATAAGGGTATGAGTTTATTCCTTAGGCTTTCTATCTATTTGTTAACTTGTTTCCCAAACCCAACAGATGGCGAGACGTGGGAACAACAACAACATGCCCCCAGAGATAACACAACTTCTGAACTCCCAGAATCAGTCGATCCAACTCCTCACTCAAAACATGCAAAACAACAACAACAACCCGCCGCATCCACCACCCCTACCGCCCCAACAGGATCGCCTGACTCGGTTCTTGAGTTTGAACCCTCCTATTTTCTCAAGTAGTTCTGAGCCAATTGTGGCAGATGACTGGCTCCGCACCACCAACAAGAAGTTAGACACCGTCCAAGTGGTTGGAGCTGACAGGGTGCACTTTGCCGCGCACCAACTTGAGGGACCAGCTACTGAATGGTGGGATAATTACCAAGTCACCCACCCTGATATTGAAGCTATCACATGGAACCAGTTTGAGGCGGCCTTTCGTACTCATCACGTAGCTGTTGGTGTCATGTCACTAAAGAGACGTGAGTTCCGTGACTTGAAGCAACTGCATCGCTCTGTCCCCGAGTATGGGGACCTTTTCAGCAAGCTGGCACGTTATGCACCTGATGATGTTTCCACTGATGCCAGGAGACAGGAGGAGTTCCTAAGGGGACTTAATGATGAGATATCCATTTAGCTTGTGGCTCTGAAGTTTGATAACTATCAGGAGCTTCTAAACAGGGCAGTTGTGGTTGAAGCAAAGCAAAGGAGTATAGAGAACCGCAAGAGAAAGTCCACCTCACACAAGCACAACTCAGCCCCATATCATAAGCAACGCACTTCGTCACCACCACCCCACAACCACAACGGCCACAACCACAATGGTCATCGTCATGGAGGACATAACCACAATGGCCATAAACACCGCAATGGAAATGGCAATGGGAAGGATCTGAGTGAAGTGACATGCTTCAAGTGTAACAAGACAGGGCACTATGCAACTACTTTCCCTGAAAAGATGAAGAATGGGAATGGTAATGGGAATGGCAACGGACACAACCATGGCAATGGAAATGGAAATGGGAAGAAGCCGAATCCATTCGTCAAAGCAATGGTGAATCATGTCTCTGTGGAGGATGCTCGTGAGGCACCTGACTCCGTGATTGGTAAGTTCAAGATTAACTCCACCCCCGCAGTTGTTCTTTTTGATACTGGTGCATCACATTCATTTATATCAAGGGTATTTCTGGATAGAGGCAAGATACCTACGGAGACTATTAGTACTCCCCTAAGGGTAAGTTCTCCTGGAGGAGAAATAGTGGCAAACTCTGGATGTCGTGGGTTAGAACTAAGGATTAGGGCACACATCTTTCCCACAAGCCTAGTCGTTCTGGAGTCACAAGGTTTAGACATAATTCTGGGCATGAATTGGATGACCGAATATGAGGGAGTCATAGATTGTGCAAAAAGGATTGTCGCACTCATAACTCTAGATAAGAAGAGAATCCGCTTTAAATCGGCCTTTGCACTCAAAGGAAGTATGGTGAACTCTCTTAAAGGCGTTAGCTTGGAGGATGTGCCAATTGTGAAGGAGTACCCAGATGTGTTTCCGGAAGAATTGCTAGGGATGCCTCCTGACTGAGACATCGAGTTTCTCATTGACTTGATGCCTGGTACTGGACCGATAGCAAAGAGACCATACAAGATGGATGTTGATGAGTTGAAGGAACTTAAGAAACAACTTAGAGAGCAATTGGACAAAGGCTTCATTCAACCAAGTGCGTCGTCTTAGGGAGCGCCTATCTTATTCGTGGAGAAGAAGGATAAAACCAAGAGACTAGTCGTGGACTACCGGTCGTTGAATGAAGTGACAATCAAGAACAAGTACCCTTTACCCAATATCAAAGACCTGTTCGATCAATTAAAGGGAGCTAGTGTGTTCTCTAAGATTGATCTCCGATCAGGTTATTTCCAATTAAAGATCTGGGAACAGGATGTACCCAAGACAGCCTTCGCCACAAGATACAGATTGTATGAGTACATTGTGATGTCGTTTGGCCTAACCAATGCCCCAGCATACTTCATGACTATGATGAACAAGGTGTTCATGGAGTACTTGGATAAGTTTATTGTGGTATTCATTGATGACATACTCAAATATTCCAAGGACGAGAAGGAGCATGAGAGGCATCTGCGCCTAATTATGGAAAAGTTAAGGGAACAAAAGTTGTATGCCAAATTTAGCAAATGTGAGTTTTGGTTAAAAGAAGTGGGATTCCTTGGTCACATTGTGTCAGCCAAAGGAGTTGCCGTGGACCCAAGTAAGTTAGTTTCTGTGACAGAATGGGAGTCACCTAAGAATGTGGGGGACATCAGGAGTTTCTTAGGCCTTGTAGGATATTATCGAAGGTTCATTGAAAACGTTTCCAAGATAGCAAAGCCTATGACAGAATTGTTGAAGAAAGAAAAGAAGTTCCAATGGACCGAGGCATGTGAAGCAAGTTTTCAAGAATTGAAGAAGCGCCTAGTAACAACACCAGTTTTGTGTCTCCCTGACATCCAAAAAGATTTCCAAGTCTATTGCGACGCTTCCCGACAAGGACTTGGTAGTGGACTGATGCAAGATGGAAAGGTAGTGTCTTACGCCTCTCGACAACTTAAGAACCATGAGAATAAGTACCCCACACACAATTTGGAACTAGCATCAGATGTGCATGCGCTCAAGTTATAGAGACATTACCTCATGGGCAAACATTGTGATGTGTTCACGGATCACAAGAGTCTTAAGTATATCTTCACTCAAAAGGAGTTAAATATGAGGCAAAGGAGATGGCTCGAGCTCATCAAGGACTATGACTTGGACCTGCAATACCATCCTGGGAAGGACAATGTTGTGGCTGACGCCTTAAGCCGGAAAGTCTATGTAAATGGACTTACCGTGGGAGAACTTCCAAAGGATTTGTGTGAACAGTTCAAGGATCTCAGGTTGGAAATAGTCCCGGAAGGATACTTAGCAACTATGGAGGTAGTGCCAACGCTCCTAGACCAAATCAAAGAGGCCCAGAACGGGGACAAAGAGTTGGAAGAGATAAAAGCTAATATAAGCAAGGGTAAAGCAAAAGGGTTTCATACGGATTGATAAGGGACACTTTGGTATGAGAAGCGTTTGCGTGTTCCCGATGCTCCCGACATCAGGAGGTTAATTCTTCAGGAAGCTCACGATTCGCCTTACTCAATTCATCTTGGTAATACAGAGATGTACATGGATGTGAAGGATAGATTCTGGTGGAATAACTTGAAAAGAGAAATTGCTGAATGCATCTCCTTGTGTGATGTGTGCAACAGAGTCAAGGCCGAACATCAAAAACCAGCAGGGCTACTGCAGCCATTACCTATGCCTGATTGCAAGTGGGACAAGGTAGGCATGGATTTTATTACAGGACTACCCCGGACTCGTTCTGGGTATGATTCTATCTGGGTAGTAGTCGATCACTTCACAAAGGTGGCCCACTTTATTCCCATAAAGACCACCTATACAAGTGCTAAACTTGCCAAGATTTATATGTCAAGGATCGTAAGCCTTCATGGTGTACCCAAGGGTATTGTCTCTGATAGAGGAAGTTTTGGCGACAGCTACACGAGTCTCTAGGGACACGACTAGAGTTTAGTACTGCTTTCCACTCGCAAACAGATGGACAAACGGAAAGAGTTAATCAGATCTTGGAAGACATGTTAAGATCCTGTGCACTAGACTATGGGTCTAGTTGGGATGATAATTTTCCATATGCGGAATTCTCATATAATAACAGTTACCAAACTAGTATCAAGATGGCTCCATTTGAAGTTCTATATGGCAGAAAGTGTAGAACTCCCTGCTATGGAATGGAGTTGGAGAACGTAGTTTGTTTGGACCTAAACTGATCAAGGATGTTGAAGAAAAAGTAAGACAGATTCAATACAGGTTAAAAGTAGCCCAATCCAGGCAAAAGAGTTATGCTGATTCCAAGCGCAGGGATGTAACTTACGAAGTGGGAGACCGTGCATATCTCCGAGTTTCACCACTACGAGGAGTTAAGAGATTTGGAATCAAGGGTAAGTTGGCACCTCGATTCATAGGACCCTATGGGATTTTGGCTCGTAGATGGGAGGTTGCCTATCAGTTGAAATTGCCCGAAGTGTTGACTGTTCATGATGTATTCCATGTGTCACAACTAAAGAAGTGTCACCTAGAAATGGCTGAAACCCCACTAAAGGATATGGTTCCTTTGGATGAAGTTCAACTGGAAAACGATCTCACCTATGAGGAAACACCCACCAAGATTCTGGAAACAGCTGAGAGAATTACTCGTACCAAGACTATCAGGTTTTGCAAAGTTTAATCGAATCACCATTCCGAGGAAGAGGCCACGTGGGAACGTGAAGAAGACCTGAAGAAAGAACACCCACACCTATTTGCTAACCAACCTGAATCTCAGGGACGAGATTCTTCTTAAGGGGGATAAGTTTGTAACATCCCAAATTTTATGATTGCAGATGTTACTAGAAGCATGCATCATATCTTTGCATCATGGCATCACACAATAAAAGCCACATCAAATACTTTCCCTAAACCCTATAGTCATATAAAGACAAAAAGGGGTAAAACAAAATCTAACCTCCTAAACCCTTCCAAAAGTGTTATTTTATAACCCCATACTAATCTTCTTATTTTTATAAAATTTTAGAGACCAGTCTCAAGTAATTCGGAGTCCGTTTACAAAAGTTATGAAACAACGAGTGAAACAGAAAAAAATAAAAAGGATAAAAAAGATTCTAGCCTAATGGGGCGGCTAAACCAGCCCATGACCTATCACTGCCCCGCCTGACAGAGTGGGCAGCGCGTAGCGCGTAGGCCAGCCCAGCAGACGCCACCAGCAGCCCGCACCGCACACCCGCGGCCACCGACAGGCGGGCCCCACCGCGTCATCTTCTCCGTGGAGATCGGGACGAACCCGCCGTTCGCTGCCGCCTCTGGAACCGATTCCGTCCGAATCGGGAGGAGCTCCGCAAACCCCGCCCCAAGTCCTCTGGACTAATTAAATCGTGCCCGGCCGCCCCAAAACCCTAGACCCTTTTCGCTCGTTGTACCGCCGCTGGACTACCGCTCACGAGCTCGCCGCCGACCTCGCCGGAGCAGCGCCGCTGCCGCCCAACGGTGACCTTTCTGAAAACCTCCGCTGCTCTTTTCTTCCCCTTGCTGAACCAGTTCATCTCATATTTTTTCCCCTCTATAGCACACCACCGCGAGCTCAATTCCTCGCCGGAGTCTTGCTGGCGTCCGTGAAGTCCAGTCGTCGTTAGCCGTCTACCGGGGAGGAGGTGGTCCACGCCGATCTCGGGAACAGATCCGTGAGGAGGAGCCGCACGCCGTCCACCACTCCCTCATGCCGGGGAAGCTCCGCACCGCCGCCGCCCACCATCACCGACGCGCCGCCGCCATCCGCCGTCGACCTCGTCGCCGCTCACCACGGTAAGCCACCGGCCACCCCCCCCAGCCGTATATTTCCAATCCAACGGCTAGGATTAGATGGCCAGGCTGAAGGGGTACCAGACAATCCCCTCGCGCCACGTGACAGCCCGCGTCAGCACGCTGAGTCAGCCCGCGTCGGCCTGCTGGACCAATCTCTGCACGCCACTTGTCGCGGCATAGTTGGCTGTCATCCTGTCTTTTTCTAAAAAGGCCAGAAATTGTTTTAATCTCGTTTAATTCATAGTAATTTAATTTGTCCAAAATTTGTGTATAATATACCGTTGGATTCGCAAAATTGAATAGAACACAGATCTACAATAATATTGCTGGTTTACTGCAGTAATCTTGCAGTAGGATTTAAAGTTTAGATTGGAGTATTTTAATTCGAGAAAAATATGCGTAACTCCGTTTTAGTTGATTCTTGTTGCGTTGGCTTTGTATCTAAGAGATCTTCTGTGGAAAATTGTTACTTCATGCCTAGAGTGTTCAGATCTGTTTCGAGGTAGATTGGAGCTGTAGATTTATTTATGAGCATGTTTAATTAAGTTTTAACCCCAAAATACTTAAAATCTGTGGGAAATCGATACTAATGACATCCCCAACTCAACAACACCCCATAATAAAACCCTTGGTCGAAGTTGAATCCATCCTTGTATACTACCATGTTGCATGCATGCATTTTCACCTTCGTGGCATTGTTTTGTGCAAGTTGTGATTGGATCTATGTTTGTGTTTCATTAGATTGCTCGGGGTGCGCTGAGGAGTACTGTTGTGTAGAGTGCTACTCAGATCAAGGCAAGTTACACCATTTGTACATATTATGTCCTAGTTTTTGACTATGCATGTTTTTACTCTTCAAATCTTGTAGTATGCATGTGTAGGTCTTTCGTAGATTTTCTTAGTACTATTTTTGCAAGTGTGGTTTTGTAGTATGCCATGAGTAGCTTTATACTTAGGAATTTACGTCCTATTAGGTTCTCCTGTTTTTTCTAAGTATTGCTTGCTATGCTATATATACATTAAGTACCGTTGGGGGGTTCGAAAGACTCCAAATTTTCTAAGTATGAGAGCTCTCTCGAGCGGATTTTCTTCTCCAAAACCCCCTTCAAAATAAAACTAAGTTTTCTTCTGGGCGGAATGCTTGTCGGGACCACGAGTGCGATTTTGGTGGAGGACGGCCGCCCAGGAATCAAAGAAGTCTGCCATGTTTCCGAATTCAGAAGCTTCCAGTGCAACCACAATACATATGGGCTCTGTCTTGGCTTAGTACTTAGTGGGAAACCTCACCGGGGTACCAACATTTGGAGGTTTTTGGCACGGTTGGATCCAGCTGGTAGAGGGGCTACTAAGGGAAGGTCTCGCCATGGTCTTGTCTGAAAAAGGAATTGATCGTGGATTGTGGGGAAAGTGCACAGCCTCTCGAGAGTATTGCAAACTGATCGATCAGCCGAGTTCACGGAAAAGAACACTTTGAGCATTTGAAGGATGGAGCCTCTGAAAGATCTTCCTCTCTCTCTTTTCCAAACTTAAAGTTTTGTAAACCCAGGGCGTGAGTAATATCGCCATTGGGTGGGATTTTGGGAACTTGGTGCGTAATATCCAAGTGCTAGGTTGATTGGACACTTGGTGAGTAATATCCACGTGTTCCATTCGAGCCTATACTACTTATCAAAGTTTACAAAGTAGGGTAAAGACTTCCTCTTTTCCTCTTACTTAGATAAAATTGGCCTTATGCAAAAGAACCCCAAAGCCTACACTTAGCCCTGCATGTAGAGATAGTCTTATTCTTTCCTTGGTGTAATTTGCCAATACATTCAAAGTATTGACCCAACTTGTTGGCTGCACGTCTTATGTGCAGAATCCGAAGACTGAAAGGTGCGTAGGGATCGCGGGTCTTCACGCAACTAGCCTGAGGCGTTGATGGACTCAAGTTTTACTTAGTTTCTGCTGTTTTATTTGAGCTAGCTATAAGCTATGCAAGTTGTAATAATTATACTCTGGATTATTCGTGTAATAATGACTTGTGTTTTACATGATATTCATCGACTGTGAAGTGCTAGCTATTGATCCAGGGACTAGCATGTTAATCACTGGGACTTAGGATCCTTAACGATCCGAGGTCGCAACATACGTATTTCTCTTGAACGGAGCAGCAGTTAGTTGGAGGAGTTCCAAACAACATGTGGTAGCTGGATCAACGACGGAGGCGGAATATGTTGCTGCTTCAGAAGCGGTGCAGGAAGCGGTTTGGATGAAGGAGTTCATAACAGAACTAGGTGTGGTTCCTAGTGCATTGGACCCAATGGTGATCTATTGTGACAACAATGGAGTGATGGCCAACGCCAAGGAACCAAGGTCTCATGAGAATTCCAAGCATATTAAGCGCCGGTTTCACTCCATCCGCGAGCATGTCAAGGATGGAGATATAAAGATTTGTAAAGTACACACGGACCAAAATGTAGCAGATCCGTTGACTAAAGTTCTCCCTAGGACAAAACATGATCAACACCAGAACTCCATGGGTGTTAGATTTATCACTATGTTAACTAGATTATTGTCTCTAGTGCAAGTGGGAGACTGAAGTAAATATTCCCTGAGAGGCAATAATAAAGTTGTTATTATGTATTCCTCGTATATGATAGATTTTTATTTTGCATGCTATAATTGTATTGATCAGAAACGACAATACATGTGTGTCTAATAAACAAAAAGGGTTCCTAGTTATGCCTCTCTTATAGACTAGCTTGTTGATTAACAAGATGATCAAGGTTTCCTGATCATGGACATTGGATGTTGTTAATAACAAGGTCACAGCATTTGTGAAATGATGTGATGAACAATCATCCGAAGTATAGCATTACGATCAAGTCATTATGTTTATATTGCTATAACATCATACGAAGTAATCTTTATCCTTAGACCATGAGATCATGTTAATTGCGAACACTAGGAGAGTATCTTGATAACATCAAACGTCACACCGTAACAGGGTGACTATAAAGGTGGGTTCAGTGCTACGAAGGTGTTATGTTGAGGTTCATGGATGAAGAGTGGAATTTTTCAATCCCGATGACGGATAGATATACTCTCGGCCCTCTTGGTGATATCACATTAAGATAGCTTGTAAGCAAGTGATGTGATCACTAGAATGTTATATCACGGGAATGAGAAAAGAGTGCATGTTGGTAACGAGATCAAACTAGGTATTTGGATATCGATGATCGAATCTCGGACATGTATTATATCATGAGACAAAGGGATTAAGTTACTAGCGTTAAAGGTTCTCACGATCACAGAAGTCATCGTTGAATGTGTAGGAGTCAGTATGGATCTCCAGGTCCTGCTTCTGATTATTGATCTGAGAGGATTCTCAATCAAGTATGCATTATTCGCGAACCGTAGGGTGACACACTTAAGGGTTTCCGGACATCATTTTGGAGCACATATATTTCAGACGAAAGGATTGCAAAGCGTAGGAATTGTTTCGATAGAAACCGGAATTGTTTCGGGTGAAATTGTGGAAAGTAGTTCTGCATGTGATATTGAAATGTTGCAAGGGTTTTATGTGAATGTTTGTTAATTAAAGTAATTAACAAAATTTTGAATACATTTAATAAAAGAGTTTTTTAAATGAGAGAGCATTAAACTTAGATAATTTTAATGCATTTAAAGTGGAGACTTTAAAAGAGAATGTGAAGGGGCATTTTAATGTGGAGGAGTTACCACCACATGAATGGGAGAGGTGAGGGGTCACCCCGCATGGGGCGTCGCCCGTGGGGAGGGGTACCCCCCCCCCCCTCCTCCTATAAAATGCCACCCCTCTCACCCTTCTTCCTCACACCTCCTCGTGAAGGATCTCTCTCTCCCTCTAGAATTATTCCCCCATGGTCTCGGATTAGCGAGATACATATTCCCGGTGGCATTTCGTCTAGAAGGAGTTGCTGCTTCCGCTGCATCGCTGGAGCGAGGAGGTGGAGGTTGTCCGGTGTCTTGAACGTGTGTGCGAGGATGGATGCGCTACTGATTTGCGGCGCTCGGACTTCCACACGATCTTGAGATTGGCAAGTGTACGACTACATCAACCACAAGTTCCTACTTGTTAACAAAACTCGTTGTCTTCGAGGGTAAGTTCTCCATGGATGTATGTCCACTCATTTCTCTATATCTAGTAGATAGATCTTGGCGTATAGTTCTCATCGTAGGAAAATGTTTGTTTCCTATGCTGCGGACCCAACAGTGGTATCAGAGCCTGATCTATGCGTAGGTTCTTTGCACGGGTAGTACACATATGTTTATATGTGGGCGATGATGATCATGTTATTGCATCTTCTATGTATTTTGGATATTGGTGGCATAGTGGGATGAAGCGGCCTGGACCAACCTTATATGTCATCGTACATGAGACCGGTTCCACGACTGACATGCAACTTGTTTTGCATAAGTGGCTGGCGGGTGTCTGTCTCTCCTATTATATTCAATATCTGATATACAATTATTTGCTAATAACTTGGTTATCCTCGTTGTCGTTCATGTTCGTAGGTAAGACCGGTTCTATCTCCGAAAGCCCTAAGCCACGTAAAACTTGCAATTGATAAATTAGAGGCGTCTAGTTTAGATCGTTGTTGGGCTAGTGTCTTGATATGGTAATGTTGTAAGTAGATGTATGATAGATACTCTTACAACATACTCAACGTCTAAGTTCCATAGACCTTGGCCTTACACACAAAGGAATGATAAAGATCATACCATGATGCAAATGATAAAGATCAAATGCATGAACCATATTATATCACTTTACACATTAGATGTTAGCATCTTATACTCCTAGTTTGGCG
This sequence comes from Avena eriantha, assembly GCA_910589775.1. Classification (NCBI taxonomy): domain Eukaryota; kingdom Viridiplantae; phylum Streptophyta; class Magnoliopsida; order Poales; family Poaceae; genus Avena; species Avena eriantha. The sequence continues at coordinate 213,111,830 of OU342740.1, forward strand.
CTTTTAGTAGTATTGTAAGATGATCCCTCATTTAGATATCAAGATAAAATGTGTTCTTCCTTAAGTATGCACCGTTCTATGGATCGTGTCTCGAGACATCACATGATGATCAGGTGTACTCGAGTCTACGCTTTCATACAACGGGTGTAAGATAGTTTTACACACGCGAGTACTAAGGTTCTTACTTGGCGAGCCTAGCATGTACAGACATGGCCTCGGAACACGGACCGAAAGGTTAAGCATGAGTCATATAGTTTATATGATGCCCATATAGATGCTCGCCTTTTAAGCTACACCGACTCACGTGATGATCGGACTTGGTGTAGTGGATTTGGTTCATGTAATCACCAAAAAGACACGAGGGATGTTGTTTTTGAGTGGGAGTTCATTAGTAATTTGGATTAGTTGAACTCAATCTATCATAAACTTAGTATAAATAAACTTTACAAATTCTGTTGTAGATGGCACCACCTGCTTTTAATTTCAATGTGTTCATGGAGAAAGAGAAACTTGTTGTGAATGGTAGAAACTTCACTAACTGGGCTATGAATTTTAGGATTCTCCTCACCGCTGCACAAAAGCAATATGTGCTAGAGGCGCCGCTAGGCCCCCCACCAGCTCCTGATGCCCCTGATGAGGAAAAGAATGTCTATATAACTCATCAGGAGGACCACAACTTACTTCATTCTGGCATATTGTATGGGCTAGATCCAGAACTTCGAAAGCGTTTTGAAAATGGCAATGCCTTTGATACCATGGGAGAATTGAAAATTATTTTCGATACCCATGCTGCCGTAGAGAGTTATAATGCTTCTAAAAAGTTCTTTAGTTGCATGATGGAGGAGAACAACACCGTTAGTGAGCACGTACTCAAAATGTCTGGGTACGCCGATTAGCTTGTGTCCTTGGGAATAATGTTTCCCATTGACTTAGGCATACATCGTGTTCTCCAATCTCTGCCACCTAGCTACAAGAGCTTCATGATGAACTATAACATGAAGGGCATGAAGAAGTCTCTTCCCGAGCTTCTGTCAATGCTTAAGACTGCAGAAGTGGAGATTAGGAAAGAACATCAAGTGTTGATGATCAATAAGACCACCGGTTTCAAGAAGGACAAGAAAGGCAAGCAGAAGGGAAAGAAGGGCGGGAAATATGTTGCCGCACCTAAAAAAGAAATCCCGAGCTGGCCCTAAGTATGATACCGAGTGCTACTATTGCAAGGGGACTAGCCATTGGAAGCGGAACTGCCCCAAGTATTTGGCGGAAAAGAAGGTCGGCAAGGCAAACAAAGGTATATGTGATATACATGTTATTGATGTGTACTTGACTAGTACTCGCAGTAGCACCTGGATATTTGCTACGGGATCGGTTGCTAATATATGTAACTCGATTCAGGGGTTGCGGAACAAGAGACAGCTAGCAAGGGATTAGGTCACGATGCGGGTCGGCAATGGATCAAGTGTTGATGTGATCGCCGTCGGAACGCTGCCTCTCCTTATGCCGTCGGGATTAGTTATAAATCTGAATAATTGTTATTTGGTGCCTGCACTGAGCATGAACATTGTATCCGGATCATGTTTGATGCAAAGTGGTTATTCGTTTAAGTCTGAAAACAATGGTTGTTCAATTTATATGGATAATATCTTTTATGGTCATGCACCTGTGTTGAATGGTTTATTTCTGTTGGATCTTGATAGTAGTATTACGCATATTCATAATGTTGATGCTAAAAGGATTAAACTTGATAATGATATATTTGTATATATGTGGCACTGCCGTCTAGGTCATATTGGCATTAAACGCATGAAGAAACTCCATTCTGATGGACTTTTGGAATCACTTGATTTTGAATCATTGGATACATGTGAGCCATGCGTTATGGGCAAGATGACTAGAACGTCCTTTTCCAGTTCAATGGAACGGGCGACAGATTTATTGGAAATCATACATACTGATATGTGTGGACCAATGAGTGTGTTGGCGCGAGGTGGATATCGTTATTTTGTTACTTTCACGGATGATTTGAGTAGATACGGGTATATCTATTTGATGAAACACAAGTCTGAAACCTTTGAAAAGTTCAAGGAATTTCAGAATGAAGTGGAAAATCATCGTAACAGAAAGATCAAATTTTTGCGGTTCGACCGTGGAGGAGAGTATCTTAGTTACGAGTTTAGCACACATATGAAAGACTGTGGAATAGTTTCACAACTCACGCTTGCCGGAACACCACAACGTAATGGTGTGTCGGAACGTCGTAATCGTACTTTATTGGATGGTTCGATCTATGATGTCTCTGACTGACTTGCCAGTGTCATTTTGGGGTTATGCACTGGAAACTGCTGCATTCACTTTAAATCGGGCACCATCTAAATCCGTTTAAACGACACCGTATGAATTATGGTTTGGAAACAAACCTAAGCTATCATTTCTTAAAGTTTGGGGATGCGATGTTTATGTGAAGAAACTTCAGCCAGATAAACTCGAACCCAAAGCGGAAAAATATGTCTTCATATGATACCCTAAGGAAACGATTGGGTATACCTTCTATCACAGATCCGAGGGCAAGGTTTTTGTTGCCAAGAATGGATCCTTTCTTGAGAAGGAGTTTCTCACGAAAGGTGTGAGTTGTCGGAAGGAAGAGGTTATTGAACCTTCTCTTCATCAAATGGCGAGTAGCGCAACACCGGAAGTTGTTTCAGAGTTGACTTCACCTAATGAAGAGAGAGCTAATGATAATGATCATGAAACTCCGAAAGAGGACACTACCGAACCTCGCAGGTCAAGCAGGACACGTGCAGCTCCTGAAATGTACGGCAATCCTATTATGAATTTCATGATTGATGAAATAGATGACCCTGCGACGTATGAAGAAGCGATGATGAGCCCGGATTCCAACAAATGGCTAGAAGCCACGAATTCCGAGATGGAATCCATGTACGAAAACCAGGTTTGGACCTTGGTGGACTTACCTCACGACCAAAAGGCCGTTGAGAATAAATGGATTTTCAAAAGAAAACTGATGGTGATGGTAATGTGACCATCTATAAAGCTCGACTTGTCGCAAAGGGGTTTCGAAAAATTCAAGGAGTTGACTACGATGAGACATTCTCTCCCGTAGTGATGCTAAAGTCGGTTAGGATTCTGTTCGCAATTGTTGCATATTTCGATTATGAAATATGGCAGATGGATGTCAAAACTGCATTCCTCAATGGTAATATTGAAGAAAAGTTGTATATGATACAACCTAAGGGTTTTGTCGATCCTAAGGATGCTAATAAGGTATGCAAACTTCAGCGATCCATCTATGGACTGAAGCAAGCATCCCGGAGTTGGAATCTCCGCTTTGATGAGGTGATCAAAGAGTTTGGATTTGTCCAAACTTATGGAGAGGCTTGTATTACAAGAAAGTGAGTGGGAGCAATGTGGCATTTCTGATATTATATGTGGATGACATATTATTGATTGGAAATGATATAGATCTTTTAAACAGTGTTAAAAGTTATCTAAACAGCAAATTTTCGTTGAAAGACCTTGGTGAAGAATCATATATATTAGGCATTAAAATCTATAGAGATAGATCAAGGCGCCTAATTGGGCTATCGCGCAGAGTACATACCTTGATAAGATATTAAAGAAGTTTAATATGGATGGAAGTAAGAAGGGGTTCTTACCGATGTTACAAGGCAAGACATTGAGTAAGACTCAAAGTCCGGCTACGGCGGAAGAAAGATAGATAATGGATAAAATCCCCTATGCCTCAGTCATAGGCTCTATAATGTATGACATGCTATGTACAAGACCGGATGTGGCACATGCTATTAGTTTGACTAGTAGGTACCAATCTGATCTAGGTTCGGAACACTGGATAGCGGTCAAGAATATCCTTAAGTACTTGAGAAGAACTAGGGATATGTTTCTTGTATACGGAGGTGAAGAAGAGCTAGTCGCTAAGTGTTATGTCGATGCTAGCTTTGACACCGATCCGGATGACTTTAAGTCTCAATCCGGATACGTATTTCTCTTGAACGGAGCAGCAGTTAGTTGGAGGAGTTCCAATCAACCTGTGGTAGCTGGATCAATGACGGAGGTGGAATATGTTGCTGCTTCAGAAGCGGTGCAGGAAGCGGTTTGGATGAAGGAGTTCATAACAGAACTAGGTGTTGTTCCTAGTGCATTGGACCCAATGGTGATCTATTGTGACAACAATGGAGTCATAGCTAATGCCAAGGAACCAAGGTCTCACAAGAATTCCAAGCATATTAAGCGCCGGTTTCACTCCATCCGCGAGCATGTCAAGTATGGAGATATAAAGATTTGTAAAGTACACACGGACCAAAATGTAGCAGATCCGTTGACTAAAGTTCTCCCTAGGGAAAAACATGATCAACACCAGAACTCCATGGGTGTTAGATTTATCACTATGTAAACTAGATTATTGTCTCTAGTGCAAGTGGGAGACTGAAGTAAATATGCCATGAGAGGCAATAATAAAGTTGTTATTATGTATTCCTCGTATATGATAGATTTTTATTTTGCATGCTATAATTGTATTGATCAGAAACGACAATACATGTGTGTCTAATAAATAAAAAGGGTTCCTAGTTATGCCTCTCTTATAGACTAGCTTGTTGATTAACAAGATGATCAAGGTTTCCTGATCATGGACATTGGATGTTGTTAATAACAAGGACACGGCATTTGTGAAATGATGTGATGAACAATCATCCGAAGTATAGCATTACGATCAAGTCATTATGTTTATATTGCTATAACATCATACGAAGTAATCTATATCCTTAGACCATGAGATCATGTTAATTGCTAACACTGGAAGAGTATCTTGATAACATCAAACGTCACACCGTAACAGGGTGACTATAAAGGTGGGTGCAGTGCTACGAAGGTGTTATGTTGAGTTTCATGGATCAAGAGTGGAATTTTTCAATCCCAATGACGGATAGATATACTCTGGGCCCTCTCGGTGATATCACATTAAGATAGCTTGCAAACAAGTGACGTGATCACTAGAATGTTATATCACGGGAATGAGAAAAGAGTGCATGTCGGTAACGAGATCAAACTAGGTATTTGGATACCGATGATCGAATCTCGGACATGTATTATATCATGAGACAAAGGGATTAAGTTACTAGCGTTAAAGGTTTTCACTATCACAGAAGTCATCGTTGAATGTGCAGGAGTCAGTATGGATCTCCAGGTCCCGCTTCTGATTATTGATCTGAGAGGAGTCTCAATCATGTCTGCATTATTCGCGAACCGTAGGGTGACACACTTAAGGTTGCCGGACACCAGTTTGGAGCACATATGTTTCATACGAAAGGATTGCAAAGCGCAGGAATTGTTTCGATAGAAACTGGAATTGTTTCGGGTGAAATTGTTGAAAGTAGTTCTGCATGTGATTTTTAAATGTTGCAAGGGGTTTTATGTGAATGTTTGTTAATTAAAGTAATTAACAAAATTCTGAATAAATTTAATAAAAGAGTTTTATTAAATGAGAGAGCATTAAACTTAGAGAATTTTAATGCATTTAAAGTGGAGACTTTAAAAGAGAATGTGAAGGGGCATTTTAAAGTGGAGGAGTTACCACCACATGAATGGGGGACGTGAGGGTTCACCCCCCATGGGGTGTCGGCCATGGGGAGGGGTACCTCCCCTCCTCCTACAAAAGGCCACCCCTCTCACACTTCTTCCTCACACCTCCTCGTGAAGGATCTCTCTCCCCCTCTAGAATTATTCCCCGAGGGTCTCGGATTAGCGAGATACATGATCCCGGTGGCATTTCGTCTGGAAGGAGTTGCTGCTTCCGCTGCATCGCTGGAGCAAGGAGGTGGAGGTTGTCCGGTAGCTTGAACGTGTGTGGGAGGACAGATGCACTGCTGATTTGCGGCGCTCGGGCTTCCACACGATCTTGAGGTCGGCAAGTGTATGACTAAATCAACCACGTGTTCCTACTCGTTAACAAAACTCATTGTCTTCAAGGGTAAGTTCTCCATGGATGTATGTCCACCTGTTTCTCTGTATCTAGTAGATAGATCTTGGCGTATAGTTCTCATCGTAGGGAATTTTTTGTTTTCTATGCTGTGGACCAAACAAAACCGTCGTGCACGATTGGAAGCCTAAAATTTGTGGGTGAACAATGGGGGCATCGGAGTAAAACAAAGCATTTGGTAGTCAGCTTAAACAAAGTTTGTGTGTACTTGCAAAAGATATTGGAAGGTTGCAAAATGGTACACTACATTAGGCAAACACATAATTTATTTACATGTTTCGTTGTGGACATGTATCCTTAATACGTAACAGACCTTGGTACAGTGCTGGCCAATTCAGCGCATTTAGGACATGTAGAAATGATGGTTCACATTGTCATCGGCAGGAGTTAAGTACAACACCGCAGCTTAAAAACCAAAGTGATCACCATGTTAACAGCCAGAAGCAAAATAAGGTCCAGTTAGCGTGCCCACACGTGCATACATACAGGTTCAGTGAGATCGATAAATTAGCAGGTTAAGCAACATCACAACATGATTGCCTTATTTAGTGGGGGGGAATTAAAATGAGTTGTATGATCGTCGAAGTGCTAACACAAAACCAAAAATATGTATGTGTTCATATCCTCCTAGCCAATTACCTAGAAAGAATTAAGGATCTCCTTCGTTACTGGTTGATAACACCCAATTAGAGCTACCTTAGGCATACTGAGACCAAGCCAATAACAAAACTTGTCATTACGGATTACTAGAAAAAAATTAAGCATGTATATCTCGGAATACACAGAAGCTGACAAAAGCAAAGTTATTCTTCCATCATACAAATAATATTACTATAGAGAGGGAACATCTATAAATAAATAAATAATAGGATGAAGTCACTTGAGTGCCTTTTTCTCTCGCCACTTCCCTCGCATCTTAACATACGCCGGTAGTCATGCTTAAAGATGTGGCGATCGCAAAAGTAAGTTGGAGTTAGGCACTTCTAGTGAATCTTGTTCTATGTAGTCACCAAAATCTCTATGCATTGTGTATATGGCAGCCCCAATATCTTCTTGAGATCTTGTTCTTCTCCATGTCCAATCATTGTTTCCCTTGTCTCAAAATCATTTTTTCCATCTCATATAGCTCAACAATATCCTGACTCAGAATGTTATTCACTTTCTTAAATATGTTATGCGTGTTCTTTTGTGCAAAATTTTGGCAAGTACTGTTTCTATGAATTCTAACAATAATACATACTCCATCCGTTCCACAATATAAGCATTTTTACTAAGTTGTTTTAGCTATCTAAAAAGACTTACATTATGGACTGGAGGTAGTACAAAATTTGAGAAACTTTAAAGGAAGAGCTTTTCTCCAAAAGACAAACATTATAATATAATCATAGTAGTGGCATTTGCTTCATGTTCCAGATGTGCTTTGAACTCTATCAGACCACCCTTCATGCCACCAAATTAATGACATCTCTTTTATCTCCCCTGGCATAATAATCTCAAAATGTCGGCAACATTTGAAATCCATCAAATTGACCTTATGCCCCTCAGTTATGACATAAAAACATAGCTAACATAGCTAATATTCTGGCAATATTAGCAAACTATCTACATAAAGTAAAATCTAACAGGAAGAAACCAAGATGATCCATAGTAACAACATAAACAAAGACATATACATGTACTCATTCGTCTACAATTACCAAACAATACACACCCATTAACTCAGAACGAACAATGCAAAAAACTGCGTGCATTGATATTTTGTGATACCTCTTGGCGAATCTAAATTGCTAGGTGTTTTTTCTCATCATCTAAACACCCATTTGACCATGAAAAAATAAAATTCAAAACACCATGAGGAATAAACCCAATGTATTAGGGCATAACGACATCAGTAAAGGTGTATAAGAACATGACCATTTATCAAATAAACTGAGGGTCCTAGACGGAGACAAACCTGGTTGAATGTTGTATGCCGCGATCATGGAGAGGCTCCATGGATCATCTCCTGCAGGTTGCGATGTTCAACAATGCGTTATAGAGAAAATGCATGAGTTCAAATTTGTATGGGTATTTACTGCAAGTAGCATCAACTTGGTTTAACAGCTAGCTGATGCTTCTCCATGTCTACACATAAATATAAATTCAGTTGTACCAGATCCACTACTAAAAAATTGATTACTGCATCACCAACATCAATAAAATTTGTTAGAACCATCATGTAAGTTCCCTTTCATCACTTCGAACTTCACTTTTTGCACCAGCACGCAATTATCTAAATCTTTAGATAGCATGTTATTTCCTTCACACACAAAACATGAAATCGACAACTAAGAGCTTTAAACTGAAATATAGAACTGAAGATGGTAGAATAGACTTCCAAGAGCAACCCTTTAAATGCATAATCAAACACACTATTTAAATTTATTACTCCATCTGGTTACATGCCATTTCGGCAATCACTTGAATTGACAGTTGTAGCCTTTTCAGACATGAAAGCTAGTCATGTTGTGGCATGTTGTGGCTGTTAAAACTTGCAAGCGCAATCTTTACAGTTGGGAAGCCCTGCTATGCTCTACTACATGTATGAATTCTCATAAATATAGCAACATTTAAAGGATTTCTCTTTAGACTATTGCAATCATAAATTGATTATTATACTTTGAAAAGAAGATGGTTTTAACTTTTTCAGCAGCCCTGTAGTATCCAGTAGAGATGTAAAACTTACTTAACACTGAACCAACGTATAGTGCTAATCTATTTATATTAAACACTATTTACAAAGCTTCATTTATAATGTATTCTATTAATGCCTAACTATACTTGTTTACAATAACTTTCATAGATGATGTACACCTTGCAACAATTATGCCTATCGGTAAGATATATCATTTTACACATTGTTATATTCAGCTAAAGATATATGCAAATATCATTGGAAAAATGGATTTAAGCATCCAGAATGGTTCACCAAATGAAAAACGTGACCATATACAGATATGACAATTGTGAAAGCTCATGACTTCAAACATTCTCAAATAAATACCTTAATCAATTTCACTTGGTGACATAGATAGTTTTTTGTGGTTGAATTTTGATTAATAATTTAATAAAATAGTATGCAGTATGCACTACCCAAATGAGATAACAGAGGGAAAACACCATGGAGGGGTACAGAAATTGTTGGTAGTGATCCTAAAGAGCAGAAAAAGGAACATCTTAAATAGAACTATGCATGACAGGGGAAGGATGTCGTAATTTGTATGCAAAAGGCCCAAGAACAAATATTTGTAAAAATCATCTAACCTTCAAACTATCTCTAGTAAAATAGTAGCAGAACATGGCATGATGCAGGCTATTGTAAGGCTAGAACTGATTTTCCAGTAGTTGAATATGAATGTTGACAAATACATCAGTATATCAGAAAACTAACAGAATACCAAAAATATCGTTTACATACCACATTATTCATTTATCCTATGTATTCTATCTCAATGCAAATGCTATCTTGTAGAAATGGAAAGGAGAATGCAATAGCAGAAGCTCTGGAAGTCGACAAAACTCAGCTCTCAACTTAGGTCGAGAGAGCACAATTAATATGGGAAATGTATGTGAACTCACCTTTAGGATGAGCAACTGTATGATATGTGCACTTATGGGAATTCTGATTTATTTTGAACATGTACCTTTTTGGTTTGTGTTTTATACAATGCCTCATAGATTTTGATGCCTCACAAATTAGATGCTTGTACTTATTGAAGAGATTATTAATGTTTATGTAGCATTAAGAGGCCAGGCTGCAAATTATTCTACGGGAGATATGTAATAGAGACATAAGCTAGTGATCTTTTCTCTCATTTTCCTCCATAAGAGATATGAAACAATTGAGTGGATGAACAATTACATCTTACTCCTAGGCAGTGATTAAGATAAATTCTGCTAGAAGTATAGAATTATCTACAAAAGATTAATTGTGTGGATGACCTGTATTTCTCGTAATACCATGGATATTATTGTAGAGATGACAAAACAAGTGTTCATTGTATACTTCCATAAAAACAACCAACAAAGGACCATCTCTATGAGAAATAGGTCGGACCGCTATATAATGAGGTTAAAGTATAGGCTCTAGATTGATATATTCTCAACCTGAACCTATTTCTTATTTTGAAAACAAGCTAATATTGCATAGTAGGTATCTCCATTCGAAACCTAAAAAAATAAAATAAAACTACACCATGCTTGAAAAAAAGAACCTACTCTTGTCGATTATTTGTATTATTCCAATTTTATCGTGTGTATATCTTGAACACGAGGCTATTGTAGGAAACACAAGAGTATAACATTGATATATAACCATCACATTAATTGATTAATTTTTGATCTGCTACAAAAAATCAAGATTGCTAAAAAAAGAACCGCAAACTAACACATACCCTAGAAGCACCAGACCTTTCATATTCCTCTCTTCTTAATGAGAAGGATCTATGCAAATAGACAAGTGGTAAATCCGCTCTTTGATCAGATAGAAAATGAAAGACAATTGTGTGGAAACAACTACAACACTGCATAACCCATTTTTCGAGGGGCGAACTTGATCAGTAAACTAAATTTAATTACATAGATTAATGATGCGAAGTGGCTAAGGAAATCAATAACTATTGATGGGTAGTATAGCTTTTCATCAGAGTGCCAACAAAATAGACAATTAGTGGTTCAGATTGGCCAATTTTATTATTATTTTCATCAAAGTTGGTTCTATGGTTACCCCCACAATCCAACATCCATGGTCCTTCAACTGTTTTGTGTGTCCAGTGTAGGAGCCGAAATATTTTCAAAGAAACATGAAGTTAATATTGTCAAAAGATTTAGATCACTAATCTATTTAGTTGTAGGTTCCTCTTTTGAGAGTCTGTCGAGAAGCTAGATATGCGCAATGTTAAGACATTGGAAATTAGAAAGATAATTACAGGAGCATATCTATATTACCCACCACCACCTGCTTGTGGAATCGCTCGCCGTTCTCTGCCACTAGAGACAAAGAAAGGGGAGGAGGAGGAGAGAGAGGGGAGAGACCAGCGGTAGAGAGAGTAGTGGATGCCCTGACCTTTTTTCGTCATTTCCCCTCACATGTGCATCGGTGTCACCTCCGCATGATGCTCATTCGCCGCCGCCTCCGTGTGATGCCCGACCGTTGTTGTCGACGTCCGATGCTTGGCCACCACCTCTAGGGAGGTGAGAGACGGGAGAATAAAAGATAGGGTAAAGGTCTTCATCAGGATAGAGAGAGCCAAGAGATGAAGAGAAGTTGAGCAATAACTCCCCCATGAACTGACTCCTCCGCTGGGCCCACAAACTGTGACACGAAGTAGGACGGGCTCTGTCCCCTGCCCCAAAATAAGCGACACGGCATAGCGGAGTCCCACAACCAGCGGCACATGGATTCAGAGCGCACCGCAGATGGCAGCACCGCGCGCCGCAGCCACCATGCTTAAGCTATTGATATGGCCACCATGCTTAAGCTACAGATAAATTAGCATACATATTCCAAAAATTAAAAATTAACAACATAGGGTATGCATTCATATGATATGTGGCAGTACGTTTTTTGGCTTCAAGAGGGTGGTTGTAAGCTTGTAGCCCAAATTCTTGAGAAGTATTTGAACGCCGAAGTACAGCTAGTCACTATATACAAACATTCTATAATAATTTTACTCAAATGGAAATGATCATAAGGATGATCTATGTTACCGGTTATGTATGCTATAAATTGCATGCTGCATCAACCTATATTACATTACGTAATGGCGAAAACATCTAAGAGTTATGTATGTTTTTTGCACATGTATCATAAATCAAATCATGGAGTTCCTGCGCTATAAGAGGACTAAATCGACTTTAACATATATATAAGCCAACATGAAGGGATAAAACTCAGCCTGAACATGCAGATAGTCGTGTGGAAAATCAATCCAAGGATGATCAAGATAGGTGGATGATCAAGCTAGGAACCTACCTGGTATTCACTTTGATTTTTTGTTTTGTAGCATGGGTGGAGTCAAAACATCAAGCCACCAAGCAGCTAAGTTGAGCAGCGGCTGATAGTATCCAATTAGAAATAAGAACACATTGCATACAAAGATCAGCAATATTAGTGTGAGATCAGAGCATAGGCGAAGGATTTCATAAAATACAAATCGACCTCTCCCCTACCTTACACAAGTGAATCAATTGGAGGCATGAATCACAAAGGTCAACTGCTGCTACCTTGAGCGGAGGCTCGTTTGCATGGAAAGACAAAGGTGATTTTCCCCTATCTTGCAAGGTTGCGTACGCGACACAATCCATAACAGGAGGCGACGATTAGATTGTTTTTCTAACCATGAAGATCAGACTTTAGGTGACTCCTTGCACCTCTCCAGATTGCAGAGCCGCCGGGATTTCTGTGGGGGAGGAGAGAGAGGAGAGGCCAAGGGTAGAGAGAGGAGTGGACGTCCTAACCTTTTCCCATCATTTCCCATCACATGCGCATCGCTGCTGCCTCCACGTGATGTCCGACCGTCGTCATCGATGTCCAATGCTCGGTCGCCACCGCCAGGGAGCTGAGAGACGAGAGGATAAAAAATAGGGTCTTCATTGGGACAGTGAGAGGCGAGAGATGGAGACTCCCCTGCTGGGCCTACAAACAGCAACACAGAGCAGCACGAGCATCGTCCCTTGTCCCAAAAGAAGCAACAGGCCCACAACCAGCGGCACATGGATTCAGAGCGCCACAGATGGCCTCACCATGCGCCGCAGCCACCACGCTTAAGCTACAGATATTCAAGGAAACACAAAGTTGAATAATATTATCTAGATATTATATTGGCGAGTTTTGATTCTTCAATTTTTTTTGATTTTAAAACTCGGTAGAGGAAGGCCTGATTTTATTTTATTGTGGACTTTATACAGAAAAAACATCACGTGAGCAGTTGAGGAAGTTCATGGTTCCAACAACATGCATCTCTTTGTTTTCTAAATGAAGTTGTATGCTTATTTGCATGATAAATATGCATAACACATGGTTAGAGCTTGTTCACATATCCAGTTGTATGATGATAGATATGTGTGTTCTTTGGATCGGTAAGGTAAAAACATGTAATTTTGATATTGTTCGAATGTACTTGTACATATCCTTATTTATGTTACTACATATATACATGTTAGGTTTTGGAGTAACCACTTTTGGAATGATTACATGATTCTTTGAATCTGTGTCGGTCCGTGCAACATAGTAACTTGTTTGCCCTGTTATCCTTGTAAATGTAGCATCAAATTTTGGTGGTGAATCATATAATACTTGAAGAGGCAGCACAATTGGATATTAGAGAAAAGGATTTGGCATTGTACTAGTTTTTCCACGATGGCAGAAAGACGTATGGCTTGCCGTCCCTGGTCAACACAACCACAACCATCTACTTCACCTTAGTTGGAACTTTCAACTATTGTAAACCATTGCACTGAAGCTGCTTTGGGGAATAGTGTGATCATGTCATAGCCCCTGGTTACAATAGCAACTACATCATACATATTCCCTTTTCTCTTTCTCATTATTCCATCTCCAACTTTCATGAATTTTGGCATTCCAATCCTACAAGTATTCTGCCGATCACAATGCAATACGTATGCCATCAACAGTGTAGTATAATCCTCTTCAAATATCATATCATGGTATGATGAACCTCTTTTATTTTGCGTTTCGATACTAATATTTTTACCTTTGTCCCTTCACTTTTTCTGGTTAAAATGTTTTCTACTTTTTGAACAAATGATCTGCTCTTATGTTGCCTGTAAACATTGTTATGCTAGAACTGTAATATTGTACATTATTTCACTCTATGTGGTTAGGGGTGCCCACACACCCCATATGTGGTTAGCGCGCTCGATCTCAAAACAGGTGTTAAGAAATCGGGTCCTAGGTGGACACAAGTGTGCGGGTAAAAACCAAATAACATCTATTACTCGTCGGTACCTCTACATTATATCTATTTCCAGCATTTTAATTGACAAGTTGTAATGAAAGACATGGTAATCTCCACCATTAATCATGTACCAACCCCCAACAACGGTGGAACATCGACAACATGAAGCAGCACCTAAGCAAGAAACTATGACTCGCAAGGCCGACTGTCTATCAAACAATAGGCAATAGGATAAGCCGATAGGGGTGCCCACACACCCCATATGTGATTAGCGTGCTCGATCTCAAAATAGGTGTCAAGAAATCGGGTCCTAGGTGGACACAAGTGTGCGGGTAAAAAATAAATAACATCTATTACTTGTCGGTACCTCTGCATTATATCTATTTTCAGCATTTTAATTGACAAGTTGTAATGAAAGCCATGGTAATCTCCACCATTAATCATGTACCAACCCCCAACAATGGTGGAACATCGACAACATGAAGCAGCGCCTAAGCAAGAAACTACGACTCGCAAGGCCGACTGTCTATCAAAAAATAGGCAAAGGATAAGTCCAAGGCAATATAGGCTACATGGGATATAACTGGTACAGAAAGCTAAAGCATCGATAACACAGGTAGCAATAGATCAGCATGAGGAAACAAAGACTATAAATGCAAAAATAGGTAGAAAGGGGGAGAATGCTCGCCCAGGAAATATGGCCGGAGATACATTATCCAAAGAACTTGTCGAAGCTCACAACATCTCATCGTCCTATCCAGGAAGAAGCAAATCACTGAAAGGAACAATCGATGCAACAATTAAAACTAATGCAAAAGAATCGGCATGATCATGATATGATGCATGACATGGCAAGTTAATGATGCAAACCATATTGAAAAGATATCATTTTCATAGCACATTGATGATACACTATTAGTGAGCCATTATTAACAAGAAATACTTATTTCCCAATTTTATTCGTCATGTTTTCCTTGCATAAATAGTTTTGATTTCACAAGTTTTCCATGATGCATTATGCAATTGCAAGTATGGAATGCACAATTGGAAAGGGCTCATCGCGCTGGTCGATTTAGACATATTATTTGTCAAATTCGGAATTACAGTTTAGAAGATATATATTTATTAATAAAAGGCTATTTAAAGGTATTTAAATAATTTCGAAATTTTTATTTATCCAAAAATTATTTTGGATGTCATATTGTTAATCCTTGAATTTTTCTGATCTCAAAACATATATTATTTGCCCCATTTGGAATTACCAATAAAAAGATGTGATTTATCTTTTAATAAAGCATTTAATTTTATTAGAAAAATATTTATTAGATTGCAATTCTGACAAAATAAACAGAGGGCATATCATGTTTAGCATGGAAAACTAAGCAACTTTAGTTCTGGATTTATTTTGAAATTCGTTATAGATTTGATTTAAATCTTGGTCAAAGGTTTGGTTAGGGTTTGAATTCGAATTTGAATTGTGTGAACTTTTGTTACAGGACTAGACTCAGCCGGTGTCGCTAATCACTGGGGTTAGGGTCATAACGGGGCTAGTCTGGTGCTGAGGTGGTGCGGTGTGGCTGACACGTGGGCCCGGGGTCAGTGGAGAAACACAAAAACGAAAGAAAAGAGGGCCGCCAGGGAATTGAACCCGCAACCTATTGGTCTGACCCAACAACAGATGAATAAGGTGACCACATGACCTAGTTTGGTTTAGTGTTAGGTCTAGGCTTGGTTTTTTGATAAGAAGGCGGCTGACACATATAGCTCTGAAGAAAAACTAATGGGCGTCAGGACTACACCTCATTAGTCAGCACGGCGGTGCATCTTGCGGGCACGGTTGCGAACACGTTGTTACACCGATCTGGCTTGTAGGTACTCGTTTTGAAGAAGGAAACTAGGGTTATGCAGTGGTACAAATGTCTCGGGCTAGGGCTAGCTGCACCATAAGCGGGCTTGCAGTGAAGGCGCGGCTGGAGAACTTGCAGCAGCAAGCTACTGTCTACGGCCATGGTAGCAAAGGCACCAGGGACGGCGAGCAGGGCACGATGGTTACAATAGCTTGGTCTAGGAGATGGAGGGCAGCGGGGCACTACTCCAAGAGCGACAGGACGTTCGTGGGGAGGCCGGCGATGAGAGGGCCAAGAGGGTGTAGATGGCAAGCGGTGGAGCATGATGACTGTTTGACGGAAGGACGGCGAGCTAGGGGAAGATAGGAAGGAAGCCGGCATGTCTAGGAGTCGAGGCACTCACTAAGAAGGTGTTGGGGTAGATGATTGTGCTCGAGGCAGAGGCGGTCGCTGACGTTGCTCGCGGGTGGTGAGGTCGACCTTGCCATGGTTCACGGTGGCGGCGAGCTCGCTCTGTCGAGTTCGAGCAGCGCCTCCATGTTCTGAATGATGCAGGGAACACAAGGGAAGCTCCAGGTGCTCATGGCCTTGCTTGGAACGCAGCAGAACAACGTGGAAAAGGAGACGTCGAGGTTAGGATTTTGGAGTGGCCATGGTTATCTTGTTGAGAAGAAAATGGGGTTAGGCTTCTCTCCCTTCTCCAGATGCGATCTGGTAGGGAGGTTTGTGGGGTGGTTGGGTAGGAGAAGAGGGAGGAGAACATGGTTGCGGTTTTTGTTTTTGCAAAAGGAGGAGAGGGGGGCGTCAGGTGGTTTATCTTCTCTCTCTCTTGGCTTCTTGCGATGTGAGAGAGAGGGAAAAGGGAATCAGAGGGGCATGTGCCGCTGGCCTGTTAGCTTCTGGCCAAGCAACAAAGGTGAGAGGGGAAGAATAATGGGGCAGGTGAGTGGGATGACGAGGAAGAGAGGAGCAAGCCTAGCTCGTGATCTCTATCGAGGGGGAAGACAAACAAGGAGGGGTTCTCAATGGTTAATGGGCCAGGTGGGCCGGGGTGGCTGGGCTGGACCAGGTATTCTTCTCTCTCATTTTCTTTTCTTATTTCTATTTTGTTTATTGGTTTTGTTTAATTGTTTTACAACTTCCAAACTAGCATTTATCTTCAAAACTGTTTGGACTTTTGTAGGGTGTTTGAATAGAGTAA
The DNA here is from genome assembly GCA_910589775.1 of Avena eriantha. Classification (NCBI taxonomy): domain Eukaryota; kingdom Viridiplantae; phylum Streptophyta; class Magnoliopsida; order Poales; family Poaceae; genus Avena; species Avena eriantha. The sequence continues at coordinate 213,128,849 of OU342740.1, forward strand.
TATTAGGCCAACCGAAAAGGACATGAGGGAATAACATAAGAGAAAGAGAGGATGCCCACATACATAATATGTGTATGTGCCAATTTGGGCATTTACAAGAATAGTGGATTTAGGGTTTTTAGAAAAGAATAAAAGCATTTGTTAGATATAGAACCCTAGCAATGGATTCCCACAAGCAAAAAACAAAAATAGAGAGTTTGCAAAGAGGGACAGAGAAGTATTGGTGATAACATTAATACAATCAAGATGAAATCAATGCTAGCATCATATGATGCTCAAATGCAATGTGGCATGATGACATGAGAATGATATCATGATGATGTACAAAACTAAAAACAACAAGCGATTTTCTAGTAGTAGTTTTATCTGGGGTGCTACACGTTGACACCACTCACAAGGGATCTCGTTCCTGAGATCCGCCTCATGGTACGGGGAAGAAGGCTGACGATCTGAATCATCTCACTTCATGTAAATACTTGCGACACCACTAACAAATATTCTTGTGTTACCTCGACATCGGTGACACCACCAACAAGAGGTCGTTGCTCACATTCGTGGAGAGGATACTCCAGACAACAAAGGACAAAGGTAAATGTATCAAAATATAAGGCCACCTCTAACTTTAGTGGGAGGAGAGGAGAGGTGCAACCTAATCCACTTCAATGTAGAAGAGCGAATAGAATGAGTAGTCGGCATGGGGGCCAATCCATCACGCACCCAAACTATTACTCCGCACATACAGTAGAAAAATCATGCAACCCATTCTCGGAATTTAGACTGAAGATCTTTACAAGCGTTGTTTGGAAACTTCGAAAAATAAAGGATTGATGCAGGCTCTTCATCGGATCTGACATAGATGATGTCGTTGCTTTGGAAAGCACCAGAAGATACAAAGAAACATTTTAGTAACTTTTGGGTCACTTGAAATGTACAACAGATGAAAGATTCATCAGATAGCAGGAAGATCGGATGTAGAAACACCATAACATGCGGAAGCAATCGAAACCCTGAAGGTACGACAGAAACCCAACCACGAGAATTCCTCGACTCGAAGAAAGGTAGGAGGGAAGGTTGAAATCATGCCAAGGCAAGAGGAGAATAGCACAGAGGTAAGGAGTAAAAGCAGACCTAATCAGATCGATCCAACCAATTTTTTGCACAAATAGTTTTGACACTCTACATCGACCGTTAGCTAGGTTATCCCACAAGCTGGACCAGTGGGGTATCACAACTGCTGAGCTCTGATACCACTTTGTAACACCCTTGAATTGGCCCTATGCAGATTTTAGCGCTTCCCACCAAACCCGCATAGAAACGATTCAAAGATTCCCATCAGGCACTTGCGTGTGGGTGGAAAACAAAGTAATACCATTACACAATAGTTCACGATGGAACCCACAAAACATATATATACAACAACGACTCAACGAGTCAAGAATATAGATATACAGTACAAAGATCCAAATCACCTTGAATACGATACAATATCTGAGTACGGATAGCATGCGAATGGGGCTAAGAGCCCGTAAGAATAACCAATGGCGTACATAACCCTACCCAGGCCAAGACAGAAGGGTAACCCTGCTAACGACGTCAAACTTATACCTGTTAAACAAAAGGGGTGCCGACAAAAGGCAAAGAAAAAAGGGAGAAGTCAGTACTGAGGCCAGTACACGGCGAGTCTTAGAATTTGGCAGTTCTCGCCTACATAGGTATGGTGCATAGTAGCGGCAGCGAAGCATGCACTAAACAACCTATAGAGACTCGATACAACTGTCGTCTATAAGAGAGGAATAAGAAAGACATATTCGGAACCAACCTGATACTAACACCAAACATATCCATCCTGATATTTCCCCCTCGAGACCAAACGAGGAAGTACTTCTAAGGAAACTCACATAGTTAGCAGTTTTGTTCATTCATTCCATGGTGGTTATCCAACTTACTAGTCATATTAGATCCAAGTAAAATTATAATAGTAATTATTTTGTTATAGTTGTCTATGGTCGAGAAACTGTGCTCCAAGTCGTCCATAACAACGGACATGACTTTTTGAAAAGATTTAACCCTGCACGGGTGCATGATGTGTCCAAAATTGAAGCCTATTTACCTTTTGTTTTTGCATAAATAGAGTAGGGATTTTTGTATTTCACCGCGTCTACACGCACTATTTTGATCTTGTTCAACAAGATCCCAAATGGTGGAGTCATATATGAACATATCAATTAGAGCTATCATATTGCGTAATTATATGATATTTCTAAGTGATAAAAGTCATTTTATGAATTTTCCTTTGCACCTGGAAGAATACCAATCGAAGAGGAGGCATCGGTATGGTTAACGACCACTAGTACGGGCGGAGCCCACCCGTACCGTCTGCCCGTACCAGGCGCCATCGCGACCGCCTTGTCAAATACTTCTCCCTGGTGAAGACGAGAGAGAAATCCGATATTCATAGCCACCAGAAACCACAAAACACCACATCCGAGAGGGATCTTAAGATAGAAATGAAGTTGTAAGAGCAATTCTTTGTCAGTATGATGGTGATGACCTTAATATCATTCATCATGCTAGCCGACCTTAAACGGGGCCCAAAAGAACTATCCTATGGTAGAAAAAGAATTCTTCGCAGTAGTCTTTTCCTATGATAAATTTAGATCTTATATCATGAACTCCAAAGTTAAGTACATATTGATCATGTTGGCTTAAAGGAAATCCTAGAAAGGACAGATGTTAAGCCAAGAATGATCCGTTGGACTCTACTTCTGCAAGAATTTGATTTACAGATCTTACAAAGGAAGGAAGAGGTGGAGGAATCATTCATGTACACTCAAGAAGCTGCTCATCCAAAAGAGGTATCATCTATGTACATACCTGTGGGATACACACTACCAAAAAGGAAGTTCTCCATATCTTCTTGCAAAGGTTTTAGTGATTTTCTACAACCGGTTTTATTCGAAGAGAGGAAGAAAAGAAACTCAAATGAGACCATATTCCCTCGATGATCATGGATTATTTAATCCTAAACATATATTTGTTCTGGATGATTTTCTACTATTTCCTTTGTATTATTTGATTTCCTCTTGTTTTTCTGAGTTCGTTGCAGGTCTTACGAGATTAGTACGAGCGGGCCATATGGCCGGATCCGCCTGTATCACTAGTCATTAAGACTGCAGATGCCCCAGTTTCGTTTTCACATAATCGGTACGACCGCACCGTACGGGCATAGCCCCCGTACGGCAGGTCGTTATCTATTCGTTGACCACCTTCAAATTTTCGTTCATCTAAAAAACATAATTTGAACCTCCGTGAAGTCGGTACGGATGGGCAGTACGAGCAGGACTCGCCCGTACTTCTTAGTCGGTTGACTAATTACCAACTTCAACCCGTGTTGTTTTTGGAAACAACCCGGTACGGGCGCGCCGTATGGGTGTGCGCCCGTACCGACTGGTCGTTATTACCCGAAATTCGTTATTTTGCACTTATTTGTTTCTATATTTGTTATGATTCTTTTCTTGTCCGGCCCTTTTCCTCCCAGTACGAATTTTACTTTGCCTCTAACCCTTTATAAGTCTCCCATAAGTGTTATATCCTTGTATTTATAATATAGATCTTCTCCACAATCTACTCCTTCCTCATGAACTCTTCGGAACCATGTCCTCTATATGGAGCACCCTTCAATAGAAGGAAGATCTCTATGGATCGTCTTCAAGGATTATGGAGGAAGACAAAGTCGTTGTACCTGAAGAGAAGAAATTATAAGATGAGGATGGATTCAAGCTGACAGAAATGCTAAAGGATAGGCGCAAGGTGTTCAGCCCGGGCATTGGAAAAGAAGGCAACTTTTATGAAGTTCAACTTGATTTAGAAGGAGATGGGGAGCTTTTCTTGAAGAAGGTGAAGAGACAAGGGAAGGAGATTCAAGTCTCCTTGGACAGGCTCAATCGTCGCATCAAGAAGATTGAGGTAAAATCTCCAGGATCTTCTAAATGTATTGAATTGTTGCGTCACTACCTGGATTAGATGGACCTGAAGATAATGAAAGGACTAGAGGCGAATCTCAACATCAGCCTCAGATCCATTAACGCTCAAAAGCAAACCATATAGATGTACAAGGCTCTTATTGAGGAGTTGGAGAAAGTCAATGGGCAATGCCAGATCTGTATCTTGATCCTGGAGACATCAAATAAGATGCTCTGTGCAAGTCTTCATGATTCTAGAGTTTATCCACCTGCAAATTAGAGAAGGACACCATAGTATCAAATAATCGCAAGGGATTACATGATCCACCCGGCTTGATTCCAAGCTTGGGGATCTATGAGAACATTGTAATCAATCTTATAGTTTTTTCATATTTACTTTTCAACACGCATGGTTAGGTTTAAATTTCTGAATTTTCATAAGTTGCAGCAATTGAGTTCCCTTTGTAAAAGAGAAGAATTATATCCGTTGAGTTATGAGCATTTATGATAATTGAAGTTATGTTTCATTTATGATTATTATATTAGATGATTGAACTATGTTCGGTGTTATGATACTTGTATAGCTGTTATAATTTTAGGGACTTCCACACCAATAAAAGTATTGATTAAGTTATGAGAAGAAGAACTCTTGTAGTATATTATAATTAAGAGTTTTTTAAAGCCATGGAAGTAATGAGGATGATAAAATAGTTGTACTGAAAAGAAGAAGAGAGAAAAAATAAGCAAAAAAAATATTAGCATACAAATATCAAAAGAGAAGAAGAAAGCAACTATCAAAAGAATCAAACATAGAAAAAGAAAAGAGAGAGAAGAAAAGAGAAAATGATCATGAATCTTCACTATTAAACTTAGCGCTCTATATATTTAAACTCCGTTACTATATGATATGTTGAATCACTAGTAGCTTCTTATAATTTCATTGATATTGAAAAAGGTGTGGAAGCCTCTAAGTTATATAATGTGTAACAGTATGGTAATACCACCGACGTATCTCTATATCCGATGTTCTATTCCTGCTTCAAATCCTACCTCATTTATTATAATGACTCGTGTCTCATGAACATGATGATCTCGTCCATAAGCCACCATCTTGCTCGGGGACGAGCAAGAGCCTATCTTGGGGGAGTTGATGCGTCCAAAATTGAAGCATATTTACCTTTTATTTTTCCATAAATAGAGTAGGGATTTTTGTATTTCACCGCGTCTACGCGCACTATTTTGTTCTTGTTTCAACAGGATCCTAAATCATGGAGTCATATATGAACATGTCAATTAGAGCTATCATATTGTGTAATTATATGATCTTTCTAAGTGATAAATTCATTTTAGGAATTTTCCTTTGCACCTAGAAGAATACCAATCGAAGAGGAGGCATCAGTATGGTTAACGACCACTAGTAGAGGCGGAGCCCGCCCGTACCAGGCGACATCACGATCGCCTCATCAAATACTTCTACCTGGCAAATACGAGAGAGAGATCTGACATTCATAGCCACCAGAAACCATGAAACACCACATCCGAGAGGGATCTGAAGGAGGGACTTGGTTGGGGTAAAATCCCAGCTGATCCAAGGATCATTGGAGGACAACGCATCATTCCCTTCATCATCAACCATTGCATCTTCATCGCCACCATTACCCGATCTTTCATCTATTAGATCTCTTTGTAATGCTAGATGCAATTGTGGTTTGCATTAGATCTAACCTCATACTTTAATCTATTCATTTTATTATGATGATGTTGTTGATTGCTTCCATGAGTGAGTAGTTCCTTTGTTCTTAGGGAGATGGAGAAACTCTAGCACCATTATGAACTTGTAATAAAGATGATATATTCTTGTGTTTGTATGACTTCCTTGTCTATGATATAATTATGATTTTTGTTTGATCTCTATCTTTCGATTATATGCGTAGTCCACCGCATATCATTTGCCTTCGGGACTAAAGGGAGGGAGAAATCCTTTGGACAAGTCTTGGAAGCGTACTTGGAATGCCCCATGACAAATTGGCGATGGCTCGTAACCTACACGGTCAAAGGGGGATTACAGAGAGACTCCCTAAGCTAACTACGATAGTCATGGGGAAACCCTTAATTGCGGTGGTTTGTATGGGCGATTGCTCTCAGACATCGTAGTGGTTATTTAGAGGTGACCTCACACTTGGCTCAACAAAGTGGCTTCCTACGAGCCTTGTCGTGAACATCTTATTATGGGACTCTCTCCACACATATCATGACACAATAAGTATGTTATCTTGGTTGCACATAACAATTATACTATGCGGGTGGTGTATCCTACATCCCCGAGAACGTTTTAGCCCTATTGAGTTCAACCACACTTTCACATAAACTTGTTACTTGTTTTATTTTTACTTGTTTTAGTTACTTTTTTGCAAACAACCATAAACCTTTCAAACACCCTTTATTTGAGATAAAAGATAGCTTAGAAGTATACTTTGGTAGAGAGTAACGAGGGGCATAAAGACCGTTACCAATACCTCTCAGTGAGTTTGATATCTTTACTTTGAAACTAGCTACAATTGGTCTTTGCACTTGCAGTCATTAGTGCACCAAAGTTTCCACATGCACTTCCGCCCTTTTGTGAGATCAATTAACATACACCCATCGGTATGTCGGTGGGGCCTCAGACACAACACTTTCTGAGACCAAAAGAAAGTACATGGGGGATACCCAAAAGAGCTACCTCTACGAGGTATAGCTAATCCTCGTACGGACCCTAAGGTTGCATGCACTTGTCACGCGAGTAGAGGCCATAGATAATATATTCCTATGACAGAGTGTTGCACCTACGCAACAGTAATAAACGCAGATCGAGCAATAGGTAATAAACATGGCATACATGGCATAGGTACAGTAGGTAACGTATAAAGCCCAAACTAATTTTGTGGCCCCCAATACAGTACTTTGAAATAAGGTAATAAGGCGATAGGGGTGCCCACACACCCCACATGTGGTTAGCGAGCTCGATCTTGGAACAAGTGTCAAGAACTCGGGTACTAGGTGGACACAAGTGGGCAGGTAAAAACCAAATAATATCTATTACCCGTTGGTGCCTCTGTATTATATCTATTTCTAGCATTTTAATTGACAAGTTGTAATGAAAGCCATCGTCATCTCCAACATTAATCATGTACCAACCCCCAACAACGGTGGAACATCGACGACATGGAGAAGCACCTGAGCAAGCAACTATGACTCGCAAGGCTGAATGTCTATAAAACAACATGCAATAAGAGAATTCCAAGGCAATATATGCTATAGGGGATATAACTGGTACGGAAAGCTAAAGCATCGATAACACAGGTAGTAATAGATTAACAGGAGGAAGTAAAAACTATAAATGCAAAAATAGGTAGAAAGGGGGAGAATGCTCTCCTAGAAAACATTGCCGAAGATACATTATCCGAAGAACTTGTCGAAGCTCACAACATCGCATCGTCCTATCCGGGAAGAACCAAATCACTAAAAGGAATAATCGATGCTACAATTCCAACTAATGTGGAAGAATCGTCATGCTCATGATATGATGCATGACATGGCAAGTTAATAATGCAAACCAATTGAGAAGATGACATTCTCATAGCACATTGATGATATAATATTAGTGAGCCATTATTAACAAGAAATACGTATTTCCTAGTTTTATTCGTCATGTTTTCCTTGCATAAACAGTTCTGATTTACAAGTTCTCCATGATGCATGATGCAATTGAAGTATGGAATGCATAATTTGAAAGGGCTCACCACGCTGATCGATTTAGACATATTATTATTCGAATTCAGAATTATGGTTTAAAAGATATCGATTTATTAATGAAAGGCCATTTAAGGGTATTTAAATAATTTCAAAAAAATTATTTATCCAAAAAATATGTTGGATGTCATATTGTTAATCCTTGCATTTTTATGATCTCAAAACATATATTATTTGCCCCATTTGGAATTATCAATAAAAATATGTGATTTATCATTTAATAAAGCATTTAATGTTATTAACAAAATATTTATTAGATTGCAATTTTTAAAAAATAAAAAAAGGGCATATTCATGTTCAGCATGGAAAACTAAGCAACTTTAATTCTGGAATTATTTTGAAATTCGTTACAGATTTGATTTAAATCTTGGTTAAAGGTTTGGTTAGGGTTTGACTAGGGTTTGAATTTGAATTTGAATTATCTGAACTTATGTTATAGGGCTAGACTCAAGGGTCAAGGTGATGACGGGGCCAGTCTAGTGCTGAGGTGGCGCGGTGTGGCTGACACGTGGGCCCAGGGTTGGCCGAGAAAAAACGAAAGAAAAGAGGGCCACTAGGGAATTGAACCTGCAACCTATTGGTCTGGCCCAGCAACAGACAAACAAGGTGACCGCATGAGCTAGTTTGGTTTGCTGTTAGGTCCAGGCTCGGTTTATTAGAAGGCGGCTGATGCATATAGCTCTAAAGAAAAACTAACAGGCGCCGGGACTGAACCTCGTTAATCAGCGTCGTGGTGCATCTTGCGGGCACGATTGCGAACACGTTACTACACCGATCTAGGCTTGTAGGTACTCGTTTTGAAGAAGGAAACTAGGGTTATGCAGTGGTACAGATGTCTTGGGATAGGGCTAGATGCACGATAAGCGGGCTTGCAGCGAAGGCGCGGCCAGAGAACTTGCAGCAGCAAGCTGCTGTCTATGGCCGCAGTGGCGAAGGTGCCGGGTACGGCGAGCGGGGCACGATGGTTATGGTAGCATGGTATGGGAGATGGAGGATAGCGGGGCACTACTCTAAAAGCGACAGGACGTGCATGGGGAGGCTGGTAGGTAGAGGGCCGAGAGGGTGTCGATGGCGAGCGGTGGCGCACGATGTATGTTTGACGGAAGGATGACGAGCTAGGGGAAGAGCAGAAGGAGGCGGCCAAGTCTGGGGGGTCGAGGCACTCACCAAGAAGGTGTTGGCGTAGATGATCATGCTCGAGGCGGAGGCAGTCGCTGACTGTGCTCGTGGGTGGTGCAGTCGACCTTGCCATGGTTCACGGCAGTGGCGAGCTTGCTCCGTCGAGTTCTAGCAGCGCCTTCGTGTTCTGGCCAATGCAGGGGACATAGGGGAATCTCTAGGTGCTCGTGGCCTTGCTTGGAACGCAGCAGAACGACGGGGAGAAGGAGATGTAGAGGCTAGGGTTTTGTAGTGGCCATGGCTATCTTGTTGAGAAGAAAATGGGGTTGGGCTTGTCTCCCTATTCCAGATGCAATCTGGTGGGGAGATTGGTAGGGTGGTCGGGGTATAGAGAAGAGGGAGGAGAACATGGTTGTGGTTTTTCTTTTTGCAAAAGGAGGAGAGGGAGGCGCCAGTTGGTTTGTCTTCTATCTCTCTTGGCTTCTTGCAATGTGAGAGAGAGGGAAAAGGGACTTGATGAGGATGGAGTTGTGATGTACCTCCGCCAATTCCCCGGCAACGGCGCCATAAAATAGTCTTGATGGCAACAAATGTTGCCACTTTTCATTGGGACTTTTCGTGGCAAGTTTGAATAGCAAGGTAACTCCCACGACAACTGCTTATTTTCTGGCGCCATTGTCGAGGAGTTGGTGGAGACATATCACAGCGGTTGTAGTGTGGTTAAACTCCCACACCGACTACTAGATTATTTTACGGCGTCATCATCTTCGTCAACTTGTGCAGAAACCCAAGCTTGGGGAGGTTGCACCACTGTGAGCTTTTTCTTCTCCTTTTAGATTTTTGAAGTATTTTATTTGTTCTTGTTTTTAGTCTTTTAAAGTTTTGCTTTAAAAACATAAAAAAACATAAAATTTAATTTCAACCTTTTATTAAACATGACTAGGAAAAATAAAAAAATTAAGCCAGGAACAAGTCTATTCGCAAACAAGTTTGATTGCAACATTGATCTTGAGGTGTTGGGGACCATAGTCTGTAATTGTTTTTCTAATGGGAATGTAGTAGCTACTCATTGGCATCTTAAAATCCTTGAATATTCATGCAAAACTCTAGGGGGCCCAAACATTGATCCTAAAATAGTGAAAGTATAATTATTTTCGCACTCCTTAAAAGTAATAACTAAAAGATGGTATGATGATGCACCTAAAAGAGATTTACAAACATGGTACAATATGAAAGTGTCCTTTCTAGAAAGATTTGGTAAAAGGACTCTTCATTGCAAAAAAATGATATGTGATTTCAAGCAATATGAAAATGAACCTATCACTAGTGCTTGGGTAAGGTTTAAACAACTCACACATAAAGTAGAACATGGGTTGAAGGATTGGTTGCTTGCAAGAAGTTTTTATGAAGGCCTTACACATGAATCTAAGCATTCCCTAGATAACAAAACAGAGAAATCATTTTTATATCTAAATCCCCATGAAGCATTTATGTTGTTAGATGAAATTATTGTAGAAACTCGTATCAACAAGATCTTAAGTGAACTCAACCCCAATTTTTCCCTTAGGATAACTCTTGGTGAAAACAAAGTAGAAGTGAAAATCTTAGAAGATTCTAGCATGATCTTTGGGGACCAAAATTTAGAGTCACCAAAAAGAAAAAGGGAAGAAATTACTGTGATTGAAATGATAAAGAACCAACAAATGATAAAAAAGTAGAAGAAGTCAATATGCTAAGTGAAACAAAAGAACTTCTACATGATCTTGATAAATGTAGCTTGCATGAACTCATTCATTTATTACAATTTTTTCTAATGATCCATCCTTTAATGGTCATCAAGCAGGATTTGGTTCTTATTTAGCAAATTATGTTATAAAAGAAAAGATTGAAAGATACAATAGAGAAGCTATGATACCACCTAAACTTGGGGATGTACGGATTCCCAAGGAATTAATCACTATTGTAAAAGACACACATCATGCTATTTTAGATTTAGTATCTAGTGTCTTAGTTTTATCTGAAGAGCTATATGACTTATTTGAATTGAAACCTATGGGAAAATGCTCAATAGATCTTTTACTTGTTGATGATTCAACTAAACATGCTCTAGGAAAAGTTCAAGTTAATGGTTGAATTACATATGACATTTGTACCTGCTGATTTTATTGTCATGGATATGGGGAGCAATACCTCAACTCCTATAATACTTGGTAGACCTTTCTTGAGAACCACGAGTGTAGTCATTGATACAAAAGAAGGAAATATGAAGTTTAAATTTCCTCACAAGAAATGTATGGAACACTTTCCAATAAGAAGGAGGTAGCTAAGAAGCACACGATATCCCATGAGTTCCACATCACCTAAACTAAGTAAGTAAAGCCTAGCTATATGGCTATAATGAAAGCGTTTTGCGGGAGGCAACCCAGTTATTTTTTATTTTGCATTTATGTTTTGAAATCTTGATGTATCAAGAGAGTTTTGTTTTGGTTTTATTTCTGATGTTTTTAATAAAGTACCAGGTGGAACCCATTTTGGATGTTTTAAAAGTTGTTAGACATATGGAGTAGTAAATTTCTACAAAACAGTTTTTAGTGCATGATTTTTTTGATTTTTTCTGTAACTTCGATTCCGCTCATATTCATATATCATTTACAACTTCAATCCTCTATATGCATCAAAAGTTTCTAAAATTCCTGACATGTCTAAGTGGACAAAAAAATCGTTTTGTTGTTGCTAAAAATCTGGACAGATTATGCCATGATTTGTTTTAACCATTCCCAAGTGTCCTAAGATAATTTGTATGAGTCATATTATATGATAGGGATATGTAGAAATATTATATGCTTTCTGGAACATTTAGAAAGAATTTTTTCTTTGATATATAGGCAGCAACTATTATTTGCCACTAATGTCACCTCTCAAAAAAGAGATGAGAGAAAAAATTTGTGTTGAAGTTTTTTGACAGGGAATAGAGGAACACCACACCAATATCAATCCAAGGATGGTGAAAACCATAAGCTTGGGTATTCCCAAGGCACCCCACTAGACCATATCAACTCTCGGTTTGCAAACCTCTAAACTTTGTTTTTGAGCAACATAGAACCATCGTAGAAACTTAGAGCATTGATACGTCCATTTTGTATCACTATTCTATGTCTTAATTCACTATTATTCATTGATATATTTCATATTGAGAGGTGATACTTATGTTATTTCATCTATTTTTGTATGGTTGATGACTTTTGGAGCATGGACCGCTGCAGTCAGGATTCTGATGGAAAAGGTGTTGTTTGGAGGCAAAATTCGTGAAGATCAGAAAATCCGAGAAAATATACGGAAAATTCTATTTTCCGAGAAGACTCAGGATGCCAGAAGATGGAGTGGAGGTGGGCCACAGGGGGCCCAGACCACCCCATGGCGCGGGCAGGCCTAGGCCGCGCCTAGGAGTGCTGTGGCCGCCCTGGCCCACTCCAGCCTCTCTCCTCTGGCGTATATCATCCCCACGAAACCCTAAGACTCGGGGAGCGACCACAGAAAGATCCCGCCGCCTCTACAGGGTGGAAAAACACCGAGAGAGAAAGATCTCTCCAGCAGACAGATTTCTGCCGGGCGAATTCCTTCCCGGAGAGGGAAGATCGTCGCCATCAACACCATCATCAAGCTGGACTTCATCGGGATCATCATCGCCAGCATCACCACCATCATCACTATCAGCACCCTCATCACCATCTCCATATTGCTGTAACAATTGCGTTGAATCTTGCATAGTTCATAGGGGAAACTTTCCTGGTGTTGATTACTCTTTGTAGTTGATGCTATTGAGTGAACCATTGAATTATTGTTTATGTTCAGATTATTATACATCATTATTCCATCTCTGATCATGATCCATATGATGTCTTGTGAGTAGTTCGTTTTGTTCTTGAGGACATGGGAGAAGTCTTGTTGTTAGTAGTGGAGTTGCGTTGAGAAAGATTGAATAGTTTGATATTTAAGTTGTGGTGTACTTCTTCTAGTGGTGTCATGTAAACGTCGAGACATGACACTTCACCTATAAGGGCCTAGGGGAATGCATTGTGTATTTGGATACTAATCGTAGGGGTTGCCGGAGTAACAGAAACCTGAACCCCCGTTAGGAAACCATTGCACAAGGGACGTAAGGGTCTTAGAGTTTAAAGCTATGGTTAGGTTTCTACCTTAATTACTTTCTTGTACTTACGGATGTTTGCAAGGGGTATAATCACAAGTATGTATTTAGTCTTGGATGGGGCGGTACATTAGCACAGGTTCACCCACACAACACTTAGCAAGCTAAAGAAGATTAATCAGCTATATGAAGCGAAAGCTCTTGACAGTCTTCCCATGTGTCCTCGAGAACGTTTGGTCATCTATAGAAATACAACCGGCTTGTCCTTTGCTGCATAAAGGATTGGGCCACTTGCTGCATTCATTCTTACTGTCTTTTATTTACTCGTACTTTGTTTACTTGCTTTATCGAAAACCCCTAAAAATCCGTTTGCTAAGTATTTGCAGAGAATTCCTGATCCATACCACTAGCCAGCACCTTCTGCTCCTCGTTGGGTTCGACACTCTTACTTATCGAAAATACTACGATACACCCCCTATACTTGTTGGTCATCAAGCGTCTGTTTTGTCATTTTACTTTTTGTTTTGCATTAGAAATACCACCACCACCATTACTATAAATTCTTATGATTATATAATGAAATGAAACTCTACCTTGATGAGATTAAAACTGAAAAATAATGCCATGGAACAAAATAAAAGGTGGGATAAAAACAAAAGCTAAAATTTGTGTTGTGTCTAGTTATTAAGCTCAAGTGTTTTATATGAAGCATGATCTGTTTTATGCCTATTAAATTGCACCATAGGCTTGTGCATATTTATGTTCAACATTAAGAAGCAAGGTGAGAAAATAAATGTTGACATTCTGAACTAGATGGCACACTCCTTAGATATCCTTTCGCATAATGGATTTGGCATGTTGGTAGAAAACACTCCTGAACCGCTAGCCAAAGCCATGCATGACATGGTGGAAACTTACAACATGATGATCCTTGTTGATATAATTCATATGTCTGTTTCTTGTCTTCTAGAGTAGAGATACTGCCCCCTCCCACCTTGAAAAATCAAGGAATTATACTATCTTTTATGTTAAAATAAGCAAATAAGTAAATGCAAAAATGGGGGCATATACCTACACAGGGGCAAGAAGTACTTCAGTGATGCGGTTTCACAAGACTAACATGAGTATACAATGACAGTCCTAAGTTGAGTAGCATGAGGAGTGCAAGGTCATAGACTAGGTGCACGAAACAATCAACTTGTAAGATGTTTAGCACATAAACCATATGATGCTTTAAAACAAAGTGAAAATAAAAAGCTACTAGGAACCCCATCCTTATTAGTATTGTTAACATGAATTAAATAGCTCAAAATTATATTTTGTATTCTTTATGGAGGATTAAAATATGTATTCAATGCTTACTTTTGGTACGAGATGCAACACATCTCAAGGGAAGACATAAAACTAAGAAGTGAGTCTTCTAGCCAAGGGCATGAAACTAAGAAGTAGCCCAAAAATAAAGGCATGAACACCAATGTCAATCATGAAAAGAGTATCTTATTCTATAGGTTCATCAAAGTGTGATTGAAGGTTTATTTTGTTAATCATTTGTTTTATCACACCATCACTTATCGTTTAGCATATGTATGGATGTGTAAAAGATACAACTTGATAGTACACTTGCATATTATGTATCATTGAAAGGAATTGAGCCTATGAACTCTACATGATAATGAAGTAAGAAAAGGTAACAAACTCCAAAGTCCATGTTTAGTTTTATCACCTTCATCCTCGAGGACGAGCATAGGTTAAGCTTGGGGATGTTGATGCATGTAAAATGCATACATGAACTTTGTAGTTTTTTAACATATTTTCTCACATATTTGCATCATATATAATGTTATATCCCTGTTTTATATTGAATTTTAGGGATTTACCAATGATCCCCTTTATTTTGGTTATAACCCTATAGGGTAGAAAAACCATGTTTTCAATGTTTTTGATGTTTTAGGACCTATACGAAGTCAAATGGACCTGCACTTTTGGGAATGGCAATATTTATCCACGAGAAGCATCTGGAGCACTGGAATCTCACCAAGAGGGCTAGGAGGGCCAAAAGAGCCCAGGTCTGGTGGGTGTGCCAGCCATGCTCTTTCTATAACATCCCAAAACTCTAATCCAAGGTTATTAAGATCCAAATCATCAAATTTAGAGTTAACTAAAACTTTTCCATTTAAAAATCATTAAGCATTCATATGTGTGTGCATTTAAAATAGGAGTTGTTTTGATTGGCCATGTTTGAGTGATCCATTAGTTGTAAAATGATTCTAAGGTGAATTAAACATCATCTAGATCATGCCCAAGCAAATCCCAAAGAAAAACAAATCAAAAAGAATAAATTAAGCAAAAGGTCATTTGTGCCATTTTAATCACCATGCCTACTTTGGCTATTCCTAGAACTCAAATCTTAACAGAAATAGTTGTGGATCTTTGCACCCCTTGCTAGTACAAGTAGTGGTGTAGCAAGGCCCACTTTGTTTCATCCCAAAAACTTTCAAACACTAAATGTAAATGACATTTGAAAATTGAATCTAGTGTATGTATCAAGATCACATCAATTCAAAAACCACTCAAATGAACTCCATTTTTAAATCCCAAGCAAACCTAGATGCTCATGCATGTGATCAACAACTCCACCAAAAATCATCCCAAAATTCAAACAAAAGTTTCATTCGGCCATTTTGTCAAACACCTTATGGGCAGAATCAAGTTAGCCTAACTATTACTGTTTTTGATCAAATCTTGTCAAGCCATTTGGGTTGCATTGATCATCCTTGTCTCTCCCAAGTCCAACCAGACCGAAACCAACCCTATCTCTAGCCCCTGGTGCCAGTGCCATGCCGCCCCGACGCCATGCCCGCTAGCCAACCTTGCCAACTCCACAGCAGACCGCCAACCCCTCTCCGCTGCTCTAGGAAGCACGGCGTGACCTCACCGCCGCCCACGGTCCACCCACGGCCACTGCTAACCCCTGGACCACTCCCTAGGCTCGCCACCCTTTCTCTCTGTGCGCAGCCAGAGCGTGCCAGAGCGCGATAGCCGCCAGCACGCAACAGACCGCGCCTTGATGCTGATACATTGCAAATGTATCTATAATTTTTGATGTTACATGCTTGGTTTTATCCACTTTATTGTGTTTTGTTCCAACTTTGGAGTACTTTTCATATGATTTCTTGGACTAACATATCAACAAGAGCCACAGTGCCAGATGCCTATTTTCTGCTGTTTTTGGTTCCAGGAAAGTCAGAAAATGAATATCTCGGAATTGGATGGGACAAAAGTCAAAGTGCCTATTTTTCCGGAAGTGATCAAGTGCTAGAATACGAGACAGGGAGGGGCCAGAGGGCGGCCACACCACCTGGCCGCGGCGCTAGGCCTGGCCCGCACCAGGGGGTGGTGTGGCCAGCCCAGGCACCCCCTCGGCCTCCTCTTCCGACTATAAGATGCCCTCGGGACGAAAACCCTAAGTACCCGATCAAAAATCCACGAAAGAGTCTGTAGCCGCCGTCATCTCCATCCCTACATCGGGAGGGATCTGAAGCTCTTCCCGGCACCCTGCCGGGGAGGGGAATTCACCCTGGAGGCCTTCTTCATCACCATGTAAGCCTCCGGTGTGATGCGTGAGTAGTTCATCCTTGGACTACGGATCCATGTAGTAGCTAGATGGCTGGTTCTCCTCCTTTGTGCTTTCATGTTTAGATCTTGTGAGCTCTGTTCATGATCAAGATCATCTATTTGTAATTCTGCATGTTGTGTTTGTGGGGATCCGATGGATATTGAGATGCAAGTCATAGATGCAGTTGGATGGCGGTCTATGTATAATGTTGTAATTCCCAATCAAGTCTCAAAGGAGTCAAGATGATTAGTATATGCATGTATTGCTTTCTCGGTGTTTGTCAATTGCCCCGCCGTAATTTGTTCACCCAGCATGTTATCTATCTTAAGGAGAGCCACCTCTAGTGAACTATGGATCCCGGTCCTTTACTTTACATACAATCTACAATCTTTTACTGCTTTGTGTTTACTTTATGAAAACTTTTACTTCTTTCCATTCGATACATTTAATCCTTTGTTTTCCGCAAAACACGGTGAGATTGACAACCTCATCGCAAGTTGGGGACAAAGTTCTATGGGTTTGTTGTGCAGGTCTCCACGTTGCTACTAGCACCGGTAGTGCGCCCTGCCAAAGCTCAGCTAGTAACACCTTTGGGGTGTTTCCTTGCTCCTACTGGTTCGATTAAACCTTGGTTTCATAACTGAGGGAAACTTGCTGTTGTGCTCATCATACCTTCCTCTTGGGGTTCCCAACGAGCTATACATCAACCACGCACCCAGCACTTTTCTGGTCGCCATGCATTGAGCCATCAGACGCCATACAGCGCACGCCGCTCCACCTCAACCCCAGCTCCCCGCCAGACACGGTCGTGCACCGCCGCGTGATCCACAGTCGCCGAGCGCCGCGTCGAGCATCGTCTCTGTCTCCTAGAGCACGCAACGCTCCCGACCAAATGCCACCGCCCCTAGCCGCGCCAGTGCACTGTAGAGCACCGCCAGGGAACCGCCCACCGTCCGCCTACCTCACCCACGCCGATAGCTCCTGTGCCATCGTCACCGACGAGCTCCGCCCACACCTCTCGGTCTCACCGTTGCGCCTATATAAGCAGGCCTCTCTAGCACAAACTCCTGACACCATTCCACTCCCCTCTCTCCCCTGAGCATTTCCCCTCTCTTGCCGGAGCCGTTCGAGCCATAGTTCGCCGGAATTGCACCGGAGGAGCTCGCTGCAGAGGAGGAGACGCTGCCATCGATTCTGTCCACCGCAACCCCTGTCGTGACTTCACATGAGTCCGCCGTCGCCGTCCAGTTTGATCGCCCGCCTCGCCGCACTAGCTGGAGCCCTGGTACGTCCCCATTGTACCCCCACTGGCCGTTTAGGGTTCAGTCTCGCCAGCGACGAGTCCGTCGTCGACGACGACGTTGAGCCGTTGATCCGCGTTATAATCGTGTGGCCCAGATCGCTAGATACCGCTTCGGGTTTTAAGTCTTGCTGACAAGCGGGACCAACCTGTCAGCCGCCCTCTACGCCGCTGAGCGCCACTGGGCCGGCCCATTTCCTTTCCCGCGCTAGCTAATGAATTCAAATAAGTGTTTTTCTTGTTTAGTTTAAACTCAATTATGTCCCTTAGTTCAAAAATCAATTCAGGAAGATTTACTGAACCAAATTGAGTGATTCCAATTTCGTTGTAAAGCTTCTAAAAAGATCTATCCAAGCTCGTTGGATTTAATTCATTTAGAGTTAAAGATCTCTCCTAGTAAAAATAACAAGACATAAGCATTTGCACATTCATACATTTTTATAAAATCAACCCTAATAGCTTTTGAGTTGTTTCCAACTCTCAAAAATCACATTTAACCATACCTATCTGAATATGTAATAATATTAAGGTTTGCATTTAGTGACTTTGGACTAGTACCAAAATAATGCTATATAGGCATTTCCAATCACTTTAAATCATTAATTATTAAACTTAAACTTATTGAAATGTGATCCAACCTTTAAATCACATTCCCATATGTTAGAATATGTGGTGATGACATGTGTCCACATGATCCCATATTTCAAATGGAGAATATTAAATCTTAGTTATTTTCAATGAGTAGAAATTACTTTTCTAAAATAAAAAGAATGAAGCTAGTTAATAAAACCTTGTGATGCTTGTGATGATAATAGATCATCAAATGTGTGCCTTAGTGTGCTAAGTAGACTAGTTAAGAATTGTTTTGTGATTGTGTATCTCGTATGTATTTATAGACGATAGTACCGACCAAGCTTTTGAGGAGGAGGAGTTCTACCAAGAGGAGGAGGAAGAAAATTCAACCACTGCACCAACCAAGGCAAGCTAGCACTATACAAGTTAACCCTTGCAAGTTTTACTTGCAAGCCTAGCACTTCAAGTAAACTGAGCAAGCTACTGTTAGCAAGCTAGAATTAAGCTAGATAACCTAAGCAAGATGCATTAGGCATGCTTTGGTAATACCAATTTGACTAGTACCGATTACAAGTTTTACTTTCAAGCTTTTACTTTCTTTACTTTACCAAAGTCCCTTACTTGTTTGAATGTAGCATAAAAAGTATAAAACTTGACCTATCTAGATAAACTTAGATGTCATTCTATGGCATGAGATTGAGATTAGCATCCCACCTTAGTGAACACTCTTAACTTAGTAGCTTAGAGCTAAATCAAAACTTGAGTCACTCTAGATGGGAACACTTGGTGAAAATGAATTGTGAAAACCTTGGAATCATGAGTCATTCTATTAAGATGTTTTGACATGTGTTGAGAAACACAAATGGTTTATGATGGTGAAAATGTTGAGGCATGAGCCTTAGCCCTTTACAAAAACTGATGGTTGGATTCGGATGTGATACCATTCCAATTTTACCATACAACCACAATACCTGAATTGGGTAAGGCTTAGCCAGAAATTTATATGCATTAGTATTAGTTCCCTCGCGGGAGATGTTTGAGCTGAGGCTACATCTCAATGTTGTCCACCTGTGCAGTGCCTAAGATGACAGATGGTCATGGTTGGGAGGCCATACTCATAGGAGATGTGCTTATACTAGGGTGTGTAAAGGAAAGGTTATGTTTGATTATCTGCATACTAAGTATGATGATTCAGGGTTATCCCTGACAGATGTATCGAATCTTGTGGTGAAAGTGTACCACCTCTGCAGAGTGTCAAACTATTCGAATAGCCACGTCCGCGGTTATGGACAGTTGGAGTGGCCATACTGTTTCGTTCTCAGATGTTTTCAAAATCACTTATGAAATGAATGATGAATCTTGACTTGACCACAACAGGGTTGTGAATATGACACTAGCTTCCCAACTTAAGTGATTCTATAACAATATTTTATCTTTCTTTGTTTCTGAACTGAGCATAGGTTTCAAACTTAACTTTACAAATAAACATAGAGTTAGATCTTCCACTAGCACTACCTTACTTGTTAGTGGTAGTTTGCGAGTACTTAAAGAGTACTCGTGGCTATCGTCCCTAGCTATTCCTATGGCCAGACTATGAAGGAGACTACCAAGATGACGGACAACAGGACGGCTATGATAACTAGGACTATTGATGACCCACAAGTATAGGGGGTGTATCGCAGTATTTTCCATAAGTAAGAGTGTCGAAACCAACGAGGAGCAGAAGGTGCTGGCTAGTGGTATGGATCAGGAATTCTCTGCAAATACTTAGCAAACGGATTTTTAGGGGTTTTTGATAAAGCAAGTAAACAACGTACGAGTAAATAAAAGACAGTAGGAATAAATGCAGCAAGTGGCCCAATCATTTATGCAGCAAAGGACAAGACGGTTGTATTACTTAAGATGACCAAACGTTCTCGAGGACACATGGGAAGACTATCAAGTGCTTTCGCTTCATATAGTTGATTAATCTTCTTTAGCTTGCGAAGTGTTGTGTGGGTGAACCTGTGCTAATGTACCGCCCCATCCAAGACTAATACATACTTGTGATTATACCCCTTGCAAACATCTGTAAGTACAAGAAAGTAATTAAGGTAGAAACCTAACCAAAGCTTTAAACTCTAAGACCCTTACGTCCCTTGTGCAATTGTTTCCTAACGGGGGTTCAGGTTTCTGTTACTCCGGCAACCCCTACGATTAGTAGCCAAATAGACAATGCACTCCCCTAGGCCCATATAGGTGAAGTGTCATGTAGTCGACGTTCACATGACACCAGTAGAAGAAGTACACCACAACTTAAATAACAATCTATTGAATCTTTCTCAACGCAATTCCACTACTAACAACAAGACTTCTCCCATGTCCTCAAGAACAAAACGAACTACTCACAAGACATCATATGGATCATGATCAGAGATGGAATAATGATGTATAACAATCTGAACATAAACAATAATTCAATGGTTCACTCAATAGCATCAACTACAAAGAGTAATCCACACCGGGAAAGTTTCCCCTATGAACTATGCAAGATTCAACGCAATTGTTACAGCAATATGGAGATGGTGATGAGGGTGCTGATGGTGATGATGGTGGTGGTGATGATGATGATCCCGATGAAGTCCAGCTTGATGGTGATGTTGATGGCGACGATCTCCCCTCTCCGGGAAGGAATCCCCCCGGCAGAAACCTGTCTGCCGGAGAGATCATTCTCTCTCGGTGTTTTCCGCCCCGCGGAGGCGGCGAAATCTATCTATGGTCACTCCCCGAGTCTTAGGGTTTCGGGAGGATGATATACGCTAGAGGAGAGAGGCTGGAGTGGGCCTGGGTGGCCACACCACCTCCTGGCGCGGCCTAGGGCTACCCGCGCCATGGGGTGGTGTGGGCCCCCTGTGGCCCTTCTCCACTCCGTCTTCTGGCTTCCTTAGTCTTCTGGAAAAATAGGATTTTCCGTATATTTTCCCAGATTTTCTGATCTTCACGAATTTTGCCTCTAAACAGTACATTTTCCATCAGAATCCTGACTGCAGCGGTCCATGCTCCAAAAGTCATCAACCATGCAAAAATAGATGAAATAACATAAGTATCACCTCTCAATAGGAAATATATCAATGAATAATAGTGTATTAAGACATACAATAGTGATGCAAAATGGACGTATCAACTCCCCCCAAGCTTAGACTTCGCTTGTCCCCAAGCGAAACTGAGTTCAATAAACATGGCCTCAGGTTTATGGAGTGAAGAGTCGATAAAAGAATACGGACAAGAAGCATCACATTCATCAAATACATAGATCATAATAGAAGACAACTCACTATTATATAACTCAACTTGTAATAAGTAAAGGAAACATAATAAAGATACATAAAGTGAATCATAATTGGTAATGGCAAACTTAGCTCTTGGTCGAAGAATAGTTGATAATTTGCTGGAGTTCACAAATAGCTGGTTTTTCAATGATAGCTTTCAAAGTAGTAAACATCAAGATAAGAGCAATGTGCAAAACAAGGAACAAAAGAAACATGAATGAATAAATCAACATATGAATGAATGAAACACAACAACTCAAAATACTTGTTGAGATAGTAGGGATTAGGTTTACTGACTCAACTACAAAGTAAAAGAAAGGCCCTTCAAAGAGGGAAGCAGGGATTGCAAGTCTCATAAAGAGCTCCCAAAAATTATGATACTTACTAGCTTTCAGCTCTCATTGCCCCTATCATAGGCATCTTTTGGTGGTTAAGGTTAAAGTGACACAACTTATAAGTTAAAATCTCATTGACCCTATCATAGGATATGCTTGACAAGTTATAAGTTAAAATCTCATGCCCCTTACTTATGAGTACCGATCCTCATGCTACTCAACTTCAGTCACGAGCAAGCTCTTGTCATTGTAAATACATGTGTATCATTGAGAACCGCCAACGGGGTACCCCTTGCACATGACACATGAGCTATCCCATAATCAAAATGACAAGGCAAGCAGATAGTGAGCATCTCAGCAATCTTTTTATTTGCTATTTGCATAGGTTTTTATTGAGGATGCTTCATAGAATGCTCACCATAGTTATGCTGCAAGTTTCCACCATGATTAGGCATGGCTTAGGCTAGCGGCCCAGGCGTTTCTCTAACACACATATAAACTCCATGATCTTACAAGTTCCACTTTTATTTCACCCCGCCGGGATCCATAAGCAAAAGAACATGATATCAACTAGGTACAAAGTACCAAATGAAGTGTTGAAAGCGGTCCCCATGATACATGGTTCGGCTAACTTCAACTCATAAAGCGCAAGCACATCAGCAACAAAGAAGGACCCAATGGTTCAAGTTTATTAAATGCAAGAAAGTAAAGTGTGCCATCAAGTTCGTGAGAGCTTTAATCACTAATTTTCACATAACATGTTTAATTTGGGAGGTAGATAAAACAAGAATTTACTTTTAATAGCAATAATGCTAATAGGTAGGTATGGTGGACACAAATGGCAAAGGTTTTGATTTAAAGGAGGTGGATGCACGAGAAGAATTCCCTCTCAGTACAGGTTTTTGGCTAGTAAGGCTGGGTAGCAAGTACAAGAGTTGAAGGAAACAAACAAACATACAAGTGATAAAACAAACATGCAATCTTCCTTGGAAGCACAAAAGATCTTAACTAGAGAATACTAAACTTATTAGCAAATCAAGAAAGAAAGATGATGAAATTATTTTTCTTTAAAGGTACTTTTATCTTTTCTTTCAACTCTCAAAAATAGTGTTGCTACTGACTGAGCCAGGTTTGCCAAAACCTACTAAATTAACTCAATGATCCCAAAGTGATACCAATACTAACAACAAGATCAATCATATAACCACGAATTGAAAACTAATATAAGCTATGCAAAAGAGTGGATGATAGAACTTTTCATTAATATTCCATAACGGAAACTCACACCAAGGGATACGTATCTAACGAGAGAGGGGACACTTCCATAATGCAAACCATCCTACATAATAATTCCTCTATTCATGATATGACTCTACTAATAAGGTAAAAAGATAGAAGATAGTGATATGATACCGTGACACTCCCCCAAGCTTGGAACAAACCAACGGGATGCCAAACCTAATGACGAATTACTCCTTCGATGGTGGTGGTATCCTCTCATCTTCGTCCGTCTTCCAAGGTAAAGGCTTCCCATCAACAAAGGACATCGTGGTTTCCAACATGCTGAAACTTGCAGCAGCACTTATGAGTTTAAATCTAGCCTCATACTCACAGTTTTGATTTTGAACGTGATAGAACTGTGCTTGCAGTTCGTTGGTTGTTTGGCAGAGTGAGAGGACTTCGTCTTTGAGTTCAGCAGTTTCCTTTTGGTGCTCGGTGATGAGTTCGAAACAAATCTTATGGATGAAATCCACTTCGCGCTCCGCCATCTTCTTGTACCTAAATACTTCTTGTTCCAATGCTTCCATCTTGTCCTCCAGACTTCCTTCACCTTTAGGGCCTTGAACCTCTTTAATCCAAACCTCCCCACCTTCGAGCAATAACTCCTTGGGAGGAATCTTCAATTCTCTCATGTATGGGTTGATGATATCTTCCAAGGAATCTCCCTTAACTGATCCAGTGGAAGACATTGAGGCTACAAATCTGAGATTTTACCTGGCAGAAACAGATCGAAACAAAAACACGACGAAAACACGATATACGGGCCTCGGGGGATCCAGGGGGTTATATATTACGAAGTTTCATATCAAAAGGGAGGTACTGGGTGAAAACGGGTCGGAGGTGGAGTCTGGGGTGGCCTCAACACCTGGTGGCGCGGCTAGGGGTGGGCCCGCGCCACAGGGTGGTGTGAGCCACCCTGTCTCCGTTTCCGTCCCTTTTTCGCTTCATAGCTTTCCTTATCGACTGAAAACTAGAAAAATGTAGTTGGATTGTATTTTCGCGGAACTTTTCTTACCAGAACTGTTACCTATATGAAAACAGACTTTGTAGGTCTCTGAATTTGGTATCTAGTAGATTCTTCTGGATTCATCTCTTGAATATCATCGATATCTTCATCTTCATACACTTATTACTTGAGTTATAAAACCCTTCTCTTCCTTATTACACCATTATCTCCATTACCTAGAAATTTGTTTCACACAAAACTTCACGCAGTTCTCATTAGCAACATTAGTATATATGAAGTGATAAAACCTTTTGAGTCCAACTTCAACTGAAAACCATCAAAACAAAAGCTACTTAAGCAACTCATTCCGTAAACCCAAAAATAATTCAAAAAGGAAATCGAATAAAGAAGAAAATGTAAGATTGGCAAAATCTGTCAAAACAGACCAGCAGGTAAAGATCAATTTTTTCGAAAATCTTCTGTTGCTCAAATCAAAAGTGAAAAACTAACAAAAGTTAAGTAACAACCTGGGGCAGAAGCAAAAAACATTACAGCTCAATCCGATATACAGAGATCTCTCACGAATTTTTATGGTGAAGCACAAAAATCTGTTTCAGGATAGCAACTTCCCCAAATATTACTTCTCTCTCATTAGAGGTTGATCTTGACACAAAAACCAAACAAAACGGATAAGGAGCGGTTATTACCGAAGTAATAACTTCCAAGACTCAAAGAAACAAAAACAAACTAAAAGCAAAAACAAATTAGGTTGTCTCCCATAAAGCTCTTTCTTTATAGCCATTAAGATGGGCATGATAATTTTGAAGAAGCTCTCATAGGGATATGGATTGAAGTGAAAGAGAGCATTAAGAAGAAAAAACACAGACACATTTAAGTCTAACCCACTTCCTATGCAAGGGGATTTTGTAAACAAACAATTTGTTGAAACCAGAGGCTTCTTGCATAAGAAGGCAAAACAAGTGCAACATAAAAACTTTCAGCATAAAACGAGGAAACTTGATATTATTGAGATACATAAGAACACTTTTCCCTCTCTCATAGTAGCTTTCAGTATCATGCATAAAATTAACAATATAGCTATCACAAGGACCATCATAGAAATGATCACTTATTCTAACAGAAAACACGGGAATACTAGCTCTCATAACACTACTTTGTGAAACAATATTAGAGGTATCCTTACAAAGGATAGGGTGTCCCTCTTTTTCATATTTAGTAACAAAGTCTTTCACATTTGCTATTATAGTTTCATCAACCATTTGTTTATCAGGTTCAACAGCTTTATTCATACTTTCATTAACCATACTAGCTATCATAGAATGTTCCTTCATCTTAACTGGGAAAGGAATTTTCTCAATATAAGGTTTAGGTAAAACATGATTAACAGTATAAACTTCAGTATTTCTTGTAGGAACACTATTAGCAATATCTTTATAAGGTTCATGATACTTATTCCACTTCTTTTTAGGCACTTCAATGTAGGAAGCAAAAGCCTTAAAATAAGAAGCAATAGCTTGAGAGTCTAGACCATAAGTATTTTTAATATTTTGAAAGTCATCAGTTCCCATAAAAGATGCAATGCATTCATAATAATAATTTATACCTGACTTTCTACCTTTGTCATTCTCCCAAGCTTCAGCATTGTCTTGAATACGGTCTGGAAGATCCCATTTAGCTTCTTCTTCCATGCGAGTGAATCATCCAGCACACGAAGCGTCCAATAAAGCCTTGTCATGTAGAGGGAGCCTTGCATAAAAGTTGTTGATAATAATATTGTTGGGGAGCTCATGAATGGGACATTTGAGCATTAGTAACTTCAATCTCCCCCAAGCTTGATTTGTACTCTCTCCATCAAGGGGCCAAAAGTTGTATATTTGACTCCGATCTTTATGAATCTCACTAGGAGGATAAAACATTGAATAAAAGAGAGTCACTATTTCCTCCCATTCCAGAGCTTGACCATTCTTTAGCAGCTTATACCATTCCTCAGCTCTTCCTTTCAGTGATAATGAGAATAACTTCTTCTTAACTTGATCTGTAGTAATACCTGCACACTTGAACAACCCGCATAATTCGTGTATAAAGAGTAAATGATCACCGAGATGGACAGTTCCATCCCCAACATAGTAGTTATCCATAACACGGTCAATAATTCTTGTAGGTATTTTGAAAACATCATTCTCAGCAGGTGGTGGCTTATCTACTACCTTAGCAGTGGTAGTAGAATTACCAAATAAGAAACGCGGCGAATTATCCATAATGAAAATAAAGCAACTAACAGAAGTAAACAATACTCACAGTAGAAGTTTCCTTTACCAGTTCCACTCTCCAATAGCACTTCACTCCCTGGAAACGGCACCAGAAAATAGTCTTGATGACCCACAAGTATAGGGGGTGTATCGCAGTATTTTCGATAAGTAAGAGTGTCGAACCCAATGAGGAGCAGAAGGTGCTGGCTAGTGGTAAGGATTAGGAATTCTGTGCAAATACTTAGCAAACGGATTTTTAGGGGTTTTTGATAAAGCAAGTAAACAAAGTACGAGTAAACAAAAGACAGTAGGAATAAATGCAGCAAGTGGCCCAATCCTTTATGCAGCAAAGGACAAGCCGGTTGTATTACTTAAGATGACCAAACGTTCTCGAGGACACATGGGAAGACTGCCAAGTGCTTTCGCTTCATATAGCTGATTAATCTTCTTTAGCTTGCTAAGTGTTGTGTGGGTTAACCTGTGCTAATGTACCGCCCCATCCAAGACTAATACATACTTGTGATTATACCCCTTGCAAACATCCGCAAGTACAAGAAAGTAATTAAGGTAGAAACCTAACCATAGCTTTAAACTCTAAGACCCTTACATCCCTTGTGCAATGGTTTCCTAACGGGGGTTCAGGTTTCTATCACTCCGGCAACCCCTACGATTAGTAGCCAAATACACAATGCATTCCCCTAGGCCCATATAGGTGAAGTGTCATATAGTCGACGTTCACATGACACCACTAGAAGAAGTACACCACAACTTAAATAACAATCTATTGAATCTTTCTCAACGCAACTCCATTACTAACAACAAGACTTCTCCCATGTCCTCAAGAACAAAATGAACTACTCACTAGACATCATATGGATCATGATCAGAGATGGAATAATGATGTATAACAATCTGAACATAAACAATAATTCAATGGTTCACTCAATAGCATCAACTACAAAGAGTAATCAACACCAGGAAAGTTTCCCCTATGAACTATGCAAGATTCAACGCAATTGTTACAACAATATGGAGATGGTGATGAGGGTGCTAATGGTGATGATGCTGGTGGTGATGATGATGATGATCCCAATGAAGTCCAGCTTAATGGTGGTGTTGATGGCGACGATCTCCCCTCTCCGAGAAGGAATTCCCCGGCAGAAATCTGTCTGCCGGAGAGATCATTCTCTCTCGGTGTTTTCCACCCCACAGAGGCAGCGGAATCTTTCTATGGTCACTCCCCAAGTCTTAGGGTTTCAGGAGGATGATATACGCCAGAGGAGAGAGACTAGAGTGGGCTAGGGTGGCCACACCACCTCCTGGCGCGGCCTAGGGCTGCCCGCGCCATGGGGTGGTGTGGGCCCCCTGTGGCCCATCTCCACTCCGTCTTCTGGCTTCCTTAGTCTTCTGGAAAAATAGGATTTTCCGTATATTTTCCCGGATTTTCTGATCTTCGCGAATTTTGCCTCCAAACAGCACATTTTCCATCAGAATCCTGACTACAGCGGTCCATGCTCCAAAAGTCATCAACCATGCAAAAATAGATGAAATAACATAAGTATCACCTCTCAATATGAAATATATCAATGAATAATAGTGAATTAAGACATAGAATAGTGATGCAAAATGGACGTATCAACTATCTTCCATCGTCAGCATTGCCTATGCCACTGAAGATGGACCCCACTGCTATGCTTATTATTTATTCCGCTGCTTGTTGTATTAAGACTGGATCATGAGATCCTTTATTCGTGTAAGACCTTATTATGGTTTGTAATGCATGATGTACTGTGATATCCAATATGTTATGTCTCACAAAAATGTTAATCCTGGTACTGTGATGTATGACATAACAGGCATCTATGATTAAAAATCCCGGTGTTGACAAGTTGGTATCAGAGCCATCCTGACCATAGGAGACCCTAGTTAGAATGGACGTTCGAACGAAAACTTAATTTCAAAACCAAAGTGAGTATTTATGAAAAACTATTTCCTCTCTTACCCTTGGGAATTCATTCTTTCTCAAAAATTCATGTTCCTCCAATTCTTACATTACTACCTAAAATTTGACACACTTGATCACTTCACTAACTTCCTCATCCTTAATTCTTGTTGATGGAGACGCAGTTTAGCAAGTTCTACCAGTTGGTCAACGGAGGCCAGCTGATCTTCGAGAGGGATCTATATTCACTATCTGAATTATTGGGATGCCCACATCCAGAGTTTCATGGAGCTCAACTTCCTGGACCCCTAGGAGGAGATTTACAGTGGCTAGTCACCACTGATCTTCGAGGAAGCATAGAAGCACCAACGTCCGGGAGAATCCAGTTCTCCGTAAGGGAGAACAACTAGCTAGATGGATTAGCCCAGGCAATGCATGAAGCTCTCGCACGTCTTTGTGCCCTCAGTGTCAACCAAATCTAAGGGACCCGCTTTGTGCACTATGCAAGGCGTGACTTCATGGGAATGCCAATGGAGATGCCAAGTCACCTAGAGTTGAAGCGTCAAGTGGAGAACCTTGACTTCCTGATGTACGATCGCCAGAAGGTATTGGACAATGCTAGGGAGTTTGCCAACCACAACCGTGCCATTGCTGACCAGAAGGCCCAGACTTTCTCACTGCTTGTCAAGGACCGTCAGTCTCTTTGCCGCCAGCGCGAGAAGAAGGATCGCACCATCGCCCATCTTCGCAAGAAGGTGGCCGACCTCGAGAAGACCATCAAGGAGCAAGAAGCTCAACTTGCAGCAAAGCAGGAAGAAGAGGAGGGTGAAGACATCCAGGGAGATATGGATTCTTACCTCAGCAATGATGATGACTTTCTGGAGGAGGATATTGTGGACTTCTACATCAACGATGACGACTCCGACTTCATCGACGATGAGTAGATTCACTAGAGCACTATCGTAGCATGAGATGTATCGGTCCCAATGTATCGTAGCTTGCAAAATGGTTCTTAAAACCATCTGTTTTCCTTGTTGTGGTGTGTGTGTGTTTGTATTGTGTGCCTTGCTTGAATGAATGAAATAGAGATAGTTGCAAAACCTGAGTCAAACTCAAAGTTTTAGCTTTGAAACCAAAACCATGTACCTTAGAACTTTCCCTCTTACCCCTTTATCTATCTCAATCTTCAGATGACTCGTGGAAACTCCGGAGGGAGCAGCTCATCGCAAGACCCAATGCTGCAGATTATGCAGATGTTAGTTGCAGACCATGAAGCAAGCAGGGCAGAGCGCCAGGACAACTTAGCAACACTGCAGCAGATAGCCCAAATGGCCCAAAACAACCAAGGGCATGGAAATCAGGATCATCAAGGATCCAAGTTGAAAAACTTCCAGTATACCAATCCCCCAATCTTTAGCACTTCAGAGAACCCATTAGATGTTGATGACCAGTTGCAAACAATGGAGAACAATTTGGAGGTAGCTAGAGTTGGTGACAATGAGAAAGTTCTCTTTGCCACCCACTACTTGGCAGGAGATGTAAGAGCCTAGTGGACAGCATCCGCCTAATGAACCATGGTCAAGTGATGACATGGAAAGCCTTCAAAATCAAGTTCAGCCGCACCCACGTGCCACAGGGACTAGTCACCAGAAGTACCATCCCAACCCGTCTGCATGGTATACACCAAGAAACAACCGACCCCCAATGTCTCGCCCAAGCTACCCCAACCGTAGCGGAGGCAATGTGAAGTCCGGAGGAAACAACAACAACCCCGGCAATACCAGCAATTTCAACCGTGCACCTCCCAAGAGCAACAACAACAACAACAACACTACACCCAGAACTGGAAGCAATGATGTGCCTGTCACAGCTAAAGACAAGTCCCAGATAACTTGTTTTGAGTGTGGAGTGAAGGGCCACTATTCCAATGAGTGCCCCAAGAAGACTGCCACCACTGCCAATCTGAATGCCCCAGCTCAAGCTCAACAGCAGCGTCGTGTTCAACCAGGGAGAATATTTGCCCCAGGGAACCCTCACAACCGCAACGGCCGTCTCTTCCACATGAACACCAAAGAAGCCCAAGAAGCGCCAGACGTAGTGCTGGGTATGTTTTCTGTCAACTCAGTTTTAGCAAGGGTATTGTTTGATTCGGGAGCATCGCATTCATTTGTCACCGAAGAATTTGCATGCACAAGTAAGATTCACCCAACCAACTTGAAGCATGTCATGATAGTCCAAATCCCCAATTCAACTACAAAAGCTAGAAAAAATTGCAAAGCTATGCCTATCAGAATACATGGAATAGATTTTTATGCTAACCTAATAGTACTTGGAACCAAAGGATTGGAAGTAGTACTAGGTATGGATTGGATGTCAATGCATAAAGGACTGATAGACTATGCTAAGAAAGCCATCACCATGACCAGTAGCTCTAGAGTAACAGTAGAGCATATATCTGAAACCTTACCTCGTCAATTCAAGTGCAACAAGAGTCTAAACCAACACACCATAGACCAAGTCAGAGTAGTCTGTGAATACCCTGACGTATTCCCAGATGAATTGCCAGGTATGCCCCTAGATAGGGATATTGAGTTCATTATCGAACTAATCCTCGGAACCGGACCAATAGCCTAGAGACCCTATAGCATGAACCCCTCAGAGTTAGTAGAGTTGAATAAGCAATTGGATGCTATGTTAGTAACAGGCTTGATTCAACCAAGCGCATCGCAATGGAGATCGCCAGTGTTATTTGTCGACAAGAAAGATGGATGCAACCGTTTGTGCACCGATTACAGAAGGCTGAATGATGTCACCATCAAAAACAAGTACCCCTTGCCAAAGATAGAGGATCTATTTGATCAGTTAACTGGTGCCCAGGTATTCTCAAAGATTGATCTTAGGACTGGTTATCACCAACTTAAGATTCGTGCAATGGATATTCCGAAGACTGCCTTTACTACTCGTTATGGTTTATACGAGTATACGGTTATGCCTTTTGGATTAACCAATGCCCCTGCTTATTTCATGAATTTCATGAATAAGATCTTTATGAATTTCCTAGATAAGTTTGTCTTGTGTTTATCGACGATATCATTATCTACTCCAAGTCAGAAGAAGAGCATGAGCAACATTTGAGAATCATTCTAGAAACCCTGAGAGAGCATCGGTTATATGCCAAGTTCAGCAAGTGTGAGTTTTGGCTGAAAGAAGTAGGATTCCTAGGACATATTGTGTCTGCCGGAGGAGTCTCTGTTGATCCCGCCAAGATCAAAGATGTCGAAGAATGGGAAACCCCCACCACTCAAACCCAAGTCCGTGCATTTCTCGGATTAGCGGGATATTACCGCAAGTTCGTAGAAGGATTCTCGAGCATCGCCAGACCCATGACCCAATTGTTGAAGAAGGACAAGAAATTTGAATGGACCGACAAATCTGAAGCCAGTTTCCAAGAACTGAAGAAGAGATTGATTTCAGCCCCAATATTGATCATGCCAGATAACAAGAAGCCGTTTGATGTATATTGTGATGCATCCAATATTGGTCTCGGATGTGTATTGATGCAAGAAGGCAAAGTCATCATGTATCTGTCTCGGCAACTGAAGCAGCATGAGCAGAACTATCCGACCCATGATTTAGAATTAGCAGCCGTAGTCTTGGCATTGAAGACATGGCGTCATTATCTTATGGGTAATCGCTGTGAGATTTACTCAGATCACGAGATCTTGAAGTATATTTTCACTCAGAAGGAGCTGAATATGAGGCAAAGAAGATGGATAGAGTTAATCAAGGATTATGACCTTAACATTCACTATCACCCCGGCAAAGCCAACGTGGTAGCAGATGCTCTTAGCAGATTACCGTGCAGGCTAAACACCATGATCAAGGAGAAGCAACCCAGTTGGTATGAGGAGTTGCAGCATTTTAGAACTGAGATAGTTAGCAAAGGATTTTTAGCAAGCATTGAACTTCAACCCACTTTGATTAGCCAAATCAAGGAAGCCCAGAAGGGAAATGAAAGTATCGACGGAATCAAACGTCGTATTGGTATGGGAAAGGTACCTGGATTTACCGAAGATGAAGGAGTTATGTGGTACAAAGGACGTATCTGTGTGCCAGCAGATTCGGAGTTGAAGCAAGTTATCATGCAGGAAGCTCATGATACTCTTTATTCTATCCACCCCGGAGGAACAAAGATGTATCAAGATTTGAAAGAGCAATTTTGGTGGCACAAGATGAAGATAGAAATCGGACAAGATGAAGAGAGAAATCGGAAGCTACATCGCCAAGTGTGACATCTATCAAAGAGTCAAAGCAGAGCATTAGAGACCCACAGGACTGTTGTAACCATTGTAGATTCCGGAATGGAAATGGGATACCGTCGGAATGGACTTTATCACCGGTTTGCCTACTTCTAGTAGAGGAAATGACTCAATCTGGGTCATCGTTGATAGACTGTCCAAGGTAGCTCATTTTATACCTGTCAAGACAACCTACCAGAGTTCAAAGCTAGTAGAGCTGTATATTGCTAAAATTGTTAGTTTGCATGGAACCCCCAAGACCATAGTATCAGATCGAGGAACCCAATTTACCTCGAGATTTTGGCAGAAAGTCCAAGAAGGATTAGGAACCAAGTTGAATTTTAGCACCGCTTATCACCCGCAAACAGATGGACAGACTGAGAGAGTCAACCAAATCCTAGAAGATATCTTGAGAGCTTGTGTGTTGGAATACGGATCAAAATGGGAAGACTGCCTGCCTTTCGCAGAATTCTCATATAACAACAGTTATCAAGCTAGTTTGCAAATGGCACCATTTGACTTCCTATACGGAAGAAAGTGTTGTACCCCTTTGAATTGGTCGCAAGTAGGAGAGAGTCAGATCTTTGGACCGGACATTCTCCGAGACACTGAAGAGAAGGTTCACAAAGTCCGTGAACACCTCAAGACCGCCCAATCTAGACATAAGAGTTATGCTGACAAGAGAAGGAGAGACCTGACTTTCAATGTCGGAGATTTTGTATATCTCAAGGTTTCACCATTGAAGGGAACACAATGCTTTAGTCTGAAAGGAAAGTTAGCCCCCAGATATATCGGGCCCTTCAAGATTCTGAACCATCGAGGAGAAGTATCGTATCAACTGGAACTACCAGAGGAGATGTCAGCCATCCACAATGTGTTCCATATCTCGTTACTGCGCAAATGCCTAGAAGTGCCGGAGAAGACCGAAGTTTCCAAGAACATCGATCACCGAGCTGTTGAGATCAACAACGATCTGACGTATCGTGAAGTGCGTATCCGTATCTTGGAAGAAGCTTACAGAACCACCAGGACCCGGAGTATCAAATTCCTCAAGATTCAATGCAGCAACCATACCGAAGAAGAAGCCACTTGGGAGTGAGAAGATTACATTAGGACAGAGTTCCCAGATCTCTTTAGTTCCTAGTTTTCTTTTGTAAATCTCGGGATGAGATTTTTTTTAAGGGGGGAAGGTTTCTAACATCCCAAAACTCTAATCCAAGGTCATTAAGATCCAAATCATCAAATTTAGAGTTAACAAAAACTTTTCCATTTAAAAATCATTAAGCATTCATATGTGTGTGCATTTAAAAATAGGAGTTGTTTTGAATGGCCATGTTTGAGTGATCCATTGATACGTCCATTTTGCATCACTATTATATGTCTTAATTCACTATTATTCATTGATATATTTCGTATTGAGAGGTGATACTTATGTTATATGCTCAGGATGCCAGAAGATGGAGTGGAGGTGGGCCACAGGGGGCCCACACCACCCCATGGCGCGGGCAGGCCTAGGCCGCGCCTGGGAGTGGTGTGGCCGCCCTAGCCCACTCCAGCCTCTCTCCTCTGGCGTATATCATCCCCACGAAACCCTAAGACTCGGGGAGCGACCACAGAAATATTACGCCCCCTCTGCGGGGTGGAAAAACACCGAGAGAGAAAGATCTCTCCGGCAGATAGATATCTGCCAGGGGAATTCGTTCCCAGAGAGGGAAGATCGTCGCCATCAACACCATCATCAAGCTGGACTTCATCGGGATCATCATCACCATCATCACCACCATCATCACCATCAGCACCCTCATCACCATCTCCATATTGCTGTAACAATTGCGTTGAATCTTGCATAGTTCATAGGGGAAACTTTCCCAGTGTTGATTACTCTTTGTAGTTGATGCTATTGAGTGAACCATTGAATTATTGTTTATGTTCATATTGTTATACATCATTATTCCATCTCTGATCATGATCCATATGATGTCTTGTGAGTAGTTCGTTTTGTTCTTGAGGACATGGGAGAAGTTTTGTTGTTAGTAGTGGAGTTGCGTTGAGAAAGATTCAATAGATTGTTATTTAAGTTGTGGTGTACTTCTTCTAGTGGTGTCATGTGAACGTCGACTATATGACACTTCACCTATATGGG
This sequence comes from Avena eriantha, assembly GCA_910589775.1. NCBI lineage: Eukaryota > Viridiplantae > Streptophyta > Magnoliopsida > Poales > Poaceae > Avena > Avena eriantha. The sequence continues at coordinate 213,163,881 of OU342740.1, forward strand.
CCTAGGGGAATGCATTTCGTATTTGGCTACTAATCGTAGGGGTTGCCGGAGTGATAGAAACCTGAAACCCCATTAGGAAACCATTGCACAAGGGATGTAAGGGTCTTAGAGTTTAAAGTTGTGGTTAGGTTTCTACCTTAATTACTTTCTTGTACTTGCGGATGTTTGCAAGGGGTATAATCACAAGTATGTATTAGTCTTGGATGGGGCGGTAAATTAGCACAGGTTAACCCACACAACACTTAGCAAGCTAAAGAAGATTAATCAGCTATATGAAGCGAAAGCACTTGACAGTCTTCCCATGTGTCCTCGTGAATGTTTGGTCATCTTAAGTAATACAACCGGCTTGTCCTTTGCTGCACAAAGGATTGGGCCACTTGCTGCATTTATTCCTACTGTCTTTTGTTTACTCGTACTTTGTTTACTTGCTTTATCAAAAACCCCTAAAAATCCGTTTGCTAAGTATTTGCACAGGATTCCTAATCCTTACCACTAGCCAGCACCTTCTGCTCCTCATTGGGTTCGACACTCTTACTTATCGAAAATACTGCGATACACCCCCTATACTTGTGGGTCATCAAGACTATTTTCTGGCGCCGTTGCCGGGGAGTGAAGCGCTATTGGAGAGTGGAACTGGTAAAGGAAACTTCTACTGTGAGTATTGTTTACTTCTGCTAGTTGCTTTATTTTCGTTATGGATAATTTGCTGAGTTTCTTATTTGGTAATGCTACTACCACTGCTAAGGTAGTAGATAAGCCACCACCTGCTGAGAATGATGTTTTCAAAATACCTACAAGAAAGATGTTTTCAAAATACCTACAATATTATTATCAACAACTTTTATGCAAGGCTCCCTCTACATGACAAGGATTTATTGGATGCTTCTTGTGCTGGATCATTCACTCGCATAGAAGAAGAAGCTATATGGGACCTTCTAGATCGTATTCAAGATAATGTTGAAGCTTGGGAGAATGACAAAGGTAGAAAGTCATGTATAAATTATGATTATGAATGCATTGAATCTTTTATGGGAACTGATGACTTTCAAAATATTAAAAATGCTTATGGTCTAGACTCTCAAGCTATTGCTTCTTATTTTAAGGCCTTTGCTTCCTACATTGAAGTGCCTAAAAAGAAGTGGAATAAGTATCATGAACCTTATAAAGATATTGCTAAGAGTGTTCTTGCAAGAAAATACTGAAGTTTATACTGCTAATCATGTTTTACCTGAACCTTATATTGAGAAAATGCCTTTCCCAGTTAAGGTAAAGGAACATTCTATGATAGCTAGTATGGTTAATGAAAGTATGAACAAAGCTGTTGAACCTGATAAACAAATGGTTGATTAACCTATAGTAGCAGATGTGAAGGACTTTGTTACTATATATGAAAAAGAGGGACACCCTATCCTTTGTAAGGATACCTCTAATATTGTTTCACAAAGTAGTGTTATGAGAGCTAGTATTCTTGTGTTTTCTGTTAGAATAAGTGATCATTGCTATGATGGTCCTTGCGATAGCTATATTGTTAAGTTTATGCATGATACTGAAAGCTACTATGAGAGAGGGAAAAGTGTTTTTATTTATCTCGATAATATCAAGTTTCCTCATTTTATGCTAAAAGTTTTTATGTTGCACTTCTTTTGCTTTCTTATGCAAGTTGTCTTTGGTTTCAATAACTTGTTTGTTTACAAAATCCCCTTGCATAGCAAGTAGGTTAGACTTAAATGTGTGTGTGATTTTGCTTCTTAATGCTCTCTTTCACTTCAATTCATATCCCTATGAGAGCTTCTTCAAAATTATCATGCCCATCTTAATGGCTATAAAGAAAGAGCTTTATGGGAGACAACTCAATTTGTTTTTGCTTTTAGTTTGTTTTTGTTTCTTTGAGTCTTGGAAGTTATTACTTTGGTAATAACCGCTCCTTATCCGTTTGTTTGGTTTTTGTGTCAAGATCAACCTCTAATGAGAGAGAAGTAAGATTTGGGGAAGTTGCTGTCCCGAAACAGATTTTTGTGCTTCACCGTAAAAATTCGTGAGAGATCTTTGTATGTCGGAGTGAGCTGTCATTTTTTGTGCTTCTGACCCAGGTTGTTATTTAAATTTCGTTAGTTTTGCACTTTTTGATTTGAGCAACAAAAGAGTTTCGAAAAAAATGATATTTACCTGCTGGTCTGATTTGACAGATTTTGCCACTCTTGCATTTGCTTCTTTATTCGATTTTATTTTTGAATTCTTTTTGGGTTTTTGGAAGGAGTTGCTACAGTAGCCTATGTTTTTATGGTTTTCAGTTGAAGTTGGACTCAAAAGGTTTTATCACTTCACTTATGCTAATGTTGCTAATAAGAACTCTGTGAAGTTTTGTGTGAAAGAAATTTTCAAGAAGTGGAGACAATGGTGTAATAAGGAAGAGAAAGGTTTTATAACTCAAGTAATAAGTGTATGAAGATGATATTGATGATTCAAATGGTGACTCCGAAAGAATCTACTAGATACCAAATTCAGAGACCTGCAGAGTCCGTTTCCAACTAGGTAATAGTTCTGGTAAGAAAAGTTCCGCGGAAATACAATACAACTATATTTTTGCAGTTTTTAGCCAATATGGAAAGCTACGAAGCGAAAAAGGGACGGAACCGGAGCCGGGGTGGCTCACACCACCCCATGGCGCGGGCCCACCCCTGGCCGCGCCACCAGGTGGTGAGGCCATCTAGGACTCCGCCTCCAACTCGTTTTCTCTCAGTACCTTCCTTTTTTATATGAAACTTCGTAATATATAACCCCCCGGATCCCCCGAGGTCCGTATATCATCTTTTCGTCGTGTTTTTGTTTCAATCTGTTTCGGCCAGGTAGAATCCCAGATTTGGAGCCACAATGTCTTCCTCTGGATCATCCAAGGGAGATTCTTCAGAGGATATCATCAACCCATACATGAGAGAATTGAAGATTCATCCCAAGGAGTTGTTGCTCGAAGGTGGGGAGGTCCGGATTAAGGAGGTTCAAGGCCCTAAAGGTGAAGGAAGTCTAGAGGACAGGCTGGAAGCACTGGAGCGAGAAGTCTTTAGGTACAGGAAGATGGCAGAGCACGAAGTGGACATCATCCACAAGATTTGTTCCAAAGTCATCGCCGAGCACCAAAAGGAGACTGCTGAACTCAAAGACGAAGTCCTTTCACTCCGCCAAACAACTAACGAACTGCAAGCACAGTTTTATGACGTTCAAAATCAAAACTGTGAGTATGAGGCTAGATTTAAATGCATAAGTGCTGCTGCAAGATTCAGGATGTTGGAAACCACGATGTCCTTTGTTGATGGGAACCCTTTACCCTGGAAGACGGACAAAGATGAGAGGATACCACCACCACCGAAGGAGTAATTCGTCATCAGGTTTGGCATCCCCTTGGTTTGTTCCAAGCTTGGGGGAGTGTCGCGGTATCATATCACTATCTTCTATCTTTTTACCTTTTTAGTAGAGTCATATCATGAATAGAGGAGTTATTATGTAGTATGGTTTGCATTATGGAAGTGTCCCCTCTCTCATTAGATAGGTATCCCTTGGTGTGAGTTTTCGTTATGGAATATTAATGGGAAGTTCTATCATTCACTCTTTTGCATAGCTTATGTTAGTTTTCAATTCGTGGTTATATGATTGATCTTGTTGTTAGTATTGGTATCACTGTGGGATCATTCAGTTAATTTAGTTGGTTTTGGCAAACCTGGCTCGGTCAGTAGCAACACCTTTTTGAGAGTTGATAAGAAAAAGATAGTAGTACTCTAGAGAAAAATTATTTCATCATTTTTCTTTCTTGATTTGCTCATAAGTCTAGTATTCTCTAGTTAAGATCTTTTGTGCTTCCAAGGAAGATTGCATGTTTGTCTTTATCATTTGTATGCTTGGTTGTTTCCCTCAACTCTTGTACTTGCTACCCAGCCTTGCTAGCCAAAAACCTGTACTGAGAGGGTATTCTTCTCGTGCATCCATCTCCTTTAAACTAAAACCCATGCCATTTGTGTCCACCATACCTACCTAGTAGCATTATTGCTATTCCAAGTAAATTCTTGTTTTATCTACCTCCCAAATTAAACTTGTTATGTGAAAATTAGTGATTAAAGCTCTCACGAACTTGATGGCACACTTTACTTTCTTGCATTTAATAAACCTGAACCATTGTGAACTCTCCATGAAAGTTATATGCTTGCAAATTATAGGCTGGGGATTAGCAGAACTGTGCTATCACGGGGAACGCTTTCAACACTTGTAAATATATACCCAGTTGATACCTTGCTCTTTTGTTTGCGGATGTCGTCGGTGTGAAATAAAAGGGGAACTTGTAAGTCCATGGAGTTATGTATGTGTGTTAGAGAAACGCCTGGGCCGCTGGTCTAATCCATGCTGACATGGTGAAAACCTGCAGCGTAACCATAATGATATCTATGAAGCATTCTTCTTATAAAAAAAGAGAGAGATAGTATTGAGAAAAAGAAAAGAAAAAAAGAGATACTATGAAAAGAGGAAAGAGAGAAAAAAGCACCATTTTCCCATGGGAAATAATAAGATTGCTGAGATACTCATTGTCTGCTTGCCTTGTCCTTTTGATATGGGGATTCTTCTGTATCATCGGGCCAGGGGTACCCCGTTGTCGGTTCTCAATGATACACACATACTTACGATGACAAGAACTTACCGGTAACTAAAGTTGAGTAGCATGAGGAGCGGCCCTCGTACTCAAGGGACTTGGGATTTTCAGTTTATAGTTTGTCAAGCATATAACTCAGATTGGACCTCACTTTCACCTTAATCACCTAAAGATGCCTATGATAGGGGCAATGAGATCTGAAAGCTAGTAAGTATCATAATTTTTGGGAGCTCTTTATGAGACTTGCAATCCATGCTTCCCTTTGCGAAGGGCCTTTCTTTTACTTTGTAGTTGAGTCAGTAAACCTATTCCCTTCTATCTCAGCAAGTATTTTGCGTTGATGTGTTTCATTCATTCATATGATGATTTATGCATGCATGTTTCTTATGTTCCTTGCTTTGCACGTTGCTCTTATCTTGAAGTTTGCTACTTTGAAAGCTTTCTTTGAAAACCAGCTATTTGTGAACTCCAGCAAATTATCAACTATTCTTCGACCAAGAGCTAAGTTTGCCATTACCAATTATGATTCACTTTATTTATCTTTATTGTGTTTCCTTTACTCATTGCAAGTTGAGTTATGTAATAGTGAGTTGTCTTCTATTATGATCTATGTATTGGGTGAATGTGATGATTCTTGTCCATATTCTTTTATTGACTCTTCACTCCATAAACCTGAGGCCATGTTTATTGAGCTCAGTTTCGCTTGGGGACAAGCGAAGTCTAAGCTTGGGGGAGTTGATACGTCCATTTTACATCACTATTCTATGTCTTAATTCACTATTATTCATTGATATATTTCGTATTGAGAGGTGATACTTATGTTATTTCATCTATGTTTGCATGGTTGGTGACTTTTGAAGCATGGACCGCTGCAGTCAGGATTCTGATGGAAAAGGTGCTGTTTGGAGGCAAAATTCGCGAAGATCAGAAAATCCAGGAAAATATACGGAAAATTCTATTTTTCCAGAAGACTCAGAATGCCAGAAGATGGAGTGGAGGCGGGCCACAGGGGGTCCACACCACCCCATGGCACGGGCAGGCCTAGGCCGCGCCTGGGAGTGGTGTGGCCGCCCTCGCCCACCCCAGCCTGTCTCCTCTGGCATATATCATCCCCGCAAAACCCTAAGACTCGGGGAGCGACCACAAAAAGATTCCACCGCCTCTACAGGGCGGAAAAACACCAAGAGAGAAAGATCTCTCCGGCAGACAGATTTCTGCCGCGGGAATTCCTTCCTGGAGAGGGAAGCTCGTCGCCATCAACACCATCATCAAGATGGACTTCATCGGGATCATCATCACCACCATCATCACCACCAGCACCCTCATCACCATCTCCATATTGCTGTAACAATTGTGTTGCATCTTGCATAGTTCATAGGGGAAACTTTCCCGGTGTTGATTACTCTTTGTAGTTGATGCTATTGAGTGAACCATTGAATTATTGGTTATGTTCAGATTGTTATACATCATTATTCCATCTCTGATCATGATCCATATGATGTCTTGTGAGTAGTTCGTTTTGTTCTTGAGGATATGGGAGAAGTCTTGTTGTTAGTAGTGGAGTTGCATTGAGATAGATTCAATAGATTGTTATTTAAGTTGTGGTGTACTTCTTCTAGTGGTGTCATGTGAACGTCGACTACATGACACTTCACCTATATGGGCCTAGGGGAATGCATTGTGTATTTGGCTACTAATCGTAGGGGTTGCCGGAGTGACAGAAACCTGAACCCCCGTTAGGAAACCATTGCACAATGGACGTAAGGGTCTTAGAGTTTAAAGTCGTGGTTAGGTTTCTACCTTAATAACTTTATTGTATTTACGGATGTTTGCAAGGGGTATAATCACAAGTATGTATTAGTCTTGGATGGGGCGGTACATCAGCACAGGTTCACCCACACAACACTTAGCAAGCTAAAGAAGATTAATCAGCTATATGAAGAGAAAGCACTTGACAGTCTTCCCATGTGTCCTCGAGAACGTTTGGTCATCTTAAGTAATACAACCGGCTTGTCCTTTGCTACGTAAAGGATTGGGCTACTTGCTGCATTTATTCCTACTGTCTTTTGTTTACTTGTACTTTGTTTACTTGCTTTATCAAAAACCCCTAAAAATCCGTTTGCTAAGTATTTGCAGAGAATTCCTGATCCTTACCACTAGCCAGCACCTTCTGCTCCTCGTTGGGTTCGACACTCTTACTTAATGAAAATACTACGATACACCCCCTATACTTGTGGGTCATCATCCATTAGTTGTAAAATGATTCTAAGGTGAATTAAACATCATCTAGATCATGCCCAAGCAAATCCCAAAGAAAAACAAATCAAAAAGAATAAATTAAGCAAATGGTCATTTGTGCCATTTTAATCACCATGCCTACTTTGGTTATTTCCTAGAACTCAAATCTTAACAGAAACAATTGTGGATCTTTGCACCCCTTGCTAGTACAAGTAGTGATGTACCAAGGCCCACTTTGTTTCATCCCAAAAACTTTCAAACACTAAATGTAAATGACATTTGAAAATTGAATCTAGTGTATGTATCAAGATCACATCAATTCAAAAACCACTCAAATGAACTCCATTTTTAAATCCCAAGCAAACCTAGATGCTCAAGAATGTAATCAACAACTCCACCAAAAATCATCCCAAAATTCAAACAAAAGTTTCTTTCGGCCATTTTGTCAAACACCTTGTGGGCAGAATCAAATTAGCCTAACTATTACTATTTTTTATCAAATCTTGTCGAGCCATTTTGGTTGCATTGATCATCCTTGTCTCCCCCAAGTCCAACCAGACCGAAACGAACCCTATCTCTAGCCCCTGGCACTAGTGCCATGCCGTCCCGATGCCATGCCCGCCGGCCAACCTTGCCAACGCCAGAGCAGACCGCCAGCCCCTCTCCGCCTCTCCAGGAAGCACGGCTTGACCTCACCGCCGCCCACGGTCCACCCCACGGCCACTGCTAACCCCTGGACCACTCCCCAGCCTCGCCGCCCTTTCTCTCTGCGCGCACCTAGAGCGTGATAGCTGCCAGCACGCAGCTGACCGCGCCTTGACGCCATACCGTGCACTCCGCTCCGCCTCGACCCCAGCACCCCGCTAGACACGGCCGTGCACCGCCACGCGATCCACAGTCACCGAGCGCAGCGTCGAACACCGCCTCTGTCTCCCAGAGCACGCAACGCTCCCGACCAAATGCCACCGCCCCCAGCCGCGCCATTGCGTCGTAGAGCACCGCCAGGGAACCGCGCACCGTCCGCCTACCTCACCCACGCCGATAGCCCCCTCTGCCGTTGTCACCGATGAGCTCTGCCCACACCTCTCGGTCTCACTGTTGTGCCTATATAAGCAGGCCTCCCCAGCACAAACTCCTCACACCATTCCACTCCCCTCTCTCCCCTGAGCATTTCCCCTCTCTCGCCGGAGCCGCTCGAGTCATAGTTCGCCGGAATTGCACTAGAGGAGCCCGCTGCAGAGGAGGAGATGTTGCCGTCGATTCTGTCCACCGCAGCCCCTATCGTGACTTCGCCTGAGTCCGCTGTCGCCGTCCAGTTCGATCGCCCGCCTCGGCGCACTAGCTGGAGCCCTGGTACATCCCCACTGTACCCCCACTAGCCGTTTAGGGTTCGGTCTCGCCGGCGACGAGTCTGTCGTCGACGACGACTGTGAGCCGTTGATCCACGTTATAATCGTGTGGCCCAGATCGCTAGATACCGCTTCGGGTTTTAAGTCTTGCTGACAAGCGGGACCAACCTGTCAGCCGCCCTCTATGCCGCTGAGCGCCACTGGGCCGGCCCATTTCCTTTCCCACGCTAGCCCACGAATTCAAATAAGTGTTTTTCTAGTTTAGTTTAAACTCAATTATGTCCCTTAGTTCAAAAATCAATTCAGGAAGATTTACTAAACCAAATTGAGTGATTCCAATTTTGTTGGAAAGCTTCTAAAAAGATCTATCCAAGCCCGTTGGATTTAATTCATTTAGAGTTAAAGGTCTCTCCTAGTAAAAATAAGAAGACAGAAGCATTTGCACATTCCAACATTTTTATAAAATCAACCCTAATAGCTTTTGAGTTGTTTCCAACTCTCAAAAATCACATTTAACCATACCTATCTGAATATGTAATAATATTAAGGTTTGCATGCAGTGACTTTGGACTAGTACCAAAATAATGCTATATAGGCATTTCTAGTCACTTTAAATCATTAATTATTAAACTTAAACTTATTGAAATCTGATCCAACCTTTAAATCACATTCCCTTATGTTAGAATATGTGGTGATGACATGTGTCCACATGATCCCATATTTTAAATGGAGAATATTAAATCTTAGTTATTTTCAATGAGTAGAAATTACTTTTCTAAAATAAAAAGAATGAAGCTAGTTAATAAACCTTGTGATGCTTGTGATGATAATAGATCATCAAATGTGTGCCTTAGTGTGCTAAGTAGACTAGTTAAGTATTGTTTGGTGATTGTGTATCTCGTATGTATTTATAGACAATAGTACCGACCAAGCTTTCGAGGAGGAGGAATTCTACCAAGAGGAGGAGGAAGAAAACTTCAACCAATGTACCAACCAAGGCAAGCTAGCACTATACAGGTTAACCCTTGCAAGTTTTAATTGCAGTCCTAGCACTTCAAGTAAACTGAGCAAGCTATTGTTAGCAAGCTAGAATTAAGCTAGATAACCTAAGCAAGATGCATTAGGCATGCTTTGGTTATACCAATTTGACTAGTACCTATTACAAGTTTTACTTTCAAGCTTTTACTTTCTTTACTTCACCAAAGTCCCTTACTTGTTTGAAGGTAGCATAAAAAGTATAAAACTTGACCTATTGTAGCATCCCAATTGTCTAACAATTGTAATGCTACTTGTCCTAGTAAGATATTGGCTACTTCATATATATTAATGTTGCATCATAATTATATCATGCTCATGTCATCATGCCACCTTGCATTTGAGCATCATATAAAACCCTCTTTCTTTTGGTTTTCTCTCATATGCATTATAAATTGTATTTGCCTCTGGATATTGTATTTGGTTATTGATATATTGTTGAAATGCCCAAGTTGAGTTGGGGCATATCTTTTATTTCAATTCCATCACCTTTCTTTTCCACCACTTTATAATTCCACCATCCTACTAGTCCATGAGCTTGTTTGTCTTTAGTTTGGTTTTAGCTAGCTCATGGGAAATAGGGTGGATCTAGTTCTTTAAATTCTCTTGCTTGGCCTTGTTTCCATTTCTTGGGAATGCATAAGTATAATGCCATATCATTAGTTTGTTCTCACAAAATAAATCATGGCATTTATAATTTTTGCATGAGCCATGCAACCTTCTTCACCACCTTTTTCTCTCATTGGTTTTTACTTGGCTTTAGTGGATATTTTTCTATGTGGTCCATCTCCATTCCTTCTACCATTCCCATATCCTCACCCACATCCATTTCTTTTATTTTATTTTCTACATGCATGATCATATGAGACTCTTTCCACCTATCTCTTTTCTTCCTCTTTCTTTCTTGTTTCTCTTCCACATTAGCTCAAACTAGATCAAGCTCCATGTTCCTTCTTGGTATGGCCTCCTAAACAAAAATTCAAATCTAAATACCTAATAAAATCTAAACCTAGCTCCTCTCTCTAAGTTTTCTCCTAACCCTAATTCCACTAAACCCTAACATTGATCTCTCCTCTCTCTCTCTCTATCTCCCTCTCTCCCATGAGCACCACATGATCCCTTCTCTCTCCCTGGCCCACCTCAGCTAACCCTAACCCTCTATCTAACCCTAGCTAAGCCCTAACCCGAGCCCCATCTACCCTAGCCCGAGCTACCCCCTCTCCTCTTTTTCTTTCTCTACCGGCCGAGTCGGCCCCACCTGCCTTCTCTCGACCTCGGCCCCACTTGCAGCCCCTCCCCTCTGCCGCTGCCTTGCCCCAGGACGAGCCCCAGCCCGACTTGCACGTGCTCGAGGAGAAAAGAGAGAAGGGGCCGAGCCACCTTTATCTCCCCTGCCACGGCTACTTCTCCTCCCTCTCCCTCCTTTTTCCTCCTCTCACACGGCTCTCCTGCATCGCCAGATCCGCCCCAAGCCGGCCCTCTTCTTCCCGTTCTTCCTCCCCGACGCCCAGCACCTGCCGCCGGTCGCCACCAGCACCACCTCGCCTCCGTCGTTCCAGCCGGTCAGTGCGACGTGGAGGTGGCCGGAAAGACCGAGGACGCTCCACTACATCACCTTGTCCATGCCAACGCAAAGAAGGGAGCCCCAGCACCGCCAGTACCTCGCCGCTCTACAGCAAACCCTAGATCCGGGGCGCCAGCGATCTCGCCGCTCCGCAGCTCCTCGCTCCGATCCAACACCACCGTCTCCCCCGTGGTGAGCCTCTCTCCCTCCCTGACATGCTCCGCCTCGCCGTCGCCAGCTAGCTCCGCCGTTACTTTTGCCGAACACTCTCAGTGCGCGCCGCTCGCCGGTGTCTGCACGGCGCACATGCCACCTAGCACCTCACCTAGGCCCCAAACCCTCTCCTGTCAACTCCCCTTGCCCTACCGCACTGGTTATCCCCCTCAGCGCGCACGCCCGCGACCTGGGTTCGATCCCCCGCCCCGCGCCACACGCCGATTTCTCGTCAGACCAAAGAGAAGAAGAACAGTACCAGGGCCTGTGGTAGATTTACATTAAGCCTCCCTTTTTATTTCGCTATTAACCCGCCCTCCTAGAGACCCCACTAGTCAGCTGCCCTGGCAGTCTTGCAGAAAGCCCCTCCGCTTTCCTCGTGCCGTAACCCGTGGTCCAGCGTGTCCCCACCTGTCAGCCCCTGCCATCCTCACCGCTGTCACGTGGGCCTGCGCCAGTTGGCCCACCTCGCAGTCGCACAGGCTAGACAGAGCCGCGGTGGCAAAAGTTTTTCCCCGCACGTGGCCCCAGTCAGCGCAAGGCCCACCTGTCAGTGGCTGTGGCTGGATCTGACTGAGTAAGAAAATTTTCCTGGCTGTCTGTTTTTAATTAAACCTTTTTCAAATTGATTTAAATTCAAATTCAAATCAGATTCAAATAATTTTCAAAATACAAATCCAAATAATACAAGTAATATATGTTTTGGAATCAAAAAATGTGAGGAATTCAAATATGCCCTTCAAAATAATGTTTGAACACTTTAAATTTTCGAGATGACTAAAATTACAATAAAATTCCCTTTTCCTTAATTAATTAATAACTTTAATTCTACAACTCCAAATTTGGCAAATAATATGTCGAAATCGATCAGCGCGACGAGCCCGTTCTATTTATGCGGTCCTTGTTCTGAATTGAAATATGCATCATGTCATTATTAGAAATCTGAACTGTTTATGACAATAAAACTTGTTTAAATAAATAATAAAATGCTTTATTTCTTGTATCCACCCCTAACCTTTTCCATGCTACTTTAATGCCATGTAAATTGTGAATCATTCATCATGGCATGCTTGTTTGCTTGTGGAATTTTATTTCCTATGCTTGTGCATTTTATTTATGTTGTCCCTTGTTTGTTTGGTTCTTCTTCGAATAGACGCCCAGCAGGAGAATTACCAGGAATCACAGGAGTACTACCCAGATCCATCTCTCGCTTCAACTGAGCTGCCAGGCAAGCACTACCACATGCTTGCATACATACAGTACCTATTGCCTCTATCTTATTCTTGCATCATGGAGTCGCGATTGCATTAAAGTGAATCCCAAGTACTGCATAGCCTTTACTTTTAAACCCCACCGAAGCTTGTTCCTCCATCCCATGAGCCATTACTACAGGAGTTGTTTGAGCCATGCGAGTCGTAGAAAAGCATGAGTAGGGTATGTGAGTGTCGGATGAATAATGAGGTACCTAAACAACTTAACCTGAGTAGTAATGGGATAACTAATGAAAGAGGCACCGGTGAGCAATATCTGCTATTTGGTTTTTCATGCTCACTTGTGTCCCGTAGGACCCCGAGTACTTGATTCCTGTTCCTTGACTATTCGCACTATCCACATCCGGGAGGCCTTATGGACCCCCCTGAGCCAGAGCTTGATTCATTCTTATTTCTTGGGGCCACAAAGTAGTTTGGGGCTTTATTACTATCCTGTACTTATGTCATGTTACTGTTTTATTAAGATTGTGCGAGGAGCACCTGTACTGTTTAAGAATTGCGGAGTGTTTTCGCGGTATCGACAAGCCCAGTCACATTTTCGGGTTCCCAGTCGTTTACCTCCATTGGCGCAAACCTTGGGTCCGTCTCGGAGCCGGCCAACTTCGTTGCGGGTAGCTTAATGGGGTGGCCCCCTGAAATATTACTGAATCCTGTGATTGCTTTGTTGTGAATGCCTCGTTGGGTTTTGATTTGGTTTTTCCGAGGTTGATCGAGTGTGTGTTGCTATTCGTGCACCCCTGCAGGGTAAATCTTTCTGAAAGCCATGTCCGCGGTTATGGACGACTTGGAGCACCGTTTCTCGATCATAGACAAGTATACCTAAAGTACCGCTTTTAATTTGACTAAGTACTTGACTAGTAAATAGTGCAATACTCATGGAATGGTTAATAAAACTGCCAACGGATGATGGGGGTTGTTCGTCCGCTTCCTCGTTGGTAAGCGAGGAGGAGGATGGATCTGTTAATTATACTGTTATAACTGTTGTTCTTAATTCACGGACTTCCGTCTATCTTTGGTTAGGCAGAAGGTTAGCGAGTATCTATAGAATTGCTAGACTTTATCTTTTGCTGCAATTGCGTCACCCCAGGTTGTGTCCCCTTTAGAGGCATAAAGACTTGCTGAGTACCCCTAGGGTCTCACACGATAAATTTTTTGATTCAGATGGACAGGTGTACCCGCAAGATGGATACTGGGTGGAGGAGACAGATGATGTTGGCAACGATCATTCGGTGTAGTGATTCCGGGAACGGGGATCCGTGAGATCTGTGGGCGGGATGTGTTTATTTATGGGGCATCTTATGCCGATTTGCTTCTTATCCGTACTCGGATCTTGTTTTCCGCTTCCGCCTGATACTCTGATGTGTGATGTATGAGGAGCTATCCTAAATTATTATCTCTATCTAGGACATTTGGATCTTGCCGTATGGCGTTGCAATATTTCTATTTCTTTTAGATGGAATGGCTCTGAGGACTGTTGTATGTGGCTTGCATACATACTCATTTGTGTATGTAGTTGATCCCTTCGCCTGCCGATTACGCCGCTCGTTCTTGTCCCGTTGTCTGAAAGTGGTTAGGACGGGCGAAAGGTCTACCGTGAGTGGCCCTAGGCCCCACCGTACTATTTTAACCACTTTCGTTCATCCAGGCATTAACTAAGAGCGTAATTCACCGACGTAGTTACACCTATCTAGATAACCTTAGATGTCATTCTATGGCATGAGATTGAGATTAGCATCCGACCTTAGTGAACACACTTAACTTAGTAGCTTAGAGCTAAATCAAAACTTGAGTCACTCTAGATGGGAACACTTGGTGAAAATGAATTGTGAAAACCTTGGAATGATGAGTCATTCTATTAAGATGTTTTGACGTGTGTTGAGAAACACAAATGGTTTACGATGGTGAAAATGTTGAGGCATGAGCCTTAGGCCTTTACAAAAACTGATGGTTGGATTCGGATGCGATACCATTCCAATTTTACCGTACAACCACAATACCTGAATTGGGTAAGGCTTAGCCAGAAATTTATATGCATTAGTATTAGTTCCCTCGTGGGAGAGGTTTGAGCTGAGGCTACATCTCAAGGTTGTCAACTTGTGCAGTGCCCAAGATGACAGATGGTCATGGTTGGGAGGCCATACTCATAGGAAATGTGTAAAGGAAAGGTTATGTTTGATTATCTGCATACTAAGTATGATGATTCAGGGTGATCCCTGACAGATGTATCGAATCTTGTGGTCAAAGTGTACCACCTCTGCAGAGTGTCAAACTATTCGAATAGCCGTGTCCGCGGTTATGGACAGTTGGAGTGGCCATATTGTTTCGTTGTCAGATGTTTTCAAAATGACTTATGAAATGAATGATGAATCTTGACTTGACCACAACAGGGTTGTGAATATGACACTAGCTTCCCAACTTAAGTGATTCTAGAACTTTATTTTATCTTTCTTTGTTTCTGAACTGAGCTTAGGTTTCAAACTTAACTTTACAAATAAACATAGAGTTAGCTCTTCCACTAGCACTACCTTACTTGTTAGTGGTAGTTTGCGAGTACTTAAAGAGTACTCATGGCTTTTGTCCCTGGCTATTCCTATGGCCAGACTATGAAGGAGACTACCAAGATGACGGACAACAGGACGGCTATGATAACTAGGACTGTCTTCCATCATCAGCATTGCCTGTGCCACTGAAGATGGACCCCACTTCTATGCTTATTATTTATTCCACTGCTTGTTGTATTAAGACTAGATCATGGGATCCTTTATTCGTGTAAGACTTTATTATAGTTTGCAATGGATGATGTACTGTGATATACAATCTGTTATGATCGCAAACATGGTAATCATGGGATTGCGATGTATGACATAACATGCATCTAGGATTAAAAATATGGGTGTTGACACTTTCCCTCCTCGAATGTCCGATCGCCTTGATTCTTTCGCCCACGGAGTTCTCTTGACCTAAAAATCCCTATAAAAGGACCCTCCAGGGCATCCTCAAAAGGAAGCGAGGGGAAGTGACGAGAGCCACCAGAGACAAAACACCACCAGATCTAGTGAAGATTGGAGGGGGGAACTCCGCCCGAGCCACCTCCGAGGAGATCTCCACCCTCTCCAACATCTCCAACTTCATCACCATGATGAAGAGGGAGTAGTCCACCTCCGAGCTATGGGTTTGTGGCAGTAGCTTGATCTACTTCTCTCTTGTTCTTCATAGATCTAGTACCATATGAGCTGTCCAACATGATTATGGTTATATTTGTAAATCCTATGTGGTGTATCTTTGTTCTATGATTTGATATTTGAGATTGGAATCTAGTTTGTGTAAGATGTTTTAATAGAAGCATATCATGCACCCCGTTCTTCATTGCTTGTTTTGATCCAACTTGTATGCAAGAACTTGTATGGGAAGAAGTGTGTGTTAGATGGAGTAGCATGGGGGTGGAGACTGAACTGTGACATATAATATTCAAGATCTACTTTGGTTTTTACCTTTCTTTTGTTGCCCCACTAGGGATAAAGTGAAATCATGTGCTATAGTTATCACGTGACAGTGTGATCACCTTGTTAAATCAAGGTAGCATATTTGTATTTCAAACATCATATAATATTGCTTAAAGTTATACTCTGGTTTGTTCTTAAATCAAAATTGCATGGAGATTTCCCTTTCTTGAGGAGTATAAGAGAGAGATGTATTCCATCTCAATATTAGAATGTGATGCCCATATTAATTCCATTTATCAAACACTTATAGAATTTCCATGAATCTTTTTCATTGATGAACTATTTTATGATCACTACAACCTAAAAAGAGAGTAGACAACTGAATCCATGAACCCCGATCCAATTTCTATCATAATAAACACCTTTCCGTTGAATCTACTATCTTTATAATTTCTAAAATTAATTATTTTGAAAATACAAAAATACTTTCCTTAATTGCAATCACTCATAAAAACCCAAAAATGACTCTACTATCTTCCATATCATCTAGTTTACATTACTTTACTTTATTTTTTGCTTTTATTTTAGTTTACATTTTATTTTATTTCATATTACTAATACGAAACCTTGTGCTTGACAACCACTTGGTGGAGTTGGGGACACAAGACAAATTATTTTTCTTTACAGGTTGCTTGAAGAGGAGAAGATAAACATCCTTCCATAACCAATTCCCTGAGAGTTTGATATAAACCCTCGAGTCACCCTTGTGGGGAAAAGAAGCTTGCTACAACCTTCTGCAATTGGAGTCCCAATGAAAAAGTGGCCATGTTTGTTGCCAGCACCAACCGAAAAGGACAAGAGGGAATAACATATGAGAAAGAGAGGATGCCCACATACATAATATGTGTATGTGCCAATTTGGGCATTTACAAAAATAGTGGATTTAGTGTTTTTCGAAAAGAATAAAAGCAACTGTTAGATATGGAACCCTAGCAATGGATTCCCACACGTAGAAAACAAAATAAAGAGTTTGCAAAGAGGGACAGAGAGGTATTGGTGATAACATTAATACAATCAAGATGAAACCAATGCTAGCATGATATGATGCTCAAATACAATGTGGCATGATGACATGAGAATGCTATCATGATGATGCACAAAACTAAAAATAACAAGCGATTTTCTATTAGTAGTTTAATCCGGGGTGCTACACTCACTCCATGGGAATAGTTGCTCCTCTAAGTATCGAGCACTATAGAAGTGCAGCAGTCTAAAGCCCTCTACAACTAAACATGGACACAAATAATCGACACTCTAGGACACACAAAGAACTACCAGCCGAACTATCTCTTATAGCGTAACTTGTATATGTGATGCATGCATGTGTTCGGGACAAAGTATCATGTATAGTGAATTTGCACTATAAGAAACAGTAGTGACAACTTTAATTAATGCTAAAAGGTTAGCTTACAAGCCTGAATTTACTCAACACAATTCCCTTCACTAGGTTTTGCACCGCTGAATTCATTTTTTGATTATACCCATAATTTGCTTCATCTTCCTTTGAATGCAATTTTGTGGTTAGAAAAATAGATGATGATGAAAAGGTGGCTAGCTAATGACCCTTTAGAGCATGTCGGTTGTATTTGGGATGTTCATATGTTGACTTTAAAAACTTATACTATCGTTTTTGGTTTGCAATGATCAATGATGATGTAGACAATAATCTTTGAGAGGTAGAAAGAGAGGCATGTGGGTCACCTCAAAAAATTATAGTTGTATGTTTGACTCCAATCTCATGTTTCCCGTTTGATTTGAGAATACAACATGTTATTAGAGCGATCAATGTCACTTGCCATTGGATTTGGTTTGTGGTGAAGTGACACTGGATTTGGTTTGTTGTGAAGTGGAAGTGATTGGGCGGTTGTGGCACGAGTGGGGACAGACAAAAAAATTAGAACGAAAGGGCAAACTAAGGTTAGGATATTCGCGTAGACTGAACTTTCTAGAAAGATATTGGTGCCCTTACGTTTTATCCAAAAGTTGCATTTTTTATCCTGTTACAATCCGCGAGCATGTTTCCTGGTATGAGATACAATATACCGCTCAAAACTATGGATGTACTGACAAGATCTCTTCAATAACCATGTGGTGGATATGGAACTTGCGCATAGGGAAATCATGATCAACTCGAAAGTCAAAGTAAATTATCAGTATATAGCTATTGTTTTTATAGACATGAATTTTAACATGCATCATGATGTTTGCATGTGTGGTGAGGATTTTATTTGAAAATCCGTAGTGAGCGCTCGGGCACTCAACTAGTTACCTTAATTTTCAAGTGGCAGGATAATAAGTGTATAAGAGATAAACCATGCCAAGAAGAATGTGATGATTAGGTTTTGTTGTTGTCTCATGTTTAATAAGCTAGAATTGAAATCTGTGAAGTTATATTTATTACTTGGTAGCGCGCTTAAAAATATTTTATAAACACAATTATATTGTAGTTCGACAATTAGTAAGGAATTTTATTACATATGTAAGATATATTTTTCTGTATTGGTTAGCACGAATGCATCTGCATAGTTACTAGATGAACCAATAGTTGTTTATAAACATCATTCCATCTTATAAGATTGATGTTTGTAATATGTCTGGCGTAATATATATTAGATACAAAAGAACAACAATTTGAATCGGCACGTGAAGGCCAACGAGAAGGCGATTGACAAGCGACAATCAAAACCCATTTAGGGTTCCGTACCACTCACTGGTGATTTTTCCAGTTCGTTCCACCTTCAGTTGCCTTGGGATCTTGGAGGTGTGGCGGACCACCGTCTCTCACCAGCGGGGGGTTTTCGTTCTTTGTTTAGCCTACTTTTTAGTGTCTTTTTGGGAAGTTGAGGCAACAACTACGTCTTGAAGTTCGAATAATATCCTCCCCGATATTCCCATTCCGGTGGTGCATCTACCGTTGATTGAGGGTGCGTGATGTCGTGTCCGACGAACCTCTCGGGATCTAGTCATTTTTCGTGTTCGATATTGTGATTCCGTTTCAGTCTCATCCGATTTACGGTTGTCATCATTGACGATGATTGTTGCTCTGGTACGTTGGTCATTTGTGGCCTTAACTCGATGATATGGCATCTGTCTTGTTACAACAAGCTCTACTACAACAAGTTTAGCTTCGGTGATGGAGGGGCGAGGATACCAGTGTCCCTTCGACCCGCTCTAGTGATTGTGTAGTCATAGCTAGGTGTTCTAATATACTATTTGTAATTATTATTACTTCTGAACCTCTTTGTACTGTTGACGATTTTTTAATTGATCGGTGAAATTTTGCAAAACAATATATATATTAGGTAGTACGCTCGTCAAGTACCCTCATGCCACTTGTTCTCGCAGTTACGAGGTTTTGTGCGATATGGAGGAAGGCTCCATTGAACTGCTCGAGAATCGCTTGACTAACAATGTGAAAGAAGCAATGGTAAGTCCTTCATAATACTTTTCATCTTTGTAAAATTCAATTCCTTTTTCTTCCCTCACATATACGATGTGCTTATTATTTGCTCGCTAGATTTCTCATATTCTATTCTATTCCTGAAACTGGTTGGAAGTTGTGGAAAGCAAGATGGTGTCCTATGCTCTAGAAGATGACACAGAGGATGAAGCAATTCCTTCCACCGACGATGTGCACTTTTTGCTGTATCAGAACAAGAGAAAGCCAATTGTCATGAAGAACATCAACATCCTTGCAAGTACTTCAAAACCAACCAAGTCTCAGCTAGAAACTCAACTCGAGGCTTAGAAAGCAGGTAATGTGGAACTGCACTCTGCATATTGAGGAGTTGCGAAAGGTGAAAGAATCTAGTGAGGCAGAGAGGCTGAAGTATTTGGAAGAACTACAAGCAATACGGAAGAAACAAGAAGACCTAAGAAAGAAAGAAGAAGAGGCAAATGCATTAATACAACAAGTGTTAGCTCAGCTGTCCGAACCATGACATGCAATTTGGTTTATCTGTGGAAATTTGTCTAGCATGAGTTGAACCTTCATATATCTTTTTTGAGTCTGGTATTCATTTCTCTAGGGTGAAACATTTGTCCTAGAATTTTCTGTCAAATTCTGTATTGTAATCCTATAAACGTCCTAATTGTTTCATTACAAAATATTTCCATCATGGTTAGTAATATCACGACCAAGTAGTAACATAACAAAATTGATGATGTCATCACTTCTAAACGATATGTGCCTCGCGTTGATTGGTCCACGTCTTGTCCTGCAATTGACGCACGTGTTACCATTTAAATAGACCACGCGTCTACCAATTGGTGGCAGGCTGCGATGAAAGGAAATTTTTCATGGCTGGCATGACGTCATAGATGATGTGATAATGTAAGGAAGCGGTGGTAACGAAATCAAGTCATGATGGAAAAAACTTCCCGATAAGGATGACATCATTGAAGGCCCCTATGGCGTCACCAGGCGTCGCTAACAGCAACTCACGGTGTTGTCTGCCACGTGGCATCATCCATGACGAAAAAAACGTCACGAACGATCAAGATTGGGCCGGGCCAGTCTAGTTGGTTGTGAAGAAATTGGAGGAACGTCACGGATGGCTTGTGACATTTTTAGGCAGAAAAAACTTCATAGATCCAATTATGACGTGAGGTTCATGACCTTTTTTCATTGTAGAATTCGTCGTGGATGGCCATCTATGACATTTTGCCTCTTATCAATAACGATATCAGAACGTCACTGACCGTCTAGATTCTTGTAGTGAGTACAGAACATAAGCTACGAGAGTAGACAAACTCGATTCACGAACCCATGACATTGTTATCGATGGAATGGATGCAACTGAATCCCATCTATGTGTCTTCGATGAGTACCTTTGTACCTTTACTTGTTTAGAGATTGTTGTTATCCAAATAATCAGGAAATTTTTTGTGTGAAAATTATAGGTAAATGGTCCAGTATGGTTGCTAGAACAAAGAATTGTTCTGTTGAACTTAGTCTAGAACCCACACCATAATGGTTCACACAAAAATGTATCACTGTTCTGCTTGGATCCTAGACTAACAAGGATGAGTAAGCTGAACAATGTAGTAGCACACGCCCATGCCTGCAAGCAAGGATATGCAGGGTTTCGTATACCCCGCCATCACTATCACTATAAATCTCACTGAGAATGTCTTCATCTCTAAAGGGAAACTTTAGCAAGATGGTTGGGCCAAGATGATGCTTAGTGATTAAACAACGAGCATTGTCACTGCTTTGATAGAAAATCCTAGCAAAGGGGTTCCACAGTTGTGTGACAGGGTTAGCTATCTGAAACCGTTGCTTCTGATGAGTCCCATCCAATCAGAACAAACGTTTGATACCGTCAGTAAGCTACGAGGATGTGGAGGAATTTTGAGAAGAATCTGAGCGACTACATTGACTGATAGTTTGCCTAATGTTACATTGACTGCCAGTTTGCCTAATGTTATTTTGCTCTGAGTGAAGCTGGTAGGATTTGTCAATGTCATTGCCTAAAAGCACAAGAATGTAAATGGGGAAAAATACAGAGCAGATCTGGATTGATGAAGGCCTTAGCTAGTGACGTACCGGGTAGCAAGACTGCACGGTCGATGTAGGGCTACATGACAGAGAGTAAGAAGGTGAGGATGATATAGCACGGCACAACAGTAAAGAGGGGAATAATATTGTCTAGAGAAGAGCTAAGACGGAGAGTGGAATGGTATGGTCGATAGCAGTGTCACCGAGATGAGAAGAAGCTCCACGAGGCTGGATCTAACGCTGGAGGTGGGCTGCGTGGCACGGATTCGATTTTGGGTTCGATGACAGCAAGCTCTAGGTGAGTGGGAATTTTATTCGCATAAAGTTTGACTAGTTGACCACTTGTGACCCTTTTGCAAACTAATATGGTGTATCCATAAGTATAACACGCACATATGTACTCAATTTGCGATTAACAAAAAACAAACATACTACAGAGTACATAATAGTAAAACACTAGCAACTTGAGAATTAGAAAAAACAAACATACTACAAAGTGCATAATTAAACATAAGTACTTCCTAATAAGCAGTTCAGAAAATACTAAAACAAAGTTTATTCTTCTTGAATGGCTTTGAATCCCATGTTATCTAGTGATATCATAACTGGCCACATGCCAAGACTAACTATGTGGCACACAACCTTAATCGCTTTAACTGATTTCTTTCTTTGCTGTAATTTTTGCGTTCTTCTCATACTCTTATTTTTCGGCGCCTCCAAAGCTCTAACTTTTGGTGACCGATCATCGTTTCCTTCCTCGGTTAATCTCTCAACGTACACTGCATCACTTCTGAGTGCGGTTCATCAAACCAAGTAAGGTGGCAGCACCTTGGTTTTTATAGTTGTAGGCAAGGAATCTTTACCTGATGTGCTTACCCCGAATGCCACGTCCTTGTGGAGAGGTCTTTTGCAGTAGCTTACTGTTTCATAGTTATTTTGTATCATGACATCATCCAATGTATGATCATAGATCCACTTTGGCACTATGTCGCGCTGAGAAAACCCCAAATTGAAGTTCGTGAGATGAAAAAACAAAAATGTGAAGAAAAAACCCGATATGATATTGATCGATAGAGAACAAACGAATAACTTACGAATCCTCTGCCGATCTCAGATCCCATCGTCATATTCGCATCTCGCCGATGGGGGACCTCGCCTAAATTAACGCTATCGCCGCTGCTGCTTCCTAGGTCGCCAAGAGAGGGTCGGGCGATGAATAAACTATGGATTGTGTTGCGCTAATTAGAAGAAAAGGCTTGGACATGGTGGACCACACCAGTCAATGATGTGTGGTGTGCCAAGTCAAAACCACACCGGGGGTAATTCCGTCACCACTCACCTACCACGTCATTATTAAGCATCACTCCGACACGTACCAGGGTACTAAAATGTGCCAGCGCCATGTCGGTCACGGCGTATAATTGGCCACCGTGACTAATGGTGTTGCGAATGCTCATCCGCCTCGTAACCAACTTTTGTCAGTTCTTCTCGCTTATGTCGCTCCAAAATCCGCTGGTTATGGGGGTATTTTTGTAGTGTCCATCGTTTGTCGAGAAAATAAGAGAATTTCGAAACAGCTTCACGGGCCCCTTTCTCGACTCCTTAGTATATGTAGATTGTTAGATGGCACTATAGGATTAGCTTTCGGACTATTTGTTGTATGTCCATTTGCATATGTTTTGTTTTACTTTTTACACATGTACTTTCACGTATTAGTATTCGGCAATATATTTATGTATCCTTGCGTCTTCATGTTAAAAAAATGCTTGCCTCCGCGAGTCATGTCATGGACACTGGATGCGTGTGAACCTGTCTCTTATGTCTATACGTACACGGCTCACACGCTCATGAAAATGGCTCGACCCTCGCGCTCGCGGAACCAACTCTTATAGCGTTCGCGATTTCATGTGCTAGAAGACTAGAACTTTATTTCCACCTTGATAGCTTAGAGGGGTTTCAGCCAGCTTATAAACCTAACAATAAGAATTCAGCCGACCAGATTTGAGGCTTCACCTTAGGAACTCTATTTTCTATGGGAACGCCTCAAAAATGGTTTTTAATTTTGTATGATGATGGTGTTTACTTAGTGCAATAACAGTTGTTTACGCATACACTTGGTTAATATTTCCAGCCTGTTATTTAACGTTTTGCCTGGCATCTACGTCCCAGGGCCGTAGAGAGAATTCTAGTTTATATTAACCAGTTGCATTTAGTCAAAACATGTTAGTCGTATCAGATGAAAAGTATAGAGGTGTCAATTATATAAAAGCATGTATATTTCTATGGTATAGGAATATGGAATATGTGATAGATTGAAAGTGCAAGTACCTGATTTTTTTGGTGGCTGCTTTACGATTGTATCTATGGAAAACTCAGGTTCATGGATTGTCTCTGACATAAAAAGTTACTAGAAAAACACGCGAGCTTCGCCTCGCCGCCTGCAAGGAGTTGCCAGATGGTGTGGTTACAATGTATTTGGTGACGTAAATATTTTTTAAGTTCTGTTATGTAGATTTTATGATTGATTAATAGTGGTTAGATTATAAAAATTTAGAATTTATATCAAGATAACATTCCATTTTCTGTGCCCGGCGCGATAGAATGTGAGCCGCCAGTTTTGCCAAATGACGACAGGACGGCAACTTCCACAAAATCACGTGGCACGTGGCAAGTTGCCATTCCGTCACACCGTAAACCGTCGTGCACGATTGGAAGCCTAAAATTTGTGGGTGAACAATGGGGGCATCGGAGTAAAACAAAATTTGGTAGTCAGCTTAAACAAACTTTGTGTGTACTTGCAAAAGATATTGGAAGGTTTCAAAATGGTACACTACATTAGGCAAACACATAATTTATTTACATGTTTCGTTGTGGACATGTATCCTTAATACGTAACAGACCTTGGTATAGTGCTAGCCAATTCAGCGCATTTAGAACATGTAGAAATGATGGTTCACATTGTCATCGGCAGGAGTTAAGTACAACACCACAGCCTAAAAACCAAAGTGATCACCGTGTTAATAGCCAGAAGCAAAATAAGGTCTAGTTAGCGTGCCCACACGTGCAGACATGCAGGTTCAGTGAGATCGATAAATTAACAGGTTAAGCAACATCACAACATGATTGCCTTATTTAGTGGGGGGAATTAAAAATGAGTTGTATGATCGTCAAAGTGCTAACACGAAACCAAAAATATGTATGTGTTCATATCCTCCTAGCCAATTACCTAAAAAGAATTAAGGATCTCCTTCGTTACTGGTTGATAACACCCAATTAGAGCTACCTTAGGCACACTGAGACCAAGCCAATAACAAAACTTGTTATTAAGGATTACTGGAAAAAAATTAAGCATGTATATCTCAGGATACATAGAAGCTGACAAAAGCAAGGTTATTCTTACATCATACAAATAATATTACTATAGAGAGGGAACATCTATAAATAAATAAATAATAGGATGAAGTCACTTGCTTTCCTTCTCTTGGCTTAAGTGCCTTTTTTCTCTCCACTTGCTTTAAGATGTGGCGAGGGCAAAAGTAAGTTGGAGTTAGGCACTTCTAGTGAATCTTGTTCTATGTAGTCACCAAAATCTCTCTGCATTGTGTATATGGCAGCCCCAATATCTTCTTGAGATCTTGTTCTTCTCCATGTCTAATCATTGTTTCCCTTGTCTCAAAATCATTTTTGCCATCTCATATAGCTCAAAAATATCCTGACTCGGAATGTTATTCACTTTCTTAAATATGCTATGCATGTTTGGTTTTACAAACTTTTGGCAACTACTGTTTCTATGAATTCTAACAATAATACATACTCTCTCCGTTCCACAATATAAGCATTTTTACTAAGTTGTTTTAGCTATCTAAAAAGACTTACATTGTGAACCGGAGGTAGTACAAAACTTCAGAAACTTTAAAGGAAGAGCTTTTCTCCAAAAGACAACCATTATAGTATAATCATAGTAGTGGCATTTGCTTCATGTTCCAGATGTGCTTTGAACTCTATCAGACCACCCTTCATGCAACCGAATTTATGACATCTCTTTTATCTCCTCGGGCATAATAATCTCAAAATGTGAGCAACATTTGAAATCCATCAAATTGACCTTATGCCCCTCAGTTATGACATAAAATCATAGCTAACATAGCTAATATTCTGGCAATATTAGCAAACTATCTACATAAAGTAAAATCTAACAGGAAGAAACCAAGCTGATCCATAGTAACTACATAAACAAAGACATATACATGAACTCATTCATCTACAATTACCAAACAGTACACACCCATTAACTCAGAACGAACAATGCAGAAAACCGCGTGCATTGATATTTTGTGATACCTCTTGGCGAATCTAAATTGCTAGGTGATTTTGCTCATCATCTAAACACCCATTCGACCATGAAAAAATAAAATTCCCAACACCATGAGGAATAAACCCAATGTATTAGGGCATAACGACATCAGTAAAGGTGTATACGAAGACATGACCATTTATCAAATAAACTGAGGATCCTATACGGAGACAAACCTGGATGAATGTCGTATGCCGCGATCATGAAGAGTCTACATGGATCATCTCCTGCAGGTTGCGATGTTCAACAATGCTTTATAGACAAAATGCATGAGTTCAAATTTGTATGGGTATTCAGTGCAAGTAGCATCAACTTGGTTTAACAGCTAGTTAATTCTTCTCCATGTCTACACATAAATATAAATTCGGTTGTACCACATCCACTACTAAAAAATTGATTACTGCATCACCAACATCAAGAAAAATTGTTAGAACCATCATGTAAGTTCCCTTTCATCACTTGGAACTTCACTTTCTTGCACCAGCACGCAATGATCTAAAGCTTTAGATAGCATGTTATTTCCTTCACACAAAAACATGCAATCGGCAACTAAGAGCTGTAAACTGAAATATAGAAGTGAAGATGGTAGAATAGACTTCAAAGAGCAACCCTTTAAATGCATAATCAAACACACTATTTAAATGTATTACTCCATTTGGTTACATGCCATTTCGGCAATCACTTGAATTGATAGTTGTAGCCTTTTCAGACATGAAAGCTAGTCATGTTGTGGCATGTTGTGGCTATTAAAACTTGCGAGCACAATCTTTACATTTGGGAAGCCCTACTCTGCTCTACTACATGTATGAATTCTCATAAATATAGCAACATTTAAAGGTTTTCTCTTTAGGCTATTGCAATCACAAATTTATTATTATACTTTGAAAAGAAGATGGTTTTAACTTTTTCAGTAGCCCCGTAGTATCCAGTTGAGATGTAAAACTTACTTAACACTGAACCAACGTATAGTGCTAATCTATTTATATTAAACACTATTTACAAAGCTTCATTTATAATTTATTCTATTAATGCCTAACTATACTTTTTTATAATAACTTTCATAGATGATGTACACCTTGCAAGAATTATGCCTATCGGTAAGCTATATCATTTTACACGTTGTTATATTCAGCTAAAGATACATGCAAATATCATTGGTAAAAATGGATTTAAGCATCCAGAATGGTTCACCAAATGAAAAACCTGACCATATACAGATATGACAATTGTGAAAGCTCGTGACTTCAAACATTTTCAAATAAATACCTTAATCAATTTCACTTGGTGACATAGATAGTTTTTTGCGGTTGAATTTTGATTAATAATTTAATAAAACAGTATGCAGTATGCACTACCCAAATGAGATAATAGAGGGAAAACACCATGGAGGGGTACAGAAATTGTTGGTAGTGATCCTAAAGAGCAGAAAAAGGAACATCTTAAATAGAACTATGCATGATGGGGGAAGGATGTGGTAATTTGTATGCAAAAGGCCCAAGAACAAATATTCGGAAAAATCATATAACCTTCAAACTATCTCTAGTAAAATAGTAGCAGAACATGGCATGATGTAGGCTATTGTAAGGCTAGAACTGCTTTTCTAGCAGTCAAATATGCATGTTGATAAATACATCAGTATATCACAGAATTAACAGAATACCAAAAATATTGTTTACATACCACATTATTCATTTATCCAATGTATTCTATCTCAATGCAAATGCTATCTTCTAGAAATGGAAAGGAGAATGCAATAGCAGAAGCCCTGGAAGTCGACAAAACTCAGCTCTCAAATTAGGTAGAGAGAGCACAATTAATATGGGAAATGTATGTAAACTCACCTTTAGGATGAGCAACTGTCTGATATGTGCACTTATAGGAATTATGATTTATTTTGAACATGCACCTTTTTGGTTTGTGTTTTATACAATGCCTCATAGATTTTGATGTCTCACAAATTAGATGCTCGTACTTATTTAAGAGATTATTAATGTTTATGTAGCATTAAGAGGCCAGGCTGCAAATTATTCTACGGGAGATATGTAATAAAGACATAAGCTAGTGATCTTTTCTCTCATTTTCCTGCATAAGCGATATGAAACAATTGAGTGGATGAACAATTACATCTTACTCCTAGCCAGTGATTAAGATAAATTCTGCTAGGACTATAGAATTATCTATTAAAGAATAATTGTGTGTATGACCTGTATTTCTCGTAATACCATGCATATTATTGTAGAGATGACAAAACAAGTGTTCATTGTATTCTTCCATAAAAACAACCAACAAAGGACCATCTCTATGAGAAATAGGTCGGACCGCTATATAATAAGGTTAAAGTATAGACTCTAGATTGATATATTTTCAACCTGAACCTATTTCTTATTTTGAAAACAAGCTAATATTGCATAGTAGGTATCTCCATTCAAAACCTAAAAAACTAAAATAAAACTACACCATGCTTGAAAAAAAGAACCTACTCTTGTCGATTATTTGTATTATTCCAATTTTATCGCGTGTATATCTTGAACACGAGGCTATGGTAGAAAACACAAGAGTATAACATTGATATATAACCATCACATTAACTGGTTAATTTCTGATCTGCTACAAAAAATCAAGATTGCTAAAAAAAGAATCGAAAACTAACTCATACCCTAGAAGCACCAGACCTTTCATATTCCTTTCTTCTTAATTAGAAGGATCTATGCAAATAGACAAGTGGTAAATCCGCTCTTTGATTAGATAGCAAATGAAAGATAGTTGTGTGGAAACAACTACAACACTACATAACCCATTTTTTCGAGGGGCGAACTTGATCAGTAAATTGAATTTAAATAAATAGATTAGTGATGCGAATTGGCTAAGGAAATCAATAACTATTGATGGGTAGTATAGCTTTTCATCAGAGTGCCAACAAAATAGACATTAGCGGTTCAGATTGGCCAATTTTATTATTATTTTCATCAAAGTTGGTTCTATGGTTACCCCCACAATGCAACATCCATGGTCCTTCAACTGTTTTGTGTGTCCAGTGCAGGAACCGAAATATTTTCAAAGAAACATGAAGTTAATATTGTCAAAAGATTTAGATCACTAATCTATTTAGTTGTAGGTTCCTCTTTTGAGAGTCTGTCGAGAAGCTAGATATGTGCAATGTTAAGACATTGGAAATTAAAGAGATAATTACAGGAGCATATCTATATTACCCACCACCACCTGCTTGTGGAATCGCTCGCCGGTCTCCGCCACTAATGACAAAGAAAGGGGAGGAGGAGGAGAGAGAGAGGAGAGACCAGCGGTAGAGAGAGCAATGGACGCCCTGACCTTTTTTTGTCATTTCCCCTCACCTGTGCATCGTTGTCACCTCCGCATGATGCTCGGTCGCCGCGGCCTCCGGGTGATGCCCGACCGTTGCTGTCGACGTCCGGTGCTTGGCCACCGCCGCCAGGGAGGTGAGAGACGGGAGAATAAAAGATAGGGTAAAGGTCTTCATCAGGATAGAGAGAGGGGAGAGATGAAGAGAGGTCGAGCAGTAACTCCCCCACAAACTGACTCCCCTGCTAGGCCTACAAACAGCGACACGAAGTAGCACGGGCTTTGTCCCCTGCCCCAAAATACGCGACATGTCGCAGCGGAGTCCCACAACCAGCGGCACATGGATTCAGAGCGCACCGCAGATGGCCTCACCGCGCGCCGCAGCCACCACGCTTAAGCTATAGATACAAGCACCATGCTTAAGCTATAGATAAATTAGCATATATATTCCAAAAATAATTAAATAACAACATAGGGTACACATTCATATGATATGTGGAAGTACGTTTTTTGGCTTCAAGAGGGTGGTTGTAAGCTTGTAACCCAAATTCTTGAGAAGTATTCGAACGCTAAAGTGCTGCTAGTAATTGACTCTTATAGGACTAACTGCACTATATACAGACATTCTATAATAATTTTACTCAAATGGCAATGATCATAAGGATGATCTACATTACCGGCTATGTCTGCTATAAATTGCATGCTGCATTAACCTATATTACATTATGTAATGACGAAAACATCTAAGAGTTATGTATATTTTTTGCACATATATCATACACAAAATCATGGATTTTTCCTGCGCTGTAAGAGGACTAAATCGACTTTAACATATATAGGCCAACGTGAAGGGATAAAATCAGCCTGACCATGCAGCTGGTGTGGAAAATCAATCCGAGGATGATCAAGGTAGGTGGATGATCAAGCTAGGCACCTACCTGGTATTCACTTTGATTTTTTGTTTTGTAGCATGGGTGGAGTCAAAACATGAAGCCATCAAGCAGCTAAGCGAGCAGCTGTTGATAGTATTCGATTAGAAATAAGAACACATTGCATACAAAGATCAACAATATTAGCGTGTGATTAGAGCATAGGCGAAGGATTTCATAAAATACAAATCGATCTCTCACCTACCTTGCACCAGTGAATTAATTGGAGGCAGGAATCACAAAGGTCAACTGCTGCTACCTTGAGCGGAGGCTCATTCGCATGGAAAGACAAAGGCAATTTTCCCCTATCTTGCAAGGTTGCGTACGCGACACAATCCATAGCAGGAGGCGACGATTAGATTGTTTTTCTAACCATGAAGATCAGACTTTAGGTGACTCCTTGCACCTCTCCAAATTGCAGAGCCGCCGGGATTTCTGTGGTGGAGGAGAGAGAGGAGAGACCAAGGGTAGAGAGAGGAGTGGACGTCCTAACCTTTTTCCATCATTTCCCATCACATGTGCATCGCTGCCGCCTCCACGTGATGTCCGACCGTCGTCGTTGCCCTTCGATGCTCGGCCTCCACCGCAAGGGAGCTGAGAGACAGGAGGATAAAAAATAGGGTCTTCATTGGGACAGAGAGAGGCAAGAGATGGAGACTCCCCCGCTGGGCCTGCAAACAGCGACACAGAGCAACACGGGCTTCGTCCCCTGTCCCAAAAGAAGCGACGGGCCCACAACCAACGGCACATGGATTCAGAGTGCCGCAGATGGCCTCATTGTGCGCCGCAGCCACCACGCTTAAGCTATAGATATTCAAAGAAAGACAAAGTTGAATAATATTACCTAGATATTATATTGGCGAGTTTTGATTCTTCAATTTCTTTTGATTTTAAAACTCGGTAGAGGAAGGCCTGATTTTATTTTATTGTGGACTTTATACAGAAAAATCATCACGTGAGCAGTTGAGGAAGTTCATGGTTCCAACAAGATGCATGTATCTCTTTGTTTTCTAAATGAAGTTCTATGCTTATTTGCATGATAAATATGCATAACACCTGGTTAGAGCTTGTTCACATGTCCTGTTATATGATGATAGATATATG
Source organism: Avena eriantha (assembly GCA_910589775.1). NCBI lineage: Eukaryota > Viridiplantae > Streptophyta > Magnoliopsida > Poales > Poaceae > Avena > Avena eriantha. The sequence continues at coordinate 213,194,892 of OU342740.1, forward strand.
TGTTCTTTGGATCAGTAAGGTGAAAACATGTAATTTTTATATTGTTCGAATGTAATTGTACATATCCTTATTTCTGTTACTACATATATACATGTTAGGTTTTGGAGTAACCACTTTTGGAATGATTACATGATTCTTTGAATATGTGCCGGTCCGTGCAACATAGTAACTTGTTTGCCCTGTTATCCTTGTAAATGTAGCATCAAATTTTTGTGGTGAGTCATATAATACTTGAAGAGGCAGCACAATTGGATATTGGAGAAAATGATTTGGCATTGTACTGGTTTTTCCACGATGGACAGAAAGACGTATGGCTTGCCGTCTCTGGTCAACACAACCACAACCGTCTACTTCACCTTAGTTGGATCTCTCAGCTATTGTAATCCATTGCACTGAAGCTGCTTCGGGGAATAGTGTGATCATGTCATAGCCCCTGGTTACAATAGCAACTACATCACACATATTCCCTTTTCTCTCTCATTATTCCATCTCCAACTTTCATGAATTTTGGCATTCCAATCCTACAAGTATTTTGCCGAGCACAATGCAATACTTATGCCATCAAAAGTGTAGTACAATCCTCTTCAAATATCATATCATGGTATGATGAACCTCTTTTATTTTGCGTTTCGATACTAATATTTTTACCTTTGTTCCTTCACTTTTTCTGGTTAAAAGGTTTTCTACTTTTTGAACAAATGATCTGCTCTTATGTTGCCAGTAAACATTGTTATGCTGGAACTGTAACATTGTACATTATTTCACTCTATGTGGTTAGGGGTGCCCACACACCCCATATGTGGTTAGCGCGCTCGATCTCAAAACAGGTGTCAAGAAATCGGGTCCTAGGTGGACACAAGTGTGCGGGTAAAAACCAAATAACATCTATTACTCGTCGGTACCTCTGCATTATATATATTTCCAGCATTTTAATTGACAAGTTGTAATGAAAGCTATGGTAATCTCCACCATTAATCATGTACCAACCCCCAACAACGGTGGAACATCGACAACACAAAGCAACACCTAAGCAAGAAACTACGACTCGCAAGGCCGATTGTCTATCAAACAATAGGAAATAGGATAAGTCGATAGGGGTGCCCACACACCCCATATATGGTTAGCGCGCTCGATCTCAAAATAGGTGTCAAGAAATCGGATCCTAGGTGGACACAAGTGTGCGGGTAAAATACAAATAACATCTATTACTTGTCGGTACCTCTACATTATATATATTTCTAGTATTTTAATTGACAAGTTGTAATGAAAGCCATGGTAATCTCCACCATTAATCATGTACCAACCCCCAACAACGGTGGAATATCGACAACACGAAGCAGCACCTAAGCAAGAAACTACGACTCGCAAGGCCGACTGTCTATCAAAAAATAGGCAATAGGATAAGTCCAAGGCAATATAGGCTACATGGGATATAACTGGTACGGAAAGCTAGAGCATCGATAACATAGGTAGCAATAGATCAACAAGAGGAAGTAAAGACTATAAATGCAAAAATAGGTAAAAAAGGAGAGAATGCTCGCCTGGGAAATATGGCCGAAGATACATTATCCAAAGAACTTGTCGAAGCTCTCAACATCTCATTGTCCTATCCGTGAAGAAGCAAATCACTGAAAGGAACAATCGATGCAACAATTAAAATTAATGCGGAAGAATCGGCATGATCATGATATGATGCATGACATGGCAAGTTAATGATGCAAACCATATTGAGAAGATGACATTTTCTTAGCAGATTGATGATACACTATTAGTGAGCCATTATTAACAAGAAATACTTATTTCCCCATTTTATTCGTCATGTTTTCCTTGAATTGTTTTGATTTCACAAGTTTTCCATGATGCATGATGCAATTGCAAGTATGGAATGCACATTTGGAAAGGGCTCTTCGCACTGATCGATTTAGACATATTATTTGTCAAATTCAGAATTACGGTTTAAAAGATATATATTTATTAATAAAAGGCTATTTAAAGGTATTTAAATAATTTCGAAATCTTTATTTATCCAAAAATTATTTTGGATGTCATATTGTTAATCCTTGAATTTTCTGATCTCAAAACATATATTATTTGCCCCATTTGGAATTACCAATAAAAAGATGTGATTTATATTTTAATAAAGCATTTAATTTTATTAGAAAAATATTTATTAGATTGCAATTCTGACAAAATAAACAGAGGGAATATTCATGTTCAGCATGGAAAACTAAGCAACTTTAGTTCTGGAATTATTTTGAAATTCGTTATATATTTGATTTAAATCTTGGTCAAAGGTTTGGTTAGGGTTTGAATTCGAATTTGAATTGTGTGAACTTTTGTTACAGGACTAGACTCAGCTGGTGTCGCTGATCACTGGGGTTAGGGTCATAACGGGGCTAGTCTGGTGCTGAGGTGGTGCAGTGTGGCTGACACGTGGGCCCGGGGTCGGTGGAGAAACACAAAAATGAAAGAGAAGAGGGAGGAGCACAAGGTTGTGGTTTTTGTTTTTGCAAAAGGAGGAGAGGGAGGCGTTCGGTGGTTTCTCTTCTCTCTCTCTTGGCTTCTTGTGATGTGAGAGAGAGGGAAAAGGGAATCAGAGGGGCATGTGCCGCTGGCCTGTTAGCTTCTGGCCAAGCAAGAAAGGTGAGAGGGGAAGAATAATGGAGCAGGTGAGTGAGATGACAAGGAAGAGAGGAGCAATCCTAGCCCGTGATCTCTATCGAGGGGGAAGACAAACAAGGAGTGGCTCTCAATGGTTAACGGGCCAGGTGGGCCGGGGTGGCTGGGCTGGACCAGGTATTCCTCTCTCTCCTTTTCTTTTCTTATTTCTATTTTCTTTATTGATTTTGTTTAATTGTTTTACAACTTCCAAACTAGCATTTATCTTCAAAACTATTTGGACTTTTGTAGGGGGTTTGAATAGAGAAATTTTAGGCCAACTGAAAAGGACAAGAGGAAATAGCATAAGAGAAAGAGAGGATGCCCACATACATAATATGTGTATGTGCCAATTTGGGCATTTACAAGAATAGTGGATTTAGGGTTTTAATAAAAGAATAAAAGCATTTGTTAGATATAGAACCCTAGCAATGGATTCCCACAAGAAAAAAACAAAAATAGAGAGTTTGCAAAGAGGGATGATGGCTCAATGCACGGCGCCCAGAAAAGTGCTTGGTGCATGGTTGATGTAGAGCTCGTTGGGAACCCCAAGAAGAAGGTATGATGAGCACAGCAGCAAGTTTCCTCAGTTATGAAACCAAGGTTTAATCGAACCAGTAGGAGCAAGGAAACACCTCAAAGGTGTTACTACATGAGCTTTGGCAGGGCGCACTACCGGTGCTAGTAGCAACGTGGAGACCTACACAACACAACCACAGAACTTTGTCCCCAACTTGCGATGAGATTGTCAATCTCACCGTGTTTTGCGGAAAACAAAGGATTAAACGTATCGAATGGAAAGAAGTAAAAGTTTGTAGAAAGTAAACACAAATCAGTAAAAGATTGTAGATTGTATGTAAAGTAATGGATCGGGATCCATAGTTCACTAGAGGTGGCTCTCCTTAAGATACATAACATGCTGGGTGAACAAATTATAGCGGGGCAATTGACAAACACCGAGAAAGCAATTACTGCTTATACTAATCGTCTTAACTCCTTTGAGACTTGATTGGGCATTACAACATAATACATAGACCCCCATCCAACTACATCTATGACTAATAATTGATCTTTAGGTTATCATCTGAACCCCCTCCAGTATTAAGTTGCAAGCAACAGATTATTGCTTTACGAACTACGTGTAAAGTAAACAATACGATTGTTCTATGAACAAAGGATTGTTGTTTTCTCCCTAGTAGCAACAGCACACATATAGTACCTTAGAGATTTTTGTTACTTCCCCAGATTACCAGAGGCATGAACCCACTATCGAGCATAAATACTAACTCTTGGAGTTACTAGCATCTACTTGGCCAAGATAGCTACTAACAACAAAAAGCATGCAAGATCTCAAATAACAAAGACATGATAGAATCAATAATCAATCTGAAATAGCATCTCAATATCCATCGGATCCCCGCAAACACAACATGCAGAATTACAAATAGATGATCTTGATCATGAATGGAGCTCACAAGATCTAAACATGAAAGCACAAAGGAGGAGAACCAGCCATCTAGCTACTACATGGATCTGTATTCCAAGGATGAACTACTCACGCATCACACCAGAGGCTTGCATGGTGATGAACAAGGCCTCCAGGGTGAATTCCCCTCTCCGGCAGGGTGCCGGGAAGAGCTTCAGATCCCTCCCGATCTAGGGATGGAGATGACGGCGGCTACAGACTCTTTCGTGGATTTTTGATCGGGTACTTAGGGTTTACGTCCCGAGGGCATCTTATAGTCGGAAGGGGAGGCTGAGGGGGGTGCCGGGAGCGGCCACACCACCCCCTGGCACGGGCCAGGCCTGGCCGCACGGCCAGGTGGTGTGGTGGCTCCCTGGCCCTTCTCCGTCTCGTATTTTGGCACTTGATCACTTCCGGAAAAATAGGCACTTTGGCTTTTGTCCTGTCCAATTCCGAGAATATTCATTTTCTGACTTTCCTGGAACGAAAAACAGCAGAAAACAGGCAGCTGGCACTATGGCTCTTGTTAATAGGTTAGTCCAAGAAATCATATGAAAAGTACTCCAAAGTTGGAACAAAACACAAGAAGTGGATAAAACCAAGCATGGAACATCAAAAATTATAGATACATTTGCAATGTATCAACATCCCCAAGCTTAACTCCTGCTCGTCCTCGAGTAGGTAAGTGATAAAAAGAAAGAATAATTTTTGAGGTGACATGCACCATCAAAAACTTGATCAAAGTATTTGCAAAACATTCAAAGCTGGGATCATAGTACTTCAATCATAACATGAAATACAAAATCCTAGACATAAGCAAAGAAACTATGATGTAACATGAAAAGGCACAAACAAAAGATTCATGAATAACAATGCTTTGCAAGACGTTTGTTTGTTTCACATAAAGAAAACATAGCATAATAGTATTCAGCTTGTCCCTCAATGGAGTAGCAAATATAAATGCATAGGACACCTTCAAGGTTCATCAGAGTGACGAGATACAATAGTTTAAAACAAGCAATAACAAGTTATGCATCAATCAACTAGTCTTGGGACAATGCACATAGAACTAAGAATGGCCACTATGCTCTCAAAGAAGGTGCATAAAGTTAGAAGGTGGAGACTCAATATAATGGTGGAAGAAAGGCCTTTGTTAAAGGAAGTAGGGATTCAAGTCTCATAAAGAGCTTCCAAAAATCATGGTACTTGTAGCTTTCAGCTCTCATTGCCCCTATCATAAGCATCTTGAAGTGGTTAACGTTAAAGTGACACAACTAAGAGGATATGCTTGACAAGTTATAAACCGAAATCTCATGCCCCTTACTTACGAAGACCGATCCACATGCTACTCAACTTCAGTCACGAGTAAGCTCTTGTCATTGTAAGTACATGTCTATCATAAAGAACCGCCAACGGGGTACCCCTTGCACATGATACGGGAGCTTTCTCATAATCAAAATAACAAGGCAAGCAGACAATGAGCATCTTAGCTATCTTTTTATTTGCTATTTGCATAGGTTTTTATTGAGGATGCTTCATAGAGTGCTCATTATGGTGATGCTGCAAGTTTCCACCATGATTAGGCATGGCTTAGGCTAGCGGCCCAGGCGTTCCTCTAACACACATACAAACTCCATGATCTTACAAGTTCCACTTTTATTTCACACCGCCGGGATCCGTAAGCAAAAGAACATGATATCAACGGGGTACAAAGTACAAGTGCAATGTTGAAAGCGTTCCCCATGAAACATGGTTCTGCTAATTTCAACTTATAAAGCGCAAGCATATACGCAACAAAGAAGGACCCAATGGTTCAAGTTTATTAGAGGCAAGTAAAGTAAAGTGTGCCATCAAGTTCGTGAGAGCTTTAATCACTAGTTTTCTCATAACAAGTTTAATTTGGAAGGTAACCAAAAGCATGAATATACTTGGAATAGCATAAGCTAGTAGGTAGGTATGGTGGACTCTTTGGAATAACTTGGTTTAGGGAGTTGGATGCATGAGTGGAACTCATACTTGGTTGTGGAGGCTAGCAAAAGACTGGGAGCGACAAACTAAGAGAGCAATAATGGCCATAATCATGCAGAGCGACAAAACATCATTGATCAAAGCATAAAGTGATACTACAAGTTGAAAACTAAAGGATCATAAAGGCTATGGTGACTTGAGATAGTCATAACATGGTGTGAGCATGCGCCAAGTCAACCCAAATAAAGCATCAAAGGAGAACACCACTATACTATGCTTTAATATGCTAAAACAACGCATGATTCATCCAAGGCACATTAAGCAATCACAATTGTTTATAACAAGTCATGCTACAGCAAATAATACTAAGCATAAAACCAAAACAATATCAAGCATGGCATGACAAAGCATAGGCCACAGTCAAAAACGAGCTCTTTTTACCACATAAGCATGAACGTTCCTACTCTTTTCCAAACCAAACCAAACTATTTGCAAACCAATGTAACAAAGAGGGGGTCCAACTAATTTATTCAGAAAACTAAGCAAACCAAACCAAACGAAAACCAAAACGAAAACGAAAAAGAAGACGCTCCGAGAAAAACACAAATGTGCATTAAACAATAAAAAAGAAGCGTTTGGAAGGAACCTGGGATTTTTATTGATGAAGAAGGGGGTGCCTTGGGCATCCCCAAGCTTTGACGCTTGTACTTCTTGGATATTTCTTGGGGTGACACGCGTGGTATCCTCAAGCTTGAGCTTTAGTCCATCCTTCATCTCATTACTCATTCCTTCCATACACCTGAAAATTTTCCTTTATACAAAACTTCACACAATCACATTAGCAACATTAGTGCACTTAAGATAAATAAGTCTTAAGCTTCAGTTCTAACACCAAATAAACTTCCATTAGAACACTAGATACTGTAGTACTTCCCTCAAAAATCTCAATTCCCCAAAATAACTCAAGAAGGAACCAACAAGAAGCAAATGCAGAAAATGGCAGAAATCTGTCAAAACAGACCAGCAGGTAAAGACGATTTTTTAGAAGACCTTTTGTTGCTCAAATCAAAAAGTGTTTAACTAACAAAAGTTAGATAACAACCTGGGGCAGAAGAAAAAACAATTAAAGCTCAATCCGACATACAGAGCTCTCTCACGAATTTTTACGGTGAAGCACAAAAATCTGTTTCGGGACAGCAACTTTCCCAATCATTACTTCTCTCTCATTGGAGGTTACTCTTGGCACAAAAAGCAAATAAAAAGGATAAGGAGAGGTTATTATAGAGGTAATAACTTCGAAGACTCATCTAAAACTTTTGGGTTATCTCCCAATAAGTATTTTTCTTTAACGCATTTAAGTTAGGCATAAGAAGCAAAGAAAGAATCAAGTGTTCTCATATGAAGAAGCATTAAAGCCAACTTTCTTGCCTTTACCTCTCTTACTTTTATTCTTAACCTTGGGGAAAATATGATTGTTTTGTGGAGAAGAAAGGTGCATGGTCCCCTTTCCCACATCTATTATTGCTCCAAGGGGTTCTAATAGGGACCTTCCAAGTGTAATTTGTCCTTTTCCTGCACATTCAATAACAAGATAATCAATAGAAATCGTTTTCCCAAGGATCTTTGTAAACACTCCTTCAGCTATTCCAAGAGGTAATATGGTAGTATTATTAGTAAGAGATATTTCTTTTACTCCCTCAATGAGCCCCCAAGTATTCAGAGATTTATAAATATCTTTGTGCATAAGGCAAAATTCATACATGATATCACATCGAGCTTGAAAAGTTTCAGCGTTCATCTCAATCTTTACTGTAGGGAACCACTTTGATGGTTCAGAGTTTATTGGAACATAATCGTGATGCTCCCTAAACATATTATAGCACCCTTCTAATCTAGTGGTGCTAACCTCAAGAGTATCCAACCTAGAAAATATATTTGCGAAAGAAATATCAGTTTGGCTAGGCATGTTGTAAGTGAGGATCAATTTCTTTATAGAATTAATAGCATCATCCTCATTATATTGGAGGAAATCTGCTCCCACAAAAACATCTAAAGCATATCTATAGCAAAGAGCAATTCCAAGGTAAAAACTGCTAAGGAACAAGCTTTGAGTCATTTTAGGCTCAGCTTTTTCATGTAGATCGGAGATTCTAGACCAGGCTTCCTTAAAATTTTCCTCAATTCCTTGTTTAAAAGTGAAAATCATTTCCTCGGGTGACATAGTGATTGGAGCAAGGCTAGACATAGTGGCACTCAAGATAGGAACTAATTTTTTTGTGTTTTTCAAATAAGAAAGCAAACTAGTAAAACTAATTATTTGTGTTTTTGAAGAACAAAACAAGCAAACTAAGCAAAAAGAAAACTAAGCAAAACAAAAACAACAAAGTAAAGAGATTGGTTATGAGGGACTCCCCTTGTGAAGATGTCCTTGACTCCCCGGCAACGGCGCCCGAAAATCACTTGATGGCTCAATGCATGGTGCCTAGAAAAGTGCTTGGTGCGTGGTTGATGTAGAGCTAGTTGGGAACCCCAAGAGGAAGGTATGATGAGCACATCAGCAAGTTTCCCTCAGTTATGAAACCAAGGTTTAATCAAACCAGTAGGAACAAGGAAACACCTCAAAGGTGTTACTAGCTGAGCTTTGGCAGGGCGCACTACCAGTGCTAGTAGCAACGTAGAGACCTGCACAACACAACCACAGAACTTTGTCCCCAACTTGCGATGAGGTTGTCAATCTCACCGTGTTTTGCGGAAAACAAAGGATTAAACGTATCAAATGGAAAGAAGTAAAAGTTTGTAGAAAGTAAACTCAACGCAGTAAAAGATTGTAGATTGTATGTAAAGTAAAGGACTGGGATCCATAGTTCACTAGAGGTGGCTCTCCTTAAGATAGATAACATGCTGGGTGAACAAATTACAGCGGGGCAATTGACAAACACCAAAAAAGCAATACATGCATCATAATACATAGACTGCCATCCAACTGCATCTATGACTAATAATCCACCTTCAGGTTATCATCCGAACCCCCTCCAGTATTAAGTTGCAAGCAACAGATTATTGCTTTACGAACTGCGTGTAAAGTAAACAATACGATTGTTCTATGAACAAAGGATTGTTGTTTTCTCCCTAGTAGCAACATCACATCTAGTACCTTAGAGATTTCTGTCACTTCCCCAGATTACGAGAGGCATGAACCCACTATCGAGCATAAATACTAACTCTTGGAGTTGCTAGCATCTACTTGGCCAAGATAGCTACTAACAACGGAAAGCATGCAAGATCTCAAATAACAAAGACATGATAGAATCAATAATCAATCTGAAATAGCATCTCAATATCCAGCGGATCCCCGCAAACACAACATGCAAAATTACAAATAGATGATCTTCATCATGAACGGAGCTCACAAGATCTAAACATGAAAGCACAAAGGAGGAGAACCAGCCATCTAGCTACTACATGGATCCGTAGTCCAAGGATGAACTACTCACGCATCACACCGGATGCTTGCATGGTGATGAAGAAGGCCTCCACGGTGAATTACCCTCTCCGGCAGGGTGCGGGAAGAGCTTTAGATCCCTCCCGATCTAGGGATGGAGATGACGGCGGCTACATACTCTTTCTTGGATTTTTGATTGGGTACTTAGGGTTTACGTCCCGAGGGCATCTTATAGTCGGAAGGGGAGGCTAAGGGGGTGCCGGGAGCGGCCACACCACCCCCTGGCGCGGGCCAGGCCTGGCCGCACGGCCAGGTGGTGTGGTGGCTCCCTGGCCCTTCTCCGTCTCGTATTCTGGCACTTGATCACTTCCGGAAAAATAGGCACTTTGGCTTTTGTCCTGTCCAATTCCGAGAATATTCATTTTCTGACTTTCCTGGAACGAAAAACAGCAGAAAATAGGCAGCTGGCACTGTGGCTCTTGTTAATAGGTTAGTCCAAGAAATCATATGAAAAGTACTCCAAAGTTGGAACAAAACACAAGAAAGTGGATAAAACCAAGCATGGAACATCAAAAATTATAGATACATTTGCAATGTATCAAGGGACAGAGAGGTATTGGTGATAACATTAATACAATCAAGATGAAATCAATGCTAGCATCATATGATGCTCAAATGCAATGTGGCATGATGACATGAGAATGATATCATGATGATGTACAAAACTAAAAACAACAAGCGATTTTCTAGTAGTAGTTTGATCTGGGGTGCTACACGTCGACACCACTCACAAGGGATCTCGTTCCCGAGATCCGCCTCATGGTATGGGGAAGAAGGCTGACGATCTGAATCTTCTCACTTCGTGTAAATACTTGCGACAACACTAACAAAGATTCTTGCGCTACCTCGAAATCGGTGACACCACCAACAAGAGGTCGTTGCTCACGTTCGTGGAGAGGACACTCCAGACAAAAAAGGACAAAGGTAAATGTATCAAAATATAAGGCCACCTCTAACTTTAGTGGGAGGAGAGGAGAGGTGCAACCTAATCCACTTCAATGTAGAAGAGCGAATAGAATGAGTAGTCGGCATGGGAGCCAATCCATCACGCACCCAAACTATTACTCCGCACATACAGTAGAAAAATCATGCAACCCATTCTCGGAATTTAGACTGAAGATCTTTACAAGCGTTGTTTGGAAGCTTCGAAAAATAAAGGATTGATGCAGGCTCTTCATCGGATCTGACGTAGATGATGTCGTTGCTTTGGAAAGCACCAGAAGATACAAAGAAACATTTTAGTAACTTTTGGGTCACTTGAAATGTACAACAGATGAAAGATTCATCAGATAGCAGGAAGATCGGATGTAGAAACACCATAACATGCGGAAGCAATCGAAACCCTGAAGGTACGACAGAAACCCAACCACGAGAATTCCTCGACTCGAAGAAAGGTAGGAGGGAAGGTTGAAATCATGCCAAGGCAAGAGGAGAATAGCATAGAGGTAAGGAGTAAAAGCAGACCTAATCAGATCTATCCAACCAATTTTTTGCACAAATAGTTTTGACACTCTACATCGACCGTTAGCTAGGTTATCCCACAAGCTGGACCAGTGGGGTATCACAACTGCTGAGCTCTGATGCCACTTTGTAACACCCTTGAATTGGCCCTATGCAGATTTTAGCGCTTCCCACCAAACCCGCATAGAAACGATTCAAATATTCCCATCAGGCACTTGCGTGTGGGTGGAAAACAAAGTAATACCATTACACAATAGTTCACGATGGAACCCACAAAACATATATATACAACAACGACTCAACGAGTCAAGAATATAGATATACAGTACAAAGATCCAAATCACCTTGAATACGATACAATATCTGAGTACGGATAGGATGCGAATGGGGCTAAGATCCCGTAAGAATAACCAATGGCGTACATAACCCTGCCCAGGCCAAGACAGAAGGGTAACCCTGCTAACGACGTCAAACTTATACCTGTTAAACAAAAGGGGTGTCGACAAAAGGCAAAGGAAAAAGGGAGCAGTCGGTACTGAGGCCAATACACGGCGAGTCTTAGAATTTGGCAGTTCTCGCCTACATAGGAATGGTGCATAGTAGCGGCAGCGAAGCATGCACTAAACAACCTATAGAGACTCGATACAACTGTCGTCTATTAGAGAGGAATAAGAAAGACATATTCGGAACCAACCTGATACTAACACCAAACATATCCATCCTGATATTTCCCCCTCGAGACCAAACGAGAAAGTACTTCTAAGGAAACTCACATAGTTAGCAGTTTTGTTCATTCATTCCATGGTGGTTATCCAACTTACTAGTCATATTAGATCCAAGTCAAATTATAATAGTAATTATTTTGTTATAGTTGTCTATGATCGAGAAACTTTGCTCCAAGTCATCCATAACAACGGACATGACTTTTTGAAAAGATTTAACCCTGCATGGGTGCATGATGTGTCTAAAATTGAAGCCTATTTACCTTTTGTTTTTGCATAAATAGAGTAGGGATTTTTGTATTTCACCGCGTCTACACGCACTATTTTGATCTTGTTCAACAAGATCCCAAATCATGGAGTCATATATGAACATATCAATTAGAGCTATCATATTGCGTAATTATATGATATTTCTAAGTGATAAAAGTCATTTTATGAATTTTCCTTTGCACCTGGAAGAATACCAACCGAAGAGGAGGCATCGGTATGGTTAACGACCACTAGTACGGGCGGAGCCCACCCGTACCGTACGCCCGTACCAGGCGCCATCGCGACCGCCTTGTCAAATACTTCTCCCTGGTGAAGACGAGAGAGAAATCCGATATTCATAGCCACTAGAAACCACAAAACACCACATCCGAGAGGGATCTGAAGGAGGAACTTGGCTGGGGTAAAATCCTAGCTGATCCACGGATCATTGGAGGACAACGCATCATCCCTTTCACCATCAACCGTTACATCTTCATCACCACCATTACTCCATATTTCATCTATTAGATCTCTTTGTAATTCTAGATCCAATTGTGGTTTGCATTAGATCTACCCCCGTACTTGAATCCATTCATTTGATTATGATGATGCTGTTGATTGCTTCCATGAGTGAGTAGTTCATTTATTCTTGGGGAGATGGAGAAACCCTAGCACCATTATGAACTTGTAATAAAGATGATATATTCTTGTGTATGTATGACTTGCTTGTTTATGATATAATTATGATTTGTGTTTGATCTCTCTCTTTAGATGGTATGCATAATCGGTCGCATATCATTTGCCTTCGGGACTAAAGGGAGGGAGAAATCCTTTGAACGTGTCTTGGAAGCATACCCGGAATGCCCCGTGACAGATTGGCGTCGACTCGTAACCTACATGGTCAAAGGGGGGTTAAAGAGGGACTCCCTAAGCTAATTACGATATCCATGGGGAAACCCTTAATTGTGGTGGTTTGTATGGGTGATTACTCTTAGACATCATAGTGGTTATTTAGAGGTGACCTCACACTTTGCCTAACAAAGTGGCTTCCTACGAGCCTTGTCGTGAACATCTTATTATGGGGCTCTCTCCACACATATCATGACACAAGAAGTATGTTATCTTGGTTGCACATTACAATAATACTATGCTAGTGGTGTATCCTACAGCCCCGAGAACATTTTAGCCCTATTGAGTTCAACCACGCTTTCACATAAACTTGTTACTTGTTTTATTTTTACTTATTTTAATTACTTTTCTGCAAACAACCATAAACCTTTCAAACACCCTTTACTTGAGATCAAAGACAGCTTACAAGTATACTTTGCTAGAGAGTAACGAGGGGCATAAAGACCTTTATCAATAACTCTTTGTGGGTTCGATATCTTTACTATGAAACGAGCTACACTTGGTTTGTGCACTTGCAGTCATCAAGTTATTTTTTGGCACCATTGCCGAGGAGCTAAGAGCTTTTGATCTTTGTTCTTAGTTACTTATTTTACTCATTATTTTACTAAAGTTGTTTACTAGTTTCAGGTGAGCACCATGACTGCACTCAGACTGATTAATCCGCTAGATGCTACTAAATGCCTTGAGAAGTTCAATAGAGGACTAGTTAAAGAATTCCCGAGTGGGAGCGAACTAGAGTACAAGGTTAACCCTCGTTTTATCGCTATTATTAAAGAGAAAAATTTTGCAGGAGATGATCCCGATGAGGATCCTTACAATCATTTAATGCATTTTACCAAGCTATGTTGGACTCTTAAATTGAGAGGCTATTCTGATGATGAATTGAAACTTAAACTGTTTAGCCAATCTCTAACCGACACTACTTTGGCTTGGTATAGAATTTTCCCTGCAGAGAAAATTGATACCTGGGAAAATTTAAAGGAGAATTTGTGTCTCGATTCTTTCCCAAGGTAAAAACTGCTGAAGTAAGGAGGGCAATTACAAACTTCAATAATCGCCCAGGTGAAGGTTTGGTAAGAGCCTAAAAAAGTCACAAGTCTCTACTTCATAAATGTTCCCATTATGATTTACTTGAATGGTATGTTTTGCATATTTTCTATGGAGGACTTAATCAAGAAATTATACTTGAGCTTGACACAAATTCAGGAGGTTATTTCATGGAGTTAACTATAATTAAAGCTTGGGAACTTTTAGAACGAATTCGCCGTAATAGAGAAACATGGGGATTTGTTTTAGGAGGCGAAGGAGGTATAGAAATTGAATATGGTTGTCTCAATGCTTATTAAGACTCTAGTAAGGTAATAGAAACTGCTAATGCACTGCAACTTGATGATGATATTATCTTGCAAATCCTTCAGTCTTTTACAGAACATATTAAAGCTCCAAAAAACACTGGCTTCATTATACTCCGCCACCCGAGCTAGTTGTAGAAGAAGATCCAATAATCATGGCCCCTGTCAAACCAATAAGGGAGGTATCCCCATATGTTGAACCCTTTCCTTTCCCAAGGATGGTGAGAAAACATATGATGGCTCGGCAACTTGAGGATCAACGCAAAGAGAAAAAATTATTTCTCAAGGAACTGGAAGAGGAGACGCAAAAAAGGAAAACTGAAGAAGAGCGTGTGCAAGAGGCGGAGGCATTAATAAATGAAGATATTTTAACCATGTTTGCACATTGCAACGTAATCGAGCTAGATACCGGAGCTTCGCAATTTGTTGAAGGAAAGGTAAAAGCTAAAGAAGTGGGTAAGCCTATCCTACCTTGTAATTTTAGAGGAACTTCCGATTATGGCCTATGTGATATTGGTACAACTGTTAACGTTATCCGTTTTAATTTTTATTTAAAAATTCAAAAAAAAATAGCTCCAGCTGAATTGGAAGATATGGATATGACTATAATGCTTGCAGATAAAACTCTCAGAGTCCCTATGGGAATATTTAGGGATGTACCAATCTGTATTGGACCTTACAAATATCCTATTGATTTTGTGCTTATTGATATGCCCACTGACGTTTATTATCCCATCATTTTTGGAAGAACTTTTCGAACCACAGGAGCAAACATAGACTGCAAGAAGCAAACTATGTCTCTCAAGTTTGGTGAAGAGAAAAGGGATTTTCATTTCTCCAAATTTGACCATAAACCGGCTATTGAAGAATTAGATGATGATGAGTACGAACGTGAGGAAGAAGGTAATATCATAAAATTAGCCTCAATAGTCATCAAGACTCCAGATGATGATCTAGCAAGAATTTTAGTCAACAATAATAAAATTCTTCAAGACATAGAAAAAACTGAAATAGATAACTATCTCGACTCCACACCTGAGGTGGACATCGAGATCAATCAAAAATATGAAGAACCCATAGGGAAAGGAGATGAGGCTCTTCCTCCTCCAATTCTTAAAACTCTACCAAAGGAACTAAAATATAGTTTTATTGATGAGACAAATAATTTTCCTATTATTGTAAGTGCTAACTTCACAGAGAAAGAGGAGGAAAACTTAATGAAGGTTCTTCACATGCATCGAAATTCTCTTGGGTATTAGATGAGTGACTTGAAGGGGATCAGTCCCTCGATAGACACCCATTAAATATTCATGGAAGAAGGAGCTCAGCCGGTCACGGACTTTTAACAACGTCTTAAACCTCACATGAAAGAGGAGGTAAGAAAAGAAATAATACGTTTGTTGGATGCAGGCGTCATCTTTCATGTTGAGGAGAGTGAATGGGTAACTCATGTTCATTGTGTTCCAAAGAAAGGTGGGTTTACGGTTGTAGAAAATGAACATAATGAAATGGTACCTACTAGGACTGTTGTTGGACACATGATGTGCATTGACTATAGGAAACTAAATAAGGAAACTTGGAATGATCATTACCCTTTACCGTTTATATATCAAACTTTAGAAAGGCTTGCTATGCATTCTCATTTTTGCTACTTAGATGGCTATTCTGTTTTTCCAAATTGTTGTACACCCTGATGATCAACTAATAACTACTTTCATTTGTCCTTATGGCCTTTATGCTTATCATCATATGCCTTTCGATCTTTGCAATGCTCCTGCCACTTTTCAACGATGCATGACTGCTATTCTTGCCGATTATGTTGAAAGTATTATGGAAGTGTTCATGGATGATTTCTCTGTTTATGGAACTTCCTTTAATCATTGTCTCCATAATCTTCATAAAGTTTTGCAGAAATGTGAAGACACTAAGTTAGTCTTGAACTCAGAGAAATGCAATTTTATGGTTCAAGAAGGCATAGTACTCGGTCACAAAGTCTTAGGTAAGGGCATAGAAGTCGATAAGGCAAATATTGAAGCAATATAAAGGTTACCCCCTCCTCAAGATATAAACAATATAAGAAGATTTTTAGGTCATGTAGGATTTTATAGAAGATTCGTTAAGAATTTTTCGAAAACTACTAGACCATTATCTAACCTTCTTCAAAAGGATGTTCGATTTAATTTTGATGAAAAATGCCTTACTTCTTTCAATATATTAAAACAAGCCCTTCTTGAAGCTCCCATTATAAAACCACCTGATTGGAAGAAACCTTTGCGAAGATAGAAATGAAGCTGTAAGAGCAATTCTTTGTCAGTATGATGGTGATGACCTTAATATCATTCATCATGCTAGTCGACCTTAAACGGGGCCCAAAAGAACTATCCTATGGCAGAAAAAGAATTCTTTGCAGTAGTCTTTTCCAATGATAAATTTAGATCTTATATCATGGACTCCAAAGTTAAGTACATATTGATCGTGTTGGCTTAAAGGAAATCCTAGAAAGGACAGATGTTAAGCCAAGAATGATCCGTCGGACTCTACTTCTGCAAGAATTTGATTTACAGAGCTTACAAAGGAAGGAAGAGGTGGAGGAATCATTCATGGACACTCAAGAAGTTGCTCATCCAAAAGAGGTGTCATCTGTGTACATACCCGTGGGAACCACACTACCAAAAAGGAAGTTCTATATCTCTCCTTGCAAAGGTTTTAGTGATTTTATACGACCCGTTTTATTCGAAGAGAGGAAGAAAAGAAACTCAAATGAGACCGTATTCCCTCGATGATCATGGCTTATTAAATCCTAAACATATATTTGTTCTGGATGATTTTATGCTATTTCTTTTTGCTTATTTGATTTCCTCTTGTTTTTCTGAGTTCGTTGCAGGTCTTACGAGATTGGTATGAGCGAGCCGTATGGCCAGATCCGCCCGTATCACTAGTCATTAAGACTGCAGATGCCCCAGTTTTGTTTTCACATAATCGGTACGAACGCACCGTACGGGCACAGCCCCCGTACGGCAGGACGTTATCTATTCGGTGACCACCTTCAAATTTTCGTTCATCTAAAAAACATAATTTGAACCTCCGTGAAGTCTGTACGGATGGGCAGTACGAGCAGGACTCGCCCGTACTTCTTAGTCGGTTAACTAATTACCGACTTCAACCTGTGTTGTTTTTGGAAACAACCCGGCACGGGTGATACATTGCAAATGTATCTATAATTTTTGATGTTCCATTCTTGGTTTTATCTACTTTATTGTGTTTTGTTCCAACTTTGGAGTACTTTTCATATGATTTCTTGCACTAACCTATTAACAAGATACCACAGTGCCAGTTGCTTGTTTTCTGCTGTTTTTGGTTCCATGAAAGTCAGAAAATCAATATTCTCGGAATTGGACGGGACAAAAGCCAAAGTTCCTATTTTACCGGAAGACTAACGGAGCCCGAAGCAGAGACGGAGGAGGGCCAGGGCCTGGCCACACCATATGGTGGCGCGGGCTAGCCCTGGCCATGCCACCAGGTGGTGTGGGCCCCCTGGCACTCCACCGACCTTGCCTCTTCGCCTATAAGAAGCCTCCCGAGGCAAAAACCCTAAAGAATCAAGCCTCCAGCCACGAAAAGTTCCGCAGTGCCGCCGCCACCGAAGGGGAGATTCAGGGGACAGAAAGTCTCTGTTCCGGCACCCTGCCGGGACGGGGAAGTGCCCCTGGAGCCATCTCCATCGATCTCCACCACCATCTCCAACACCGTTGCTGATTCCCATGATGAGGAGGGAGTAGTTCTTTCTCGAGGCTAAGGGTTCTATCGGTAGCTATGTGTTCATCCCTCTCTCTATGCATGATCTTATTGAGATCATGAGCTTGTAATCTATAGATCTATTCTGCTACTCAAGTCCTTTAATGAATCTCTGCTCTCCCCATGTGTGTGAAAGTGACAGCGTGCTCACCATGGTGGCACTTAGGCTAGAGACTACAAATACTTGTTATGAGTTATATTTGGAGTTGGATGTTTCTATGAAATTGTGGTGTTTGTTGGACTCATCTAATACTCAATGTGACAGTGTGGGGTTTTCTAGATGGGAAAGGCTTACTTTGAGGAGTGTTGTTATAGCCCTACCATCGATTAGAGTGTTCAACCAGAGAGTAGTTAAGAGTAGTATCATAAAGAAGGATATATTTATATGAGAGTATTCACTAGTGAAAGTATGATCCCTAGGCCTTGTTTCTTAGCATTGATACACCATTTGCAATTAGATCTGTTACATGTTTGCTTGCTTCCATCTTTATTTCAGTTTTGCTTTAGTCTCTTCCACACCATTAAGCTATTTTCTATCACTGTTACCACTTATAATTATCCATACCACGTGTATTTCACTATCTCTTCGCCGAACTAGTGCACCTATACACCTGACAAGTGTATTGGGTGTGTTGGGGACACAAGAGACTTCTTGTATCTTGATTGCAGAGTTGCTTGAGAGGGGATACCTTTGGCCACTTCCTCCCTGAGTTCGATAAACCTTGGGTGATCCACTTAAGGGAAAACTTGCTGCTGTTCTACAAACCTCTGCACTTGGAGGCCCAACAATTGTCTAAAAGAATAGAAGTGCGTAGACATCAAGCTATTTTCTGGCGTCGTTGCCGAGGAGGTAAGGTAAAAGGTACTCACATCCTCCGGTGTGAGTGCTCGAAGTTATTTCCTTTAGATTCTGCAATTTTGTCTTTTTGTTTCTTGTTTTCACTAGTTAGGCTTAATGGAAAACAACAACAAAATTAGAGAGCTTTATAGTATTTATCTTGAGTTAGGACATGAAGTGTTTGAAGAGAAAATTAAAAAACCTATGGAACTTTATTTGCATGCTAATAGCAATGTTATTAGTATGAATTCTTTGAACACCATTATTGCTAATGCTATGGAAAAGTCTAAGCTTGTGGAAGCTAGTTTTGAAGAGCATGACATTTTTAGTTCCCCAGCTTTGGAAGATACCTATTCTATTGCTTATGATGATACCAAACCTCCAATATATGATGATTACAATGATGACTATGATATTTTCAGTCCACCTACTATTGAGGAGGAAATTAATTATTATTACAATATGCCTCCTATATTTGATGATTACGGTGATGAAAATAATAATGATAGCTATTTTGTTGAATTTGCTCCCACTACAATCAATAAGAATGACTATGTTTATGTGGAGAGTATTAATTCTTTTATGCATGTGGCTCATGATAAGAATGTTTTATGTGATAGTTATATTGTTAATTTTATTCACGATGCTACTGAAAGTTATTATGAGAGAGGGAAACATGGCTTTATGCATCTAAATAATATTAAGTTTCCCCTCTTTATGTTGAAATTTTTGAAGTTGCACTTGTTTTGCTTTCCTATGCTTGTTGCTTTGTGCTTTCATGACTTGTTTCTTTACAAGATTCCTATGCATAGGAAGTGGGTTAGACTTAAATGTGATTTGAATTTTGCTTCTTGATGCTCTCTTTTTTTTACTTCAATTCATATTTCTTATGTGAGCATCTTGTCAAACTATCATGCCTAACTTAAAGGCCCTAAAGAAAATTACTTATTGGGAGATAAGCCAAAAGTTTTAGATGAGTCTTGGAAGCTATTACTTCTGTAATAACCGCTCCTTATCCTTTTTATTTGCTTTTTGTGTCAAGAGTAACCTCTAATGAGAGAGAAGTAATGATTAGGAAAGTTGTTGTCCCGAAACAGATTATGTGCTTCACCGTAAAAAATCTTGGGAGAGCTCTGTATGTCGTATTGAGCTGTAATGTTTTGTGCTTATTCCCCAGGTTCTTATCTAACTTTCGTTAGTTCAACACTTTTTTATTTGAGCAACATAAGGTCTTCGAAAAAATTCATCTTTATCTGCTGGTCTGTTTTGACAGATTTCTGCCATTTTCTGCATTTGCTTCTTGTTGGTTCCTTTTGAGTTCTTTTGGGGAATTGAGATTTTTGAGGGAAGTGCTACGGTAGCTAGTGTTCTAATGGAAGTTTATTTGGTGTTAGAACTGAACCTTAAGACTTATTTATCTTAAGTGCACTAATGTTGCTAATAAAGATTGTGTGAAGTTTTGTATGAAGGAAAAATTTCAGGTGTATGGAAGGAATGAGTAATGAGATGAAGGATGGACTAAAGCTCAAGCTTGGGTATGCCACGCGTGTCACCGCAAGAAATATCCAAGAAGTACAAGCGTCAAAACTTGGGATGCCCAAGGCATCCCCTTCTTCATCAATAAAAATCCCAGGTTTCTTCCAAACGCTTCATTTTAATTGTTTCATGCACAATTGTGTTGTTCTTGGAGCGTCTTCTTTTTCATTTTCATTTTGGTTTTTTAGTTTGCTTGGTTTGCTTAGTTTTCTGAATAAATTGGTTGGACCCCCTCTTTCATACATTGGTTTGCAAATAGTTTGGTTTGGTTTGGAAAAGAGTAGGAAAGTTCATACTTATGTGGTAAAAAGAGCTCGTTTTTTACTGTGGCCTATGCTTTGTCATGCCATGCTTGATATTGTTTTAGCCTTTTGCTTAGTATTCTTTGTTTTAGCATGACTTGTTATAAACAATTGAGATTGCTTAATGTGCCTTGGATGAATCATGCGTTGTTTTAGCATATTAAAGCATAGTATAATGGTATTCTCCTTTGATGTTTTATTTGGGTTGACTTGGCGCATGCTTACACCATGTTATGACTATCTCAAGTCACCATAGCATTTATGATCCTTTAGTTTTCAACTTGTAGTATCACTTTATGCTTTGATCAATGATGTTTTGCCGCTCTACATGATTATGGCCATTATTGCTCTCTTAGTTTGTCGCTCCCAGTCTTTTGCTAGCCTCCACAACAAAGTATGAGTTCCACTCATGCAATCAACTCCTTAAACCAAGTTATTACAAAGAGTCCACCATACCTACCTACTAGCTTATGCTATTCCAAGTATATTCATGCTTTTGTTTACCTTCCAAATTAAACTTGTTATGAGAAAACTAGTGATTAAAGCTCTCACGAACTTGATGGCACACTTTACTTTACTTGCCTCTAATAAACTTGAACCATTGGGTCCTTCTTTGTTGCGTATATGCTTGCGCTTTATAAGTTGAAATTAGCAGAACCATGTTTCATGGGGAACGCTTTCAACATTGCAATTGTACTTTGTACCCCGTCGATATCATGTTCTTTTGCTTACGGATCCTGGTGGTGTGAAATAAAAGTGGAACTTGTAAGATCATGGAGTTTGTATGTGTGTTAGAGGAACGCCTGGGCCGCTAGCCTAAGCCATGCCTAATCATGGTGGAAACTTGCAGCATCACCATAATGAGCACTCTATGAAGCATCCTCAATAAAAACCTATGCAAATAGCAAATAAAAAGATCGCTGAGATGCTCATTGTCTGCTTGCCTTGTCATTTTGATTATGGGATACCTCCTGTATCATGTGCAAGGGGTACCCCGTTGGCGGTTCTTAACGATACACACATACTTACAATGACAAGAGCTTACTCGTGACTGAAGTTGAGTAGCATGGGGATTGGTCTTCGTAAGTAAGGGGCATGAGATTCTGGTTTATAACTTGTCAAGCATATCCTCTTAGTTGTGTCACTTTAACCTTAATCACCTCAAGATGCTTATGATAGGGGCAATGAGAGCTGAAATCTATAAGTACCATAATTTTTGGAAGCTCTTTATGAGACTTGAATCCCTACTTCCTTTTACAAAGGCTTTTCTTCCACCATTACATTGAGTCTCCACCTTCTATCTTTGTGCACCTACTTTGAGAGCATAGTGGCCATTCTTAGTTCTATGTGCATTGTCCCAAGACTTGTTGATTGATGCATAACTTGTTATTGCTTGTTTTAAACTATTGTATCTAGTCACTCTTATGAACTTTGAAGGTGTCGTATGCATTTATATTTGCTACTCTTTGAGGGACAAGTTGAATACTATTATGCTATGTTTTCTTTATATGAAACAAACAAACGTCTTGCAAAGCATTGTTATTCATGAATCTTTTGTTTGTGCCTTTTCATGTTGCATCATAGTTTCTTTGTCTTAAGAAATAAGTTTGTCTTTCATGTTATGATTGAAGTACTATGATCCCAGCTTTGAATGTTTTACAAATACTTTGATCAAGTATTTGATGGTGCATGTCACCTCAAAAATTATTCTTTCTTTTTATCACTTACCTACTCGAGGACGAGCAGGAGTTAAGCTTGGGGATTTTGATACATTGCAAATGTATCTGTAATTTTTGATGTTCCATTCTTGGTTTTATCTACTTTCTTGTGTTTTGTTCCAACTTTGGAGTACTTTTCATATGATTTCTTGGACATACCTATTAACAAGATGCCACAGTGACAGTTGCCTGTTTTCTGCTGTTTTTGGTTCCAGGAAAGTTAGAAAATCAATATTCTCGGAATTGGACGGGACAAAAGCCAAAGTTCCTATTTTACAGGAAGACTAACGTAGCCCGAAGCAGAGACGGAGGAGGGCCAGGGCCTGGCCACACCATATGGTGGCGCGGGCTAGCCCTGGCCGCGCCACCAGGTGGTGTGGGCCCCCTGGCACTCCACCGACCTAGCCTCTTCGCCTAAAAGAGGCCTCCCGAGGCAAAAATTCTAAAGAATCAAGCCTCTAGCCACGAAAAGTTCCGCAGCGCCGCCGCCACCGAAGGGGAGATTCGGGGGACATAAAGTCTCTGTTCCGGCACCCTGCCGGGACGGGGAAGTGCCCCCGGAGCCATCTCCATCGATCTCCACCACCATCTCCAACACCGTTGCTGATTCCCATGATGAGGAGGGAGTAGTTCTTTCTCGAGGCTAAGGGTTCTATCGGTAGCTATGTGTTCATCCCTCTCTCTATGCATGATCTTATTGAGATCATGAGCTTGTAATCTATAGATCTATTCTGCTACTCAAGTCCTTTAATGAATCTCTGCTCTCCCCATGTGTGTGAAAGTGACAGCGTGCTCACCATGGTGGCACTTAGGCTAGAGACTACAAATACTTGTTATGAGTTATATTTGGAGTTGGATGTTTCTATGAAATTGTGGTGTTTGTTGGACTCATCTAATACTCAATGTGACAGTGTGGGGTTTTCTAGATGGGAAAGGCTTACTTTGAGGAGTGTTGTTATAGCCCTACCATCGATTAGAGTGTTCAACCAGAGAGTAGTTAAGAGTAGTATCATAAAGAAGGATATATTTATATGAGAGTATTCACTAGTGAAAGTATGATCCCTAGGCCTTGTTTCTTAGCATTGATACACCATTTGCAATTAGATCTGTTACATGTTTGCTTGCTTCCATCTTTATTTCAGTTTTGCTTTAGTCTCTTCCACACCATTAAGCTATTTTCTATCACTGTTACCACTTATAATTATCCATACCACGTGTATTTCACTATCTCTTCGCCGAACTAGTGCACCTATACACCTGACAAGTGTATTGGGTGTGTTGGGGACACAAGAGACTTCTTGTATCTTGATTGCAGAGTTGCTTGAGAGGGGATACCTTTGGCCACTTCCTCCCTGAGTTCGATAAACCTTGGGTGATCCACTTAAGGGAAAACTTGCTGCTGTTCTACAAACCTCTGCACTTGGAAGCCCAACAACTGTCTACAAGAATAGAAGTGTGTAGACATCAACGGGCGTGTTGTACGGGCGTGTGCCCGTACCGACTGGTTGTTATTACCCAAAATTCGTTGTTTTGCACTTATTTGTTTCTATATTTGTCATGATTCTTTTCTTGTCCGACCTTTTTCCTCCCAGTACGAATTTTACTTTGCCTCTAACCCTTTATAAGTCTCCCATAAGTGTTATATCCTTGTATTTATAATACAGATCTTCTCCACAATCTACTCCTTCCTCGTGAACTCTTCAGAACCATGTCCTCTATATGGAGCACCCTTCAAGAGAAGGAAGATCTCTATGGATCGTCTTCAAGGATTACGGAGGAAGACAAAGTTGTTGTACTTGAAGAGAAGAAATTAGAAGATGATGATGGATTCAAGCTGATGGAAATGCTAAAGGACGGGCGCAAGGTGTTCAGCCTGGGCATTGGAAAAGAAGGCAACTTTGATGAAGTTCAACTTGATTTAGAAGGAGATGGGGAGCTTTTCTTGAAGAAGGTGAAGAGACAAGGGGAGGAGATTCAAGTCTCCTTGGATAGGCTCGATCGTCGCATCAAGAAGATTGAGGTAAAATCTCTAGGATCTTCTAAACATATTGAACTGTTGCATCACTACCTAGATCAGATAGACCTGAAGATAATGAAAGGACTAGAGGCGAATCTCAACATCAGCCTCAGATCCATTAACGCTCAGAAGCAAACAATACAGATGTACAAGGCTCTTATTGAGGAGTTGGAGAAAGTCAATGAGCAACGCCAGATCTGTATCTTGATCTTGGAGACATCAAACAAGATGCGTTGCGCAAGTCTTCGTGATTCCAGAGTTTATCCACCTGCAAATTAGAGAAGGACGCCAGGGTATCAAATAATCGCAAGGGATTACATGATCCACCCGGCTTGACTCTAAGCTTGGGGATCTGTGAGAACCTTGTCAGGGTGCAGGCGGGAGTGGACTGCCCACGGAGCCCACTACCCAAGCCCACATAAAAGACTATGCGGGACACCCGCGGGTAAACAAGAAAATTGGTGGGTTTCCGTGGGAAGCCCGCGATCGAGCGAACATCAAAAAAAATATTTCAATCCAAATTAATATTTTTACATTTGTCTAGATTTGCATATATCTAGTCATATTTCGCGGGTATATGTGGGTATACGTGGGATAATGGACACCCGCATAAGTTTCGCGGGCTCCCGCGGGACACCCACTTAAATTGTGTGCGACTGTGCGGGCGTATGCGGGCCTCCCGCGGGCAGTCTCACCTGCACCCTGAGAACCTTGTAATCAATCTTATAGTTTTTTCATATTTACTTTTCTACACGCATGGTTATGTTTACATTTCTGAATTTTCATAAGTTGCATCAATCGAGTTCCCTTTGTTCAAGAGAAGAATTATATCCGTTGAGTTATGAGCCTTTATGATAATTGAAGTTATGTTTCATTTAAGATTATTATATTAGATGATTGAACTAGGTTGAGTGTTATGATACTTGCATAGCTGTCATAATTTTAGGGACTTCGACACCAATAAAAGTATTGATTAAGTTATGAGAAGAAGAACTCTTATAGTATATTATAATTAAGAGTTTTTTAAAGCCATGGAAGTAGTGAGCATGATAAAATAGTTGTACTGAAAGAAGAAGAGAGAAAAAATAAGCAAAAAAAATATTAGCATACAAGTATCAAAAGAGAAGAAGAAAGCAACTATCAACAGAATCAAACATAGAAAAAGAAAAGAGAAAATGATCATGAATCTTCACTATTAAACTTAGCGCTCTATATCTTTAAACTCCGTGATTATATGATATGTTGAATCACTAGTAGCTTCTTATAATTTCATTGATATTGAAAAAGGTGTGGAAGCCTCTAAGTTATATAATGTGTAACGGTATGGTAATACCACCGACGTATCTCTACATCCGATGTTGTATTCCTGCTTCAACTCCTACCTCATTTATTATAACGACTCGTGTCTCATGAACATGATGATCTTGTCCATAAGCCACCATCTTGCTCGGGGACGAGCAAGAGCCTAGCTTGGGGGAGTTGATGCGTCCAAAATTGAAGCATATTTATCTTTT
Source organism: Avena eriantha (assembly GCA_910589775.1). Taxonomy (NCBI): domain Eukaryota; kingdom Viridiplantae; phylum Streptophyta; class Magnoliopsida; order Poales; family Poaceae; genus Avena; species Avena eriantha. The sequence continues at coordinate 213,220,898 of OU342740.1, forward strand.
GTTTTTGCATAAATAGAGTAGGGATTTTTTTATTTCACCGTGTCTACGTGCACTATTGTGTTGTTGTTTCAACAGGATCCTAAATCATGGAGTCATATATGAACATGTCAATTAGAGCTATCATATTGTGTAATTATATGATATTTCTAAGTGATAAAGTCATTTTATGAATTTTCCTTTGCACCTAGAAGAATACCAATCAAAGAGGAGGCATCAGTATGGTTAACGACCACTGGTACAGGCAGAGCCTGCCCGTACCATCCGCTCATACCAGGTGACATCGCAACCGCCTCATCAAATACTTCTCACTAGCGAATACGAGAGAGAGATCTGACATTCACAGCCACCAGAAACCACGAAACACCACATCCGAGAGGGATCTGAAGGAGGAACTTGGTTGGGGTAAAATCCTAGTTGATCCACGGATCATTGGAGGACAACGCATCATTCCCTTCATCATAAACCGTTGCATCTTCATCGCCACCATTACTCGATCTTTCATCTATTAGATCTCTTTGTAATTCTAGATCCAATTGTGGTTTGCATTAGATCAACCCTCATACTTTAATCCATTCATTTGATTATGATGATGTTGTTGATTGCTTCCATGAGTGAGTAGTTCCTTTGTTCTTGGGGAGATGGAGAAACTCTAGCACCATTATGAACTTGTAATAAAGAAGAAACTCTAGCACCATTATGAACTTGTAATAAAGAAGATCTATTCTTGTGTCCGTATGACTTGCTTGTCTATGATATAATTATGATTTGTGTTTGATCTCTATCTTTCGATTGTATGCGTAGTCAGCCGCATATCATTTGCCTTCGGGACTAAAGGGAGGGAGAAATCCTTTGGACGTGTCTTGGAAGCGTACTTGGAATGCTCCATGACAAATTGGCGATGGCTCGTAACCTACACGGTCAAATGGGGATTAAAGAGGGACTCCCTAAGCTAATTACGATATCCATGGGGAAACCCTTAATTGCGGTGGTTATGGGTGATTGGTCTCCGACATCGTAGTGGTTATTTAGAGGTGACCTCACACTTGGCTCAACAAAGTGGCTTCCTACGAGCCTTGTCGAGAACATCTTATTATGGGACTATCTCCACACATATCATGACACAATAAGTATGTTATCTTTGGTTGCACATAACAATAATACTATGCTAGTGGTGTATCCTACATCCCCGAGAATGTTTTAGCCCTATTGAGTTCGACCACACTTTCACATAAACTTGTTACTTGTTTTCTTTTTACCTGTTTTAATTACTTTTTTGCAAACAACCATAAACCTTTCAAACACCCTTTACTTGAGATCAAGATAGCTTACAAATATACTTTGGTAGAGAGTAACGAGGGGCATAAAGACCTTTACCAATACCTCTCTGTGAGTTTGATATCTTTACTTTGAAACTAGCTACAATTGGTCTTTGCACTTGCAGTCATCAGTGCACCAAAGTTTCCACACGCACTTCCACCCTTTTTGCGAGATAAATTAACATACACCCATCGGTATGTTGGTGGGGCTTCAGACACAACGCTTTCAGAGACCAAAAGAAAGTACATGGGGGATACCCAAAAGAGCTACCCGTACGAGGTATAGCTAATCCTCGTACGGACCCTAAGGTTGCATGCACTTGTCACGCAAGTAGAGGTCATAGATAATATATTCCTATGATAGAGTGCTGCACCTACGCAACATTAATAAACGCTCATCGAGCAACAGGTAATAAACATGGCATACATGGCATAGGTAAAGTAGGTAACTTATAAAGCCCAAACTAGTTTTGTGGCCCCCAATACAGTACTTTGAAATAAGGTAATAAGGCGATAGGGGTGCCCACACACCCCACATGTGGTCAGCGAGCTCGATCTTGGAATAGGTGTCAAGAACTCGGGTCCTAGGTGGACACAAGTGGGCGGGTAAAAACCAAATAACATCTATTACCCATTGGTGCCTCTGTATTATATCTATTTCTAGCATTTTAATTGACAAGTTGTAATGAAAGCCATCGTCATCTCCAACAGTAATCATGTACCAACCCCCAACAACGGTGGAACATCGACAACATGGAGAAGCACCTGAGCAAGCAACTACGACTCGCAAGGCTGAATGTCTATAAAACAACATGCAATAAAAGAAGTCCAAGGCAATATATGCTATAGGGTATATAATTGGTACGGAAAGCTAAAGCATCGATAACACAGGTAGTAGTAGATCAACAGAAGGAAGTAAAAATTATAAATGCAAAAATAGGTAGAAAGGGGGAGAATGCTTTCCTAGGAAACATTGCCGAAGATACATTATCCGAAGAACTTGTCGAAGCTCACAACATCTCATCATCCTATCCGGGAAGAAGCAAATCACTAAAAGGAACGATCGATGCAACAATTACAACTAATGTGGAAGAATCAGCATGTTCATGATATGATGCATGATATGGCAAGTTAATGATGCAAACCATATTGAGAAGATGACATTCTCATAGCACATTGATGATATAATATTAGTGAGCCATTATTAACAAGAAATACGTATTTCCTAGTTTTATTCGTCATGTTTTCCTTGCATAAACAGTTCTGATTTTACAAGTTCTCCATGATGCATGATGCAATTGAAGTATGGAATGCATAATTTGAAAGGGCTCACCACGCTGATCGATTTAGACATATTATTATTTGAATTTGGAATTACGGTTTAAAAGATATGGATTTACTAATGAAAGGCCATTTAAGGGTATTTAAATAATTTCGAAATTTTTATTTATCCAAAAATTATTTTGGATGTCATATTGTTAATCCTTGCATTTTTATGATCTCAAAACATATATTATCTACCCCATTTGGAATTATCAATAAAAATATGTGATTTACCATTTAATAAAGCATTTAATGTTATTAGCAAATATTTATTAGATTGCAATTTTTAAAAAATAAACAAAGGGCATATTCATGTTCAGCATGGAAAACTAAGCAACTTTAGTTCTGGAATTATTTTGAAATTCGTTACAAATTTGATTTAAATCTTGGTTAAAGGTTTGGTTAGGGTTTGACTAGGATTTGAATTTGAATTTGAATTATCTGAACTTACGTTATAGGGCTAGACTCAAGGGTCAATGTGATGACGGGGCCAGCCTAGTGCTGAGGTGGCGTGGTGTGGCTGACACGTGGGCCCAGGGTCGGCCGAGAAAAAACGAAAGAAAAGAGGGCCACTAGGGAATTGAACCCGCAACATATCGGTCTGGCCCAACAACGGACAAACAAGATGAACGCATGAGCTAGTTTGGTTTGGTGTTAGGTCCAGGCATGGTTTATAAGAAGGCGGCTGACGCATATAGCTCTGAAGAAAAACTGACAGGCACCGGGACTGGACCTTGTTAGTCAGCGTCGTGGTGCATCTTGCAGGCGCGATTGTGAACACATTACTGCACCGATCTAGGCTTGTAGGTACTCATTTTGAAGAAGGAAACTAGGGCTATGCAGTGGTACAAATGTCTTAGGCTAGGGCTAGATGCACGATAAGCGGGCTTGCAGAGAAGGCGTGTCCAGAGAACTTGCAGCAGCAAGCTGCTGTCTGTGGCCGTGGTGGCGAAGGCGCCGGGTACGGCGAGCGGGGTACGATGGGTATGGTAGCATGGTATGGGAGATGGAGGGTAGCGGGGCACTACTCCAAGAGCGACAGGACGCGCATGGGGAGGCTGGCAGCAATAGGGCCGAGAGGGTGTCGATGGCAACCGGTGGCGCACGATGAATGTTTGATGAAAGGACGATGAGCTAGGGGAAGAGCGGAAGGAGGCAGGCATGTTTGGGGGGTCGAGGCACTCACCAAGAAGGTGTTGGTGTAGATGATCATGCTCGAGGCGGAGTCAGTCGCTGACGGTGCTCGCGGGCGGTGCGGTCGACCTTGCCATGGTTCACGGCAGCGGCGAGCTTGCTCCGTCGAGTTCTAGCAGTGCCTTCGTGTTATGGCCAATGCAGGGAATGTAGGGTAATCTCTAGGTGCTCGTGGCCTTGCTTGGAACGCAGCAGAACGACGGGGAGAAGGAGATGTCAAGGCTAGGGTTTTGTAGTGGCCATGGCTATCTTGTTGAGAAGAAAATGGGGTTGGACTTCTCTCCCTGTTCTAGATGCGATCTGGTGGGGAGATTGGTAGGGTGGTCGGGGTAGAGAGAAGAAGGAGGAGAACATGGTTGTGGTTTTTTTTGCAAAAGGAGGAGAGGGAGGCGTCAGGTGGTTTGTCCTCTATCTCTCTTGGCTTCTTGCAATGTGCGAGAGAGGGAAAAGGGACTTGATGAGGATGGAGTTGTGATGTACCTGCGCCAATTCCCCGGCAACGGCGCCAGAAAATAGTCTTGATGGCAACAAACGTTGCCACTTTTCGTTGGGACTTTTCGTGGCAAGTTTGAATAGCAAGGTAACTCCCACGACAACTGCTTATTTTCTGGCGCGATTGCTGGGGAGTTAGTGGAGACACAGCGGTTGTAGTGTGGTTAAACTCCCACGTCGACTGCTAGATTATTTTTCGGCGTCATCATCTTCGTCAACTTGTGCAAAAACCCAAGCTTGGGGAGGTTGCACCACTGTAAGCTTTTTCTTCTCCTTTTAGATTTTTAAAGTATTTTATTTGTTCTTGTTTTTAGTCTTTTAAAGTTTTTCTTTAAAAACACAAAAACACATAAAATTTAATTTCAACCTTTTATTAAACATGACTAGGAAAAATAAAAAAATTAAGTCGGGAACAAGTCTATTCGCAAACAAGTTTGATTGCAACATTGATCCTGAGGTGTTGGGGACCATAGTCTGTAATCATTTTTCTAATGTGAATGTAGTAGTTGCTCATTGGCATCTTAAAATCTTTGAATATTCATGCAAAACTCTAGGGGGCCCAAACATTGATCCTAAAATAGTAAAAGTAAAATTATTTTTGCACTCCTTAAAAGTAATAACTAAAAGATGGTATGATGATGCACCTAAAAGAGATTTACAAACATGGTACAATATGAAAGTGTCCTTTCTAGAAAGATTTGGTAAAAAGACCCTTCGTTGCAAAAAATGATATGTGATTTCAAGCAATATGAAAATGAACCTATCACTAGTGCTTGGGTAAGGTTTAAACAACTCACACATAAAGTAGAACATGGGTTGAAGGCTTGGTTGCTTGGAAGAAGTTTTTATGAAGGCCTTACACATGAATCTAAGCAGTCCCTAGATAACAAAACCGAGAAATCATTTTTATATCTAAATCCCCATGAAGCATTTACGTTGTTAGATGAAATTATAGTAGAAACTAGTATCAACAAGATCTTAAGTGAACTCAACCCCAATTTTTCCCTTAGGGGAACTCTTGGTGAAAACAAAGTAGAAGTGGAAATCTTAGAAGATTCCAGTATGATCTTTTGGGACAAACATTTAGAGTCACTAAAAAGAAAAAGGGAAGAAATTACTGTGATTGAAAATGATAAAGAACCAACAAATGATAAAAAGTAGAAGAAGTCAAGATGCTAAGTGAAACAAAAGAACCTCTACATGATCTTGATAAATGTAGCTTGCATGAACTCATTCATTTATTACAATTTTTTTCTAATGATCCATCCTTTAATGGTTATCAAGCAGGATTTGGTTCTTATTTAGCAAATTATGTTATAAAAGAAAAGATTGAAAGATACAATAGAGAATCTATGGTACCACCTAAACTTGGGGATGTATGGATTCCCAAGGTATTAATCACTATTGTAAAAGACACACATCATGCTATTCTTGATTTAGGATCTAGTGTCTCAGTTTTATCTAAAGAGCTATATGACTTACTTGAATTGAAACCTATGGGAAAATGCTCAATATATCTTTTACTTGTTGATGATTCAACTAAACATGCTCTAGGAAAAGTTCAAGTTAATGGTTGAATTACATATGACATTTGTACCTGCTGATTTTATTGTCATGGATATGGGGAGCAATACCTCAACTCCTATAATACTTGGTAGACCTTTCTTGAGAACCACAGGTGTAGTCATTGATACAAAAGAAGGAAATATGAAGTTTAAATTTCCTCACAAGAAATGTATGGAACACTTTCCAAGGAAAAAGGAGGTAGCTAAGAAGCACAAGTTATCCCATGAGTTCCACGTCACCTAAACAAAGTAAGTAAAGCCTAGCTATATGGCTATAAAGAAAGCATTTTGCGGGAGGCAACCCAGTTATTTTTTATTTTGGATTTTTGTTTTGAAATCTTGATGTATCAAGAGAGTTTTGTTTTGGTTTTATTTCTGAAGTTTTTAATAAAGTACCAAGTGGAACCCATTTTAGATGTTTTAAAAGTTGTTAAACATATGGAGTAGCAAATTTCTACATAACAGTTTTTAGTGCATGAATTTTTTGATTTTTTCTGTAACTTTGATTGCGCTCATATTCATATATCATATACAACTTTTAATCCTCTGTATGCATAAAAAGTGTCTAAAATTCCTGACATGTCTAAGTGGAAAAAAAAATCGTTTTGCTATTGCTAAAAATCTGGATAGATTCTGCCATGATTTGTTTTAACCATTCCCAAGTGTCCTAAGATAATTTGTATGAGTCATATTATATGATAGGGATATGTAGAAATATTATATGCTTTCTGGAACATTTAGAAAGAATTTTTTCTTTGATATATAGGCAGCAACTATTATTTGCCACTAATGTCACCTCTCAAAAAGGAGATGAGAGAAAAAGTTTTGTGTTGAAGTTTTTTGACAGGGAATAGAGGAACACCACACCAATAGCAATCCAAGGATGGTGAAAACCATAAGCATGGATATTCCCAAGGCACCCCACTGAACCAAATCAACTCTCGTTTTGCAAACCTCTAAACTTTGTTTTTGAGCAACATAGAACTATCGTAGAAACTTAGAGCGTCTGTTTTGTCATTTTACTTTTTGTTTTGCATTAGAAAGACCACCCCCATTATTATAAATGCTTATGATTATCTACTGAAATGAAACTCTACCTTGATTAGATTAAAACTGAAAAATAATGTCATGGAACAAAAGAAAAGGAGAGATAAAAACAAAAGCTAAAATATTTGTTGTGTCTAGTTATTAAGCTCAAGTGTTTTATATGAAGCATGATCTGTTTTTTGCCTATTAAATTGCATCATAGGCTTGTGCATATTTATGTTCAACATTAAGAAGCAAGGTGAGAAAATAAATGTTGACATTCTGAACTAGATGGCACACTCCTTAGATCTCCTTTTGCATATTGGAGTAGGCATGTTGGTAGAAAACACTCCTGAACCACTAGCCAAAGCCATGCATGACATGGTGGAAACTTACAACATGATGATCCTTGTTGATATAATTCATATGTATGTTTTCTTGTCTTCTAGAGTAGAGATACTGCCCCCTCCCACCTTGAACACAATCAAGGAATTATATTATCTTTTATGCTAAAATAAGCAAATAAGTAAATGCAAAAAATGGGGGCATATAGCTACACAGGGGCAAGAAGTACTTCAGTGATGCGGTTTCACAAGACTAACATGAGTATACAATGACAGGCCTAAGTTGAGTAGCATGAGGAGTGCAAGGTCATAGACTAGGTGCATGAAACAATCAACTTGTAAGATGTTTAGCACATAAACCATATGATGCTTTAAAATAAAGTGAAAATAAAAAAGCTACTAGGAACCCCATCCTTATTAGTATTGTTAACATGAATTAAATAGCTCAAAATTCTATTTTGTATTCTTTATGGAGGATTAACATATGTATTCAATGCTTACTTTCGGTACGAGATGCAACACATCTCAAGGGAAGACATAAAACTAAGAACTGAGTCTTCCAGTTAAGGGCGTGAAACTAAGAAGTAGCCCAAAAATAAAGGCATGAACACCAATGTCAATCATGAAAAGAGTCTCTTATTCTATAGGTTCATCAAAGTGTGATTGAAGGTTTATTTCGTTCATCATTTGTTTTATCACACCATCACTTTTTGTTTAGCATATTTATGGATGTGTAAAAGAAACAACTTGATAGTACACTTGCATATTATGTTTCATTGAAAGGAATTGAGCCTATAAACTCTACATGATAATGAAGTTAGCAAAGGTAACAAGCTCCAAAGTCCATGTTTAGTTTTATCACCTCATCCTCGAGGACGGGCATAGGTTAAGATTGGGGATGTTGATGCATGTAAAATGCATATATGAACTTTGTAGTTTGTTAACATATTTTCTCACATATATGCATCATATATAATGTTATATCCCTGTTTTATATTGATTTTTAGGGATTTACCAATGATCCCCTTTATTTTGGTTATAACCCTATAGGGCAGAAAAACCATTTTTTCAATGTTTTTGATGTTTCAGGACCTATACGAAGTCAAATGGACCTGCACTTTTGGGAATGCCAATATTTATCCACGAGAAGCATATGGAGCACTGGAATCTCACCAGGAGGGCTAGGAGGGCCAAAAGAGCCCAGGAAGTGCGTCCAGGCCTGGTGGGCGTGCCAGCCATGCTCTTTCCCTCCTCGACCGTCCGATCGCCTTGATTCTTTCGCCCACGGAGTTCTCTTGACCTAAAAAGGACCCTCCAGGGCATCCTCAAAAAAGAAGCGAGGGGAAGTGACGAGAGCCACCAGAGACAAAACACCACCAGATCCAGTGAAGATTGGAGGGGGAACTCCGTCGGAGCCACCTCCGGGGAGATCTCCACCCTCTCCAACATCTCCAGCTTCATCACCATGATGAAGAGGGAGTAGTCCACCTCCGCTATAGGTTTGTGGTAGTAGATTGATCTATTTATCTCTTGTTCTTCATAGATCTAGTACCATATGAGCTGTCCAACATGATTATGGTTATATTTGTAATTCCTATGTGGTGTATCTTTGTTCTGTGATTTGATATTTGAGATTGGAATCTATTTTGTGTAAGATGTTTTAATAGAAGCATATCATGCACCCCGTTCTTCATTGCTTGTTTTGATCCAACTTGTATGCAAGAACTTGTATGGGGAGAAGTGTGTGTTAGATGGAGTAGCATGGGGGTGGAGATTGAACTGTGACACATAATATTCAAGATCTACTTTGGTTTTTACCTTTCTTTTGCTGCCCCACTAGGGGTAAAGTGAAATCATGTGCTATAGTTATCATGTGACAGTGTGATTATCTTTTTAAATCAAGGTAGCATATTTGTATTTCAAACATCATATAATATTGCTTAAAGATATACTCTAGTTTGTTCTTAAATCAAGATTGCATGGAGATTTCCCTTTCTTGAGGAGTATAAAAGAGAGCTATATTCCATCTCAATATTAGAATGTGATGCCCATATTAATTCCGTTTATCAAACACTTATAGAATTTCCATGAATCTTTATCGTTGATGAACTGTTTTATGATCACTACAACCTAAAAAGAGAGTAGACAAGTGAATCCATGAACCCCGGTCCAATTTTTATCATAAGAAACGCCTTTCCATTGCATCTACTATCTTTATAATTTCTGAAATTTATTATTTTCAAAATACAAAAATACTTTCCTTAATTGCAATCACTCATAAAAACCCAAAAACGACTCTACTATCTTCCATATCATCTAGTTTACATTACTTTACTTTATTTATTGCTTTTATTTTAGTTTACATTTTATTTTGTTTTATATTACTAATATGAAACCTTGTGCTTGACAACCACTTGGTGGAGTTGGGGACACAAGACAAATTATTTTGCTTTACAGGTTGCTTGAAGAGGAGAAGATAAACATCCTTCCATAACCAATTCCCCGAGAGTTTGATATAAACACTCGAGTCACCCTTGTGGGGAAAAGAAGCTTGCTACAACACTCTGCACTTGGAGTCCCAATGAAAAAGTGGCCATGTTTGTTGCCAGCATTAACCGAAAAGGGCAAGAGGGAATAACATATGAGAAAGAGAGGATGCCCACATACATAATATGTGTATGTGCCAATTTGGGCATTTACAAGAATAGTGGATTTAGGAGTTTTCAAAAAGAATAAAAGCCATTGTTAGATATGGAACCCTAGCAATGGATTCCCACACGTAGAAAACAAAATAAAGAGTTTGCAAAGAGGGACAGAGAGGTATTGGTGATAACATTAATACAATCAAGATGAAACCAATGCTAGCCTGATATGATGCTCAAATGCAATGTGGCATGATGACATGAGCATGCTATCATGATGATGCACAAAACTAAAAATAACAAGCGATTTTCTAGTAGTAGTTTTATCCGGGGTTCTACACTCGCTCCATGGGAGTAGTTGCTCCTCTAAGTATCGAGCACTGCAGAAGTGCAGCAGTCTGAAGCCCTCTACAACTAAACATGGACACAAATAATCGACACTCTAGGACACACAAAGAACTACCAGCTGAACTATCTCTTATAGCGTAACTTGTATATGTCATGCATGCATGTGTTCGGGACAAAGTATCATGTATAGTGAATTTGCACCGTAAGAAACAGTAGTGACAACTTTAATTAATGTTAAAAGGTTAGCTTACAAGCCTGAATTTACTCAACACAATTCCCTTCACCAGGTTTTGCACTGCTGAATTCATTTTTTGATTATACCCATAATTTGCTTCATCTTCCTTTGAATGCAATTTTGTGGTTAGAAAAATGGATGATGATGAAAAGGTGGCTAGCTAATGACCCTTTAGAGCATGTCGATTGTATTTGGGATGTTCATATGTCGACTTTAAAAACTTATACTATCGTTTTTGGTTTGCAATGATCAATGATGATGTAGACAATAATCTTTGAGAGGTAGAAAGAGAGGCATGTGGGTCGCCTCAAAAAATTATAGTTGTATGTTTGACTCCAATCTCATCTTTCCCGTTTGATTTGAAAATTCAACATGTTATTAGAGCGATCAATGTCACTTATGATACATTGCAAATGTATCTATAATTTTTGATGTTCCATGCTTGGTTTTATCCACTTTCTTGTGTTTTGTTCCAACTTTGGAGTACTTTTCATATGATTTCTTGGACTAACCTATTAACGAGAGCCACAGTGCCAGCTGCACGTTTTCTGCTGTTTTTGGTTCCAGGAAAGTCAGAAAATGAATATTCTCGGAATTGGACGGGACAAAAGCCAAAGCGCCTATTTTTCCGGAAGGGATCAAGTGCCAGAATACGAGACGGAGAGGGACCAGTCTTTTGCTAGCCTCCACAACAAAGTATGAGTTCCACTTATGCATCCAACTCCCTAAACCAAGTTTTTCCAAAGAGTCCACCATACCTACCTACTAGCTTATGCTATTCCAAGTATATTCATGCTTTTGTTTACCTTCCACTTGTTATGAAAAAACTAGTGATTAAAGCTCTCCCGAACTTGATGGCACACTTTACTTTACTTGCCCTTAATAAACTTGAACCATTGTGTCTTCTATGTTGTATATGCTTGCACTTATTTGTCGGGAATTAGCAGAACCATGCTTTCATGGGGAACGCTTTCAACATTGCACTTGGTACTTGTACCTAGTTGATATCATGCTCTTTTGTATATGGATGTCGTCGGTGTGAAATGAAAGGGGAGCTTGTAAGTCCATGGAGTTATGTATATGTGTTAGAGAAACGTCTGGGCCGCTGGTCTAATCCATACTGACATGGTGGAAACCTGCAGCGTAACCATAATGAGCTGTCTATGAAGCATTCTTCTTATAAAAAAAGAGTCTTGTGCTGAAAAAAAGAGAAAAAGAGAAAAAAAGAGATACTATGAAAAGAGGAAAGAGAGAAAAAAGCACCATATTCCCATGGTAAATAAGAAGAATGCTGAGATGCTCGTTGTCTGCTTGCCTTGTCATTTTGATATGGGGATTCTTCCGTATCATCGGGCAAGGGGTACTCCGTTGGCGGTTCTCAATGATACACATGTACTTACGATGACAAGAACTTACCGGTGACTAAACTTGAGTAGCATGAGGAGCGGCCCTCATATACAAGGAACATGAGATTTCTGACTTATACTTCGTCAAGCATATACACCATAGTTTGTTCACTTTAACCTTAATCACTTCAAGATGCTTATGATAGGGGCAATGAGAGCTGAAAGCTATGAGGACCATAATCTTTGGAAGCTCTTTATGAGACTTGAATCCCTACTTCCTTTTACAAAAGGCTTTTCTTCCACCATTATATTGAGTCTCCACCTTCTATCTTTATGCACCTACTTTGAGAGCATAGTGGCCATTCTTAGTTCTATGTGCATTGTCCCAAGACTAGTTGATTGATGCATAACTTGTTATTGCTTGTTTGAAACTATTGTATCTAGTCACTCTTATGAACTTTGAATGTGTCCTATGCATTTATATTTGCTACTCTATTGAGGGACAAGCTGATTACTATTATACTATGTTTTCTTTATGTGAAACAAATAAACGTCTTGCAAAGCATTGTTATTCATGAATCTTTTGTTTGTGCCTTTTCATGTTGCATCATAGTTTCTTTGCTTATTGCTAGAACTTTGTCTGTCATGTTATGATTGAAGTACTATGATCCCAGCTTTGAATGTTTTGCAAATACTTTGATCAAGTCTTTGATGGTGCATGTCACCTCAAAAATGATTTCTTTTTATCACTTACCTACTCGAGGACGAGCAGGAGTTAAGCTTGGGGATGTTGATACATTGCAAATGTATCTATAATTTTTGATGTTCCATGCTTGGTTTTATCCACTTTCTTGTGTTTTGTTCCAACTTTGGAGTACTTTTCATATGATTTCTTGGACTAACCTATTAACAAGAGCCACAGTGCCAGCTGCCTGTTTTCTGCTGTTTTTGGTTCCAGGAAAGTCAGAAAATGAATATTCTCGGAATTGGACGGGACAAAAGCCAAAGCGCCTATTTTTCCGGAAGGGATCAAGTGCCAGAATACGAGACGGAGAGGGACCAGGGGGCCACCACACCACCTGGCTGTGCGGCCCAGCCTGGCCCGCGCCAGGGGGTGGTAAGGCCAGCCCTGGCACCCCCTCGGCCTCCCCTTCCGACTATAAGTTGCCCTCGGGACGAAAATCCTAAGTACCCGATCAAAAATCCACGAAAGAGTCTGTAGCCCCTGTCGTCTCTGCCCTAGTTCGGGGGGATCTGAAGCTCTTCCCGGCACCCTGTCGGAGAGGGGAATTCACCCTGGAGGCCTTCTTCATCTCCATGCAAGCCTCCGGTGTGATGCGTGAGTAGTTCACCCTTGGACTACGGATCCATGTAGTAGCTAGATGGCTGGTTTCTCCTCCTTTGTGCTTTCATGTTTAGATCTTGTGAGCTCCGTTCATGATCAAGATCATCTATTTGTAATCCATACATGTTGTGTTTGCGGGGATCCGATGGATATTGAGATGCTATTTCAGATTGATTATTGATTCTATCATGTCTTTGTTATTTGTGATCTTGCATGCTTTCCGTTGTTAGTAGCTATCTTGGCCAAGTAGATGCTAGCAACTCCAAGAGTTAGTATTTATGCTCACTAGTGGGTTCATGCCTCTGGTAATCTGGGGAAGTGACAGAAATCTCTAAGGTACTAGATGTGTTGTTGCTACTAGGGATAAAACAACAATCCTTTGTTCATAGAACACTCGTATTGTTTACTTTACACGTAGTTTGTAAAGAAATAATCTGTTGCTTGCAACTTAATACTGGAGGGGGTTCGGATGATAACCTGAAGGTGGATTATTAGTCATAGATGCAGTTGGATGGCGGTCTATGTATTATGTTGTAATGCCCAATCAAGTCTCAGAGGAGTCAAGATGATTAGTATATGCATGTATTGCTTTCTCGGTGTTTGTCAATTGCCCCGCTGTAATTTGTTCACCCAGCATGTTATCTATCTAAGGAGAGCCACCTCTAGTGAACTATGGATCCCGATCCTCTTTCTTTACATACAATCTACAACTGTTTACTGTTTTGTATTTACTTTTAGCAAACTTTTACTTCTTTCCATTCGATACATTTAATCCTTTGTTTTCCGCAAAACACGGTGGGATTGACAACCTCATCGTAAGCTGGGGACAAAGTTCTGTGGTTGTGTTGTGCAGGTCTCCACGTTGCTACTAGCACCGGTAGTGCGCTCTGCCAAAGCTCAGCTAGTAAAACCTTTGAGGTGTTTCCTTGCTCCTACTGGTTCGATTAAATCTTGGTTTCATAACTGAGAGAAACGTGTTGCTGTGCCCATCATATCTTTCTCTTGGGGTTCCCAACGAGCTCTACATCAACAACACGCACCAAGCACTTTTCTGAGCGCCGTGTATTGAGCCATCAACTTGCCATTGGATTTGTTTTGTGGTGAAGTGACACTAGATTTGGTTTATTGTGAACTGGAAGTGATTTGGCGGTTGTGGCATGAGTGGGGACAAACAAACAAAAATAGAAAGAAAGGGCAAACTAAGGTTAGGATATTCGCGTAGACTGAACTTTCTAGAAAGATATTGGTGCCCTAACGTTTTATCCAAAAGTTCCATTTTTTTATCCTGTTAGAATCCGCGAGCATGTTTCCTAGTATGAGATACAATATACCGCTCAAAACTATGGATATACTAACAAGATCTCATCAATAACCATGTGGTGGATATGGAACTTGCGCATAGGGAAATCATGACCAACTCGAAAGTCAAAGTAAATTATCAGTATATAGCTATTGTTTTATAGACATGAATTTTAACATGCATCATGATGTTTGCATGTGTGGTGAGGATTTTATTTGAAAATCCGTAGTGAGCGCTCGGGCACTCAACTAGTTACCTTAATTTTCAAGTGGCAGGATAATAAGTGTATAAGAGATAAACCATGCCAAGAAGAATGTGATGATTAGGTTTTGATGTTGTCTCATGTTTAACAAGCTGGAATTGAAATCTGTGAAGTTATATTTATTACTTGGTAGCGCGCTTAAAAATATTTTATAAACACATTAATATTGTAGTTCGACAATTAGTAAGGAATTTTATTACATATGTAAGATATATTTTTCTGTATTGGTTAGCACGAATGCATCTGCATAGTTACTAGATGAACCAATAGTTGTTTATAAACATCATTCCATCTTATAAATTGATGTTTGTAATATGTCTGGCGAAATATATATATATTAGATACAAAAGAACAACAATTTGAACCGGCCTGTGAAGGCCAACGAGAAGGCGATTGACAAGCGACAATCAAAACCCATTTAGGGTTCTGTACCACTCACTGGTGACGTTGTCAGTTCGTTCCACCTTCGGCCGCCTTGGGGTCTTGGAGGTGTGGCGGAGCACCGCCTCTCACCAGCAGGGGGTTTTCGTTCTTTGTTTAGCCTACTTTTAAGTGTCTTTTTGGGAAGTTGAGGCAACAACTATGTCTTGAAGTTCGAATAATATCCTCCCCGATATTCCCATTCCGGTGGTGCATCTAGCGCTGATGGAGGGTGCGTGATGTCGTGTCCGACGAACCTCTCGGGATCCAGTCATTTTTCGTGTTTGATATTGTGATTCCGTTTCAGTCTCATCCGATTTACGGTTGTCATCATTGACGATGATTGTTGCTCTGGTACGCTGGTCATTTGTGGCCTTAACTCGATGATATGGCATCTGTCTTGTTACAACAAGCTCTACTACAACAAGCTTGCTTAGCTTCGGTGATGGAGGGGCGAGGATACCAGCGTCCCTTCGACCCGCGCTAGTGATTGTGTAGTCATAGCTAGGTGTTCTAATATACTATTTGTAATTATTATTACTTCTGAACCTCTTCGTACTGTTGATGATCTTTTAATTGATCGGTGAAATTTTGCAAAACAATATATATATATTAGGTAGTACTCAATTCTTTTTAGCTTTGCACGAACGCTCTTACTAATAGTGTGGAATGAGTTACGCGCTCATTTTCATTCAAAAGTGCGTGGGCCAGGCTACTAAACCGAATTGCACGCGCCTGTTGCAACCAGTCTGGCCAGTCGCTTACAATGATCCGCAGCAACCAAGATATAACGAAAAGTATGAAAGCCGGAAATGCTAACCTCAGCGGGCGGCTCGCGCCGCACTGTGGCACTCCCCTGTAGGGCCGACCCATTCCGTGTGGCGATGATTTTTAGTTTTTTCTTTTCTATTTTTCTGTTTTGTTTTTCTCTTTCAAACAATATTTATTATATTTTTTAAAAATTCACATTTTTCAAAATTGGTTTATGGTTTATGAATTTGGTTCACGATTTTTTTTGAAATTGGTTCAGGATTTTGAATTTGGTTCATGGTTTTTAAAATTAGTTCATGATTTTTGAATTTCGTTTATGAATTTTAAAATTTGGTTCATCGTTTTTGGAAATGTATTCATGATTTTTGGAATTTGGTTCGTAATTTTTCAATTTTGGTTCATGAGTTTTCAAAAAAATGTTCATGGATTTTCAAAAGAAAGAATA
The DNA here is from genome assembly GCA_910589775.1 of Avena eriantha. Taxonomy (NCBI): domain Eukaryota; kingdom Viridiplantae; phylum Streptophyta; class Magnoliopsida; order Poales; family Poaceae; genus Avena; species Avena eriantha. The sequence goes on from OU342740.1 coordinate 213,237,272, forward strand.
TTCTTATATTTTTTTGTTCATGAACTTTTCAAATTCTGTTCATAATTTTTGTAAATCTTCATAAATCTTTTGAAAATATTCACTGCTTTTTAATCATAATAATTATAAAAAAACCACAGTTTACAATAAGAAATAGAAAAAAGAAAGAGAAAAAATTAGAAAGAAAACGCGCTCAACTGGGTCGGCCGAGTTGCCCCCGCTTCGAGCGGCGCACGCGGGCAGCGCCGCGTTGAGCGGCAATTAGCAGCTCCCTAGAAAACCCAAAAACCTAAGTGCAAGGGTTTTCAAAGTTGTTTACTTCCTCGAGTCCGATTTTCTATTGGCAGATCTTGGTTCTCACCCGTCTCAGATATGGCGGGCTATAATGGAGGGCAAGGATGTTTTGGCACAAGGATTGATCAGGAGGATTGACACTAACCCGTAGAACGATAACTGGATTCCTCGTGAGGGATCGCTCAGACCCTATGTTTGCTGTGACACAGTACCGCCCCAGGAACCACCTCAGTGGGTGTCTGAGCTCATCATTCAATCTACTCGTCAGTGGGATCGAGTAAAGATAAACACCTTTTTTACTCTGATGGATGCTCGTGTTATTCAGGGGATCCCCATCTCCACACGTGCTCAGAAGGACTTCTGGGCATGGCACCACGAGAGGAACAACATATTCATGGTGCGCTCTGCATACCACATGCTTGTGGGCACTAAGACGAGGCAGGGCTGGAGGGGTCGACGTCTCACTCGGATCAGCAAGGATTGGACAAGAGATGGACAAAGCTTTGGCATATTCAGGTCCCAACTAAGCTCAAGATTTTCTTATGGCGACATGCAAAACAATCGCTGCCCACTGCTGACACACTGAACAAACGACATATCTCGCCGTCGTGTTTGTGTACCGTCTGTGGTGCGGAGGACTCGTGGAGACACTCTCTTCTGGATTGTTCTATGGCTCGGTGTGTCTGGGCTTTGGCCGACGAGGAGATGATGGAGCACATGAGTAATGTGCGAGAACCTAAAGCGAGGAACTAGATCTTCACAGTGATAGACACGCTGCCTCACGATCAACTAACGCTCATGTGCGCCACGACCTGGGCGATCTGGCATGTGCGCCGGAAAGCCATTCATGAAGGTATCTACCAAAGCCCACTCAACACCCATTGCTTCGTGGAAAGTTTCATGCAGGAGCTTAGGCAGACGACAAAACCTGTCAAGGTGGGCAGCAGGAGTGCTGTTCAGTCTCACCCTAGATGGATCCCACCACCAGAGGATGTTGCGAAGCTCAATGTGGATGTGGGAGTTGCTAGGAACCAAGAGACAGGTGTGGTCGCATCGGTGACGAGAGCTGTGACTGGTGCCTACCTGGGTGCGTCGACTGTGGTTTTTGCGGGCTCCGCGGAGCCGAAGATCCTTGAGGCGATGGCAATGAGGGAGGGGTTAAATCTTGCGCACGATCTCCAGCTGGACAAGATCCGTGTGGCGAGCGATTGTCATTCCGTAATCAAGGCCCTGAAGGAGAAGAACTTGGGAAGCTACAACCACATTCTCCAGGAAATATCAAGTTCTACAAGGGATTTTGATGAAGCCACGTTCGTGCATGAAAGTAGGAACTCCAACAACGAACCACACAATTTGGCTCGTTTTGCTCTAGGGTTCCAACATGGATGCTATGTGTGGTTGCTTGATCCGTCCGAGGGTTTATATTCCCGGCTTTTTGACTATTGATTGAATAAAAGAGGCTGGATATCTTTTTTTTAATAAAAAAAGCAGCTCCCTGGAAAGGCACCCGGAGTCTCGAATAAATCCCACCAGCAGCGGCTCCGCTTCCATAACTCTCGCCGCCCTGTCCAGAAAAAAAAACTCTCTCGCCGCCGCCGGGAGCCAGGCATGACGACGCGCATCGCGCCGGGCGTGGGCGCGAATCTCCTCGGGCAGCACTCGGCGGAGCGCAACCAGGACGCCACCACCTACGTAGGCAACCTCGACCCGCAGGTTAGGGTTTCCCAGGCTCTCCCCTCCTATCTACTTCCCTGTAGATCCATCCCTCATGCTCTCGGAGCCGGATTCGTGTTTCCTGCCTCCACGGGCTGTGTTACTCAAGATGTCGCCGATTTTTTTTTAGATTCACAGTGAGACATCTCCCCGGTTCCATTGATAGAGCTCAAGTGCTCAACGAAACCTGATCGAGCCCAGGTCTAAAACAAGTCCAAAACGCACCCCTAATCAACACAAAACGTGTCTGATGAAAAACAACTTACAAAGCCAACACAGCTCCAAAACAAGGAGACTAAAACAGAGAGAAGAAGCTAAAGGAGATGTCGCCGAATTTATGCTTGATGAAAATGGATTTGTCCTACGCGTTAAAAATAGCTAGGCGCTGCTACTAAATCCAAGGCGTACATGGTTCAAAAAAAAATAAAAATCCAAGGCGTACCGGTGTTTCAATTGAAGCAACGGGGTTAGTGTGCACGCTGATCGCAAAACTCAAGCGTAGTGTCTCTGCATTAGTCGCTAATCACGTTGCAGTTGGTGTAATTGGCAGGTTTTCCTAGGCATCCTTAGTGTAGTAGAATCTGAAGGAATATAGTTTATGTGGTGTACGAAATCCAGATGACAAGATACGTTACTGCTCCTTCGTATAACTGTTGAATGTTTAGATGGTCAGATTGCTATTAGTAACTGGGATTATCTTCGTTCAGTAGGAAATAATAAACACATGGAGTTCTGCATGTTGCCTAATACTGATTGTAAGTTGTAATAACTCAATCCTGTGGCTTCCATTCAGAAATTAAATTCACTTGAGGAACATGTTCCTTCTTGTGTATTGTAGAATTCTACGTACTTCTTCTTTTGATACGATTACACCCAGGCACCCATGCTGATAGTTCTCCCCGTATTTAACAGGTTTCTGAGGAATTACTGTGGGAGTTGTTTGTCCAAGCAGGTCCTGTTGGTAAGTACAATGTTTCCCTCTTTCCTGCAAAGTGCCCAATAACAGCATGTTGATTCTTGTTGTGAACTATCTTCGACCATCTTGCTTTATCCGATTTTTATACTTGGTGCTGAACTGCGGATGGTCTGTGTTGAACAGTCCTCTATATCATAAAATGAAAACACAATCTGAATACATTACTACGAGTTTGATGATTTATAGATAATTCCTTGTTTCATTTGTAGTTAATGTCTATGTCCCAAAAGACAGAGTTACAAATCTACACCAGGGCTATGGATTTGTAGAATTCAGGAGCGAGGAAGATGCAGATTATGTAAGTTTTTATTGGTATGAAGGCCAAAATATGTCTTTATCTGTCTCATCTAGATCTAAATGCTTGCTTTTTGCAGGCTATTAAAATTTTGAACATGCTCAAACTATATGGAAAGCCAATAAGAGTAAACAAGGTAATCACTTCTATTGACCCTCCCTGCCCCCAATCAGTATTTTTTGTCTTGTATGTTTTATATACAGCAGGGATTGGACATTGGAGACACCCAGTAATATAAATGTCTTTGAACATTGATGTTACTCCTTCGCTCTGATGTTAATGTTACTATTGGTACTTCATTAGTGTGGATCATCATCCTGTGTTAAACCTTCTGATCGACAGGGATCAGTGATTCGGAATTGTCATCTTAATTTTTACAAAATCATCACTTCCTGGTCACTTGAAGTTTCTGTTCTGTTTTTAGTCCTTTTGTATTTGGGTAATCAGACAATTAGGATATTGATCACATTGACATAACATGATATTCCAGGCTTCCCAAGACAAGAAGAGCTTGGATGTGGGAGCAAATCTTTTTATTGGCAATCTTGATCCGGTAAAACCCGAAAGCCCATTTTCTGACAATTAGTTGAATATATTCATACCAAGAAGTGGTAATGGTTTTGTATTTGCTTTGTCAAATAGGAAGTCGATGAGAAGCTCCTCTACGATACCTTCAGTGCATTTGGAGTGATTGTGACCAATCCTAAGGTGACACTTAACTTTACTCTGCATATGGATAGGCACTCGTTAGAATTTAGATCTTTCTGCTAATGATATCATGATACATTGGTATCTGATTTTACCAGCATTAGTCTTGATTTCCAGATTCAGATAATAACAACTGTTATGCTCAAGTTAACCTAATATCATTAGATCTACTTGCCATAGCTCAGCTACTTTATTGTCTTCCCTGCTTCAGTGGAACACTTGTTAGCATCTAATTGATTGAAAATTATTAACACCCTATGAGCTCCTGGTACGGTTCCTTCCGTTTATACCTTGATAGGGATTGAACGAGTTAAATATTCCTTTCCCTTTCCATATTTGATACAAATGTATGTGCCTTATTAAGATCAATTCATGTTACCTATTAACTCAGTTGGCTGTCAAATTCTGAAACCTAGTGGTCAGATATTGTAAGCACATTAATATTTTTTGTTTCGTTTGAAGATAATGCGGGACCCTGAAACTGGAAATTCTCGAGGTTTTGGCTTTGTGAGCTATGACTCCTTTGAATCATCTGATCAAGCAATAGAGGTGATGTCATTATCACAATACTGCTCTATAATTTGGCTTATTGTGATTCTACCATATGTTTCAATTATTACGCTTGCTGTAATTTCTCAGGCCATGAACAACCAGCATTTATGTAATCGGCCAATAACTGTCTCTTATGCTTACAAGAAAGATACAAAAGGAGAGCGGCATGGCACACCAGCAGGTATTGTTTTTCGAAGTATCTGTTGAGCTATTTGATTCACATCTTGTGCGCTGACACGGAGTAACTCTTGCTTATGTTGATTATTCACTTTCTGGAAAGCAATGAGCCATGCAGTATTCATTAGTTTGTTTCATGTATCCCAAGTCAAATTCTATTCTGGATATGGACTCTGGATGGCTATACTTATCCCACACTTGCGCTTTGACATTTAGGGTTTCAACTTTATTGAAAATTATTTCCTTTTAAGTAGTTCACATTTATTAACATGATGGATCTTGATCTTATTGTTGAGAACTTGAAATCATCACTAGAGACATTTGAACTACTAATATATGCTCATCCATTTTCTATATCACATAAGTTCTGTTTGCCCTGATCAGTTATTATTACTATTGCAGCCTATATGCTGTTCAAAGCTGTCTTGATCTATAAATCTGACTGTTGTTAGTATTATTTTGCTAAATTGTGCTTTACTTCCTAAAGTTTCTCCACGTGTTTTTATGAAATTTATTATTATCTGTTGGCAGAGAGGTTGCTGGCAGCGAACAACCCAGGATTGCAGAAGCATAGGCCACACACCATGTTTGCAACTGCTCCACCGACCCAGGGGCTTCACAACGGTGGTGTTGGTGCACCTGTGCCACGGCCTTTTGCAAATGGGAATCTCGCAGGACAGATGCAACACGTTAGGCCACCGCCACCACCTGTTGGTCAATACCCTCCCATGCAGATGCACGGGCAGCCTGCTTGGCCTGGTCCTCCACAGAATATGCAAGTAACACCGCCGATGCAACAACAGCTTCAGTACAGGCTTCCAGGGATGCCACCACCGCAAAACATGATGCCCCCGCCACAAAATGTGATGACGCCGCCTCATCACATGGCCAGGCCTCCGCCGCCACCTCCCAATATGCAAGCTCCACCTATGTGGAGGCCACCCCCACCCCCACCCCCACCCCCACAACAAAGTGGTGGAATGCCGCTGCCTCCAATGTCCATGCCACCTCCGCCACCAGCACCTTCTGGTTAAAAATGCACAGGGGTTCTTCTGTTGGGCCATTCTGGCATGCAGTAACTGTGGACCAAGGATGTTATATTTGTCATGTACTCCCTCTGTTCTGTATTGCTTTGTGAAGCGAATGTATGAATTTTGGGATCTAGACATCTTTTACTGTATAGATTCACTCTGAATTTACACACTAAAAGTTATCTACTTCCTCCAACCCATATTAGTTGACTCAAATTTGTCTAGATTCGGATGTATCTAGACATGTTTTAGTACAGTACTAGATACATCTGATTCAAGTCAACTAATATGGGTCGGAGGGAGTAAATACATTCACTTCACAGAGCTAAAACATCTTATATTTTAGAACCGAGGGAGTAACTTGCAAGCTGCAACACTAGGAGAATTGAGAGAATTAGTAGCAGTGATACAAACGCTCGGGATCAAGACTTGTTTGTGTTCTGTTCAAAATGCATGAATTTCGGGATCATATCACATGTACGTACTCACATGTGTGGTGCTGCATCCTCTGCCTAGGATGCTTAGGACAATGGGTCAACCTTGTTTTAGCGTACAGCGAGGTCGCTTGGACAACTCCAGGCTTTCCTAAAATGGCAAACCAACCTTTCCCGATTTTGTTAGCAGTCCAACCACAGCGCTCGGGAACCAAAGAAAAGAAAAGCACAAGCCCGTGCTCTAAATTCATATCTACTACTCCCTCCCTCTCACTCTCAAAATAGATGTCACAATTTTTTTAAAATTTAGATGTATCTAGATATTAAATACATCTATTTTGAGACGGAAGGAGTAGTAATCTAGACAAGTCTTTGGACAAATAAGTTACAGGTATAGTTGAATGTTCGTGCGTTGTTACGGGCTTTTATATAATATGTATCTACACCCCGTTTAGCGTATAGGTTCGCTCCAAATCTAAATGAACCTACCTTAAAAAGAGTCTAGATACACTTTTTACACAGAGCTAAAACATTTTATATTTTAAAACAAAGGGAGTATTTTTTATCGCCACGCATGACACGCATACAATATAAAATGCACATAAGTATCGGGTATATGCAAAATATCGCCACATAGTATTCTAAAAATGTTAGAATTTTCACTTGTCGTAATTCAACAACATATACATACTCGCTTTACTTGCCACTAAGAAAATATAATCGCGAGAGCTATTACCTACTTGGAGACTAAATACGTAGTACAAGTTGTGAACCTACGAGGGTGTAATCTAAAGCAAATATAACCCTAGTAAAACAGATTTAGTTCCTCGGTTTCAAGGAGAGCGATAATCTAAAACAAATATAATCCTAGTAAAACAGATTTAGTTTCTCGTTTCAAGGAGAGCGATATTTAGTACACGCAATTATTATGAAATATCTTGAAAACCAAGGCTACTAAGTTTGTCTATCGGCACATATAAGATTATCTTCTTCGCTGGTGACAGGTTCCTTCATGCCAAGTCGTAGCATCTCACTTTTAACTGCCATGATGCAATTATTGATTGCAGGGGAACATTTGAAAATTTATGAAGCGTACATCATAAGTCATAACAAAGCAAGTTTCTGCCAATTTTTCAAAAACCATGAATATAAATGTTACGGATATTTGATCAACATTTGGTCTCAACTCCTTGACACTAGACGCACTCCCGGTCATATGACTTGTGCATCCACTATCAATCACCCATTTTGATCCACCGAAAGCATAGGTCTACAAGAGACCAAACTAGTTTTTAGGTACCTATTTTTCAATGAGTCCTCTTTTGTTAGCAACAAGGGTCTTGGAAACCCAAATAGACCACGCAATATAACCATCAAATGGGCCAACATATTGTGCATACACATCACCATAATAATCACGCATTAAGACATAGTGAGGGTTAACACTACCCGCAAAATCATCATGAGACATAGTTTTGCCACTTGTGGTCTTACTTCCCATAATGACCTTGTATTTTTCTAGAGCAGGCTTGGCCTTCTTCTTCTTGTTGTTCTTTTTCTTCTTGGCTTTAGAGATAAAGCCAATGCCCCCTTTCTCACCATTTGACCTTTGCTTGCTTAAGAGGTCATCAATAGACTTGTTTCCTTTTGGAAAGGAGGTCTTAGCAAGCTCCCCCTTCAACCTAGCATGTTCTTTAAGTATATTTGTACAACTAGAAGGAATGAACGCACTAGGTGAAGGAGTATTAGTCGGTTGAGTTTGAAGCTTTTCAAAGGACTTTGTGAGCGACAAGAGTTCACTCTCTAAGGCCTTGTGATCCTTGTCAACTGTCCTAAAGTCCTCGACAACTTTTTCATGAACAACACCAAACTCAATCTTATCCTTTTTAGCCTTTTTATATTTAGCAATAGCATGATCACGTTCCTTGATGAGTTTATTAATAATAAGTTCATTAGCTTCATCAAGTCCTTCAAGTTTAGTTTCAAGAGACATCCTAGTCTCTTGTTCTTCTTCTAGAGAATTATTTAGAGCTTCTACCTCAATCATGTGATCTCTTCCTAATTTACATCTCTCATCAAGAAGTTCTTGTGTGTGTGAAAGTTGATTCAAAAGGTCCACAAAGTGTTTCTTGTGTTCGCCTTGCAAGTTAGTCATAAACACATCAAAAGCAACTAACTCCTTTTTGACTTCAAGAGATAGCTCATCATCAAATTCATCATCAACTAAGGAGGTGGGGTGTGACGATGATAATACCTCCGTTCCTCTTGCCATAAGGCAAGTGACATTCTTGTTGGAGATATTATCATTTGGAGAGTCAAAGAGTGAGAATGTAGATGTAGAAGAAGTGGCAAGAGCCGCCACACCACTTGATGTTTCCTCTTATTCATGTTCATCATCATCATCGTCGGAGGAGGAGGATTCTTCATGTGTGATCAAGACAATTTCACCCGACTTCTTGTTGGTTGAATTCCTTTTGATGAAGGGTTTCTTGTAAGGAGCTTTGGAGGTCTTCTTCAACACAAGTTTACCCCCATGATCTTCTCTTTTCTCATAGGGACAAGCGGCAACAAAGTGATAGCAGTCACCACAATTGAAGCAAGTTCTCAACTTGGACCCATTATCTCTTCTCCCATTAGGGTTGCTTCTTCGTTGCATTTCCATCTTGGCCTTGGCGGGATCTTTCCAAAAGTTTCTTGCATAGAAGGCCATGTATTCACCATGAGCAACCTTGACATCTTTGGGGTGGCTCATTGAAAGTCCCTCATCACTCCCTTCATCTTCATCATACTCCACAACCTTGGCCTTCAAGGCAAGATTGACACTACTACTCATTCCAATGGCACGAGCACGGGCATCTTTGGCAGCAACCTTGAAAGCGGCCATCTCTTGCATAACTTCATTGGAGGTCATGAGATGGTAGTTGTGCCTTCCTTGGAGACTCTTCAAGTCAGTAGGCTCGAAAGGCATGAGAGAACTCACATACTTCCTCTTGATCCAAGCATCATCAATGTGAGAGGCACCAACATTCCTGAAGGCGGTGGCTGTGGATTTGAGTCTTCGATACATGTCTTCATGATACTCACCATCCTTCGTGAAGAAACCTTCGACCTTATTGCTTAAGGCATCATATCTATTTCTTCTCATACTCTCGTTGCCAACAAACAAGTCAATGAGAGCATCCCAAGCTTTCTTGGCGGTATTGTAGTGCTCAATGTGGGGAAAATCCTTTGGCCCCACACCAAGTTGGATCATGTGCAAAGCAGTCACATTGAGTTGGCTATTGACCACTTCTCTTCTAGTCAAGTTGGTTGGATCCTCAATTTTGAGTCCTTCAATAATATTCCACAAATCAATGCAAGAGCTGCACACATGAGATTTCATTAAAACTTGCCATTGAGCAAAAGTATGTGCAACTAACTTAGGTGGGTCACCTCTATTATTTATATGTGGGTGAGGGATAGGAGGACCGAGAGAGTACCATCCGGGAATCGCATGGTGCTCTTCCTTCCCATCACCCCTTTTTGAGGTGGAGTTAGTGGAATTATGTTCATCCCCCGCCACATCATCCAAACGCTTAGCCGGAGCATTTTCCTTTGGGTTAGGTGGTGTTTCCTCTTGAGAGGGAGGAGGTGAGGTTGGCTTATTCCTAACAAGTTGCTCAACGAGTTGGCGTAACTATTGGATTTCGTTTCCCAAGGTAGAGCTCAAGCTTGTTTCCAAATTCTTGAGATCTACCATGGTCACCGAATGGCTAGCCTCACTTTCTCCCTCATCTCTTGGGTTGCCCATAATCTCTTAGGCGGTTAAGCCCGGATAAAGAGTCAAGGCTCTGATACCAATTGAAAGGATCGTATGGGCACCTAGAGGGGGGGGGGGGTGAATAGGTGCTACTTCAAATTTTACTCTTTTTCAATTTAGGGTTTGACATGAAAGGTAAATTCTCTAGATTATGCAACTATGGTGAATTTACATATATGTCAATCTAGCACATATACTAATCAAGAACTAGATAGATAAAGTGTGGTAAAGGATAAAAGTAACCAAAGTGGAGCACACGGATACACAAGGATTTGTTTCCCGTAGTTCCTTCCTTTTGAAGGGAAGTACGTCTACGTTTGGAGAGGGGGTGGTTTCAAACCACCAACGCCACGAGAGGCCTCCCTTGTTCTCCGATGAACCTCACCCTAACGGGTTCGATTCACCTCTTCTAGTATACGGCAACCTTCGAGGTGGAAGCCGACACCTTTACAACGAGTCCGAGGCACACATCCACAACCTAATTGGAGGATCCCGAATACAAGCTAGTTTTCAAACAATCAAAGACAAGCTAGTAAGAACCAAATCACAAGCTAGGGTTTCCAATGAAAAACTAGAGCAAGGGGCCCTCAAGTGAATGGGGGGGGGGAATGAAGATCTCTCTTGGTGAAGCTGTAGATCAAGGCCTCCTCCTTCGATTCTCCAAAGATCAATGACTTTGGATGGTTGAGTGAAGAGATCTTGTGGATTTGGTGGCTCAAATGGTGCTAGAGTTCTTGAGGTGGACGAGCAGGTTCCAAGGTAGAAGAAGGGGCCTTTATATAGCCCCCTGGAATTAGAGCCGTTGGGAACCACTTACCCCGGATAGTCCGTCCAACATCAGCCGGACAGTCCGGACCAGCCGGACACTCCGGGCGCAACCAATCGAACACTCCGGCCCGGCCAAGTTTCTGGCCAGAGTCCGGACTGTGTCCGGGTAGTGTCCGAACAGGCATACAGAATGACCGAGCAGGTCACCCACTTCCCAGGGGCGGACAGTCCGACCGATTCCAACCGGACAGTCCGGCTAGGGCGGACACTCCGGCCTGGATCAGCCGGATAGTCCGGCTGACACTTGTTCCCTGCACAGACAAGACCCTGGGGAGCTCTTTTCCTTCAGTGCAAAATCCTTGAGAGTAGCTGATATCTCCTGAAACATTTAATAGCAGATTAAACCTATCCAAGTTTTGTCAACAAACATCAAAATAATAGGAAGGGCATAAATGCCCTTTCAGTACTATTGAAAAGTACAAGGCACGTCTTGTGGCCAAGGGTTATACCCAGAAAGAAGGTGAATACTTCTTCGATACCTACTCACCTGTAGCCAGATTGACCACTATTCGAGTACTACTATCCTTGGCTTCCTCACATGGTCTTCTCGTTCATCAAATGGACGTTAAGACAGCTTTTCTAAATGGAGAGCTAGATGAGGAAATTTATATGGAGCAGCCTGATGGATTTGTAGTAGATGGTCAAGAAGGAAAGGTGTGTAAGTTAGTGAAGTCTTCATATGGTCTTAAGCAAGCTCCTAAGCAGTGGCACGAGAAGTTTGAAAGAACTTTAACCGCTGAAGGCTTTGTTGTAAACGAAGCTAATAAGTGTGTGTACTATCGCCATGGTGGGGGCGAGGGAGTTATTATGTATCTCTATGTCGATGACATATTGATATTCGGGACCAACCTTGCTGTTATTGAGGAGGTCAAAGAGTTCCTATCTCGCTGCTTTGAGATGAAGGACTTGGGAGTGGCTGATGTAATATTAAACATCAAGCTACTGAAGGATGACAACGGTGGGATTGCACTACTCTAGTCCCACTATGTGGAAAAGATATTGAGTTGCTTTGGGTATAGCGACTGCAAGTCTTCTCCAACTCCTTATGATCCGAGTGTGCTACTTCGAAAGAATCGAAGAAATGCTATAGATCAATTGAGACATTTTCAAATTATTGGCTCGCTCATGTATTTAGCCAGCGCTACGAGGCCTGACATCTCCTTTGCTGTAAGCAAACTGAGTCGATTTGTGTCAAATCCTGGAGAAGATCATTGGCATGCTCTTGAGAGAGTTCTGCGATATTTGAAAGGCACTGCGAGTTATGGTATTCACTATACTGGGTATCCTCAAGTACTTGAGGGTTATAGTGATTCAAATTGGATATCCGATGCTGGTGAGATTAAGGCCACAAGTGGTTATTTGTTTACACTTGGTGGTGGTGCTGTTTCTTGGAAGTCTTGCAAAAAGACCATCTTAACGAGGTCAACTATGGAAGCAGAACTCACAGCATTAGACACAACCAATGTTGAAGCAGAGTGGCTTCGTGAGATTTTGATGGACTTACATGTGGTTGAAAAACCAATACCCGCCATCCCGATGAACTGTGATAATCAAACCGTGATCGTCAAAGTAAACAGTTCTAAGGATAATATGAAGTCATCAAGGCATGTGAAGTGGACATTGAAATCTGTCAGGAAACTGAGAAACTCCGGAGTTATTGTGTTGGATTATATCCAAACATCTAAGAACTCGGTAGATCCCTTCACAAATGGTTTATCACGTAATGTGATAGATAATGTATCGAGGGAGATGGGTTTGAGACCCACACAATGAGTTGTTCGCAGTGGCAACCCACTCTATGTGATCGGAGATCCCGTAAATTAGAGCTGGGAGACAAGCTATTGATCAGCTGAGAGGAGAGTATGTCCATATTTATTTACATATCCATAAAGATGCAATGTTCTCTTATTCTGCTTGGCAGGTTGATATTTATCTTAATGTGTTCCAAGTGGCTTTTCCAAGAAGAGATGTTGTCCTGAAGAACATCTATTGAGGAACACACCTATATGAGTCTGGCTGTCAAACGTCGCAGTCCGTGAGAGTTGGGTGCTCTCTAATAAACTCATGAAAGGCCCTAGAGTATGACGCATAAGCTCCAAACTGTGGGGAAGCCCTGCGGCAGCCCTGTACTGGTCTAGATTTTGTGTGAAATTAGTGTGCAGAAAACTTGTAGTTCAAGGCATAGTCCATTATTTAAGTTGCTCGCTAGTGTAGTATGAAGTTTAACGTAGAAGTTCAACTTAACAATCTCCACTACACACCGGTATATAAAACAATATTCTGGAATGAAAATGAGGTGATGTGCCGATGAGACTTTGTGGGGGATTGTTGGAATTTGATGAGTTTTGGACTATTGGCCCATTAGACAAATTCTGAAATTTTCTTTAGCCCATTTGTGCACGGCAGTATATGGCTGTGCTAGTGGTGCTAAAGTTTAGTTCCACATTGCTAGTTGAGTGAGAGTTACACCTCCTTATATACTAGGCTGTTCCACCACTCACTAAGGTGTGAGACGAAGAGCAGCTCTCGCGCACTCCTCCTCCGACACCGCCCACCTCGCCTTGTCACGACGCGCGCGCATGCGCCACGGGTTGTGGGAATCTCGCCGAGCCGAACTTTATTTTTGCTAGTCGGTAAAATTAATCTTGGATTAATTACGAGCCATTAACGGACGCGTTAATTAGTCAGCCGTTTTAGTCTTTATGGGACGTAGGTCGTTATCGACTCGGACGTGGGCTGAGTCCCACGATCTCCCTGAGTTGCACTATATAAGCCTCCGCACTAAATCTAATTGGCACTACTTTCCACACGCGTCTCCTTCCAGTCTATTGCGCCGCCGCCTTCGTCTTCCCCATCCCGGCTTGCGATGTGCAACGCAGATCAGGACAGTAAGCCTCCAAAACCCCGCCTTCTTGTGGACCTGTACGGGTGAGGGGCGATCAGGTTTTTGGGGAGCGCTCAAGCGCGACTACTGGCTTTCACAACGTCTTCCGACAACGAGTTTCTAGACGGCGACTTCTTCCCGGACATTACCGACCTCTTCGACAACCTCAACATGAGCGACGACGCTGCTGCTACCGCTGCGACCACTGCTGCTACTACCGCTGCGGCCGCTCTACCGTACGTAATACTGAACTGTCTCTTTCATATTCTGCTAGAGTTCTTTACTCTATTGATTGGTGTAGATGTGATAGGTTTATCTTATTTAGATGTAATCTGTTCATCTACTTTGTTGATCTGCATGATTAGTTTTGGTACTGTCTGTACGATCATGCTTTATCGATTATTTATTCGGATTAAATCATGTGGACCATTGCTTATATTTTCAACAAGAATGAACAAATTAGAAAATGAGAGAAAATCAGAAACCCAACCATAAAATATTTGCTGATGAAGGAGTAACTAACCTATGACATCTGCCGCTGCCCATCCTGGAGCAGCTGCCACCCGAGCTCGACGGCAAAAGAGCAGCAGACGCGCGCCTCCACCAGATCGAGATCGGTATCTGGACGTGTGAACGCCAGGCTAGCAACGCCCTGGGCCGCATACAACTCCCCTTGTTGGGCCGTCGAGAAAGATGACGACCAGATCGACCTCCAGTTCTGGGGCCGCTGCCCCGGCCTCCTAGCACCAGTGATGCGACCTCGGCCCCCAGCATGACGAGAAGCAGAGAACCTCCCTCACAGCCTTTGACAGGAGGGTCTGCCGCCACCGTGGCAACAGCTGGCGGCGAGGAGATCAGGGGGAGCCGGACTGCCGACGGCGCGGTGCGTCACCCCCGGTGTAGCTCCACCTGGGGTGATTTTTTCCTCAATTGTTTTTGTTAGCCTTTTTCAGACTCTACTAATTCTCCATATTCATTGTCTCTAGCATAGTGTACTAGTGAAACTTTATTCTTCAAAACTAGTAAAGTGACCATGTGTTGCTACGGGTGACAATACATATTTTTTACTTTGCAAGACGTATAAATATAATACACATGCATTGAAAAAGATGACCATACAATATTAGAAAAGGTATTTTTTATAATTTAACTCAATACAAAATATAATTATACACATCATATGTCCTAAAGCAACAACATTTATTTAACTCTGATTTACGAAGATTTCATTATGGAGACGGAATCAAATAATAACTTCTATATGAATAGATAATGAGAGATGAGTTACTTTTATTGTCTCCAGGCTTGTCTCAATGTGTCTAAAACAACGATGGATGTTGTGCCTGATAAAATAAATTTAGTCTTTGAAATTTAGGTCTGAATTCAATAGTCATGTAGTACGTTCTCTCTACACACTTCCAATCATTCTTTGTGCAACACATATCCATAAAAATAATCAGGGATTTATTCCACCATAAACCATTACATAGTACTCATCTGAGAAAATCAACAAGCAATGCATTATACAGAATCAATCAAACTGATACATTCACAGTTATGCATTACAGGCAACCTTAATTTTACTTGACTATTTTCGCTTTAGTACTACACCAGACAGAGCTAAGCACACAACAACGACATAGAAGATGATCTGAAAATTCTACTATTTGTGAATTCCTAGCTAGAAGTTCAGTTGTAATCTTTGCGAATCTATCTTCTTCAGTGTAGAAGTAGCTTAGTCATGTACATCAGCATTTTCAAGTCTTCTATCAAATCCTATATATCATCTTCCTGCCAGACTTACTTGCAATTTAAAGGTAGGCAAACATGCATGGCTAAGATGGAAAACAACTTCACGCTACAAAATTTATATCAGAATGAGCATCTTCTCACAGCCTCATGAAGTAAAACCTGAACAACAACGTTTAAATTTCCATTTGTCACCTAAATGAGAAAGAGAATGATGTTCGCAATAGTTCAAGAAATGTACATACATGTACTCAAAGGCAACTCGTTCTGATCGACTTGTAGTTTATGAATATCATTTATTTAAAAGTAACTACAATAATGTTTGGAGATTAAAAACAAAGCAATATGTGGCAATCTAACAAACATAGTAAGCACAACAGCAGAGTTAATGCAAATTATGTATAACTGAAATTAAACAGGTAAGATTACTATGAAAATATGTGATGTATTCAAGAAAAATAGGGAAATAAAATAATAGACCTTGAAATTTGGTGACCTAATTTCATAACTAGGATTTTTCAAATAGAAGCGCCTTAAGGTTTTGCCGCCAACACAATCACAGAGAGAGAGTAAAACGAACGGACGAGCAGAACGCTCATTCCAATGCATATAGGATAAGAGCATCTCTAGTGGCTTGTCTAAATTTGGTAGTCTATATCTTTATATAGACAATAGTGTAAAATGATTATGGTCTAGACAATCTCAGTTTTCTAGTGGCTAGTCTAAATTTGGTAGTCTATATTTCCAAGGACACGGATTTATGGCTCCGAGCGACGCACGCGGAGGAAATCTCGACGGCGGTCGTAGCTTCGCGATTAGCTATCAATGTAGTGTGTATTAAGGGAATAACCAGCAGGTTAATCAGAATACAACGACATGTAATCAGAATACGGCTGAATACAACGACGTGTACTTAATTAATGCGCCACAGGATCGTCACTGAAATGGCTCGGGACGGGAAATTATATGATCTGCGCTTTACCAATTACCATCTCATGCCACAGCAGATTTCTTATATGATCCACAAAACACATAGAACAAAAAGGTTCAAGAAATTACATGGAACAACAATTAATTTCTAATATTAACATAATTCTTATTTGATCCAGGGATTAGAAATTACATTGAACAAAAACTATTATATTAACATATTCTTATATGATCGACAAATTATATAGAATAAAAAATGTTCCATAAATTACATGGAGCAGTAATTAATTTCAAATATTAACATATATATGATCCGGAAAATCACATATAAAAAATTTCTTATCTCATATTGACAATTTCTTATGCGATCTAGAATTATAGGCATCCATAAATATTTGGATATGATTTGAGATTCCCTTGAACAAAAAGTATCAACAAAGTGGACTATATGAATAAGAAATTTCTGCAACATAAAACTTCAAATAAATTGGATACACGGTACAACCGTATACTTTTTCACACCAAAATTTTGCATCAGGCTACCATCATATCTTAGTCACACATTATGAATGAACATGTCGTATGTCTGCATGACTAAATTTCATACGAACCTGAACAAAAAAAACCATACTATCTTCTGCATGAATAAATTCTTCATATTAACAAAGAACTATAATAGGTTTTCAGGGATCCAAGATCCACGGCCATGACAGTCACAAAAACAGAAAATAATACTATAGAATCCACAATCCATCGGAAGGGACTAAGAAACATATCAGAGACATGAAGGAGAACAGAAAATTCCGGAGATGCATCTCGGACCAATTCCTTTCAACACTAACTAATCTAACTATTATACTCCCTCCGTTTCAAAATATACATGTTTTAGCTTTGTGAAAATAGTGTATCTAGACTCTTTTAGTGTGTAGGTTCACTCCATACCTAGATGAACCTTCACACTAAAAGGGGTCTAGATACACTCCATTCACAAAGCTAAACATCTTATATTTTGAAACAGAGAGAGTACATGTTATGGATAGTGAAATATCCAAACACGTGGGAGAGAAAAGAATAAAAAACTGCTCATGTAATACTCAGACCAACCAAAGCACCACCAAAAAATAGTTGGCACAGAGCATTGTAATCCCAATGAGCAGGATGTTCCTGAGCCTAAAGAACAATGGCTTGGTTAGTACTCGCGGAGCTCAGACCAAATTGCTGGGTGGGCGAGACCAAAGAAAAGACCAGTTTTTTGTTCTTTGGTGGCCAGATATTCCTTTCCTCTTTAGTGTTTGGGGCAAAGCTGGGCATGCCAAGGCCCGGTTCGGCCCCAAGGGAGCTACGCCACTGTGGCTAGGATCTTGCAGTTGGGGAACTGCACGCCCCCACCGGGCTCTGATGTAGTTGATGTATGCACACTCAAATTGCCAGAAACTGGAACCACTGAGCACATCAAGAGTGATTTAGCAGGAAAATCATTCGAATAACATACTTACTCTGTGGAACCGACACTTGTAGAAGTGCCTCCATGGATTCTTCACGATGGCAGAGACCCACAACCGTGTGACTCCGATGTTTCACCTAGGGCAGCGGATGATATGGATCAGGGTGATGTCCTCATGCGGGTGCTGCCTTGTTTGCCAAGGGGCGCGACGCTGGACGAAGAGTTCGCCATGCCTACTGGGGAGCGGCACGACGGTGGTGTATTGTCGGTACAAGATCCTTTCTTTCTCTTGAAGTTTGCTAGGGGTGGGATCTTAGATGGCACACGAGTGCGGGGATGGGGATGGAGAGAAAGAGGACCTACGGTGGAAGGCATAGCCAGTGGAACAACGATAGTTTGCAGCTGCGTCATCAATGCTCCTGCGGGTCGTAATTAAGTACGCTAACGTGGGTATTTATGGTTGTTATACCATATCTCTACAGAAGGAGAAACTGAGAAAATACGCATATGAGTGTATGTGTATGTTATGCGGGCTTATCAAGATGGTAGGCTGGGAGAGGGACGGAGGGTGCGATTTCAGGGGTCGTCGTCGCTGGGTTCTCCACCATATTTCCGATATTTCCAATGACTATATTTCTATATTTCCTACATATGTCTGCTACCATATGACTATAATTTACTCTAAATGGATGTGCTGTTGTTTTTCTTTTAGAAAAAATGATTCTATATGTGTTGAGTAAAACAATAATAGTAAAGAACTACATAGTATTCACATGCTTACCTCATAAAATTGCAAGGTGAGCATCACATTGAAGTTGATGTCATAAAACTTGCTGAAGAGCATGTGGTGTTAGAGAGGTGACATTTTGCGCTTGAACTTTAGCCTACGAAATGTAGTAAAATATAAGACACTCGACAATGCTCTAATGAATCTTAACTTAAATCATGTATGGTTGTTATAGGTCTCAAGATGAGGGAGGGGTATTTTTCATTCCATAACTAAACATACCTGCGGTAGTTATGAAATTTGTTGTACTTGCATGCATTCACCTTCAACAACAGGTAATGCTACAATGATATGCACCATCGTAGGGCAATCATCCAGGTCCCTAAGGGCATCAATAAAAGTTGGATATCAGCATGGTCAATTTCACCATATTGGTAAACCGCCAATGACCTAAACCTATTGCAGGCTTTCATCTTGTGAAGAACACTGATACATTGCGAATGTATCTATAATTTTTGATGTTCCATGCTTGGTTTTATCTACTTTCTTGTGTTTTGTCCATACTTTGGAATACTTTTCATATGATTTCTTGGACTAACCTATTAACAAGAGCCACAGTGCCAGCTGCCTGTTTTCTACTGTTTTTGGTTCCAGGAAAGTCAGAAAATGAATATTCTCGGAATTGGACGGGACAAAAGCTAAAGTGCCTATTTTTTCGGAAGACATCTGATGCCAGAATATGAGACGGAGAAGGGCCGGAGGCTGGCCACACCACCTAGCTACGCGGTCAGGCCTGGCCCACGCCAGGGGGTGGTCTGGCCGACCCCAGCACCCCCTCGGCCTCTCCTTCGCTTATATATTGCCCTCGGGACGAAAACCCTAAGTACCCGATCAAAAAATCCACGAAAGAGTCTATAGCCGCCGTCGTCTCTGTCCCTAGATCGGGAGGGATCTGAAGCTCTTCCTGGCACCCTGCCGGAGAGGGGAGTTCATCCTGGAGGCCTTTTTCATCATCATGCAAGCCTCTGGTGTGATGCGTGAGTAGTTCATCTCTGGACTACGGGTCCATGTAGTAGCTAGATGGCTGGTTCTCCTCCTTTGTGCTTTCATGTCTAGATCTTGTGAGCTCCGTTCATGATCAAGATCATCTATTTGTAATTCTGCATGTTGTGTTTGCGGGGATCCGATGGATATTGAGATGCTATTTCAGATTGATTATTGATTCTATCATGTCTTTGTTATTTGTGATCTTGCATGCTTTCCGTTGTTAGTAGCTATCTTGGCCAAGGAGATGCCAGCAACTCCAAGAGTTAGTATTTATGCTCGATAGTGGGTTCATGCCTCTGGTAATCTGGGAAAGTGACAGAAATATCTAAGGTACTAGATGTGCTGTTGCTACTAGGGAGAAAACATCAATCCTTTGTTCATAGAACAATCATATTGTTTACATTACACGCAATTCGTAAAGCAATAATCTGTTGCTTGCAACTTAATACTGGAGGGGGTTCGGATGATAACCTGAAGGTGGATTATTAGTCATAGATGCAGTTGGATGGCGGTCTATGTATAATGTTGTAATGCCCAATCAAGTTCCAAAGGAGTCAAGATGATTAGTATATGCATGTATTGCTTTCTCGGTGTTTGTCAATTGCCCCGCTGTAATTTGTTCACCCAGCATGTTATCTATCTTAAGGAGAGCCACCTCTAGTGAACTATGGACCTTGGTCCTTTTTTTACATTTAATCTACAAACTGTTTACTGCTTTATGTTTAATTTCTGGAAACTATTACTTCCTTCCATTCGATACGTTTAATCCTTTGTTTTCAGCAAAACCGGTGAGATTGACAACCTCATCGCAAGTTGGGGACAAAGTTCTGTGGTTGTGTTGTGCAGGTCTCCACGTTGCTACTAGCACCGGTAGTGCGCCCTGCCAAGGCTCAGCTAGTAACACCTTTGGGGTGTTTCCTTGCTCCTACTGGTTCGATTAAACCTTGGTTTCATAACTAAGGGAAACTTGCTGCTTTGCTCATCATACCTTCCTCTTGGGGTTCCCCAACGAGCTCTACATCAACACTGAGCCATCAAGCACTTTTCGGGCGCCGTTGCCAGGGAGTC
The DNA here is from genome assembly GCA_910589775.1 of Avena eriantha. Taxonomy (NCBI): domain Eukaryota; kingdom Viridiplantae; phylum Streptophyta; class Magnoliopsida; order Poales; family Poaceae; genus Avena; species Avena eriantha. The sequence continues at coordinate 213,257,907 of OU342740.1, forward strand.
AAGGACATCTTCACAAGGGGAGTCCCTCATAACCAATCTCTTTACTTTGTTATTTTTTGTTTTGCTCAGTTTACTTTTGCTTTGTTTGCTTGTTTCTTTATCACAAAAAAATAGTTTTATAAGTTTGCTTTCTTTATTGAAAACACAAAAAAATTAGTTCCTACCTTAAGTTGCCATTATGTCTAGCCTTGCTCCAGTCACTATGTCACCCGAGGAAATGATTTTCACTTTTAAACAAAAAATTGAGGAAAGCTTCAAGGAAGCTTGGTCTAGAATCTCTGATCTACATGAAAAAATTGAGCCTAAAATGACTCAAAGCTTGTTCCTTAGAAGTTTTTACCTTGGAATTGCTCTTTGCTATAGATATAATTTAGATGCTATTGTGGGAGGAGATTTCCACCAATGTAATGAAGATGATGCTATTCATGCTATAAAGAAATTGATTCTTACTTACATCTTGCCTAGCCAAACTGATATTTCTTTCGCAAGAATATTTGCTAGATTGAACACTCTTGAGACTAGCACTACTAGCTTAAAAGATTGCTATAATACGCTTAGGGAGCATCATAATTATGTTCCAATAAATTCTAAACCATCAAAGTGGTTCTCCACAGTAAAGATTGATATAAATACTGAAACTTTTCAAACTTGTTGTGATATCATGTCTGAATTTTGTCTTATGCCCAAATATATTTATGAATCTTTGAATCTTTGGGGGATTACTAAAGGAGGAAAAGAAATATCTCTTGCTAATAATGCTACCATATTACCTATTGGAATAACTGAAGGAGTGTTTACAAAGATCCTTGGGAAAATGATTTCTATTGATTATATTGTTATTGAATGTGCAGGAAAAGGACAAATTACACTTGAAAGGTCCATATTAGAACTCCTTGGAGCAATAATAGATGTGGGAAAGGGGACCATGCACCTTCCTTCTCCACCAAACAATCATATTTTCCCCAAGGTTAAGAATAAAAGTAAGAGAGGTAAGGGCAAGAAATTTAGTCTTAATGCTTCTTCATTTGAGAACACTTGATTCTTTTTCTTGCTTCTTATGCCTAACTTAAAGGCGTTAAAGAAAAGTACTTATTGGGAGATAACCCAAAAGTTTTAGATGAGTCTTGGAAGTTATTACTTCAGTAATAACTGCTCCTTATCCTTTTTATTTGCTTTTTGTGCCAAGAGTAACCTCTAATGAGAGGGAAGTAATGATTGAGAAAGTTGCTGTCCCGAAACAGATTTCTGTACTTCACCGTAAAAATTCGTGTAAAATCTCTGTACGTCCTTTTGAGGCGTGAATTTTTGTGCTTCTGCCCCAGGTTGTTATCTAACGTTCGTTAGTTCAACACTTTTTTATTTGAGAAATAGAAGGTGTTCGAAAAAATTTGTCTTTACCTGCTGGTCTGTTTTGACAGATTTCTGCCATTTTCTGGATTTGCTTCTTATTGGTTCCTTTTTGAGTTCTTTTGGGGAATTGAGATTTTTGAGGGAAGTGCTTCAGTAGCTAGTGTTCTAATAAAATTTTATTGGTGTTGGAACTGAACCTTAAGACCTTTTATCTTGAGTGCACTAATGTTGCTAATAAAGATTGTGTGAAGTTTTGTATGAAGGAAAAATTTCAGGTGGATGGAAGGAATGAGTAATGAGATGAATGATGGACTAAAGCTCAAGCTCGGGGATGCCACGCGTGCCACCCCAAGAAATATCCAAGAAGTACAAGCTTCAAAGCTTGGGGATGCCCAAGGCATCCCCATCTTCATCAATAAAAATCCCAGGTTTTTCCCAAACGGTTCATTTTTATTGTTTCATGCACAGTTGTGTTGTTCTTGGAGCGTCTTCTTTTTCATTTTCGTTTTGGTTTTTCGTTTTATTTGTTTGCTTAGTTTGCTTAATAAATTGGTTGAACCCCCTCTTTCATACATTGATTTTCAAATAGTTTGGTTTGGTTTAGAAAAGAGTAGGAAAGTTCATGCTTAAGTGTTAAAGAGAGCTTGTTTTTGACTGTGGCTTATGCTTTGTCATGCCATGCTTGATATTGTTTTGGCTTTATTCTTAGTATTCTTTGTTGTAGCATGACTTGTTATAAACAATTGAGATTTCTTAATATGCCTTGGATGAATCATGCGTTGTTTTAGCATATTAAAGCATAGTATAGTGGTATTCTCCTTTGATGCTTTATTTGGGTTGATTTGGCACATGCTCACACCATGTTATGACTATCTCAAGTCACCATAAGCCTTTATGATCCTTTAGTTTTCAACTTGTAGTATCACTTTATGCTTTGATCAATAATGTTTTGTCGCTCTGCATGATTATGGCAATTATTGCTCTCTTAGTTTGTCGCTCCCAGTCTTTTGCTAGCCTTCACAACCAAGTATGAGTTCTACTCATGCATCCAACTCCCTAAACCAATTTATTCCAAAGAGTCCACCATACCTACCTATTAGCATATGCTATTCCAAGTATATTCATGCTTTTGTTTATCTTCCAAATTAAACTTGTTATGAGAAAACTAGTGACTAAAGCTCTCACGAACTTGATGGCACACTTTACTTTTTTGCATCTAATAAACTTGAACCATTGGGTCCTTCTTTGTTGCGTATATGCTTGTGCTTTATAAGTTCAAATTAGATAAACCATGTATCATGGGGAACTCTTTCAACATTGCACTTGTACTTTGTACCCCGTTGATATCATGTTCTTTTGCTTATGGATCACGACGGTGTGAAATAAAAGTGGAACTTGTAAGATCATGGAGTTTGTATGTGTGTTAGGGAAACGCCTGGGCCGCTAGCCTAAGCCATGCCTAATCATGGTGGAAACTTGCAGCATCACCATAATGAGCACTTATGAAGCATCCTCAATAAATACCTATGCAAATAGCAAATAATAAGATCGATTAGATGCTCATTGTCTGCTTGCCTTGTAATTTTGATTATGGGATAGCTCCTGTATCATGTGCAAGGGGTACCCCGTTGGCGGTTCTTTATGATACATATGTACTTACAATGACAAGAGCTTACTCGTGACTAAAGTTGAGTAGCATGAGGTTCGTTCTTCATAAGTAAGGGGCATGAGATTTCGGTTTATAACTTGTCAAGCATATCCTCTTAGTTGTGTCACTTTAACCTTAATCACTTTCAAGATGCTTATGATAGGGGCAATGAGAGCTGAAAGCTATAAGTACCATAATTTTTGGAAGCTCTTTATGAGACTTGAATCCCTACTTCCTTCTATGAAGGCCTTTATTCCACCATTATATTGAGTCTCCACCCTCTACCTTTATGCACCTACTTTGAGAGCATAGTGGTCATTCTTAGTTCTATGTGCATTGTCCCAAGACTTGTTGATTGATGCATAACTTGATATTGCTTGTTTTAAACTATTTGTATCTAGTCACTCTTATGAACTTTGAAGGTGTCCTATGCATTTATATTTGCTACTCTATGAGGGACAAGCTGAATACTATTATGATATGTTTTCTTTATGTGAAACAAACAAACGTCTTGCAAAGCATTGTTATTCATGAATCTTTTATTTGTGCCTTTTCATGATGCATCATAGTTTCTTTGTCTTATTGCAAGAACTTTGCCTTTCATGTTATGATTGAAGTACTATGATCCTAGCCTTGAATGTTTTACAAATACTTTGATCAAGTTTATGATGGTGCATGTCACCTAAAAAATTATTCTTTCTTTTTATCACTTACCTACTCGAGGACGAGCAGGAGTTAAGCTTGGGGATGTTGATACATTGCAAATGTATCTATAATTTTTGATGTTCGATGCTTGATTTTATCTACTTTCTTGTGTTTTGTCCACACTTTGGAGTAATTTTCATATGATTTCTTGGACTAACCTATTAACAAGAGCCATAGTGCCAACTGCCTGTTTTCTGCTGTTTTTGGTTCCAGGAAAGTCAGAAAATGAATATTCTTGGAATTGGACGGGACAAAAGCCAAAGTGCCTATTATTCCGGAAGACATATGATGCCAGAATGCGAGACGGAGAAGGGCTGGAGGCCGGGCACACCACCTGGCCGCCGCGGCCAGGCCTGACCCACGCCAGGGGGTGGTCTGGCCGACCCCAACACCCCCTCAGCCTCTCCTTCCGCCTATATATTGCTCTCAGGATGAAAACCCTAAGTACCCGATCAAAAATCCACGAAAGAGTCTGTAGCCGCTGCCGTCTCTGTCCCTAGATCAGGAGGGATCTGAAGCTCTTCCCGGCACCCTGCCGGAGAGGGGAGTTCACCCTGGAGGTCTTCTTCATCATCATGCAAGCCTCCGGTGTGATGCGTGAGTAGTTCATCTCTAGACTACGGGTCCATGTAGTAGCTAGATGGCTGGTTCTCCTCCTTTGTGCTTTCATGTCTAGATCTTGTGAGCTCAGTTCATGATCAAGATCATCTATTTGTAATTCTACATGTTGTGTTTGCGGGGATCCGATGGATATTGAGATGCTAATTCAGATTGATTATTGATTCTATCATGTCTTTGTTATTTGTGATCTTGCATGCTTTCTGTTGTTAGTAGCTATCTTGGCCAAGTAGATGCTAGCAACTCTAAGAGTTAGTATTTATGCTCGATAGTGGGTTCATGCCTCTGGTAATCTGGGAAAGTGACAGAAATCTCTAAGGTACTAGATGTGCTGTTGCTACTAGGGAGAAAACAACAATCCTTTGTTCATAGAACAATCGTATTGTTTACATTACATGCAATCCGTAAAGCAATAATCTGTTGCTTGCAACTTAATACTGGAGGGAGTTCGGATGATAACCTGAAGGTGGATTATTAGTCATAGATGCAGTTGGATGGCGGTCTATGTATAATGTTGTAATGCCCAATCAAGTTCCAAAGGAGTCAAGATGATTAGTATATGCATGTATTGCTTTCTCGGTGTTTGTCAATTGCCCCGCTGTAATTTGTTCACCCAGCATGTTATCTATCTTAAGGAGAGCCACCTCTAGTAAACTATGGACCTCGGTCCTTTTTTTACATTCAATCTACAAACTGTTTATTGCTTTGTGTTTAATTTCTGAAAACTATTACTTCCTTCCATTCGATACGTTTAATCCATTGTTTTCAGCAAAACCGGTGAGATTGACAACCTCATCGCAAGTTGGGGACAAAGTTCTGTGGTTGTGTTGTGCAGGTCTCCATGTTGCTTCTAGCACCGGTAGTGCGCCCTGCCAAGGCTCAGCTAGTAACACCTTTGGGGTGTTTCCTTACTCCTACTGGTTCGATTAAACCTTGGTTTCATAACTGAAGGAAACTTGTTGCTGTGCTCATCATACCTTCCTCTTGGGGTTCCCCAACGAGCTCTACATCAACACTGAGCCATCAAGCACCATCTATATGTCATCACACCACCAAAAGGCAAACCTTGTGAGCTTGTAAAATGGTGCATATATTACATTTCTTTTGCCACCATCATCGAAAAAAATAAGGATCTCAAAATCAAGATTTATGCTCATTCTAAGACAACTTTCATGGTTTTAGCCAACAAATCATAAAACTACTCAATGATTGTGTAATGACTCTGTTCTCACTCCTTGGTTGATGCTACCGCTGTATGTTTGAATGTGGGAGGCATGTCTATACCTGTGTTCTCACTCCTTCGTGGATGTTGCATCTGGAACTTTGAATGTGGGAGGCATGTCGACCTCCTCGCCGCTGCAGGCCCTTGCTTCACTCTATCCTTTATAGCATGCAAAGAACATGTCGTAGGAAAGTGTTTTGTCTTTTCATCTTCAAGTTGGTATTTTTCTTATCGTTGTTCTGTTGCTTGATCATGTCATCTTGCGGTTGCAAACACAAATGATGACCTTTCCTGGATAAATTTTCATTAACCCCCATTAAACGATAGTAACAAGAAAAGTGGATCTAGTAGTGACTTACGTTATCACACTCAACAAGTAAATAACCCAACTTATTGAGGGTTGTCCAACATCTAACAAATGTTCAGAAAGTGGTCATTGTTCAGTGCTAACTCCCAAGCAAGTTTTTCCGCAAGCTAGTTGAACAAAAATTCACAAGTTCGTACCTCATAGCTCTTAATAGTTATGTCTACCACAAGGGAATAGCAATTTTGAGGCCAGAAATTAAGTTCATTTTACTTCACTCAATTGCCAAGCATCATCAACAAGAAAAAATGGTTATTGCGATCAACCTCCAATCTGTAGGCATTCCCCTCTTTCCCTCCTTAGATGACAATTGTAGTTAGGGATTAGGAGGGTAGAAGCAATGTGTGTTCTAGCATCAAAGCAGCTATAATGTATAACATGCCAATGCCAATATCATGAATGACCAAAAGTATTCACTGTACTGCTTCCTCTCACACTTCACCCACTCGTAAGCTGCATGCCCACAAAAGTTTCAACATCACATTACAGGACCAAGTAAGTAGCTACAGTAATTTTGAAATCTGAATGTTAACTTTAGCAGATGAATGTCTTCACCTGGGGATGGCTCTCTGATCTTCTCGAAGTAGGTGAAGTACTGGAGATGGTTCTTATACAACATGATCTGACAGGAGCGCGACACAACGGCATTCAGCTTGCGCCATTTGGCCGTCACCACATCCTGCCCCAAAGGCGAAGATGTCCTCCCTTCCGTGTAGGTTGGCAATGGCCAGTATGACCTTGATGATTTTGAGCATCCAAAGTTCGGTGTCACGGGATGCTCCCCCCGGCTCCACCCCCTTTTCTTGCTCGCCAGGCCCGCCTCCCCTACTCTTCCTTCTTCTATCAAGCATCGCCCTCTGCTCTTCTTCCTCGCTAGGATTTTGACTATATCTCCCCAACATAGTCAAGCTCGATTCCATCGGACGCTAAACTATATAAATTTTCAATTTAGGAAGGTACATCTAGTATTGGTATAAGAAATATCATGATATGCATTTTTTTCTAAATGCAACGAAATATAAATATCATTGATTAACACTGAACATGCGCCAAGACTAGCAATAAGTCTCCCTTTGTCTCCAAAACTGGATCAAAATGTGCTAAAAAAGATTGGAAAGAACACTACATCGTTTAAAAATACATTGAGTTATACAAATTAAAGAACTGTATCTATCGTTCTAAGAGCATGGAAAACATCATGCATGACCACCAAAAACCTAATAGAAACAATACAATTCTTTCAATTGATCTTACCAATAATGAGATCAAGGACGACAAGGTAAGGAACACATCTAAACATGATTTAGCATTTAGGGCCCAACTTTATGGATTAATTGGGGGAATATAAGGACCAGAACACATCTATACATGTAGATTGTTTAATTATTTCATGGAAAACATATCTACAATCTGACCATCGTACCAGACCCACCGAAAAATGATTATACTGAAATGGATTGAACAAATATAGAAAGTTGTTATAAGCAAAATGTCCACCAGGCCATTCAATTGCACATGCGATGGATAGATAAGGCCTCAATTGAAGAGATTGAAATCTACTTGCATAGGGCAGGGGAACGGCCGACCTGCTTCTCCTTGTTTCTCATGAGAGTAGACCATCAGAACGGACTGAGGCAGGCTGTACCTACGCGCATGCGCATGTTTACTTCCTCCTGCAGTCCTGCAGCTGTTGTTCGAGTTGCAGATCAGGAATTATGATAAACAACACTATGCATGGCAACTAAGAGGGACGGGGTAGATCGTAGAGTTGTATCCTTAAAAAAGGCATAGCATTGCCAAGAAGAGGGCACAAAACCTGATCTCGCAGTGGCTCAAGACATAACTATTCGACTTCTAAGCGGCCGCGTACATGAGGAAGCCAGCGGCAGGGAGGAAGGAAGGCGTCGGCGTGGATTTGGGCCGGCCGGTCCGGGTACTCAGCAGCGCGGTGGCGACAGGTGGGAGCTTGGCCAGCTCCGGATCTGGCGTGGCAGCGCCTGACGGCGGCCAGCTCGGTTGGGAGTGGAGCCGTTGCACTCGGGTCCGCTGCTACATCGTTAAGATAGGCGGTGAGTCGCCGGGGCTGGGAGCCATGAAAGGGATGAATGAGGCGGCCAGGGGCGGAGGCACATACGGTTTTTTCGGTGGGCCGCGGGGTGATACGATCGTCGATGCGCGACGAAGAGGGAAGACCTAGCGGCAGAAAACAAACATCCAGTACAGACTGCAGATACAACTTTGGTAGGAGGGCAAAACAGTCTAAAAAAATGTTGGACGAAACACAGCGACCGGAGAAAACAGAGGAATTCCTCTTTTTTAAATAGTAGAGATAAGTTTCTTACGCATCAGGTTTAACTTTGACAGCTTGGCCTCGTCATCTTTTCCTACATGTTGAAAAAAATTAGAACGACATAAGAAGGGGGAAAATGATACATCTACAGGTTACGTCTTAAAAAAATAGATTGTACCTCCCAAATTAAAAGAATTACACCTAGAGGGAAAATGACATGCGTCCCATATTGCTCTAAATGTAGCAGACTTGGTCTAAAAAAAAGTATCGATGGTTCCATCTACGAGCCAGGAAAAAATCCAGAAAATTTCCATCTAAAATAGGTTACGCCTAGGGAATTTACAGTGTCATAAAAATCCTCCTGTCTTGCGTTGCTACAATGTAACAGATTGTACCTACAAAAATGTGACATGTTCCAATCTACAGACAAACTCCCATCTAAGTAAAGTACACCAAACAAAATATTGAATATGTGTTACATCTGTACGCACATGCTTGGGGGATATCTGCTGCGGGGCGGAAAAACATCCGTCTAAGCCCAAACTAAAAAAATGAACAAGCTAAAAGAAAATGAAAATCGCCACATAGAATTCCATTGTACAAAGGATGGCACTTCCAAAAATAATAATGGTTACATTGCTCAGAGGATGGTTTTAAATCTCCTATCTATCTAATTTAGGTTATCGTACGTTCGTCGGCAGAGCAAATTTTCCGTCTGCCGTTAATTGACAATATTGCCCTTGACAGTTTGGTAGTATTACACGCACTGCCACCGCCAAGTAATCCCCTCGCCTCCGCTCTCGATTCACCTTCTCTCTCTGCCGAACCAGCGCAGCCGCGCCGCCGGCAACCTATACCCCCGCACCTTGACGGCCACCCATGTCTCGCCAGCTCGCGCAACTCCGCCACGGTCTCCCCTATGGATGCCCCCAACGAAGAGGCCCTACCGGGCTTAGAATAGCGCCTCCAGGCGAACCCTAGCTAGCGCGACCTCAGCCTCTCGGCGGCAGCAGCCGGGCAAGGAATGGCGATGGGTACCCACGGGGACGGACTGGTGGTCGCTACACCGGGGCGGACCAAACCAGGAGGTACCAGACGAAACAAATACCGCCGGTCTCCCTCCCTCCTACATCTTGCTTGATCCACCAGGTCAGCGCCTCTTATCTGTTTCTTGACTTCCTCCTGGATCTTGAGCGGATCTTTGTTGCTTGCTTACGTTCTTGGTCCAAAAACAATTGTCTCTACCTGAAGAAGAAGTCTAATTTGTAACTGAATTCCTTCACGTTAAGAGCAAAATAGCATTTATAACCTCTGTTGTTTTATGTACACCTTGCTTCTGAGCATGTTTCGTTTCATTAATTGTGCTCTTTGCCAACACTTAGAAGCTCAAGCGTAAGAATCAATTGAAAAGAGTGACATGGAAAAGTTGAAGCTGAAATAAGATTGGAGTTATCAGAGAGGCTCCAAGGACATGCGGTCCATTGATTCGTGAGAAGGACCAGGAGCGGCGCTTGCTATGTGAAAGGATATAGATGCCGCCTAGAGGGGGGGGGGGTGAATAGGCGGTTTAAAAACTTTTTCGAGAGTGGCTTAACAAAGACGGAAATAAACTAGCGTTTACTTTGTTAAGCACAAAACCTAGAACAACTAGGGTTCACCTATTTGCACCAACAACTTATGCTAAGCAAGACAAGCAACTTTGTGATAGCTAGATATGTACTTCAAGCACGAAGGCTATCACAAAGTAAAGTGCATAAGTAAGAGCTCGGATATAGAGATAACCGAGGCACGCGGAGACGACGATATTTTACCGAGTTCCTCCCAACATGGAGTACGTCTCGTTTGGAGAGGGGGTGGTATCAAACCACCAACGCCACAAAAGGCCTCTCTTGTTGTCCTGTGAATCTCACTCCAACGGGATCGATCCACACTTCCACTATCTGTGCACTTGTCAGTGGCAATCCGAAACCTCTCACAAGGTTGGCGCACTTCTCCACAACTCAATTAGAGGCTCCCAACAAACAAGCTTGGGGAAAGCTCCACAACTTAATTGGAGGCCCCAACAAATCCACAAACCTGCAAAACCACCAAACCGTCTAGGGTTCCAATGAACACAAGAGTAAAAAGCTTCTCACCTTTCACCCAATCGAATCCTCACCGAGAACTCAAACCGATGCACCAAATGCAATGGCAAGAGCATATGAAGTGCTCAAGTCCTTCTCTCCCAAATTCCACCAAAGCTACAAAAGCTTATGGGGGAATAAGAGAGGAAGAACAATGGAGGAAATCCACAAAAGACTCCAAGATCTAGATCCCAAGATGTTCCCCTCACTTAGAGGAGAGATTGATTGGTGGGATTGTAGATCTAGATCTCCTCTTTCAAATCTCTCAAGAATATGCAAGAATCAATGGAGGAATTGAGGGATAGCAAGCCCAAGAAGGTCAGCAATGGAGGGGAGAACTTGCAAGGAAGGTTGGGGAACCATTGGGAAAGAAGGGCCCCTTAAATAGGTCCCTAGAAATCCAACCATTAGGCCCAGGAATCGCCCGGTCCGGAGGCTCCAGACTGGGACCGGAGTCTCCGGTGTACCTAGGCCAAACAAGGTCAAACTGGGGGACAATCTGTATGCGGTCCGGAGATAGACCGGAGATTTAGTCCGGAGTCTCCGGTCTTACAAAAATGGCAGACGGACCAATACGAAAACAACCATAACTTTTGCATCTGGACTCCGATTTTGATGATCTTGGGCTCGTTTTAAAGATGACAATAAGCTATACAAGATCATACAGAAAAACATCATAGTCCAGCCAGGGAGGATGGAACCAAATGAAGAAAGGTTTGACCCCTCTCAAAAAGACGAACCGATAAAACCTCCAACATCGAAAACGCAATAGAGAATGCATATGAAATCTGTTTTCGATGAACTTGGGCTTGTCATGAAGATTAACACAAGATCTAAATCCTCTCATGGATAAGAACCAAATAATGGAAGGTTTTACCAATATATAAAAGACAAACCGGTAAAACCTCCAATATCGAAAATGCAATAGAGAATATATATGAAATCCGTTTTCGATGAACTAGAGCTTGTTATGAATATTACCACAAGCTCAAGAACCTCACACGGATAAGATACAAATAACAACCAAGAAAGATTATGCCAAGTATGCAACGGTTTGAGCTCTCACGAAGGATATGATCAAGTTACTCACTCGAGAGCCCTGCTTGATAGTACGGCTATCTATCCTATAAACCGGTCTCCTCAACTAACACCATGAGATCGGTAAGAAAGAAACCCTATCAAGAACATACCTTTGCCTTGAGCATATTCCACTTGAGCTTGACGATAGCGATCTTGTCCACCTCAAGATGGAACACCTTTTTGATTGCACTAGCTTGGTGAAGACTTGCAAATTGCTCTCCCATACTCGACTATGGTAGAGCTTCTCTCTTGGGCATATCATCTTTCCATATCCATGATAACCATAGGATGGCAAGCTTCAAGCAAATCATCTCTTCGAGATGGCACATCTTGAACTTGCACATCATTTCTTCTTTCTTCATTATGTTGGTGTCTTGAAGGTACATAAGATATATCACTGCAACTTTAGTCTTCAAGACACACTTGCTATAGTATCAACTCTCACTTGACCAATCTCCGGATCACTCATTCAAACCTTGGTCAACACTTAATTTTCTTCACTTTCTTCTTCTCCCAACATTGAAGCCAGCATATGGTTCAAGCATTGCCTATGGACAAATCCTACAGGTAAAACTCAATGCAAACATAAGTCCATAAAGATTGTCGTTAATTACCAAAACCACACATGGGGGCACACATGCACTTTCAATCTCCCCCATTTTAGTAATTGATGACAATCCCTTTGAGAGGGTTTATATAAGGAATTAACTAAACAAAACTTTGTGCTAACATCAAATACTACATAAGTATGTGATGTTAGTACAACCACAATATCGAGCAAACTCCCCCACAATCTATGCACATGTGGATGAACTTGAATTTCATTGCATATATTGCCAACCATTACCGGTGGTGGAGTTTCCTCGATATATTCAACATGCAAAGCAACACGCTAAGATGCAAATCACACGAGGAAAATGTTTAAGTACAAAACTCAAAACACAAAACCAAATTGCCTTAAAACCCTCTAAAACTTCTCCCCCATTGGCATCGATTGCCGGAATGGGTGAAAAACTTTAGAAGGCCAATTTAGTGAGAGTTCCTCCATATGGTGTGCATTTCTCATAATATGAGTGGAATCAAATGCACGTATCCAATGACGAATATCATGAGGAAATCAAACTAAACTGAGGATCCAAAGATTGCAAAGAAATAAAATGGTGAAGAAGCATCAACGAATGAAGCAAGCAATCAAAAGATCGAAAGAAGCACTTCACAAAAGGAAGATACCAAAAAAGATAGATATTATGACAAGGTTGAAAAGAGAGTGATCTAAATAATATGAGGAGACTCCCTAAGGTTTGTGCACAACTTATAATTTGCGTTTGAATACAATATGCACAAACATGGCATCCTCTTTCCCTCTACATCATTTAAACCACGAACACGAGCAACTGAGAAGATATTATGATGAGAGAAAATGAGTGTTTAGACGAAAATAGGAAGCTCCCCAAGGTTCATGCACAAGAAAGTGCACAATTATGGAATCCTAACTCCCCATAATCAAACAAAACACCAAACAAGAACAAGAAAGAAAATCTGTGTTCTTAGATAGATTAGGAAAGCTCCCCAAGGTTTATGCACCAAATATAATAATTGCTTTGAATGCAAAGTGCATAAACATGGTATCCTTGCTCCCCCAAACTTACATAACAACACAAAGGCATGAGAGATCAACTTTCTTAACACCAATGAGTGCCAAAATATGCAAATAAAAAGGTCAAGCACTCAAAGCAAAACATTTGGAGCCACCAAAGAATAAAAAGGGGCACAAGGTGTAGAATCCAAAGCAAAAGGATATCAACTAGAGATTCAGCCATAATTATGTGTATAAGTTTCTAGGTAGACAAAAATCACCAAGATATACATCCACAAAAAAACATGTACACACAAAATGGATACTCAAGAATGAACAAGATATCCAAAATAAAGTCATAGATAATACTAGTAAGATTTTTGCTAGAAAGCATGGACAAAGGCTCAAATTTATCTTATTGATCATCAATGACCTTCAAACACCAACGAATACATCACAACTATCACAAGGGAACAAGAGATAGTTGGAATGCATTGGAAAAAGCAACAAGTATCATAAAGAACAAATAAACCTTGCAAATTCATCCATATTGCACATGAGAGAAATTGAGGAAATGATTGGCAATAGAATTGCTAGATTGGCATATGTGGGATTGGTGAATCATAAACATGAATTTTATATACTCCCCAAAATATGCATTCATCTTAACTTACTCATATAACAATAAGGATGATACAATAAAATCTTGCAAGAACCACAATAAAAGTAACTGAAGGAAATCATGCCATGATGCAACCACAAAGGTTGAATGCTAGAAAAGTATGCACTAGAGGGATACTTGTTACCGAGATACCGTTGATAGGATGAAGTAGATATGAGTTTGTTGGTTATCCTAGATTGACTCCAATTATCATTTAGTCCCCACATCCTCTTATTATTGAGACAAGCATCCAATGTATCTAAAGTGTACCTAAAACACATTCAAGTACACAATGGTCCCAAAATTCATTGGGTCCAAAGTAGTTAGATACACTACAATACATATGAGAGACTCCACATAAATATGTGCATATTGATATGAAATTGAATTTCATGCACATCTTAGCCGATAGGATTTGGTGGAGAATCCCCTATATATTGGATCAAGAAAGAAAGCATGCCATAATGTAGAACATGTAGTAAATATGCATGCACAAGATTTTAAGAACCAAAAAAAAGGAGATACAATTTGAAAAAAAAACACCAAGTAAACCAAGAAGTCGCACAAAAGAGTGTGACACGAGAAAAGGGTGTCCAAATTGTATCAAAGAGCCAAATAAACACATGAAAGGACACAAATTCAACAAATGAACAAGGCAACAGCCAAAGAGCAAAAGATAGACAAAAACACCAATGCTCAAGGATTTATCTCATCCAAAGGGATCAAACAAGTAACAAGGAATAAGACACAACCAACTCCCAACAAGCAAGGTTCCAACAAACAAACCAAACTCTCTACACTTTTCATGATGGCACAAAGTACCAAAAGAAAAGATCAAACTTCCAAGCACATAAAACATGATATGGAACAAAACAAGAAGCATACATATGAGTGTTCTAGATAATATAGGAGAGCTCCCCCATGGATAGTGCATTATGTAGGATTTTTGTTTTGAATGCAAAATGCATACAAATGGGATCATCGCTAGTACCTACATTAAATAAAACACACGCGGATACAAAAAATAAGAAGATCAACAAGAGGCAAGGAAAGCTTGGGAGAAAACACAAAACATTTTGTTGGCAAGAGGTAGAACAAAATTTAAGCAAAAGCCAAAATGAATATAATCAATAAATTCTACCATATATGGAGTACCACTTGTCCAATGACAAGAATTATGGGCAAACATTTCCCAAGGTAGTTTTCAAGGATATCATGATCATATTCACAACAATAAGCATATGGTGAAATATAAAAATTAAGCTTGATGCTTAGATAGAGATTCTTGATAGCTCAAAATAGTCACACAATCATAAAAGATTAAAGTAACTTGAAGCAAATGGTTTCCATGGAGGATATGGATGTACAAATATGGGGAAACACATACCAATAAGACTCTCACAAACAAGATCCAAAAGATGAGCAATAAAATCAATCCAAGGGAATTGGAACTTGTTTGAGCTAAATGTGCCACTTAGGAGCTAGATAATTATCAATATCAATTCTAAGTGACACTACCTCAAATGTCCACATTTTCTAGGTTTGTAATATGCGCAAAGCGTATGAATCCCCCATAATGTGATAAACCAAGAATACTCAACAAGAGGTAAAAACATCCAAATAGAGATGATTAATGAACATTATGGAACTTGATTTTTTCACGAGAAAGACATACCACATAGAGACTATATAAACTTGCAATATACATACTAAGTGGTATTCCTCATGTACACACATTTTAGGATTGTGGAATGCCCAAGCATAACGCTCTCCCAAAATGGGATAGTCCATTAATCTCTCACAAGAGCCAAGAAAGATACCAAATAAATTCAACAAAGGCTCCAACCCAAGAGACACAAATACATGGTGTGACAACCAACATACACAAGTATACTCGATAACTCAATATAAGTACGAGGGAAGCACAACATGTACAAACACATACAAAGGTACAAAACCAACACATGCATAAGGGATCAAGTAACTTTCAATGTAAATGAGTTAATTGCATGTTACCGCAAGGAGGGACATTGGATATATGATAGAAGCATGATAGTCCAAATGGATTGACTTGAGAAGAATAAATGATGAAGATCCCTCAATTCTTCATAATGTAACCAAGTCTCCAATGCCCTCCAACAATACCTATTGATTAAGTTTTGGCTTGTTGGTCCCCAACCAAGTTGGGTCCTAAGAGGTTAGTCACAATAGGCTTGGTAACCCAGATGGTTCTTTTCATGAACCCACATTGAGCACCAACAAATTTGGCAAACACATTACCAACCTCATCCTTACAAAGAGAATAAGCATGATCAATAATGATAGGGTTGGATGAGGAGATACCAATAGTGCATGAGGAAGAAATGTGCCCCTTCTCATGGCATATGTAGCAAGTTCTTCTCTTGCCATCTTTCTTCTTAGGTGAAGCCACAACTCGAGGAAGAGCTTGAGTAGTCCTCTTAGAAAGAGGCCCATCACTATCTTGAGGTAGAGCTTGAGGCCGCTTCCCTTGTTGCTTCACACTAAGAGGCTTCTTCTTCAATGGGCAAGATCTAACACGATGCCCTTCTTCCTTGCACTTGAAGCAAACAATGTTGGCCAGATTCTTGACTTGATATTGGCCATTATTCTTGTTTCCCTTGTGCTTCAGCTTGATAGTGGACTTGTTCTTGACATTAGAGTTGTATCCAAGCCCACTCTTGTCATTGGGGAATTTTTGCATACTCAAGATATTGTCGAGTGTGGCCTTCCCTTTATGACCGTTTTTCAAGTCATTCTTCAAAGAAGTGACTTGACTTGAGCCTTGAGCTCTTTAATTTCCTCAACATGGTTAGTGTGAACAAAAATACTAGATGAAGTGGATTAGACCAACAAGGGATGGAAAGTAATTCATCACAAGATGTATCAATGGTATGAGTGGATGAATTACAAGGACTAGCACATGGCAATATGATATTTTGAGTAGAAGTAGTGCTAATGTCCACATGAGGCTCATTAGATGTTACCTTTGACATAATACTCTCATGAGCTAATTTTAGCCTATCATGGGAGGCTAGAAGATCCCCATGAGAGCTTGATAGTTTACCATGACTTTCTTCCAAGATCCCATACTTGCTGCAAAGAAACTTGAGTCTTTAGCTCAACATTCTCCTTCAAAATAGATGCTTCACAAGAAATAGAGTTAGTAGCACAAGCATCATAATTAATTGCAAGAGGTGAGGGCAACTTCGAAAGATCTTTTGAGTAAGAGGCTTTAAGTTGCTCATGTGACTCGGTGAGTTTGATGAGCTCACCCTTGATGACCCTAGAGCCATTTTTGAGGTGCTCAAAATCCTCAAGAAGTTTAGCATAAGCAACTTGAAGCTCATCATTTTTACTTTTGAGACCACTAGCCACCTTAGGACCTATATCATGAGATTCCTTTACTCTAGACAACTCTAGAGCAAAAGTCTCCTCAAGAGATTCCTTAGAGCTTCATTTAGATGTGCAGTATGATTAGCATACTCACGCTCAAGGCTAATCATTTTATCAATGGTGTTCTCATGCTCCTCAATTTGTGCTTCTAACTTATCAATATGTTCTTTACTCTTAATAGCAAAGTCCAAGATTTCAACGAAGTTAGAGCAAGAAATATTATCCTTAATAAGAGCATGATAAACCATCTCACCCTTTTCATATAAATCATCAACATTAATCTCTTTTTCCTCATTATCCTCATCCTCATCATCACAAGAGGTATTGGGTTCCAAAGTAGGAGTTACCTTTGAATCCTGAGCCATAAGGCATGGGAACCGTGAGATAATGATGATGAAGAATTACTTGAAGCTCCATTCAAATTCATGTCTTTACCAATATAATATTTTCCTCTACATTGTTAGACACACAACAACTAGAGGAAATAGAAGCATTTATATTATGACAACAAGGTAAAGAGAGCATATCATCATGTGATCTATTGAGGAAATTTATACATGATATGCAAGGACTATCAACACTAGCATGTAAATCATACATAGTGCTAGACGTGTTTAAGTCCAAAGATGAAGCATTGCAATGAGATAGAGATGAAGGATCATCAAGAGTAAGCTTACTATCACCATTGCAATATTCATCACCACTCACCATATCATTACCTTGTGTCTTGCCACACTTTGGTGAAGTGGAAGAAGATGAGAACTCATCACGGCCGGAAGTGGAAGCAATACAATCATCCTCAATAATATTGGACACATCATATTTATGTTGAAGGTTTGTCCATAACTCATGAGCGTTCCAAAAAGATATGATTGAAGAAGTAACTAAAAAGCTCAAAGCATTAACAAGCACATTAGAAGCTTGAGCATCGAGATATAAGTTTTTCTCATCCTCACAAGATAGATTTTCGAAATCCATAGGAGGAGAAAAACCTATATCTAAAGTACGCTCCAAATTTGGGTCCATGTCCCGAAAATGAATAAGCATGCGAGTTTTCCAGATATCATAATTTGTGCCATCGAATATAAACATTTCATTGTGCACAAATCCCCTAGCCGACATCTCTCAAGGCGGTGAAGCCTAAAATGAGAGACCAGGCTCTGATACCAATTGAAAGGATATAGATGCCGCCTAGAGGGGTGAATAGGCGGTTTAAAAACTTTTCCGAGAGTGGCTCAACAAAGGCGGAAATAAACTAGCGTTTACTTTGGTAAGCACAAAACCTAGAACAACTAGGGTTTACCTATTTTCACCAACAACTTATGCTAAGCAAGACAAGCAACTATGTGATAGCTAGATATGTACTTCAAGCACGAAGGCTATCACAAAGTAAAGTGCATAAGTAAGAGCTCGGATATAGAGATAACCGAGGCACGCGGAGACGACGATATTTTACCGAGTTCCTCCCAACATGGAGTACGTCTCATTTGGAGAGGGGGTAGTATCAAACAACCAACGCCACAAAAGGCCTCCCTTGTTCTCCTGTGCATCTCACCCCAACGGGATCGATCCATACTTCCACTATCGGTGCACTTGTCGGTGGCAATCCGGAACCTCTCACAAGGTTGGGGCACTTCTCCACAACTCAATTGGAGGCTCCCAACAAACAAGCTTGGGGAAAGCTCCACAACTTAATTGGAGGCCCCAAGAAATCCACAAACCTGCAAAACCACCAAACCGTCTAGGGTTCCAATGAACCCAAGAGTAAAAAGCTTCTCACCTTTCACCCAATCGAATCCTCACCGAGAACTCAAACCGATGCACCAAATGCAATGGCAAGAGCATATTAAGTGCTCAAGTCCTTCTCTCCCAAATTCCACCAAAGCTACAAAAGCTTATGGGGGAATAAGAGAGGAAGAACAATGGAGGAAATCCACAAAAGACTCCAAGATCTAGATCCCAAGATGTTCCCCTCACTTAGAGGAGAGATTGATTGGTGGGATTGTAGATCTAGATCTCCTCTTTCAAATCTCTCAAGAATATGCAAGAATCAATGGAGGAATTGAGGGATAGCAAGCCCAAGAAGGTCAGCAATGGAGGGGAGAACTTGCAAGGAAGGTTGGGGAACCATTGGGAAAGAAGGGCCCCTTAAATAGGTCCCTAGAAATCCAACCGTTAGGCCCAGGAATCGCCCGGTCCGGAGGCTCTAGACTGGGACTGGAGTCTCCGGTGTACCTAGGCCAAACAAGGTCAAACTGGGGGACAATCTGTATGCGGTCCGCAGATAGACCGGAGATTTAGTCCGGAGTCTCCAGTCTTACAAAAACTGGCAGACAGACCAATACGAAAACAACCATAACTTTTGCATCTGGACTCCGATTTTGATGATCTTGGGCTCGTTTTAAAGAGGACAATAAGCTATACAAGATCATACAGAAAAACATCATAGTCCAGCCAGGGAGGATAGAACCAAAGGACGAAAGGTTTGACCCCTCTCAAAAGACGAACCGATAAAACCTCCAACATCAAAAACGCAATAGAGAATGCATATGGAATCCGTTTTCGATGAACTTGGGCTTGTAATGAAGATTAACACAAGATCTAAATCCTCTCATGGATAATAACCAAATAATGGAAGGTTTTACCAATATATAAAAGACAAACCAGTAAAACCTCCAATATCGAAAATGCAATAGAGAATATATATGAAATCCGTTTTCGATGAACTAGAGCTTGTTATGAATATTACCACAAGCTCAAGAACCTCACATGGATAAGATCCAAATAACAACCAAGAAAGATTATGCCAAGTATGCAACAGTTTGAGCTCTCACGAAGGATATGATCAAGTTACTCACTCGAGAGCCCCGCTTGATAGTATGGCTATCTATCCTATAAACCGGTCTCCTCAACTAACACCATGAGATCGGTAAGAAAGAAACCCTATCAAGAACATACCTTTGCCTTGAGCATATTCCACTTGAGCTTGACGATAGCGATCTTGTCCACCTCAAGATGGAACACCTTTTTGATTGCACTAGCTTGGTGAAGACTTGCAAATTGCTCTCCCATACTCGACTATGGTAGAGCTTCTCTCTTGGGCATATCATCTTTCCATATCCATGATAACCATAGGATGGAAAGCTTCAAGCAAATCATCTCTTTGAGATGGCACATCTTGAACTTGCACATCATTTCTTCTTTCTTCATTATGTTGGTGTCTTGAAGGTACATAAGATATATCACTGCAACTTTAGTCTTCAATACACACTTGCTATAGTATCAACTCTCACTTGACCAATCTCCGGATCACTCATTCAAACCTTGGTCAACACTTAATTTTCTTCACTTTCTTCTTCTCCCAACATTGAAGCCATCATATGGTTCAAGCATTGCCTATGGACAAATCCTACAGGTAAAACTCAATGCAAACATAAGTCCATAAAGATTGTCGTTAATTACCAAAACCACACATGGGGGCACACATGCACTTTCAATCTCCCCCATTTTAGTAATTGATGACAATCCCTTTGAGAGGGTTTATATAAGGAATTAACTAAACAAAACTTTGTGCTAACATCAAATACTACATAAGTATGTGATGTTAGTACAACCACAATATCGAGCAAACTCCCCCACAATCTATGCACATGTGGATGAACTTGAATTTCATTGCATATATTGCCAACCATTACCGGTGGTGGAGTTTCCTCGATATATTCAACATGCAAAGCAACACGCTAAGATGCAAATCACACGAGGAAAATGTTTAAGTACAAAACTCAAAACACAAAACCAAATTGCCTTAAAACCCTCTAAAACTTCTCCCCCATTGGCATCGATTGCCGAAATGGGTGAACAACTTTAGAAGGCCAATTTAGTGAGAGTTCCTCCATATGGTGTGCATTTCTCATAATATGAGTGGAATCAAATGCACGTATCCAATGACGAATATCATGAGGAAATCAAACTAAACTGAGGATCCAAAGATTGCAAAGAAATAAAATGGTGAAGAAGCATCAACGAATGAAGCAAGCAATCAAAAGATCGAAAGAAGCACTTCACAAAAGGAAGATAACAAAAAAGATAGATATTATGACAAGGTTGAAAAGAGAGTGATCTAAATAATATGAGGAGACTCCCTAAGGTTTGTGCACAACTTATAATTTGCGTTTGAATACAATATGCACAAACATGGCATCCTATTTCCCTCTACATCATTTAAACCACGAACACGAGCAACTGAGAAGATATTATGATGAGAGAAAATGAGTGTTTAGACGAAAATAGGAAGCTCCCCAAGGTTCATGCACAACAAAGTGCACAATTATGGAATCCTAACTCCCCATAATCAAACAAAACACCAAACAAGAACAAGAAAGAAAATCTGTGTTCTTAGATAGATTAGGAAAGCTCCCCAAGGTTTATGCACCAAATATAATAATTGCTTTGAATGCAAAGTGCATAAACATGGTATCCTTGCTCCCCCAAACTTACATAACAACACAAAGGCATGAGAGATCAACTTTCTTAACACCAATGAGTGCCAAAAGATGCAAATAAAAAGGTCAAGCACTCAAAGCAAAACATTTGGAGCCACCAAAGAATAAAAAGGGGCACAAGGTGTAGAATCCAAAGCAAAAGGATATCAACTAGAGATTCAGCCATAATTATGTGTATAAGTTTCTAGGTAGACAAAAATCACCAAGATATACATCCACAAAAAAACATGTACACACAAAATGGATACTCAAGAATGAACAAGATATCCAAAATAAAGTCATAGATAATACTAGTAAGATTTTTGCTAGAAAGCATGGACAAAGGCTCAAATTTATCTTATTGATCATCAATGACCTTCAAACACCAACGAATACATCACAACTATCACAAGGGAACAAGAGATAGTTGGAATGCATTGGAAAAAGCAACAAGTATCATAAAGAACAAATAAACCTTGCAAATTCATCCATATTGCACATGAGAGAAATTGAGGAAATGATTGGCAATAGAATTGCTAGATTGGCATATGTGGGATTGGTGAATCATAAACATGAATTTTATATACTCCCCAAAATATGCATTCATCTTAACTTACTCATATAACAATAAGGATGATACAATAAAATCTTGCAAGAACCACAATAAAAGTAACTGAAGGAAATCATGCCATGATGCAACCACAAAGGTTGAATGCTAGAAAAGTATGCACTAGAGGGATACTTGTTACCGAGATACCGTTGATAGGATGAAGTAGATATGAGTTTGTTGGTTATCCTAGATTGACTCCAATTATCATTTAGTCCCCACATCCTCTTATTATTGAGACAAGCATCCAATGTATCTAAAGTGTACGTAAAACACATTCAAGTACACAATGGTCCCAAAACTCATTGGGTCCAAAGTATTTAGATACACTACAATACATATGAGAGACTCCACATAAATATGTGCATATTGATATGAAATTGAATTTCTTGCACATCTTAGCCGATAGGATTTGGTGGAGAATCCCCTATATATTGGATCAAGAAAGAAAGCATGCCATAATATAGAACATGTAGTAAATATGCATGCACAAGATTTCAAGAACCAAAAAAAACGAGATACAATTTGAAAAAAAACACCAAGTAAACCAAGAAGTCGCACACAAGAGTGTGACACGACAAAAGGGTGTCCAAATTGTATCAAAGAGCCAAATCAACACATGAAAGGACACAAATTCAACAAATGAACAAGGCAACAGCCACAGAGCAAAAGATAGACAAAAACACCAATGCTCAAGGATTTATCTCATCCAAAGGGATTAAACAAGTAACAAGGAATAAGACACAACCAACTCCCAACAAGCAAGGTTCCAACAAACAAACCAAACTCTCTACACTTTTCATGATGGCACGAAGTACCAAAAGAAAAGATCAAACTTCCAAGCACATAAAACATGATATGGAACAAAACAAGAAGCATACATATGAGTGTTCTAGATAATATAGGAGAGCTCCCCCATGGATAGTGCATTATGTAGGATTTTTCTTTTGAATGCAAAATGCATACAAATGGGATCATCGCTAGTACCTACATTAAATAAAACACACGCGGATACAAAAAATAAGAAGATCAACAAGAGGCAAGGAAAGCTTGGGAGAAAACACAAAACATTTTGTTGGCAAGAGGTAGAACAAAATTTAAGCAAAAGCCAAAATGAATATAATCAATAAATTCTACCATATATGGAGTACCACTTGTCCAATGACAAGAATTATGGGGAAACATTTCCCAAGATAGTTTTCAATGATATCATGATCATATTCACAACAATAAGCATATGATGAAATATAAAAATTAAGCTTGATGCTTAGATAGAGATTCTTGATGATGGGTTCGTAGCATGGAAAACAAAAATTTTCTACCGCAAGAACGAACAAAACCCAGATCTAATCTAGATAAAAGCCAAGATCTAATCTATTAGAAATGTGCAACGAGATAGATAGGAACTAACCCTCGTAGATCCGAAAGCGTTAACAAGATTAGATCTCGTGATTGATGTAGTCGATCACTTGCCGATCTCAAGATCGTGTGGACGATCCTTCCGGCGTCGCGTTCCGGCAGTGCTTCCGCAGTCGGTCAAGTGGACGATCCTTCCGGCGCCGCGTTTCGGCAGCGCTTCCGCAGTCGGTCACACGTGCGGAGTCGAAGCAGACCTTCCTCTCCCCGTTCCAGCGAGCAGAGGAGGTAGTAGATCTTCTCCACGGAATCCCAGCAGCACGACTGCGTGGTGGTGGTGGTGGAGTAGTGAATTCTGCAGGGCTTCGCCTATGCCTGTGCAGAAGAAAGGTGGAGGAGAGAGGCGGCAGAGATTGGGTGTTATGGGAACGGACTAGGAGGGGGCGCCCCTGCCCTTCTATTTAAGGGGGGGAGGCGCGCCTGGCGAGGGGGAGTCCTAGTAGGACTCCCCTCGTATGGCCGGCGGTGGGAAGGGGGAAGGAGTCCTCCTCCCCCATGAATCCGTGTCTTGCCCCACTAGGTTTCCTTTGACCCTTTCTTGGTTTTCAAGCAAACTCCAAGAAAATCCTCTAGAACCTTCGTGATCGATTGAACCATTTACATACGAAACCAATTCCTTTTGTCACGCGATACTATACTTATCCGAGGTTTGATCGTCAGCATCTCCATACCTAGTTCTACCTCGTTACTGATAAGTACTCTTTACTCGTTCCGTGATATGTCATCCCTTGTGACCCAGTCACATGCTTGCAAGCTAACTAGATGACATTCCACCGAGAGGGCCCAGAGCATATCTATCCGTCATATGGATGGACAAATCCCAATCTTGGTCCATGCGCTTCAACACATACTTTCAGAATACCCAATGACACCTTTATAACCACCCAGTTACGAAGCGGTGTTTGATGTCATCAAAGTATCCATCCGGTGATGGTGATTAACATAACCTCATGGTCGAAGGATTAGGTTACTATGTATTTGAAAGCTTACAGCAATACGAACTTAATGACTTGATCTTATGCTACGCTTACTATGGGTGTGTGTCCATCACATCATTCTCCTAATGATATAACCTTGTTATTAATCACATCCTAATGTCCATGATCAGGAAACCATGATCATCAATTAATCAACAAGCTAGTTCAACAAGAGGCTTACTAGGGACTCTCTTATGTTTACAAAACACACAAGTATTAATGTTTCCGGTTAATACAATTATAGCATGGGATGTAAACATTCATCATAAACATAAAGATATAATAATAACCACTTTTATTATTGCCTCTTGGGCATATCTCCAACAGTCTCCCACTTGCACTAGAGTCAATAATCTAGTTAAAAACTTGTGCATTCAACACCTATGGCTTTCTGGTGTTGTATATACACTATTGCTAGTGGTAAACAAAATCTTCGGATCTGACACTTCCAGGTCCGTGTGTATTTGCATGTCCTTGCGTCTCTACGCATTACTCATTCTCCAATGAGATGGCATTGTATAAATTTGGTCCTTTGGTGAGACCTTTAGTTCCTCGGGATTAAATCATGTTGATACAATTGTCATACAATGTATCTTCATAGTATTATCCCGCTATGAACCACACCCTAGTTTGATAACAAACTACTTAACACAAATGCCCTCCTTTGCTGCTACTATAGCAGTTTATATACTTAGCCTTTTGTAGTAGTATCCGTCACAACGTCTCAATTTTGGAACTCATCCAAATCCATCATGGAACATCCTTTCCACTACATTGTGCTGCCCATAGTCTAAATTGAGATAAATTTAATTTGTATCTTGTGAAAAAACTAGTATCAATGTAACACTTTACAACAAACTACCTTTAACTATTTGTCACTTATACATGATATATTCTTAGTTCTTCCAAAGCTCATAAGAATATCTTTACTATTGTCCAATAACCATCTTATGAATCATTCTGGTATATGCTCATAACATTTAGAGCATAGGACATATCTGGATGTGTACATCTCAAAGAATGATTGATCAAAATATTCTTGTGATTTCACCAAGTGTCAAAACACTTGAATCTCGTGTCAACACACTTGAATCTTGATTCAGTCCTTTCCGTCCGTCAAGAACCTTTCTTGTTGTTTCCATATTGAACTCATTCAACATCTTATCTATGTACATTTGGCAAAACCATATTAGCGCCTCAATCTATTCATATAGACATTGATGCCTAATTCTTGGGTTATGCCTAAGTCTTTCATCAAAATGAAATTCTTAACCTGTGTCAATATAAGATACATCATTTCCAATCAACAATATGTCCTCTACATAATGTATTAGAAATATGTCTCAGCGCTCCCACTTAATTTCTTGCAAATGCAAGCATCTTTATCATCTCCGATGAATTTAAACTCTTTTAATAGTTTCATCATGGTGAAGATTCCAACTCCGCTATGCTCACTTCAACCATTGAAGTTTTGCATACTCTTTTAGCATCCTTTTAATTAACAAAACCCTTTGGATCGTGTTATGTACACGTCCTAGGTAACAATTCTATTAGAAGAACTTGTTTTGTTTGTTCAACTACCATATACCAAAATATATGTAGTGGTTGCTACATTAATCCGTCCAGACTAAATATCGCTATGAAAGATCAAATCTTATCATAGTCAATTCCTTGAACATTGTCGTAAACTCTTTCCGATATGTCGACTATTTCATAGATTTGAAACATCCATGTCTATTTCTTTATAGATCCAAACACGACCGATAGGCTTCACGCCTTTCCGGAGGGTCTTCCAAGTTCAGAAACTTGATTTCTCGTGTATGGATACTATCACGGATTCTATGACTTCTAGTCATTTTATGGAGTCAGGGCCCATCATCGCTTCTTTGCATGTAGTCGGTTTATCACTGTCAAAACAATAACGATTTGTTTATCAAATCTTACTATTTGATTCTTACCGACCCATACGGTTCTATAGGAACTCTAATCTCCGAGATCACACCTTTTGTAATCATGAGAGCCATGAGCATTGTGGCCGCCACCGGGACACTTTCCGGCGCTGCGCTACTTAGCACATATAGCTAAGGTTCAACAACCTTATCAAAGTTCTATTGTCCTCCCACTTAACTTTTCACGAAAAATTCCTTCTCTAGAAACTTGACTTTCCAAGTAACAAAATCTTTTGTCCTCGGTGTTATGGAGAAATTCCCAAAAAATTCTTTGGGATAACCTAAAAAAAACGTGCTTATCCGACTTTGGTTGTAAACATTTTACTTATGCATAACATACCAAAATTTAAGAAAAGACAATTCGGGTTTTATCCCAAACCATAACTCATATGGTGTCATTTCAACGGATCATGATGGTGCTCTTTTTAGTGTAAAAGCGGTAGTCTCTAAAGCTTCAATCTTTAAAACATAATGGCAGTTTTATAAATGACACCCTTGATCTTACCATGTCAAACAAGGTTTCATTACATATCTTGAACACTCCATACTCCTATGGTGTTTTGGGAAATGCAAATCCATGGAACGATTCCTCAAATCTTAGGTGTTTTGCTAAACTTGTAACTCAAACATCTTTCTTTATGATCCAATCATAAACTCTTTTATTTTCTTGTTACAATGATTTTCCACTTCATCTTGAAAGTCTTTGAACATTTTTCAAATGTTTCATACTTCTTCCTTATTGAGTAAGTACATACATATACTCACTCAAATCTTCGGAGAAAGCATATGAAGTTGAAATCCATCGCCCACGACTACACATAATGGACTATATACATCAATATGTACAAATTCTAATCAGTTAGTCGTCCGTTCCTCTTTTGGCCTACGAACGGAGTTTTAATTATCTCGATGAAAGTCTCACATGCGTCAATTGATCAAAATCAAAAAATCCAAAATTCCATCAACATGGAGTTTCTTCAAGTTTTCTTTCAAATATAATTTAAACAGCGATGTCACTTCATAAGTGATCTTTTAATCATTTGTCTTGCGACATTTTAGCAATAGTGTTGATGGATGTGATTTCTCCCACAAGACTTGTAAAAGTTCATCCATCCTTTATGGAATACGACAATTATTTGAACAACCTTTTGTCGTCATAATACCTGCTCAAAATAACAATTATTGAAACAAATCTTGAAGGCAAGCTTTGATGTTAACGAGCAACACAACAACCCTTTGTTTGTTTTCGATGAACATCATCACATATTCTCTTGCTAGTTACTTAGGCCATTGCAGTTCATGAATTGTGTTGTCCTGTATGACACTTCATACCAACCAATTCGGTATCCAATACCTCAGAACCACATTGTTTAACAAGCAAGGAATACAACCATAACATGTATATCTTCTATATGCCCACGTTGGACATCTCCAACCTTATAATTTCTGCCAAATATTTTTATAGATTTTCTTTCAGAAATTCCTTTTCTTTTAAAAGAATCTATCAACATCAACAGTGGTGTCATTCACATGACACATAGTACAAAGTGTGTATAGTCAAATACCCTTTGGACTTGCACTTTGAAGTGGATCACCTTCATCAAATGTTTGGCATTCTTTCAAAATTCCATTCTTTAGTAATCTTTTAGTGTAGTAAACATTTTACTTACATCTTCTATTCATCCTTATCATGACAACTTTCATGATCAAGCTGCTATAGCTTATAAAGGTGAATTGCGAGTATAATGTTTCTTTTTCAAAACCTTTTGGAGGATTAGGACGACTAGCGTCTCCAACCTCCACAAAAATTCTCATCAAATATGAGGACGTATACTCTATCATGTTGGAACCAACACATTGTTTTAGATATCGCAATACCTTTCACATGTGATGGTTTCTGAAACATTGCTTTCAACTCTTAGATAAACTTGATATTAAAAACAATCTTTTGAGTATCAAGAATCATGGAGGCAAACATGATACTTTAGATACTAACATTGGAATTCTTACTCTTGATTTAATACTACTTATTAAACTTCATGGAGTAAATAGAGTTTGCTGAAAGTTTGCAATAGGACTTATGAACTTTAAATTGACATTCAAAACAATACGATACCAGTTCGTAAAGTAAATATCCAGAATTTCTATAGTTCCACTATCTCAACTATAACTAAGCGTAAGGTGGTGAACAGATGCCAATGACTACAACAAACTATGCAAATTCACTTTGATTGTGTTTATGATAAATTGAGTTCGACTAATCCAAATTACAAATGAACTCCCACTCAAAACAACATCCCTCAAGTTGTTTTAGTGATTACATGAACCAAATCCACTACACCAAGTCCGATCATCACGTGAGATGATGTAGCTTTAAAGGCGAACAATCAACATGTTCATCATATCATCCATATGACTCATGCTTTACCTTTCGGTATTCTGTGTTCTGAGACCATGTCTGTACATGCTAGGCTCGTCAAGGTTAACCTTAGTTTATGCATGTGCAAATTTGGCTTGCACCCGTTGTATGCACACATAGAGTCTATCACACCCGATCATCACGAGATGCTTCGAAACGACGAGTCTTAGCAACGGTGCCAATTAAGGACGAACACTTTATTACTTGATATTTAGTGAGAGGGATCATCTTATAATGCTACCGTCGCGATCTAAGAAATACAAGATGCATAAAGGATTAACATCACAGGCAATTCATAATTAGTGTGATATGATATGGCCCTTTCCTCTTGCACCTTTGATCTCCATCTCCAAAGCACGGACATGATCTCCATCATCACTAGCATTGCGTCAAGGTCCGTGGTGCCGCTTCATGGTTGTCCATCATCACTAGCAACTATTACAACTACTTGGAATAAAGCTATTACAAGATGAATAGACACACATGTCTTAACAGAATTAAAGACAACCATTAGGCTCCTGCCGGTTGCCATATTACAACAAGGATCATTGCATACATCAAATACAATCATAATCACATGATGGCCATATCACATCACAAAACCCCTGCAAAAACGATTTAGACGCCTCTAATTTTCTTTGCATGTTTTACGTGGCTTGGGGCTTTCGAATAAGACCGATCTTACCTATGAACAAGAACCACAACGTTGATACAAGTGTTGTCAGATGCTCATTGTAAATTGAATCTTAACTATGGTGGGAGAGATAGACACCCGCAAAGCCACTTGTGCAAAGCAAGTTGCACGTCAAGCGTGGAGCAAGTCTCATGTGCGATGACATGTAATGTTAGCCCGAGCCGCTTCATCCCACCATGCCGCAAGATGCAAAGTACACGCTAAGACACCGACAACAAAAGCATCAACGCCCACAAAAACATTGTGTTCTACTCGTGCAACAGATCTACGCATAGATATGGCTCTGATACCACTGATGGGTTCGTAGCATGGAAAACAAAAAATTTCTACCGCAAGAACGAACAAAACCCAGATCTAATCTAGATAAAAGCCAAGATATAATCCATTAGACATGTGCAACGAGATAGATAGGAACTAACCCTCGTAGATCCGAAAGCGTTAACGAGATTAGATCTCGTGATTGATGTAGTCGATCACTTGCCGATCTCAAGATCGTGTGGACGATCCTTCCGGCGTCGCGTTCTGTCAGTGCTTCCGCAGTCGGTCAAGTGGACGATCCTTCCGGCGCCGCGTTTCGGCAGCGCTTCCGCAGTCGGTCACACGTGCGGAGTCGAAGCAGACCTTCCTCTCCCTGTTCCAGCGAGCAATGGAGGTAGTAGATCTTCTCCACGGAATCCCAGCAGCACGACTGCGTGGTGGTGGTGGTGGAGTAGAGAATTCTGCAGGGCTTCGCCTATGCCTGTGCAGAAGAAAGGTGGAGGAGAGAGGCGACAGAGATTGGGTGTT
This sequence comes from Avena eriantha, assembly GCA_910589775.1. NCBI lineage: Eukaryota > Viridiplantae > Streptophyta > Magnoliopsida > Poales > Poaceae > Avena > Avena eriantha. The sequence continues at coordinate 213,288,287 of OU342740.1, forward strand.
ATGGGAACGGACTAGGAGGGGCGCCCCTGCCCTTCTATTTAAGGGGGGAGGCGCGCCTGGCGAGGGGGAGTCCTAGTAGGACTCCCCTCCTATGGCCGGCGGTGGGAAGGGGGAAGGATTCCTCCTCCCCCACGAATCCGTGTCTTGCCCCACTAGGTTTCCTTTGACCCTTTCTTGGTTTTCAAGCAAACTCCAAGAAATCCTCTAGAACCTTCCAGAACATTCTGAAACCTTTTAGAATCTCCATACAAACACTCCGGAACATTTCCTAACTCAGAAAATGATCCCCAATATATGAATCTTATTCTCCGGACCATTCCGGATCTCCTCGTGATGTCCCGAATCCAATCTGAGACTCCGAACAACATTCGGTCTCCAACGCACATATCTACTTAAAACAACTTCGATCCTTAAGTGTGTCACCCTACGGTTCGTGAATATGTAGACATGACAGAGACACATCTCCTATCAATAACCATCAGCGAGACCTGGAGATCCATAATGGCTCCCACATACTCAACGATGACTTCGTGATCGATTGAACCATTTACATACGAAACCAATTCCTTTTGTCACGCGATACTATACTTATCCGAGGTTTGATCGTCAGCATCTCCATACCTAGTTCTACCTCGTTACTGATAAGTACTCTTTACTCGTTCCGTGATATGTCATCCCTTGTGACCCAGTCACATGCTTGCAAGCTAACTAGATGACATTCCACCACGAGGGTCCAGAGCATATCTATCCGTCATAGGATGGACAAATCCCAATCTTGGTCCATGCGCTTCAACACATACTTTCAGAATACCCAATGACACCTTTATAACCACCCAGTTACGAAGCGGTGTTTGATGTCATCAAAGTATCCATCCGGTGATGGTGATTAACATAACCTCATGGTCGAAGGATTAGGTTACTATGTATTTGAGCTTACAGCAATACGAACTTAATGACTTGATCTTATGCTACGCTTACTATGGGTGTGTGTCCATCACATCATTCTCCTAATAATATAACCTTGTTATTAATCACATCCTAATGTCCACAATCAGGAAACCATGATCATCAATTAATCAACAAGCTAGTTCAACAAGAGGCTTACTAGGGACTCTCTTATGTTTACAAAACACACAAGTATTAATGTTTCCGGTTAATACAATTATAGCATGGGATGTAAACATTCATCATAAACATAAAGATATAATAATAACCACTTTTATTATTGCCTCTTGGGCATATCTCCAACACTTGATAGCTCCAAATAGTCACACAATCATAAAAGATTAAAGTAACTTGAAGCAAATGGTTTCCATGGAGGATATGGATGTCCAAATATGGGGAAACACATACCAATAAAACTCTCACAAACAAGATCCAAAAGATGAGTAACAAAATCAATCCAAGGGAATTGGAACTTGTTTGAGCTGAATGTGCCACTTAGGAGCTAGATAATTATCAATATATTTTCTAAGTGACACTACCTCAAATGTCCACATTTTCTAGGTTTGTAATATGCACAAAGCGTATGAATCCCCCATAATGTGATAAACCAAGAATACTCAACAAGAGGTAAAAACATCCAAATAGAGATGATTAATGAACATTATGGAACTTGATTTTTTCATGAGAAAGACATACCACATAGAGACTATATAAACTTGAAATATACATACTAAGTGGTATTCCTCATGTACACACATTTTAGGATTGTGGAATGCCCAAGCATAACGCTCCCCCAAAATGGGATAGTCCATTAATCTCTCACAAGAGCCAAGAAAGATACCAAATAAATTCAACAAAGGATCCAACCCAAGAGACACAAATACATGGTGTGACAACCAACATACACAAGTATACTTGATAACTCAATATAAGTACGAGGGAAGCACAGCATGTACAAACACATACAAAGGTACAAAACCAACACATGCATAAGGGATCAAGTAACTTTCAATGTAAATGAGTTAATTGCATGTTACCGCAAGGAGGGACATTGGATATATGATAGAATCATGATAGTCCAAATGGATTGACTTTAGAAGAATAAATGATGAAGATCCCTCAATTCTTCATAATGTAACCAAGTCTCCAATGCCCTCCAACAATACCTATTGATTAAGTTTTTGCTTGTTGGTCCCCAACCAAGTTGGGTCCTAAGATGTTAGTCACAATAGGCTTGGTAACCCAGATGGTTCTTTTTCATGAACCCACATTGAGCACCCACAAATTTGGCAAACACATTACCAACCTCATCCTTACAAAGAGAATAAGCATGATCAATAATGATAGGGTTGGATGAGGAGATACCAATAGTGCACGAGGAAGAAATGTGCCCCTTCTCACGGCATATGTAGCAAGTTCTTCTCTTGCCATCTTTCTTCTTAGGTGAAGCCACAACTCGAGGAAGAGCTCGAGTAGTCCTCTTAGAAAGAGGCCCTCACTGATCTTGAGGTAGAGCTTGAGGCCGCTTCCCTTTTTGCAAACAGCCGCACAAGCTCTAACTGAAACCTGGCCTTGTTCTTGAAGCTTGACGCCGACTGACGATTGGCCAGATTCTTGTGGCCCTTGTGGCTTCAGCATCCGCTTGGCTTGACAGCTCTGGTATCCAAGCGGACTCTTGTAGAGGAATTTTTGCATACTCAATCTCGTTTCGGTGAATTACGCTCTTAGTTGTGCCTGGATGGGGCACGTGGGGAACAGTACGGTGGGGGAGGGCCACTCATGGGTCTGCGCGTCGGCGGGACGGGCGGGGCACCTCATCGGCGGGGGCCAATTACGGGCGGCGCTAGGCACACGGAGTGGGGGAAAAATGGGAGGGAACGAGGGGGCTCAACTTGATCGATTCCCACCGGAATCGAGGCAGGAGGTGGTCGGAGCGGAGGGGGACGGCGGGGCTGCTGCGGTGGTGGCACGGCTCGTTGGCGAGGGGCAGCGTCGAGTGGTCCTGGGTCAACTGAGCAGGCTAGAGCGACTCCTCGTTCTGCGGCGGGGCCCCCCCAACGAGTTCTCGGACACCAGCTTGGACAGCACCGGCGGCGCGGGGCACTGTCTGGCTGGCGGCGTGGTACGGTGGAGAAGGGGAAGGGAGAACGGGGACGGCAGCTAGGGTTCGCAGCACAGCGCGAGAGGATAAGGGCGGGGCGGATCACGTGCTCGGCATGCCTGCTGACGCGGATGACCGCGGGGGGGGGGGGGGGGGGGGGACGGCCACCTGCTCCTCTCCGTCAGAGCAGAGGAGAGAGGAGGGCGAGATGGCGTCAGACGGAGGGAGAAGAGGAACAGGGCGAGGCGACGGCGCTGAAGCGGTACGGCTGGGGAGGCCGGCTGGGGGAAGTGGGCCGGGAGATGGGCCGCGAACAGGCGAGGGCTGCAGGTAAGGTTTTTCTCTTTTTATTTCTTTTTGTTTTATTATCTGTTTTGACTTTATTTTGATTTGTTGCAGATTTAAACAAGCCCAAGAAATATTCTTTTTGGAAGTTTTTGCATATTTTGAATAATGGAACAGGGCTAGCTAGGGATTGAGGAGAGGGCTTGGATTTAGGCTAAGATGAGGTGAAAAAGTAATTAAGAAAAAGAGAAGGAAAAAGCTTATGGGAAAGAGGCCTCACTTGCATAATGAATGGAAAAGAATAAAATGGTGTAGATGAGGATATGGAGATGGTGGAGAGATATGTAGATGATCCCACAAAGAATGGACCACTAAAACAAAGGAAAACCAATGGGACAAGGGTGGTGATGATGGTTGCATGGCCCATGCAAAAATAATAAATGCCATGATTGATTTTGTGAAAGCAATAATATTAATATGGCATTATTCTTATGCATTCACAAGAACTGGAATAAGGGCCAAGCAAAGGAAATATAGAATTTGATCCATCCTATCTCCCATGAGCTAGATCAATACCAAAAGAAAATAAAAGCCCATGGTAATTGGAATGGTGGAATTATAAGGTGGTGAAAAGATAGGTGATGGAGTTGAATAAAAGATATGCCCCCAACTCAACTTGGGCATTAAACAATATATCAATAACCAAATACAATATCAAGAGGCAAATACAATTAATAATGCATATGAGAGAAGAACCAATGAAAGAGGGTTTTATATGATGCTCAAATGCAAGGTGGCATGATGACATGAGCATGATATAATTATGATGCAACAATTATATATAGGAAGTAGCCAATATCTTACTAGACCAAGTAGCATTACAATTGTTAGACAATTGGGATGCTACACTCAAGATATTGTCGAGTGTGGCCTTCCCTTTATGACCGTTTTTCAAGTGATTCTTCAAAGAAGTGACTTGACTTGAGCCTTGAGCTCTTTAATTTCCTCAACATGGTTAGTGTGAACAAAAATACTAGAGGAAGTGGATTAGAGCAACAAGGGATGGAAAGTAATTCATCACAAGATGTATCAATGGCATGAGTGGATGAATAAGGACTAGCACATGGCAATATGATATTTTGAGTAGAAGTAGTGCTAATGTCCACATGAGGCTCATTAGATGTTACCTTTGACATAATAGCCTCATGAGCTAATTTTAGCCTATCATGGGAGGCTAGAAGATCCCCATGAGAGCTTGATAGATTACCATGACTTTCTTCCAAGATCCCATACTTGCTAGTTAGCAAAGCAACTTGAGTGTTTAGCTCAACATTCTCCTTCAAAATAGATGTTTCACAAGAAATAGAGTTAGTAGCACAAGCATCATAATTAATTGCAAGAGGTGAGGGCAACTTCGAAAGATCTTTTGAGTAAGAGGCTTTAAGTTGCTCATGTGACTCGGTGAGTTTGATGAGCTCACCCTTGATGACCCTAGAGCCATTTTTGAGGTGCTCAAAATCCTCAAGAAGTTTAGCATAAGCAACTTGAAGCTCATCATTTTTACTTTGAGACCACTAGCCACCTTAGGACCTATATCATGAGATTCCTTTACTCTAGACAACTCTAGAGCAAAAGTCTCCTCAAGAGATTCCTTAGAGCTTCATTTAGATGTGCAATATGATTAGCATACTCACGCTCAAGGCTAATCATTTTATCAATGGTGTTCTCATGCTCCTCAATTTGTGCTTCTAACTTATCAATATGTTATTTACTCTTAATAGCAAAGTCCAAGATTTCAACGAAGTTAGAGCAAGAAATATTATCCTTAATAAGAGCATGATAAACCATCTCACCCTTTTCATATAAATCATCAACATTAATCTCCTTTTCCTTATTATCCTCATCCTCATCATCACAAGAGGTATTGGGTTCCAAAGTAGGAGTTACCTTTGAATCCTGAGCCATAAGGCATAGGTGGGAACCGTGAGATGATGATGATGAAGAATTACTTGAAGATCCATTCAAATTCATGTCTTTACCAATATAATATTTTCCTCTACATTGTTAGACACACAACAACTATAGGAAATAGAAGCATTTATATTATGACAACAAGGTAAAGAGAGCATATCATCATGTGATCTATTGAGGAAATTTATACATGATATGCAAGGACTATCAACACTAGCATGTAAATCATACATAGTGCTAGACGTGTTTAAGTCCAAAGATGAAGCATTGCAATGAGATAGAGATGAAGGATCATCAAGAGTAAGCTTACTATCACCATTGCAATATTCATCACCAATCACCATATCATTACCTTGTGTCTTGCCACACTTTGGTGAAGTGGAAGAAGATGAGAACTCATCACGGCCGGAAGTGGAAGCAATACAATCATCCTCAATAATATTGGACACATCATATTTATGTTGAAGGTTTGTCCATAACTCATGAGCGCTCCAAAAAGATATGATTGAAGAAGTAACTACAAAGCTCAAAGCATTAACAAGCACATTAGAAGCTTGAGCATCGAGATATAAGTTTTTCTCATCCTCACAAGATAGATTTTCGAAATCCATAGGAGGAGAAAAACCTATATCTAAAGTACGCTCCAAATTTGGGTCCATGTCCCGAAAATGAATAAGCATGCGAGTTTTCTAGATATCATAATTTGTGCCATCGAATATAAACATTTCATTGTTCACAAATCCCCTAGCCGACATCTCTCAAGGCGGTGAAGCCTAAAATGAGAGACCAGGCTCTGATACCAATTGAAAGGATATAGATGCCGCCTAGAGGGGGGGGGTGAATAGGCGGTTTAAAAACTTTTCCGAGAGTGGCTCAACAAAGGAGGAAATAAACTAGCGTTTACTTTGTTAAGCACAAAACCTAGAACAACTAGGGTTTACCTATTTGCACCAACAACTTATGCTAAGCAAGACAAGCAACTACGTGATAGCTAGATATGTACTTCAAGCACGAAGGCTATCACAAAGTAAAGTGCATAAGTAAGAGCTCGGATATAGAGATAACCGAGGCACGCGGAGACGACGATATTTTACCGAGTTCCTCCCAACCTGGAGTACGTCTCATTTGGAGAGGGGGTGGTATCAAACAACCAACGCCACAAAAGGCCTCCCTTGTTCTCCTGTGAATCTCACCCCAACGGGATCGATCCACACTTCCACTATTGGTGCACTTGTCGGTGGCAATCCGGAACCTCTCACAAGGTTGGGGCACTTCTCCAGAAGTCAATTGGAGGCTCCCAACAAAAAAGCTTGGGGAAAGCTCCACAACTTAATTGGAGGCCCCAAGAAATCCACAAACCTGCAAAACCACCAAACCGTCTCGGGTTCCAATGAACCCAAGAGTAAAAAGCTTCTCACCTTTCACCCAATCGAATCCTCACCGAGAACTCAAACCGATGCACCAATTGCAATGGCAAGAATACACAAAGTGCTCAAGTCCTTCTCTCCCAAATTCTACCAAAGCTACAAAAGCTTATGGGGGAATAAGAGAGGAAGAACAATGGAGGAAATCCACAAAAGACTCCAAGATCTAGATCCCAAGATGTTCCCCTCACTTAGAGGAGAGATTGATTTGTGGGGTTGTAGATCTAGATCTCCTCTTTCAAATCTCTCAAGAATATGCAAGAATCAATGGAGGAATTGAGAGATAGCAAGCTCAAGAAGGTCAGCAATGGAGGGGAGAACTTGCAAGGAAAGTTGGGGAACCATTGGGGAAGAAGGGCCCATTAAATAGGCCCTAGAAATCCAACCGTTAGGCCTAGGAATCACCCGGTCCGGAGTCTCCGGAGTGGGTCCGGAGTCTCCGGAGTGGGGCCGGAGTCTCCGGTGTACCCAGGCCAAACGGGCTCAAACTAGGGGACAATCTGTACGTGGTCCGGAGATAGACCGGAGATTTAGTTCTGAGTCTCTGGTCTTACAAAAACTGGCAGACAGACCAATACGAAAACAACCATAACTTTTGCAACAGGACTCCGATTTTGATGATCTTGGGCTCGTTTTAAAGAGGACAATAAGCTATACAAGATCATATAGAAAAACATCATAGTCCAGCCAGGGAGGATAGAACAAAATGACGAGGTTTGACCCCTCTCAAAAAGACGAACCGATAAAACCTCCAACATCGAAAACGCAATAGAGAATGCATATGGAATCCGTTTTCGATGAACTTGGGCTTGTCATGAAGATTAACACAAGATCTAAATCCTCTCATGGATAATAACCAAATAATGGAAGGTTTTACCAATATATAAAATACAAACGGTAAAACCTCCAATATCGAAAATGCAATAAAGAATATATATGAAATCCATTTTCGATGAACTAGAAATTGTTATGAATATTACCACAAGCTCAAGAACCTCACATGGATAAGATCCAAATAACAATCAAGAAATATTATGCCAAGTATGCAACGGTTTGAGCTCTCACGAAGGATATGATCAAGTTACTCACTTGAGAGCCTCGCTTGATAGTATGGCTATCTATCCTATAAACCAGTCTCCCCAACTAACACCATGAGACCGGTAAGAAAGAAACCCTTGGTCAACACTTAATTTTCTTCACTTTCTTCCTATAAACCTTGGTCAACACTTAATTTTCTTCACTTTCTTCTTGTCCCAACATTGAAGCCAGCATATGGTTCAAACATTGCCTATGGACAAATCCTACAGGTAAAACTCAATGCAAACATAAGTCCATAAAGATTGTTGTTAATTACCAAAACCACACATGGGGGCACACATGCACTTTCAATCTCCCCCATTTTAGTAACTGATGACAATCCCTTTGAGAGGGTTTATATAAGGAATTAACTAAACAAAACTTTGTGCTAACATCAAATACTACATAAGTATGTGATGTTAGTACAACCACAATATCGAGCAAACTCCCCCACAATCTATGCACATGTGGATGAACTTGAATTTCATTGCATATATTGCCAACCATTACCGGTGGTGGAGTTTCCTCGATATATTCAACATGCAAAGCAACACGCTAAGATGCAAATCACACGAGGAAAATGTTTAAGTACAAAACTCAAAACACAAAACCAAATTGCCTTAAAACCCTCTAAAACTTCTCCCCCATTGGCATCGATTGCCGAAATGGGTGAAAAACTTTAGAAGGCCAATTTAGTGAGAGTTCCTCCATATGGTGTGCATTTCTCATAATATGAGTGGAATCAAATGCACGTATCCAATGACGAATATCATGAGGACATCAAACTAAACTGAGGATCCAAAGATTGCGAAGAAATAAAATGGTGAAGAAGCATCAACGAATGAAGCAAGCAATCAAAAGATCGAAAGAAGCACTTCACAAAAGGAAGATACCAAAAAAGATAGATATTATGACAAGGTTGAAAAGAGAGTGATCTAAATAATATGAGGAGACTCCCTAAGGTTTGTGCACAACTTATAATTTGCGTTTAAATATAATATGCACAAACATGGCATCCTATTTCCCTCTACGTCATTTAAACCACGAACACGAGCAACTGAGAAGATATTATGATGAGAGAAAATGAGTGTTTAGACGAAAATAGGAAGCTCCCCAAGGTTCATGCACAACAAAGTGCACAATTATGTAATCCTAACTCCCCATAATCAAACAAAACACCAAACAAGAACAAGAAAGAAAATATGTGTTCTTAGATAGATTAGGAAAGCTCCCCAAGGTTTATGCACCAAATATAATAATTGCTTTGAATGAAAAGTGCATAAACATGGTATCCTTGCTCCCCCAAACTTGCATAACAACACAAAGGCATGAGAGATCAACTTTCTTAACACCAATGAGTGCCAAAAGATGCAAATAAAAAGGTCAAGCACTCAAAGCAAAACATTTGGAGCCACCAAAGAATAAAAAGGGGCACAAGGTGTAGACTCCAAAGCAAAAGGATATCAACTAGAGATTCAACCATAATTATGTGTATAAGTTTCTAGGTAGACAACAATCACCAAGATATACATCCACAAAAAAACATGTACACACAAAATGGATACTCAAGAATGAACAAGATATCCAAAATAAAGTCATAGATAATACTAGTAAGATTTTTGCTAGAAAGCATGGACAAAGGCTGAAATTTATCTTATTGATCATCAATGACCTTCAAACACCAATGAATACATCACAACTATCACAAGGGAACACGAGATAGTTGGAATGCATTGGAAAAAGCAACAAGTATCATAAAGAACAAATAAACCTTGCAAATTCATCCATATTGCACATGAGAGAAATTGAGAAAATGATTGGCAATAGAATTGCTAGATTGGCATATGTGCGATTGGTGAATCATAAACATGAATTTTATATACTCCCCAAAATATGCATTCATATTAACTTACTCATATAACAATAAGGATGATACAATAAAATTTTGCAAGAACCACAATAAAAGTAACTGAAGGAAATCATGCCATGATGCAACCACAAAGGTTGAATGCTAGAAAAGTATGCACTAGAGGGATACTTGTTACGGAGATACCGTTGATAGGATGAAGTAGATATGAGTTTGTTGGTTATCCTAGATTGACTCCAGTTATCATTTAGTCCCCACATCCTCTTATTATTGAGAGAAGCATCCAATGTATCTCAAGTGTACCTAAAACACATTCAAGTACACAATGGTCCCAAGACTCATTGGGTCCAAAGTAATTAGATACACTACAATACATACGAGAGACTCCACATAAATATGTGCATATTGATATGAAATTGAATTTCATGCACATCTTAGCCGATAGGATTTGGTGGAGAATCCCCTATATATTGGATCAAGAAAGAAAGCATGCCATAATATAGAACATGTAGTAAATATGCATGCACAAGATTTCAAGAACCAAAAAAACGAGATACAATTTGAAAAAAAACACCAAGTAAACCAAGAAGTCGCATACAAGAGTGTGACACGACAAAAGGGTGTCCAAATTGTATCAAACAGCCAAATCAACACATGAAAGGACACAAATTCAACAAATGAACAAGGCAACATCCAAAGAGCAAAAGATAGACAAAAACACCAATGCTCAAGGATTTATCTCATCCAAAGGGATTAAACAAGTAACAAGGAACAAGACACAACCAACTCCCAAAAAGCAAGGTTCCAACAAACAAACCAAACTCTCTACACTTTTCATGATGGCACAAAGTACTAAAAGAAAAGATCAAACTTCCAAGCACATAAAACATGATATGGAACAAAACAAGAAGCATACATATGAGTGTTCTAGATAATATAGGAGAGCTCCCCCATGGATAGTGCATTATGTAGGATTTTTATTTTGAATGCAAAATGCCTACAAATGGGATCATCGCTAGTACCTACATTAAATAAAACACACGCGGATACAAAAAATAAGAAGATCAACAAGAGGCAAGGAAAGCTTGGGAGAAAACACAAAACATTTTGTTGGCAAGAGGTAGAACAAAATTTAAGCAAAAGCAAAAATGAATATAATCAATAAATTCTACCATATATGGAGTACCACTTGTCCAATGACAAGAATTATGGGGAAACATTTCCCAAGGTAGTTTTCAAGGATATCATGATCATATTCAAAACAATAAGCATATGATGAAATATAAAAATTAAGCTTGATACTTAGATAGAGATTCTTGATAGCTCCAAATAGTCACACAATCATAAAAGATTAAAGTAACTTGAAGCAAATGGTTTCCATGGAGGATATGGATGTCCAAATATGGGGAAACACATACCAATAAAACTCTCACAAACAAGATCCAAAAGATGAGCAATAAAATCAATCCAAGGGAATTGGAACTTGTTTGAGCTAAATGTGCCACTTAGGAGCTAGATAATTATCAATATCAATTCTAAGTGACACTACCTCAAATGTCCACATTTTCTAGGTTTGTAATATGCGCAAAGCGTATGAATCCCCCATAATGTGATAAACCAAGAATACTCAACAAGAGGTAAAAACATCCAAATAGAGATGATTAATGAACATTATGGAACATGATTTTTTCATGAGAAAGACATACCACATAGAGACTATATAAACTTGCAATATACATACTAAGTGGTATTCCTCATGTACACACATTTTAGGATTGTGGAATGCCCAAGCATAACGCTCTCCCAAAATGGGATAGTCCATTAATCTCTCACAAGAGCCAAGAAAGATACCAAATAAATTCAACAAAGGCTCCAACCCAAGAGACACAAATACATGGTGTGACAACCAACATACACAAGTATACTTGATAACTCAATATAAGTACGATAGAAGCACAACATGTACAAACACATACAAAGGTACAAAACCAACACATGCATAAGGGATCAAGTAACTTTCAATGTAAATGAGTTAATTGCATGTTACCGCAAGGAGGGACATTGGATATATGATAGAATCATGATAGTCCAAATGGATTGACTTGAGAAGAATAAATGATGAAGATCCCTCAATTCTTCATAATGTAACCAAGTCTCCAATGCCCTCGAACAATACCTATGGATTAAGTTTTGGCTTGTTGGTCCCCAACCAAGTTGGGTCCTAAGAGGTTAGTCACAATAGGCTTGGTAACCCAGATGGTTCTTTTCATGAACCCACATTGAGCACCAACAAATTTGGCAAACACATTACCAACCTCATCCTTACAAAGAGAATAAGAATGATCAATAATGATAGGGTTGGATGAGGAGATACCACTAGTGCATGAGGAAGAAATGTGCCCCTTCTCACGGCATATGTAGCAAGTTCTTCTCTTGCCATCTTTCTTCTTAGGTGAAGCCACAACTCGAGGAAGAGCTCGGGTAGTCCTCTTAGAAAGAGACCCATCACTATCTTGAGGTAGAGCTTGAGGCCGCTTCCCTTGTTGCTTCACACTAAGAGGCTTTTTCTTCAATGTGCAAGATCTAACATGACGCCCTTCTTCCTTGCACTTGAAGCAAACAATGTTGGCCAGATTTTTGACTTGATATTGGCCATTATTCTTGTTTCCCTTGTGCTTCAGCTTGATAGTGGACTTGTTCTTGACATTGGAGTTGTATCCAAGCCCACTCTTGTCATTGGGGAATTTTTGCATACTCAATGTAACTACCTCGGTGAATTACGCTCTTAGTTACATGCCTGGATGAACGAAAGTGGTTAAAATAGTACGGTGGGGCCCAGGGCCACTCACGGTAGACCTTTCGGCCGTCCTAACCACTTTCAGACATCGGAACAAGAACGAGCGGCGTAATCGGCAGGCGAAGGGATCAACTACATACACAAATGGGTATGTATGCAAGCCACATACAACAGTCCTCAGAGCCATTCCATCTAAAAGAAATAGAAATATTGCAACGCCATACGGCAAGATTCAAATGTCCTAGACAGAGGTAATAATTTAGGATAGCTCCTCATACATCACACATCAGAGTATCAGGCGGAAGCGGAAAACAAGATCCGAGTACGTATAAGAAGCAAATCGGCATAAGATGCCCCATAAATAAACACATCCCGCCCACAGATCTCACGGATCCCCATTCCCGGAATCTCTACACCGAATGATCGTTGCCAACATCGTCTGTCTCCTCCACCCATTCAAACCTCACTTGACCAATCTCCGGATCAACTCTCACTTGACCAATCTCCGGATCACTCATTCACACCTTGGTCAACACTTAATTTTCTTCACTTTCTTCTTCTCCCAACATTGAAGCCAACATATGGTTCAAGCATTTCCTATGGACAAATCCTACAAGTAAAACTCAATGCAAACATAAGTCTATAAAGATTGTCGTTAATTACCAAAACCACACATGGAGGGCACACATGCACTTGCACTATGGAGCTCCTACATGTACCTGCAAGTGGATGAACAAGGGACAAGGATGCAATTGTGTGAAAGAAATAGCTATGAAAATTCTGCTTCTTTGGAATAATAGGTTGACAACAGGCTTTCTACTTATACCTGAAGAGCTAAGGTAGGTCTACACAAATTCTTCCATTCATCAAGATCTGTTCCAGTAGGACCGTAGGAGCAGTAAGGAACGAGCAATACAAAAGTGTGACGGGCCCGTGCTTCCTTAGAAAGAGGCCCATCACTATCTTGAGGTAGAGCTTGAGGCCGCTTCCCTTGTTGCTTCACACTAAGAGGCTTTTTCTTCAATGGGCAAGATCTAACATGATGCCCTTCTTCCTTGCACTTCAAGCAAACAATGTTGGCCGGATTTTTGACTTGATATTGGCCATTATTCTTGTTTCCCTTGTGCTTCAGCTTGATAGTGGACTTGTTCTTGACATTGGAGTTGTATCCAAGCCCACTCTTGTCATTGGGGAATTTTTGCATGTAGGCACCGCGTCTTCGATGGTGGACGCAATGTGCGGCGTGGCGTTTCCCAGCCTGGCGCCGCCTTGGGAGGGCACCATCCTGATGGACAGTGGCTCGACCGTCTCCACTCTCTCTGATGCGGCTGTAACTAAACAGACAGATGAATTATCTACATAGAGATCATTCTAAGTTTGCATTCTGACTTGTACAGATCATTCCTATATCACCATGAACATTCCAGTCGAATTGCAGCTGCTTCAGAATTTTGTGTGTGGATCATCATCTTTAAGATCAGTCATTTACACCATGATGTCGAGATTTTCGACATGTTGCTGCTCATGTTCAGAGCTCTGGCGACCAAATCGTAAGCAAGTGCAAATAATCTAATCGAATTCGTTCAGAGTTCTGAACTGTATATATCTCAGCTTTGGCATCAACCAAGTTGTAGTTCAGAGTCCAGTACCAATTGCGTACCCAAATCAAGTTGATGGATAAGTTTATGTGCAAATATAGATTTGCTCATGTCAGAAATCATTTGGAGGGTTGTAAACTTCAGGTTGCATTGGAAACTGCTTTAGCTTGTATCCATCAAGATGTCGGGCCTACATCTCGTTCCCATTGTTCTGAAATATGGCCTCGACGAACTCATGCAGGTTGAGCCTGACCACTGGCATCCCCAGCTGGGGGCGCAACGCCCACTATCCTAGCATATCAAGTTCCCAATGTTGCAGGTGTCGACGAGCTTCAGAGGACACGTTGTTCAGTTCAGAAAAAGACGGATGTTTTTCTATGCGGGTCTGGCGCCTGACGGTGGCTCTGCTATAATACAGCAGAATTAGAATCTTATAAAGCATACTCCACATAAAATTTATATTTTCACAAAGGCCATAAAATTTCTACAGTAATTTGTCCCCAAATTTTAACATTAATGCATAGAACACGGGATTCAAATTCGTTGTGGAATATGACTAAAATTGCGTTCAAATTTCAAACAAACCATATTTCTGACTGTAACAACCAAAGCTAACCAAAGCCAGGAGGAAACATATAGGCGTTTGTGTGGTATAAATTATATTATTGTATTGTCAAGATTATAAGCATATTTTATTTTAGTTCCGTTGCAACGCACGGGCACTTTGCTAGTAATAAACTAAAAGAAGATGAAAATCGGCACTTAAAGTTCCATTGTATAGAGGATGGTACTTCCAAAAGTATTAATGGTTACATTGTGTAGTGGATGGTTTTAAATCTCCTGAAACAAAATATAAGAAGATGAAAATCGCCACTTAAAGTTATATTGTACAGAGGAATGCACTTGCAAAAAATAATGCTTATGTTGTGCAGATGATGGTTAAAATCTCCCGAACTAGCTAAAAGATGATAAAAATCTCCACTAAAAGTTCCATTCTACAGAGGATGGCAGTAAAAAAAAATTGTTACATTCTCTAGAGGATGGTTCTAGTCCCCTAACATTCTACAGAGGGTTTATAAATCATTCTACATAGATAACATTCTATAAAGGATGGCACGGGGAAAACTCTGTCGCCTGAAACTCTCTCACAACTCACGGACTTGGAGATGGATTCAGGAGGCAGAAGATTAACAAACACAGAGTTTTGTGCTGCATAAACTTTCGCAGCATTTTCTATTGTATATTTCGCTCTTATTGGAAGGTATAGGAAAACGTGGAGCTCCATGATCCGTAATGCTCGCGCCATCCCACGAGCGGATACGTGCGCCCAACAGACTCGGTCCTCGATCGCTGCAAGCTACGACCAGGACAGCTATAGCTAGCTACGACTCTAACTGACAGAGATCAGACTGTTGCCAAAAACAGTCTGATATGCTATAGTACACAAAATTCAGAAAAAATGAACTGACGCCTAACTGAAGATTCAGGGCTTATGCTAACAATCTCCCCCTAATCCCTGACATCTTCATTTTATTGCTACTAGCCCAACCTTGCTCCGCAGCTCCTAGAACTTGACACGGCCCAAAGGCTTTGTCAGAATATCAGCAAGCTGTGAGTTGGTGCTAATGAACTCAACAAGGATCTGCTTATTGTCCACACACTCCCGGATAAAGTGATAGCGGAGAGCAATGTGCTTACTCCTGTCGTGAAACACTGGATTTTTGACAAGAGAGATAGCAGATTTGTTGTCCACCATCAGCTTCGTCACAGTGGGTTCTTCCCTGATGAGTTCTCCGAGTAATCTGGCAAGCCAAATCCCTTGACACGCCCCCGTGGTAGCAGCCATGTACTCTGCCTCATAGGACGAGAGGGCCACCACCTTCTGCTTTGCCGAGAACCAGCTGACAGGACGATCCCCGTAAAAGAACAAGATGCCTGTCGTGCTTCTGCGTGTGTCGATGTCCCCGGCCAGGTCACTGTCACTGAAACCCTTCAGTTCAGCGACAGCACCAGTACCTCTGCTGTAATGGCATCCATGGTCCATCGTCCCCGCCACATAGCGGAGAATGTGCTTCACGGCACCACAGTGCTCCTCTGTCGGTCGCTCCATGAACCTGCTCACATAACCCACCGCGTACGCGATGTCAGGGCATGTGTGAAGCAGGTATCGCAGGCTGCCGACAACGCTTATGTACATCGTTGCATCAACAAGAGGTGAAGTGTTGGTCTTGCTCATCTTCAGTCTGGCCTCCATGGGTGCGAGACAGATGTTGCAACCCGTCATCCCCGCTTTCTCCAGTATGGACTTGGCATAGGCAGACTGTGCGAGCGTGATGCCGCTCGTGCTCTGGCACACCTCAATGCCTAGATAGTAACTGAGCAGGCCAAGATCGCTCATCCGAAATGCACCCTTCATCTCGGTCTTGAATCGGTCGATCTCCGTGCTGTCAGATCCGTTGATCACCAGGTCGTCAACATAGACTCCCACGATCAACTTGTCACGCACGTAGATGGCGTGCTCGGAGTTGCTGCGCTAAAACCCAAGCTTCACCATGGTGGCATCAAGCTTAGTGTTCCAGGCTCTTGGGGCTTAGCGAAGTCCATACAGAGCCTTTCGGAGGCGCAGAACCTTCTCCTCCTTACCCGCAACGACAAATTCAGGGGCTGCGATACATAAACCTCCTCTTGCAAATCTCCGTTCAGAAATGCCGATTTCACATCCATATGGTGAACCTCCCAGTTCTTGTCCGCAGCCAAAGCAAGCAGCAACCGGACAGTCTCGATACGGGCGACAGGCGCAAAAACTTCCTCATAATCTATGCCCTGTCTCTAGACATACCCCTTTGCAACGACGCGTGCCTTGTGTTTGACAACGAGGCCATGCTCGTCTTGCTTTGCCTTGAATACCCATTTGAGGCCAATGGGTCGATGCCCGCGAGGAAGATCGACCATCTCCCATGTTCCATTGTCTTCAATGGACGTCATCTCCTCCAGCATTGCCCGTCGCCAGCATGATTCCCTTTCTGCTTCCAAGACACTGCCAGGTTCCTCTGCGGAGATGAAGAACAGGCGTTCTGTAAGCCCTGCTCCCATGGCGTCAGGGCCAAGCGGGTCGGTGACTCGACGGTACCGATGTGGCAGATCCTCGTTATCCGCATCGTCGAAGAGCTTAGGATCAGCAGCTGTCGGTGGCGTGGCATACACCACTGGCTCTGCTCCAGGAGGGACTGATTCAGGGACAGGAGCAGATCGCGCCGCGGAGATCTCCTCTGTCTTTGAGGCAGCCGCAGGTGGTGTTGCAGGTGATGCTGGCGTGGTGACCGCTGTGGTTGGCGCAGTTGGAGATGCCGGTGTAGGCGCCTCACCTCCAGTGTCGTACATGTTGTACTCGATGGTGAGTTTGCTGGAGCTGTCGAAGTGTGAGACGGTGGACCAGTCCTAGGCCCTTCCTTCCTCAAACACGACATCGCGAGACACCACGATGCGCTTGGCCACAGGATCGTACAACCTGTATGCCTTGCTCCCTAGCTCGTAGCCGAGGAACACCGTCGGCGTGCTGCGGTCATCCAGCTTGCTCTGGTTCGGACGCGTCGTCTTTACATGCGCCCTGCAACCAAACACGCGCAGGAAGTGGACGTCAGGCTTGTGCCCGTGCCAGGCCTCGTACGGGGTGCGCCCGTCCACGCTGCGGGTGAACGAGCGATTGAGGATGAAGGTGGCCGTCGTGACGACCTCCCCCTCGAACACCGCCGGCACGCCCATCCCTTTGAGCATGCTGCGTGCCATGCCGACGATCATCTTGTTGTGCTGCTCCACCACACCGTTTTGCTGCGGCGAGTAGGGGGCGGTGAGGTGTCGGGCTGTCCCTCGATCGGCACAGAATACGAAGAAGTCCTTGGAGGTGAACTCCCCCCACGATCTGTGCGCAGGACACGGAGCCGCTTGCTAGACTCCATCTCTGCGGCTGCAGTAAACCGCTGGAGCGCGTTGGCTGCCTCGTCCTTAGTGCTCAGCAGCGTGATCCACATCATCCTGCTGTAGTCATCAACAACCAGCAAGAAATAGCGTTTACCACTGGGCGTCGGAGGTGTGATGGGGCCGCAGAGATCGCCGTGGACTAGGTCCAGGGCAGTGGTACCTCTGAACTTCGCCGCCTGGGGAAACAACGCTCTTCTCTGCTTTTCGGCGAGGCATGCGTCGCAGATCTTGTTGGGGCAGAAGATCCGTGGCAACCCGTGCACCATGGCCTTGCTTGCCATCCGCTCCAGTCCTTGGAAATGCTGGTGGCCAAGCCGGGCATGCCACAACCATGTCTCTTCGCCCGTGCGCGCCAGCATGCACGCCGGCCGCACGATCTGGAGGCGCATCGGGTACAGGCGGTTGCGTGCCCGCGGCACGCTGACGATCACCCGTTGCAGCCTGTCGCGCACGGTCATGTGCCCGTCCTTGACGTGAGTGGGGCATCCAATTTCATCGAGCTGGCCTATGCTGACCACACTGCTCCGGAGCCTGGGAATCCAATACACATTGGTCAGCGCGTGATGGTGCACTCCAGTAGCACCGAAGAGGACCGTGCCCCGCCCGTGTATCTCAACGAGCGAGCCGTCGCCAAACTTGACACGGCCTGTGATCGTGTCGTCGAGTTCGGAGAAGATAGTGGCGTCGCCTGTCATATGGTTTGATGCGCCGCTATCAAGGAACCACACCGCATCGATGGCCTCCGTGCCCTAACGGAGCTCGACGTGTGCGCGTTCTTCATTCAGGTAGACGTCATGCGCTCCGACGGCGTCACCCAGGTTGCCGGGCTCGCTCACCGCCATCAGCATGGCGGGGTCAGCGTCGTCTTCGCCTTGCACGAGGTGCGCCCAGGCCTCCTCGTCCCTCTTCTTCTTTCGACACTCGCGTGCCCAATGCGCCTTCTTCTTGCAGTACCGGCACTTGTCATCCTTGGACGCGCCGCCGCCGCGGGCACCGTCCTCACGGCCGCTAGGGCGGTCCTTCCTCTCCCTGCCGCCAGACCCAGATCCACCCGATCCAGGTGTGTGGCCAGCACTCCGTGCCCGCCACTCCTCCTCCGTGAGGAGCAGTCGACCACCGGATTCCTGCTCCGGCTCGCCGCGGCCCTCGGAAGCCGCCAAGCGCCCGCTCAACTCCTCGATCGACAGATCCTTCAGGTTGAGGAGGGTTTCAATTGAGCACGCCATATGCGCATACCTGGGCGGCACTACCCGCAGAATCTTGGAGACCGTGTCGAGCTCGGTGGTGGAATCGCCAAGGCCCTGGAGCTCGGTGACGAGGCTCAAGACGCGGAGGGAGAAGTCTTCCACGTTCTCGCCGGTCCTGAACGCCAGGTTGTCGAACTCCTTGCGTAGCTTCTGGGGCCGCGCCTCATGGACGCGATCAACGCCGACACGCATTGTTTTGATAGTGTTCCATGCAGTCTTGGCGTTATCCTTGGCGGCAAGGAGCTGGACTATCTCCGACGGCACCAACGAAAGGATGGCGCCAAGCGCCTGCCTCTCGACGCGCCCCAACGCATCGTCCTCCTCGACGACCTCCCAGAGACCGGTAGCCTACATCTTCACGCGCATCAGAATGGCCCACTCCGTGTAGTTGGTCTTTGTGAGCGTGGGCCAGGACATGTTGCCGCCGGCGCCGCCCTCCCGCACGATCGTCTCCCGCACCACGATCTCGCCTCGCCTCGCCCTGCTCCGTCCGCGGCTCTCCGAGCACGCGCGGCGTGGGCTGCGGTCGGCGTCCTTCGCCGCTGTGCCAGCAGCGGCCGGTGGCGGAGTTCCAACCATCGCCGGTGATGGATCCTGTACTCGCTCTGATACCAAATGTCGCCTGAAACTCTCTCACAACTCACGGACTTGGAGATGGATTCAGGAGGCAGAAGATTAACAAACACAGAGTTTTGTGCTGCATAAACTTTCGCAGCGTTTTCTGTTGTATATTTCGCTCTTATTGGAAGGTACAGGAAAACATGGAGCTCCACGATCCGTAATGCTCGCGCCATCCCACGAGCGGATACGTGCGCCCAACAGACTCGGTCCTCGATCGTTGCAAGCTACGACCAGGACAGCTACAGCTAGCTACGACTCTAAGACAGAGATCAGACTGTTGCCGAAAACAGTCTGATATGCTACAGTACACAAAGTTCAGAAAAAATGAACTGACGCCTAACTGAAGATTCAGGGCTTATGCTAACAAACTCTAGTTACTCTACTAGGTTGCAAACTAGTAGGTTTTGTAGAACAACTCACATGTTCATCATGGATTCATCGTCAGAAACCATCCCTCTCATATCATGAAAATCGACACAAAATTATCCTAGGTTACATTCTATAGAGGTTTGTACCTACGTTGACCTTTCATTGTATGTAACAGGAAAGCGCAAGGAAGTAGCTGCCAGCACGGGGAAGTAGCTCCGACGCGGGCGTCGCAGGAAAATAGATGCCGGTGTGGGGGAGTAGGAGCTGGTGCGGGGGAGTAGGATCTGACCCAGGGGAGTAGGAGCCGGTGGGAGAAAGCTGTCGACAGCGAAGGAAGCTTGCGCCATCAAGCGACCCCCGCTGCGAGGAAGAGCCCATCGCCTCTAGGAAGCGTACGCCGCCGACGAACCGCCGGTGGGATTGACCGAATTGAAAGGGAAAGGGGAACGACTCCCTCTCCTCCAAAAATAGGCGTCTGCCGCCTAGGGCAGGAGACATTCACGCACGCCCGTGCTGCGTCGTCCGCTCGTAATCGCACGGTCACGAGACGTGACCTCGCTGGAAGCTAGAACGAGGTCAGAGGAGAATTAGATTTGGTTAGTGCTAAGGGGGGTCCCAGCCGTCCGATGAGCACAGATCTACCGTCCAGATCTCCACGTTTTGTCTGCTTTTGCTAAATTTCGTCCTGCTTCTGCTGTACTTTAACCCGTTTTTGCTACATGTAGTAAAAACGGTTCGCTCTAAAAATAGAAAAAAAAGATTGCCTCGCCCTAGACTTTATCGGAGACCTCGCTGGAGTTTCGCCGGAGACTATGTAGCAATAAATTTATGGTGATGTAGCAAATTCGACGTCATCAGAGACTCGTCGGAGAGACCTCGTTGGGACCAGGTAGCAAAAGCTTTACGCTACTGTAGCAAAACTACACAACGTTGGCTGCAAAAATAATACTAATGTAGCAGAGAAACAACCTTGTCGGAGACATCGCGGTGTCTTGGTAGCAAAAAAAACTTGGTTGCCGTAGCAAAACCAACTTTGCTGGGACTTCCGTCGAAAATATCGTAGCAAATACTTTATGCTATTGTAGTAAAAACATAGAACAAAAAATAGCAAAAAACTGCTATTATTGTAGCATCACCCTGTAGCAAAAATGTCCCCGAAGTTAGAGAACAATTGTAGCAGAAATATTTGCATCCAAAATAGCGGAGCCTACGCCGTTGGTAGCAACACCGTACAACGATGGTAGTAAAAGCCACCTGCCAGTTCAGTGGGTGCCATGGCCACGTCGGCCAGCCTCCACACAGAGACAGCCTCTGTCGTAGCAACTCGCGACTCCTAGATAGCATCGCTGTTGCCGGGGGCCATGGCTACGGAAATCGTCGTCGTGGTCGCAGCAGGTTCGGGGGAAGCAACGGAGACCACCGCTCACCGCAACATGGAGCACCACCGGCCCGTGCAGCGCCACCATCGGTGGCGGCGACACGACTAGGACGGGGGCACGTACAACACTCCATGGCTCCATGGGGGACATGAGGTTGGCAGACGAAGAGCGGACGGTGTTGATGGAGGTGCTAGGCGCAGGCAAAGGAGGGAGCGGGCCAGAGGAGGACGCTGGGGTGGTAGTGGCGCTCCGGTCGGTGGGTGTGGGATGGCTTGCGGCGGTGCTTGACTTGGCCGGGATAAATCCGGGAGAGAAGAAAAGAAGATGGGGAATCGAGCGATGATATGGGTGGGGTCCACGCACGACCTGGTGCCATCGCACATGTGTTGTTCCGTACGCTCTACGCGGACACCCAGGGGATGGAATCACTGGATCCCCTGGGGGAGTCCTACCAATTTCCATTAGATTTTCGGTAGGACAATTATGGATTATAGCCAAATACCCTTGCGTTGTCACGGTCTCTGAAAATCATTATGGCACGTCGCAAGTGTGGAGCATTTTTTTATTTTGCCTGGTGATACAGATTCAATCCTCCTAAGATGATTTGATATGTTACTCTTTTTATCTCGCATGGTAGTAGTGATGTGGAGGTGGGCGAGTTTGAGTTGCGTGCACAAGTGAATCAAAAGTTTGTATATCATATTTGGTTGGAGATACAATTTGAAAAAAAACACCAAGTAAACCAAGAAGTCGCACACAAGAGTGTGACACAACAAAAGGGTGTCCAAATTGTATCAAAGAGCCAAATCAACACATGAAAGGACACAAATTCAACAAATGAACAAGGCAACAGCCAAAGAGCAAAAGATAGACAAAAACACCAATGCTCAAGGATTTATCTCATCCAAAGGGATCAAACAAGTAACAAGGAATAAGACACAACCAACTCCCAAAATGCAAGGTTCCAACAAACAAACCAACCTCTCTACACTTTTCATGATGGCACAAAGTACCAAAATAAAAGATCAAACTTCCAAGCACATAAAACATGATATGGAACAAAACGAGAAGCATACATATGAGTGTTCTAGATAATATAGGAGAGCTCCCCCATGGATAGTGCATTATGTAGGTTTTTTCTTTTGAATGCAAAATGCATACAAATGGGATCATCGCTAGTACCAACATTAAATAAAACACACGCGGATACAAAAAATAAGAAGATCAACAAGAGGCAAGGAAAGCTTGGGAGAAAACACAAAACATTTTGTTGGCAAGAGGTAGAACAAAATTTAAGCAAAAGCCAAAATGAATATAATCAATAAATTCTACCATATATGGAGTACCACTTGTCCAATTACAAGAATTATGGGCAAACATTTCCCAAGGTAGTTTTCAAGGATATCATGATCATATTCACAACAATAAGCATATGGTGAAATATAAAAATTAAGCTTGATGCTTAGATATAGATTCTTGATAGCTCCAAATACTCACACAATCACAAAAGATTAAAGTAACTTGAAGCAAATGCCTTCCATGGAGGATATGGATGTCCAAATATGGGGAAACACATACCAATAAAACTCTCACAAACAAGATCCAAAAGATGAGCAATAAAATCAATCCAAGAGAATTGGAACTTGTTAGAGCTAAATGTGCCACTTAGGAGCTAGATAATTATCAATATCAATTCTAAGTGACACTACCTCAAATGTCCACATTTTGTAGGTTTGTAATATGCACAAAGCATATGAATCCCCCATAATGTGATAAACCAAGAATACTCAACAAGAGGTAAAAACATCCAAATAGAGATGATTAATGAACATTATGGAACTTGATTTTTTCATGAGAAAGACATACCACATAGAGACTATATGAACTTGCAATATACATAATAAGTGGTATTACTCATGTACAAACATTTTAGGATTGTGGAATGCCCAAGGATAACGCTCCCCCAAAATGGGATACTCCATTAATCTCTCACAAGAGCCAAGAAAGATACCAAATAAATTCAACAAAGGCTCCAACCCAAGAGACACAAATACATGGTGTGATAACCAACATACACAAGTATACTTGATAACTCAATATAAGTACGAGGGAATCACAACATGTACAAACACATACAAAGGTACAAAACCAACACATGCATAAGGGATCAAGTAACTTTCAATGTAAATGAGTTAATTGCATGTTACCGCAAGGAGGGACATTGGATATATGATAGAAGCATGATAGTCCAAATGTATTGACTTGAGAAGAATAAATGATGAAGATCCCTCAATTCTTCATAATGTAACCAAGTCTCCAATGCCCTTCAACAATACCTATTGATTAAGTTTTGGCTTGTTGGTCCCCAACCAAGTTGGGTCCTAAGAGGTTAGTCATAATAGGCTTGGTAACCCAGATGGTTCTTTTCATGAACCCACATTGAGCACCAACAAATTTGACCAACCTCATCCTTACAAAGAGAATAAGCATGATCAATAATGATAGGGTTCGATGAGGAGATACCAATAGTGCATGAGGAAGAAATGTGCCCCTTCTCACGACATATGTAGCAAGTTCTTCTCTTGCCATCTTTCTTCTTAGGTGAAGCCACAACTCGAGGAAGAGCTCGAGTAGTCCTCTTAGAAAGAGGCCCATCACTATCTTGAGGTAGAGCTTGAGGCCGCTTCCCTTGTTGCTTCACACTAAGAGGCTTCTTCTTCAATGGGCAAGATCTAACATGATGCCCTTCTTACTTGCACTTGAAGCAAACAATGTTGGCCGGATTCTTGACTTGATATTGGCCATTATTCTTGTTTCCCTTGTGCTTCAGCTTGATAGTGGACTTGTTCTTGACATTAGAGTTGTATCCAAGCCCACTCTTGTCATTGGGGAATTTTTGCATACTCAAGATATTGTCGAGTGTGGCCTTCCCTTTATGACCGTTTTTCAAGTCATTCTTCAAAGAAGTGACTTGACTTGAGCCTTGAGCTCTTTAATTTCCTAAACATGGTTAGTGTGAACAAAAATACTAGAGGAAGTGGATTAGAGCAACAAGGGATGGAAAGTAATTCATCACAATATGTATCAATGGCATGAGTGGATGAATTACAAGGACTAGCACATGGCAATATGATATTTTGAGTAGAAGTAGTGCTAATGTCCACATGAGGCTCATTAGATGTTACCTTTGACATAATAGCCTCATGAGCTAATTTTAGCCTATCATGGGAGGCTAGAAGATCCCCATGAGAGCTTGATAGATTACCATGACTTTCTTCCAAGATCCCATACTTGCTAGTTACCAAAGCAACTTGAGTGTTTAGCTCAACATTCTCCTTCAAAATAGATGTTTCACAAGAAATAGAGTTAGTAGCACAAGCATCATAATTAATTGCAAGAGGTGAGGGCAACTTCGAAAGATCTTTTGAGTAAGAGGCTTTAAGTTGCTCATGTGACTCGGTGAGTTTGATGAGCTCACCCTTGATGACCCTAGAGCCATTTTTGAGGTGCTCAAAATCCTCAAGAAGTTTAGCATAAGCAACTTGAAGCTCATCATTTTTACTTTTGAGACCACTAGCCACCTTAGGACCTATATCATGAGATTCCTTTACTCTAGACAACTCTAGAGCAAAAGTCTCCTCAAGAGATTCCTTAGAGCTTCATTTAGATGTGCAATATGATTAGCATACTCACGCTCAAGGCTAATCATTTTATCAATGGTGTTCTCATGCTCCTCAATTTGTGCTTCTAACTTATCAATATGTTATTTACTCTTAATAGCAAAGTCCAAGATTTCAACGAAGTTAGAGCAAGAAATATTATCCTTAATAAGAGCATGATAAACCATCTCACCCTTTTCATATAAATCATCAACATTAATCTCCTTTTCCTTATTATCCTCATCCTCATCATCACAAGAGGTATTGGGTTCCAAAGTAGGAGTTACCTTTGAATCCTGAGCCATAAGGCATAGGTGGGAACCGTGAGATGATGATGATGAAGAATTACTTGAAGATCCATTCAAATTCATGTCTTTACCAATATAATATTTTCCTCTACATTGTTAGACACACAACAACTATAGGAAATAGAAGCATTTATATTATGACAACAAGGTAAAGAGAGCATATCATCATGTGATCTATTGAGGAAATTTATACATGATATGCAAGGACTATCAACACAAGCATGTAAATCATACATAGTGCTAGACGTGTTTAAGTCCAAAGATGAAGCATTGCAATGAGATAGAGATGAAGGATCATCAAGAGTAAGCTTACTATCACCATTGCAATATTCATCACCAATCACCATATCATTACCTTGTGTCTTGCCACACTTTGGTGAAGTGGAAGAAGATGAGAACTCATCACGGCCGGAAGTGGAAGCAATACAATCATCCTCAATAATATTGGACACATCATATTTATGTTGAAGGTTTGTCCATAACTCATGAGCGCTCCAAAAAGATATGATTGAAGAAGTAACTACAAAGCTCAAAGCATTAACAAGCACATTAGAAGCTTGAGCATCGAGATATAAGTTTTTCTCATCCTCACAAGATAGATTTTCGAAATCCATAGGAAGAGAAAAACCTATATCTAAAGTACGCTCCAAATTTGGGTCCATGTCCCGAAAATGAATAAGCATGCGAGTTTTCCAGATATCATAATTTGTGCCATCGAATATAAACATTTCATTGTTCACAAATCCCCTAGCCGACATCTCTCAAGGCGGTGAAGCCTAAAATGAGAGACCAGGCTCTGATACCAATTGAAAGGATATAGATGCCGCCTAGAGGGGGGGTGAATAGGCGGTTTAAAAACTTTTCCGAGAGTGGCTCAACAAAGGAGGAAATAAACTAGCGTTTACTTTGTTAAGCACAAAACCTAGAACAACTAGGGTTTACCTATTTGCACCAACAACTTATGCTAAGCAAGACAAGCAACTACGTGATAGCTAGATATGTACTTCAAGCACGAAGGCTATCACAAAGTAAAGTGCATAAGTAAGAGCTCGGATATAGAGATAACCGAGGCACGCGGAGACGACGATATTTTACCGAGTTCCTCCCAACCTGGAGTACGTCTCATTTGGAGAGGGGGTGGTATCAAACAACCAACGCCACAAAAGGCCTCCCTTGTTCTCCTGTGAATCTCACCCCAACGGGATCGATCCACACTTCCACTATTGGTGCACTTGTCGGTGGCAATCCGGAACCTCTCACAAGGTTGGGGCACTTCTCCAGAAGTCAATTGGAGGCTCCCAACAAAAAAGCTTGGGGAAAGCTCCACAACTTAATTGGAGGCCCCAAGAAATCCACAAACCTGCAAAACCACCAAACCGTCTCGGGTTCCAATGAACCCAAGAGTAAAAAGCTTCTCACCTTTCACCCAATCGAATCCTCACCGAGAACTCAAACCGATGCACCAATTGCAATGGCAAGAATACACAAAGTGCTCAAGTCCTTCTCTCCCAAATTCCACCAAAGCTACAAAAGCTTATGGGGGAATAAGAGAGGAAGAACAATGGAGGAAATCCACAAAAGACTCCAAGATCTAGATCCCAAGATGTTCCCCTCACTTAGAGGAGAGATTGATTGGTGGGATTGTAGATCTAGATCTCCTCTTTCAAATCTCTCAAGAATATGCAAGAATCAATGGAGGAATTGAGGGATAGCAAGCCCAAGAAGGTCAGCAATGGAGGGGAGAACTTGCAAGGAAGGTTGGGGAACCATTGGGAAAGAAGGGCCCCTTAAATAGGTCCCTAGAAATCCAACCGTTAGGCCCAGGAATCGCCCGGTCCGGAGTCTCCAGACTGGGACCGGAGTCTCCGGTGTACCTAGGCCAAACAAGGTCAAACTGGGGGCAATCTGTATGCGGTCCGGAGATAGACCGGAGATTTAGTCTGGAGTCTCCGGTCTTACAAAAACTGGCAGACGGACCGATACGAAAACAACCATAACTTTTGCATCTGGACTCCGATTTTGATGATCTTGGGCTCGTTTTAAAGAGGACAATAAGCTATACAAGATCATACAGAAAAACATCATAGTCCAGCCAGGGAGGATGGAACCAAATGAAGAAAGGTTTGACCCCTCTCAAAAAGACGAACCGATAAAACCTCCAACATCGAAAACGCAATAGAGAATGCATATGGAATCCGTTTTCGATGAACTTGGGCTTGTCATGAAGATTAACACAAGCTATAAATACTCTCATGGATAATAACCAAATAATGGAAGGTTTTACCAATATATAAAAGACAAACCGGTAAAACCTCCAATATCGAAAATGCAATAGAGAATATAAATGAAATCCGTTTTCGATGAACTAGAGCTTGTTATGAATATTACCACCATCTCAAGAACCTCACATGGATAAGATCCAAATAACAACCAAGAAAGATTATGCCAAGTATGCAACGGTTTGAGCTCTCACGAAGGATATGATCAAGTTACTCACTCGAGAGCCCCGCTTGATAGTACGGCTATCTATCCTATAAACCGGTCTCCTCAACTAACACCATGAGATCGGTAAGAAAGAAACCCTATCAAGAACATACCTTTGCCTTGAGCATATTCCACTTGAGCTTGACGATAGCGATCTTGTCCGCCTCAAGATGGAACACCTTTTTGATTGCACTAGCTTGGTGAATACTTGCAAATTGCTCTCCCATACTCGACTATGGTAGAGCTTCTCTCTTGGGCATATCATCTTTCCATATCCATGATAACCATAGGATGGCAAGCTTCAAGAAAATCATCTCTTCGAGATGGCACATCTTGAACTTGCACATCATTTCTTCTTTCTTCATTATGTTGGTGTCTTGAAGGTACATAAGATATATCACTTCAACTTTAGTCTTCAAGACACACTTGCTATAGTATCAACTCTCACTTGACCAATCTCCGGATCACTCATTCAAACCTTGGTCAACACTTAATTTTCTTCACTTTCTTCTTGTCCCAACATTGAAGCCAGCATATGGTTCAAGCATTGCCTATGGACAAATCCTACAGGTAAAACTCAATGCAAACATAAGTCCATAAAGATTGTCGTTAATTACCAAAACCACACATGGGGGCACACATGCACTTTCAATCTCCCCCATTTTAGTAATTGATGACAATCCCTTTGAGAGGGTTTATATAAGGAATTAACTAAACAAAACTTTGTGCTAACATCAAATACTACATAAGTATGTGATGTTAGTACAACCACAATATCGAGCAAACTCCCCCACAATCTATGCACATGTGGATGAACTTGAATTTCATTGCATATATTGCCAACCATTACCGGTGGTGGAGTTTCCTCGATATATTCAACATGCAAAGCAACACGCTAAGATGCAAATCACACGAGGAAAATGTTTAAGTACAAAACTCAAAACACAAAACCAAATTGCCTTAAAACCCTCTAAAACTTCTCCCCCATTGGCATCGATTGCCGAAATGGGTGAAAAACTTTAGAAGGCCAATTTAGTGAGAGTTCCTCCATATGGTGTGCATTTCTCATAATATGAGTGGAATCAAATGCACGTATCCAATGACGAATATCATGAGGACATCAAACTAAACCGAGGATCCAAAGATTGCGAAGAAATAAAATGGTGAAGAAGCATCAACGAATGAAGCAAGCAATCAAAAGATCGAAAGAAGCACTTCACAAAAGGAAGATACCAAAAAAGATAGATATTATGACAAGGTTGAAAACAGAGTGATCTAAATAATATGAGGAGACTCCCAAAGGTTTGTGCACAACTTATAATTTGCGTTTGAATACAATATGCACAAACATGGCATCCTCTTTATTAACAATAATATGAGGAAGCTCCCCAAGGTTCATGCACAACAAAGTGCACAATTATGGAATCCTAACTCCCCATAATCAAACAAAACACCAAACAAGAACAAGAAAGAAAATCTGTGTTCTTAGATAGATTAGGAAAGCTCCCCAAGGTTTATGCACCAAATATAATAATTGCTTTGAATGCAAAGTGCATAAACATGGTATCCTTGCTCCCCCAAACTTACATAACAACACAAAGGCATGGGAGATCAACTTTATTAACACCAATGAGTGCCAAAAGATGCAAATAAAAAGGTCAAGCTCTCAAAGCAAAACATTTGGAGCCACCAAAGAATAAAAAGGGGCACAAGGTGTAGACTCCAAAGCAAAAGGATATCAACTAGAGATTCAGCCATAATTATGTGTTTAACTTTCTAGGTAGACAACAATCACCAAGATATACATCCACAAAAAACATGTACACACAAAATGGATAATCAAGAATGAACAAGATATCCAAAATAAAGTCATAGATAATACTAGTAAGATTTTTGCTAGAAAGCATGGACAAAGGCTCAAATTTATCTTATTGATCATCAATGACCTTCAAACACCAACGAATACATCACAACTATCACAAGGGAACAAGAGATAGTTGGAATGCATTGGAAAAAGCAACAAGTATCATAAAGAACAAACAAACCTTGCAAATTCATCCATATTGCACATGAGAGAAATTGAGAAAATGATTGGCAATAGAATTGCTAGATTGGCATATGTGGGATTGGTGAATCATAAACGTGAATTTTATATACTCCCCAAAATATGCATTCATCTTAACTTACTCATATAACAATAAGGATGATACAATAAAATTTTGCAAGAACCACAATAAAAGTAACTGACGAAAATCATGCCATGATGCAACCACAAAGGTTGAATGCTAGAAAAGTATGCACTAGAGGGATACTTGTTACCGAGATACTGTTGATAGGATGAAGTAGATATGAGTGTATTTGGTTATCCTAGATTGACTCCAATTATCATTTAGTCCCCACATCCTCTTATTATTGAGACAAGCATCCAATGTATCTAAAGTGTACCTAAAACACATTCAAGTACACAATGGTCCCAAAACTCATTGGGTCCAAAGTAATTAGATACACTACAATACATATGAGAGACTCCACATAAATATGTGCATATTGATATGAAATTGAAGTTCATGCACATCTTAGCCGATAGGATTTGGTGGAGAATACCCTATATATTGGATCAAGAAAGAAAGCATGCCATAATGTAGAACATGTAGTAAATATGCATGCACAAGATTTTAAGAACCAAAAAAAAGGAGATACAATTTGAAAAAAAACACCAAGTAAACCAAGAAGTCGCACACAAGAGTGTGACACGACAAAAGGGTGTCCAAATTGTATCAAAGAGCCAAATAAACACATGAAAGGACACAAATTCAACAAATGAACAAGGCAACAGCCAAAGAGCAAAAGATAGACAAAAACACCAATGCTCAAGGATTTATCTCATCCAAAGGGATCAAACAAGTAACAAGGAATAAGACACAACCAACTCCCACCAAGCAAGGTTCCAACAAACAAACCAAACTCTCTACATTTTTCATGATGGCACAAAGTACCAAAAGAAAATATCAAACTTCCAAGCACATAAAACATGATATGGAACAAAACAAGAAGCATACATATGAGTGTTCTAGATAATATAGGAGAGCTCCCCCATGGGTAGTGCATTATGTAGGATTTTTCTTTTGAATGCAAAATGCATACAAATGGGATCATCGCTAGTACCTACATTAAATAAAACACACGCGGATACAAAAAATAAGAAGATCAACAAGAGGCAAGGAAAGCTTGGGAGAAAACACAAAACATTTTGTTGGCAAGAGGTAGAACAAAATTTAAGCAAAAGCCAAAATGAATATAATCAATAAATTCTACCATATATGGAGTACCACTTGTCCAATGACAAGAATTATGGGGAAACATTTCCCAAGGTAGTTTTCAAGGATATCATGATCATATTCACAACAATAAGCATATGATGAAATATAAAAATTAAGCTTGATGCTTAGATAGAGATTCTTGATGATGGGTTCGTAGCATGGAAAACAAAAAATTTCTACCGCAAGAACGAACAAAACCTAGATCTAATCTAGATAAAAGCCAAGATCTAATCTATTACACATGTGCAACGAGATAGATAGGAACTAACCCTCGTAGATCCGAAAGTGTTAACAAGATTAGATCTCGTGATTGATGTAGTCGATCACTTGCCGATCTCAAGATCGTGTGGACGATCCTTCCGGCGTCGCGTTCCGGCAGTGCTTCCGCAGTCGGTCAAGTGGACGATCCTTCCGGCGCCGCGTTTCGGCAGCGCTTCCGCAGTTGGTCACACGTGCGGAGTCGAAGCAGACCTTCCTCTCCCCGTTCCAGCGAGCAGCGGAGGTAGTAGATCTTCTCCACGGAATCCCAGTAGCACGACTGCGTGGTGGTGGTGGTGGAGTAGTGAATTCTGCAGGGCTTCGCCTATGCCTGTGCAGAAGAAAGGTGGAGGAGAGAGGCGGCAGAGATTGGGTGTTATGGGAACGGACTAGGAGGGGGCGCCCCTGCCCTTCTATTTAAGGGGGGGAGGCGCGCCTGGCGAGGGGGAGTCCTAGTAGGACTCCCCTCCTATGGCCGGCGGTGGGAAGGGGGAAGGAGTCCTCCTCCCCCATGAATCCATGTCTTGCCCCACTAGGTTTCCTTTGACCCTTTCTTGGTTTTCAAGCAAACTCCAAGAAATCCTCTAGAACCTTCCAGAACATTCCGAAACCTTCTAGAATCTCCATACAAACACTCCGGAACATTTCCTAACTCAGAAAATGATCCCCAATATATGAATCTTATTCTCCGGACCATTCCGGATCTCCTCCTGATGTCCCGAATCCAATCCGAGACTCCGAACAACATTCGGTCTCCAACGCACATTCCATATCTACTTAAAACAACTTCGAACCTTAAGTGTGTCACCCTACGGTTCGTGAATATGTAGACATGACAGAGACACATCTCCTATCAATAACCATCAGCGGGACCTGGAGATCCATAATGGCTCCCACATACTCAACGATGACTTTGTGATCGATTGAACCATTTACATACGAAACCAATTCCTTTTGTCACGTGATACTATACTTATCCGAGGTTTGATCGTCCGCATCTCCATACCTAGTTCTACCTTGTTACTGATAAGTACCCTTTACTCGTTCCGTGATATGTCATCCCTTGTGACCCAGTCACATGCTTGCAAGCTAACTAGATGACATTCCACCGAGAGGGCCCAGAGAATATCTATCCGTCATATGGATGGACAAATCCCAATCTTGGTCCATGCGCTTCAACACATACTTTCAGAATACCCAATGACACCTTTATAACCACCCAGTTACGAAGCGGTGTTTGATGTCATCAAAGTATCCATCCGGTGATGGTGATTAACATAACCTCATGGTCGAAGGATTATGTTACTATGTATTTGAAAGCTTACAGCAATACGAACTTAATGACTTGATCTTATGCTACGCTTACTATGGGTGTGTGTCCATCACATCATTCTCCTAATGATATAACCTTGTTATTAATCACATCCTAATGTCCATGATCAGGAAACCATGATCATCAATTAATCAACAAGCTAGTTCAACAAGAGGCTTACTAGGGAGTCTCTTATGTTTACAAAACACACAAGTATTAATGTTTCCGGTTAATACAATTATAGCATGGGATGTAAACATTCATCATAAACATAAAGATATAATAATAACCACTTTTATTATTGCCTCTTGGGCATATCTCCAACAGTCTCCCACTTGCACTAGAGTCAATAATCTAGTTAAAAACTTGTGCATTCAACACCTATGGCTTTCTGGTGTTGTATAGACACTATTGCTAGTGGTAAACAAAATCTTCGGATCTGACACTTCCAGGTCCGTGTGTATTTGCATGTCCTTGCGTCTCTACGCATTACTCATTCTCCAATGAGATGGCATTGTATAAATTTGGTCCTTTGGTGAGACCTTTAGTTCCTCGGGATTAAATCATGTTGATACAATTGTCATACAATGTATCTTCATAGTATTATCCCGCTATGAACCACACCCTAGTTTGATAACAAACTACTTAACACAAATGCCCTCCTTTGCTGCTACTATAGCACTTTATATACTTAGGCTTTTGTAGTAGTATCCGTCACAATGTCTCAATTTTGGAACTCATCCAAATCCATCATGGAACATCCTTTCCACTACATTGTGCTGCCCATAGTCTAAATTGAGATAAATTTAATTTGTATCTTGTGAAAAAACTAGTATCAATGTAACACTTTACAACAAACTACCTTTAACTATTTGTCACTTATACATGATATATTCTTAGTTCTTCCAAAGCTCATAAGAATATCTTTACTATTGTCCAATAACCATCTTATGAATCATTCTGGTATATGCTCATAACATTTAGAGCATAGGACATATCTGGATGTGTACATCTCAAAGAATGATTGATCAAAATAT
Source organism: Avena eriantha (assembly GCA_910589775.1). Lineage (NCBI taxonomy): Eukaryota > Viridiplantae > Streptophyta > Magnoliopsida > Poales > Poaceae > Avena > Avena eriantha. Next base: position 213,322,324 of record OU342740.1, read on the forward strand.
TCTTGTGATTTTACCAAGTGTCAAAACACTTGAATCTCGTGTCAACACACTCGAATCTTGATTCAGTCCTTTCCGTCCGTCAAGAACCTTTCTTGTTGTTTCCATATTGAACTCATTCAACATCTTATCTATGTACATTTGGCAAAACCATATTAGCGCCTCAATCTATTCATATAGACATTGATGCCTAATTCTTGGGTTATGCCTAAGTCTTTCATCAAAATGAAATTCTTAACCTGTGTCAATATAAGATACATCATTTCCAATCAACAATATGTCCTCTACATAATGTATTAGAAATATGTCTCAGCGCTCCCACTTAATTTCTTGCAAATGCAAGCATCTTTATCATCTCCGATGAATTTAAACTCTTTTAACAGTTTCATCATGGTGAAGATTCCAACTCCGCTATGCTCACTTCAACCATTGAAGTTTTGCATACTCTTTTAGCATCCTTTTAATTAACAAAACCCTTTGGATCGTGTTATGTACACGTCCTAGGTAACCATTCTATTAGAAGAACTTGTTTTGTTTGTTCAACTACCATATACCAAAATATATGTAGTGGTTGCTACATTAATCCGTCCAGACTAAATATCGCTATGAAAGATCAAATCTTATCATAGTCAATTCCTTGAACATTGTCGTAAACTCTTTCCGATATGTCGAATATTTCATAGATTTGAAACATCCATGTCTATTTCTTTATAGATCCAAACACGACCGATAGGCTTCACGCCTTTCCGGAGGGTCTTCCAAGTTCAGAAACTTGATTTCTCGTGTATGGATACTATCACGGATTCTATGACTTCTAGTCATTTTATGGAGTCAGGGCCCATCATCGCTTCTTTGCATGTAGTCGGTTTATCACTGTCAAAACAATAACGATTTGTTTATCAAATCTTACTATTTGATTCTTACCGACCCATACGGTTCTATAGGAACTCTAATCTCCGAGATCACACCTTTTGTAATCATGAGAGCCATGAGCATTGTGGCCGCCACCGGGACACTTTCCGGCGCTGCGCTACTTAGCACATATAGCTAAGGTTCAACAACCTTATCAAAGTTCTATTGTCCTCCCACTTAACTTTTCACGAAAAATTCCTTCTCTAGAAACTTGACTTTCCAAGTAACAAAATCTTTTGTCCTCGGTGTTATGGAGAAATTCCCAAAAAATTCTTTGGGATAACCTACAAAAACGTGCTTATCCGACTTTGGTTGTAAACATTTTACTTATGCATAACATACCAAAATTTAAGAAAAGACAATTCGGGTTTTATCCCAAACCATAACTCATATGGTGTCATTTCAACGGATCATGATGGTGCTCTTTTTAGTGTAAAAGCGGTAGTCTCTAAAGCTTCAATCTTTAAAACATAATGGCAGTTTTATAAATGACACCCTTGATCTTACCATGTCAAACAAGGTTTCATTACATATCTTGAACATTCCATACTCCTATGGTGTTTTGGGAAATGCAAATCCATGGAACGATTCCTCAAATCTTAGGTGTTTTGCTAAACTTGTAACTCAAACATCTTTCTTTATGATCCAATCATAAAATCTTTTATTTTCTTGTTACAATGATTTTCCACTTCATCTTGAAAGTCTTTGAACATTTTTCAAATGTTTCATACTTCTTCCTTATTGAGTAAGTACATACATATACTCACTCAAATCTTCGGAGAAAGCATATGAAGTTGAAATCCATCGCCCACGACTACACATAATGGACTATATACATCAATATGTACAAATTCTAATCAGTTAGTCGTCCGTTCCTCTTTTGGCCTACGAACGGAGTTTTAATTATCTCGATGAAAGTCTCACATGCGTCAATTGATCAAAATCAAAAAATCCAAAATTCCATCAACATGGAGTTTCTTCAAGTTTTCTTTCAAATATAATTTAAACAGCGATGTCACTTCATAAGTGATCTTTTAATCATTTGTCTTGCGACATTTTAGCAATAGTGTTGATGGATGTGATTTCTCCCACAAGACTTGTAAAAGTTCATCCATCCTTTATGGAATACGACAATTATTTGAACAACCTTTTGTCGTCATAATACCTGCTCAAAATAACAATTATTGAAACAAATCTTGAAGGCAAGCTTTGATGTTAACGAGCAACACAACAACCCTTTGTTTGTTTTCGATGAACATCATCACATATTCTCTTGCTAGTTACTTAGGCCATTGCAGTTCATGAATTGTGTTGTCCTGTATGACACTTCATACCAACCAATTCGGTATCCAATACCTCAGAACCACATTGTTTAACAAGCAAGGAATACAACCATAACATGTATATCTTCTATATGCCCACGTTGGACATCTCCAACCTTATAATTTCTGCCAAATATTTTTATAGATTTTCTTTCAGCAATTCCTTTTCTTTTAAAAGAATCTATCAACATCAACAGTGGTGTCATTCACATGACACATAGTACAAAGTGTGTATAGTCAAATACCCTTTGGACTTGCACTTTGAAGTGGATCACCTTCATCAAATGTTTGGCATTCTTTCAAAATTCCATTCTTTAGTAATCTTTTAGTGTAGTAAACATTTTACTTACATCTTCTATTCATCCTTATCATGACAACTTTCATGATCAAGCTGCTATAGCTTATAAAGGTGAATTGCGAGTATAATGTTTCTTTTTCAAAACCTTTTGGAGGATTAGGACGACTAGCGTCTCCAACCTCCACAAAAATTCTCATCAAATATGAGGACGTATACTCTATCATGTTGGAACCAACACATTGTTTTAGATATCGCAATACCTTTCACATGTGATGGTTTCTGAAACATTGCTTTCAACTCTTAGATAAACTTGATATTAAAAACAATCTTTTGAGTATCAAGAATCATGGAGGCAAACATGATACTTTAGATACTAACATTGGAATTCTTACTCTTGATTTAATACTACTTATTAAACTTCATGGAGTAAATAGAGTTTGCTGAAAGTTTGCAATAGGACTTATGAACTTTAAATTGACATTCAAAACAATACGATACCAGTTCGTAAAGTAAATATCCAGAATTTCTATAGTTCCACTATCTCAACTATAACTAAGCGTAAGGTGGTGAACGGATGCCAATGACTACAACAAACTATGCAAATTCACTTTGATTGTGTTTATGATAAATTGAGTTCGACTAATCCAAATTACAAATGAACTCCCACTCAAAACAACATCCCTCAAGTTGTTTTAGTGATTACATGAACCAAATCCACTACACCAAGTCCGATCATCACGTGAGATGATGTAGCTTTAAAGGCGAACAATCAACATGTTCATCATATCATCCATATGACTCATGCTTTACCTTTCGGTATTCTGTGTTCTGAGACCATGTCTGTACATGCTAGGCTCGTCAAGGTTAACCTTAGTTTCTGCATGTGCAAATCTGGCTTGCACCCGTTGTATGCACACGTAGAGTCTATCACACCCGATCATCACGAGATGCTTCGAAACGACGAGTCTTAGCAACGGTGCCAATTAAGGATGAACACTTTATTACTTGATATTTAGTGAGAGGGATCATCTTATAATGCTACCGTCGCGATCTAAGCAATACAAGATGCATAAAGGATTAACATCACAGGCAATTCATAATTAGTGTGATATGATATGGCCCTTTCCTCTTGCACCTTTGATCTCCATCTCCAAAGCACGGACATGATCTCCATCATCACCAGCCTTGCGTCAAGGTCCGTGGTGCCGCTTCATGGTTGTCCATCATCACTAGCAACTATTACAACTACTTGGAATAAAGCTATTACAAGATGAATAGACACGCATGTCTTAACAGAATTAAAGACAACCATTAGGCTCCTGCCGGTTGCCATATTACAACAAGGATCATTGCATACATCAAATACAATCATAATCACATGATGGCCATATCACATCACAAAACCCCTGCAAAAACGAGTTAGACGCCTCTAATTTTCTTTGCATGTTTTACGTGGCTTGGGGCTTTCGAATAAGACCGATCTTACCTACGAACAAGAACCACAACGTTGATACAAGTGTTGTCAGATGCTCATTGTAAATTGAATCTTAACTATGGTGGGAGAGATAGACACCCGCAAAGCCACTTGTGCAAAGCAAGTTGCACGTCAAGCGTGGAGCAAGTCTCATGTGCGATGACATGTAATGTTAGCCCGAGCCGCTTCATCCCACCATGCCGCAAGATGCAAAGTACACGCTAAGACACCGACAACAAAAGCATCAACGCCCACAAAAACATTGTGTTCTACTCGTGCAATAGATCTACGCATAGATACGGCTCTGATACCACTGATGGGTTCGTAGCATGGAAAACAAAAAATTTCTACCGCAAGAACGAACAAAACCCAGATCTAATCTAGATAAAAGCCAAGATCTAACCCATTAGACATGTGCAACGAGATAGATAGGAACTAACCCTCGTAGATCCGAAAGCGTTAACGAGATTAGATCTCGTGATTGATGTAGTCGATCACTTGCCGATCTCAAGATCGTGTGGACGATCCTTCCGGCGTCGCGTTCCGGCAGTGCTTCCGCAGTCGGTCAAGTGGACGATCCTTCCGGCGTCGCGTTTCGGCAGCGCTTCCGCAGTCGGTCACACGTGCGGAGTCGAAGCAGACCTTCCTCTCCCCGTTCCAGCGAGCAATGGAGGTAGTAGATCTTCTCCACGGAATCCCAGCAGCACGACTGCGTGGTGGTGGTGGTGGAGTAGAGAATTCTGCAGGGCTTCGCCTATGCCTGTGCAGAAGAAAGGTGGAGGAGAGAGGCGACAGAGATTGGGTGTTATGGGAACGGACTAGGAGGGGCGCCCCTGCCCTTCTATTTAAGGGGGGAGGCGCGCCTGGCGAGGGGGAGTCCTAGTAGGACTCCCCTCCTATGGCCGGCGGTGGGAAGGGGGAAGGAGTCCTCCTCCCCCACGAATCCGTGTCTTGCCCCACTAGGTTTCCTTTGACCCTTTCTTGGTTTTCAAGCAAACTCCAAGAAATCCTCTAGAACCTTCCAGAACATTCTGAAACCTTCTAGAATCTCCATACAAACACTCCGGAACATTTCCTAACTCAGAAAATGATCCCCAATATATGAATCTTATTCTCCGGACCATTCCGGATCTCCTCGTGATGTCCCGAATCCAATCCGAGACTCCGAACAACATTCGGTCTCCAACGCACATATCTACTTAAAACAACTTCGATCCTTAAGTGTGTCACCCTACGGTTCGTGAATATGTAGACATGACAGAGACACATCTCCTATCAATAACCATCAGCGAGACCTGGAGATCCATAATGGCTCCCACATACTCAACGATGACTTCGTGATCGATTGAACCATTTACATACGAAACCAATTCCTTTTGTCACGCGATACTATACTTATCCGAGGTTTGATCGTCAGCATCTCCATACCTAGTTCTACCTCGTTAATGATAAGTACTCTTTACTCGTTCCGTGATATGTCATCCCTTGTGACCCAGTCACGTGCTTGCAAGCTAACTAGATGACATTCCACCGAGAGGGCCCAGAGCATATCTATCCGTCATATGGATGGACAAATCCCAATCTTGGTCCATGCGCTTCAACACATACTTTCAGAATACCCAATGACACCTTTATAACCACCCAGTTACGAAGCGGTGTTTGATGTCATCAAAGTATCCATCCGGTGATGGTGATTAACATAACCTCATGGTCGAAGGATTAGGTTACTATGTATTTGAAAGCTTACAGCAATACGAACTTAATGACTTGATCTTATGCTACGCTTACTATGGGTGTGTGTCCATCACATCATTCTCCTAATAATATAACCTTGTTATTAATCACATCCTAATGTCCACGATCAGGAAACCATGATCATCAATTAATCAACAAGCTAGTTCAACAAGAGGCTTACTAGGGACTCTCTTATGTTTACAAAACACACAAGTATTAATGTTTCCGGTTAATACAATTATAGCATGGGATGTAAACATTCATCATAAACATAAAGATATAATAATAACCACTTTTATTATTGCCTCTTGGGCATATCTCCAACACTTGATACCTCCAAATAGTCACACAATCATAAAAGATTAAAGTAACTTGAAGCAAATGGTTTCCATGGAGGATATGGATGTCCAAATATGGGGAAACACATACCAATAAAACTCTCACAAACAAGATCCAAAAGATGAGCAATAAAATCAATCCAAGGGAATTGGAACTTGTTTGAGCTGAATGTGCCACTTAGGAGCTAGATAATTATCAATATCAATTCTAAGTGACACTACCTCAAATGTCCACATTTTCTAGGTTTGTAATATGCACAAAGCGTATGAATCCCCCATAATGTGATAAACCAAGAATACTCAACAAGAGGTAAAAACATCCAAATAGAGATGATTAATGAACATTATGGAACTTGATTTTTCATGAGAAAGACATACCACATAGAGACTATATAAACTTGCAATATACATACTAAGTGGTATTCCTCATGTACACACATTTTAGGATTGTGGAATGCCCAAGCATAACGCTCCCCCAAAATGGGATAGTCCATTAATCTCTCACAAGAGCCAAGAAAGATACCAAATAAATTCAACAAAGGCTCCAACCCAAGAGACACAAATACATGGTGTGACAACCAACATACACAAGTATACTTGATAACTCAATATAAGTACGAGGGAAGCACAGCATGTACAAACACATACAAAGGTACAAAACCAACACATGCATAAGGGATCAAGTAACTTTCAATGTAAATGAGTTAATTGCATGTTACCGCAAGGAGGGACATTGGATATATGATAGAATCATGATAGTCCAAATGGATTGACTTTAGAAGAATAAATGATGAAGATCCCTCAATTCTTCATAATGTAACCAAGTCTCCAATTCCCTCCAACAATACCTATTGATTAAGTTTTTGCTTGTTGGTCCCCAACCAAGTTGGGTCCTAAGAGGTTAGTCACAATAGGCTTGGTAACCCAGATGGTTCTTTTCATGAACCCACATTGAGAACCCACAAATTTGGCAAACACATTACCAACCTCATCCTTACAAAGAGAATAAGCATGATCAATAATGATAGGGTTGGATGAGGAGATACCAGTAGTGCACGAGGAAGAAATGTGCCCCTTCTCACGGCATATGTAGCAAGTTCTTCTCTTGCCATCTTTCTTCTTAGGTGAAGCCACAACTCGAGGAAGAGCTCGAGTAGTCCTCTTAGAAAGAGGCCCATCACTATCTTGAGGCAGAGCTTGAGGCCGCTTCCCTTGTTGCTTCACACTAAGAGGCTTCTTCTTAAATGGGCAAGATCTAACATGATGCCCTTCTTCCTTGCACTTGAAGCAAACAATGTTGGCCGGATTCTTGACCTCATATTGGCCATTATTCTTGTTTCCCTTGTGCTTCAGCTTGATAGTGGACTTGTTCTTGACATTGGAGTTGTATCCAAGCCCACTCTTGTCATTGAGGAATTTTTGCATTCTCAATGTAACTACCTCGGTGAATTACGCTCTTAGTTACATGCCTGGATGAACGAAAGTGGTTAAAATAGTACGGTGGGGTCCAGGGCCACTCATGGTAGACCTTTCGGCCGTCCTAACCACTTTCAGACATCGGAATAAGAACGAGCGGCGTAATCGGCAGGTGAAGGGATCAACTACATACACAAATGGGTATGTATGCAAGCCACATACAACAGTCCTCAGAGCCATTCCATATAAAATAAATAGAAATATTGCAACGCCATACGGCAAGATTCAAATGTCCTAGATAGAGATAATAATTTAGGATAGCTCCTCATACATCACACATCAGAGTATCAGGCGGAAGCAGAAAACAAGATCCGAGTACGGATAAGAAGCAAATCGGCATAAGATGCCCCAAAAATAAACACATCCCGCCCACAGATCTCACGGATCCCCATTCCCGGAATCTCTACACCGAATCATCATTGCCAACATCATCTGTCTCCTCCACCCAGTATCCATCTTGCGGGTACACCTGTCCATCTGAATCAAACAATTTATTGTGTGAGACCCTAGGGGTACTCAGCAAGTCTTTATGCCGCTAAAGGGGACACAACCTGGGGTGACGCAATTGCAACAAAAGATAAAGTCTAGCAATTCTATAGATACTCGCTAACCTTCTGCCTAGCCAAAGATAGACGGAAGTCCGTGAATTAAGAACAAAAGTTATAACAGTATAATTAACAGATCCATCCTCCTCCTCGCTTACCAACGAGGAAGCGGACGAACAACCCCCATCATCCGTTGGCAGTTTTATTAATCATTCCATGAGTATTGCACTATTTACTAGTCAAGTACTTAGTCAAATTAAAAGCGGTACTTTAGTTATACTTGTCTATGATCGAGAAACGGTGCTCCAAGTCGTCCATAACCGTGGACACGGCTTTCAGAAAGATTTACCCTGCAGGGGTGCACGAATAGCAACACACACTCGATCAACCTCGGAAAAACCAAAGCAAAACCCAACAAGGAATTCACGACAAAGCAATCACAGGATTTAGAAATATTTCAGGGGGCCACCCCAATAAGCTACCCGCAACGAAGTTGGCCAGCTCCGAGACGGACCCAGGGTTTGCGACGACGGCTGTAAACGACTGGGAACCCGAAAATGTGACTAGGCTTGTCGATACCGTGAAAACATGGCGCGATCCAAAACAGTACAGGTGCTCCTCGCACAATCTTAAATAAAGTAGTAACATGGCATAAATACAGGATAATAATAAAGCCCCAAACTAGTTGTGGCCCCAAGAAATAAGAAGGAATCAAGCTCTGGCTCAGGGGGCTCCATAAGGCCTCCCGGATGTGGATAGTGCGAATAGTCAAGGAACAAGAATCAAGTACCCGGGGTCCTCCGGGACACAAGTGAGCATGAAAAACCAAATAGCAGATATTGCCCACTGGTGCCTCTTTCATTAGTTATCCCATTACTACTCAGGTTAAGTTGTTTAGGTACCTCGTTATTCATCAGACACTCATATACCCTACACATGCTTTGCTACGACTCGCATGGCTCAAACAACTCCTGTAGTAATGGCTCATGGGATGGAGGAACAAGCTTCGGTGGGGTTTAAAAGTAAAGGCTCTGCAGTACTTGGGATTCAATTTAATGCAATCGTGACTCAATGATGCAAGAATAAGATAGAGGCAATAGGTACTGTATGTATGCAAGCATGTGGTAGTGCTTGCCTGGCAGCTCAGTTGAAGCGAGAGATGGATCTGGGTAGTACTCCTGTGATTCCTGATAATTCTCCTGCTGGGCGTCTTTTCGAAGAAGAACCAAACAAACACAGGCCAACATAAATAAAGTGCACAAGCATATGAATTAAAATGCGACAAGCAATCAAGCATGCCATGATGAATGATGCACAATTTACATGGCATTAAAGTAGCATGGCAAAGGTGAGGTGTGGATACAAGAAATAAAGCCTTTTATTATTTATTTGGTCCCATTTTATTGTCATAAACAGTTCATATTTGTAAGAATGACATGATGCATGCTTCAATTCAGAACAAGGACTGCATAGATAGAACAGGCTCGTCGCGCTGATCGATTTAGACATATTATTTGTCACATTTGGAGTTGTAGAATTAAAGTTATTAATTTATTAAGAAAAAGGGCATTTTATTGTAATTTTAATCATCTCGAAAATTTAAAGTGTTCAAACAATAGTTTGAATGGCATATTTGAATTCCTCACATTTTTCTGATTCCAAAACATATATTATTTGTATTATTTGGATTTGTATTTTAAAAGTTATTTAAAATCTGGTTTGAATTTTGAATTTAAACATTTGTTGAAAAAGTTTAATTAAAACAGAAAAACAGAAAACATTTTACACTTCAGGCAAACCTAGCCCAGACGCGAGAAAAATCTTTTGCTACCGCGGCTTAGCCAGCCCAGGCGCTGACATGCGGGCCCCGCGGTGAGCAGGTCCCACGTGACAGTGAGGGGGCGTGGGTGAACCACGTCGCGCAGCGGGGAAGGAGTGCGGGTTGAGGGCCTGGGATGCTGGGGGGTTTTCCGTGGCGAGACAGCTCTGGCCGCCAAAACGGAAATTGTAGAGGAAGGCTTCGGCTACCGATCTCGTTTAGGAAGGGTCGGCGGCGGCGGGCTGTGCCGGATGGGGCACGTCGGGGAACAGAGGGGGGGAGCGCCAGGCTGGGTCTGCGCATCGGCGGGACGACGGGGCACCTCATCGGCGGGGGCCAATTACGGGCGGCGCTAGGCACACGGAGTGGGGGAAAAATGGGAGGGAACGAGGGGGCTCAACTTGATCGATTCCCACCGGAATCGAGGCAGGAGGTGGTCGGAGCGGAGGGGGACTGCGGGGCTGCTGCTGTGGTGCACGGCTCGCTGGCGAGGGGCAGCGTCGAGTGGTCCTGGGTCGACTGAGCAGGCTGGAGCGACTCCTCGTTCTGCGGCGGGGCCCCCCAACGAGTTCTCGGACACCAGCTTGGACAGCACCGGCGGCGCGGGGCACTGTCTGGCGGCGGCGTGGTACGATGGAGAAGGGGAAGGGAGAACGGGGACGGCAGCTAGGGTTCGCAGCACAGCGCGAGAGGATAAGGGCGGGGCGGATCACGTGCTCGGCGTGCCTGCTGACGCGGATGACCGCGGGGGGGGGGGGGGGGGGGGGGGGGGGACGGCCACCTGCTCCTCTCCGTCAGAGCAGAGGAGAGAGGAGGGCGAGACGGCGTCAGACGGAGGGAGAAGAGGAACAGGGCGAGGTGACGGCGCTGAAGCGGTACGGGCTAGGGAGGCCGGCTGGGGGAAGTGGGCCGGGAGATGTGCCGCGAACAGGTGAGGGCTGCAGGTAAGGTTTTTCTCTTTTTATTTCTTTTTGTTTTATTATCTGTTTTGACTTTTATTTTGATTTGTTGCAGATTTAAACAAGCCCAAGGAATATTCTTTTTGGAAGTTTTTGCATATTTTGAATAATGGAACAGGGCTAGCTAGGGAGTGAGGAGAGGGCTTGGATTTAGGCTAAGATGAGGTGAAAAAGTAATCAAGAAAAAGAGAAGGCAAAAGCTTATGGGAAAAAGGCCCCACTTGCATAATGAATGGAAAAGAATAAAATGGTGTAGATGAGGATATGGAGATGGTGGGGAGATATGTAGATGATCCCACAAAGAATGGACCACTAAAACAAAGGAAAACCAATGGGACAAGGGTGGTGATGATGGTTGCATGGCCCATGCAAAAATAATAAATGCCATGATTGATTTTGTGAAAGCAATAATATTAATATGGCATTATTCTTATGCATTCACAAGAAGTGGAATAAGGGCCAAGCAAAGGATATATAGAATTTGATCCATCCTATGTCCCATGAGCTAGATCAATACCAAAAGAAAATAAAAGCCCATGGTAATTGGAATGGTGGAATTATAAGGTGGTGAAAAGAAAGGTGATGGAGTTGAATAAAAGATATGCCCCCAACTCAACTTGGGCATTAAACAATATATCAATAACCAAATACAATATCAAGAGGCAAATACAATTAATAATGCATATGAGAGAAGAACCAATGAAAGAGGGTTTTATATGATGCTCAAATGCAAGGTGGCATGATGACATGAGCATGATATAATTATGATGCAACAATTATATATAGGAAGTAGCCAATATCTTACTAGACCAAGTAGCATTACAATTGTTAGACAATTGGGATGCTACAAGTCTCCCCCACTAAACAGGAATCTCGCCCCGAGATTCTAGGAAGAAGAAGAAGACTCAAAGAGGGTAGGATACTTGGCACGGAGCACATCTTCACTTTCCCAGGTGGCTTCATCAACGGAATGGTGCGACCACTATACCTTGCAGAACTTGATGGACTTGTTGCGAGTCCTTCTTTCTGCGACTTCAAGAATTTTTGTGGGGTGTTCTTGATAAGACAGATCTTCTTGGAGATTGATGAGTTCATGGTCCACGGTCCTGCCGGGATCCTTGAAGCACTTCTTGAGTTGAGAGATGTGGAAAACATCATGGACTTTGAGTTGTTCAGGGAGCTCAAGAGCATAAGCAACTTCTCCTCTTCTTCCATGAATTTTGAACGGACCGATGTATCTAGGAGCCAGCTTTCCTTTGATACCAAAACGGTGCGTGCCTCTCATGGGAGTGACACGAAGGTAAAAGAGATCACCAGGGACATACTCCATGTCCGTGTGCTTTCTGTCATAATTGCTCTTCTGGCGACTTTGAGCAATCTTCAGGTTTTCAAGAATGATGTGAACTTTCTCCTCCGCTTGAGTTACAATGTCGGGGCCAAACAATATTCTTTCACCTGCGCCCGACCAACCAATCGGAGTTCTGCATTTGCGACCATAGAGAGCCTCAAATGGTGCCATCTTTAGACTTTTCTGGAAGTTGTTGTTGTAAGAGAATTCAGCATAAGGAAGACATTCTTCCCACTTCATGCCGAAAGAGATAATGCAAGCACGGAGCATATCCTCCAGAATCTGATTGATCCTTTCAACTTGTCCTTGCGACTGAGGGTGGTAGGCTGTGCTGAAGTTTAATTTTGTTCCCGAAGCATTTCGGAAACTTCCCCAGAACTTGGAAGTGAAGATGCTTCCACGGTCTGAACTGATCTCAAGAGGAACTCCATACAGAGAGACAATTCTATTGATATAGAGCTCAGCCAACTGAATTGCAGAAATTGTTTCCTTCACTAGAAAGAAGTGAGCTACTTTGGAAAGCCTGTCAATGGCAACAAAGATTGCATTGTTGCCTTTTTGCGACCTTGGAAAACCAGTGATGAAGTCCATCTCTACTTTCTCCCATTTCCATTCCGGAGGCTTCAATGGTTGTAGAAGACCGGAAGGTTTCTGATGGACAGCTTTAACTCTGCGACAAACATCACACTCCGATACATACTTGGCACAATATCGTTTCAAACCAGGCCACCAATATTGTGTTTTTAAGTCCATGTACATCTTAGTGCTGCCGGGGTGGATAGAAAGAACAGAATCATGCGCCTCCTTGAGAACTTGCTCTCTTAAACCCGGGTATTTCGGAACAAACATCTGGTGTTCAAAGAAAAGAGTGCCTTGGTCGTCTACGTGGAAAGACTCATACTTCGGAAGCTGAATGTTGGAGATGATCTTTTTAGTGTAAGGATCACCAAGTTGAATGGAACGGACCTTTTCTTCCAAGAGAGGTGTTGCTAGAAGGTTCAGAAGATACCCTTGATCCACAATTTCAAGGTTGAGCTTGCGGAATTCCTCGCACAAGAGAGGTTGTTGTTCTTCCACCATGAGGTTGTTGACATAAGCTTTTCGGCTGAGAGCATTGGCCATGACATTGGCTTTGCCCGGAGTGTAGTTGATGGTCAAATCGAAATCATTGATTGTTTCAATCCACCTCCTCTGACGAAGGTTGAGATCAAGCTGTGTGAATATATACTTCAGACTCTTGTGATCAGAAAAGATCTCACAACGGTTGCCAAGCAAGTAATGCCTCCATACTTTCAAAGCAAAGACAACTGCTGCGAGTTCGAGGTCATGTGTAGGATAGTTGATCTCATGCGTCTTCAACTGTCGAGAGGCATAAGCAACAACTTGCTTTTCTTGCATAAGGACCGCACCCAATCCTTGCAATGAAGCATCACAGAAAATATGGAAAGGCTTTGATGTATCTGGATGAACCAAGACTGGTGTGGAAGTGAGCTTCTCTTTGAGTGTTTCAAAGCTTGCTTGACATGCAGGAGTCCAAAGATATTCCTTGCCTTTCTTGAGGAGATCGGTAAGAGGCTTCGCAATCTTTGAGAAATTTTGAACGAAGCGACGGCAGTAACTGGCCAAACCAAGGAAACTCCGGACTTCTTTGACATTTATGGGTGGAAGCTAGTCCATAATTGTCTTAATAGTTTCTGGGTTGACGGCAATGCCCTTGGCAGAGATGACGTGACCAAGGTAGGTGACTTGAGGCAGCCAAAACTCACATTTGGAGAACTTTGCATACAGGCGGTTCTCACGAATCTTGTTTAGGACACACCGAAGGTGTTCTTTATGTACTTCTTTTGACTTAGAATAGAATAGAATGTCATCCAGATAGACCACAACGAACTTGTCAAGATACTCCATGAAAACCGAGTTCATAAGCCTCGAGAAGGTGGCAGGTGCATTGGTGAGACCGAAAGACATGACCGTGTACTCATATAGGCCATAGCGGGTGGTGAAAGCTGTTTTAGGAACATCTTCCTTGCGAATCTTGATTTGATGATATCCACTTCTCAAATCAAGCTTAGAGAATACCACAGCTCCGGCTAGCTGATCGAAGAGATCATTAATCCGCGGAAGGGGATATTTATTCTTGATTGTTTTAGCATTGAGTGCCCGATAGTCAACACAAAGTCTATCAGTCTTGTCTCGCTTCTTCACAAAGATGGTTGGACTACCCCAAGAAGAAGTACTGTGCTGAATGAAACCCAACTTCTCTTGTTCATCCAATTGACGTTTGAGTTCAGCCAACTCAGCAGGACCCATTTTATAAGGCCGCTTGGAAATAGGAGCGGTACCAGGTTCAAGTTCAATGACAAACTCAACCTCACGATCCGGTGGCATACCTGGCAACTCTTCAGGAAAAACATCTGGAAACTCACAGACTACAGGAACACTCTGAATACCTTCCATAGCATCATCATTCAGAGCCGCCAAAGAATAAAGCTGAATTGCAGGAGTCAGACTTGGAGAATAGACTATATGGCCTTCAGGAATTTTCAGAGAAACCGAACGTTCAGCACAATCAATCACAGCTACATTTGCTGTCAACCAATCCATGCCCAAGATAACATCAATATCAGAATTGCCCAGAATAATTAAGGAAGCCAGAAACGAAGAGCCATCAATCTCAATTTGATTGTCACGGCTGATTTTAGAAGCCCTCATGTTTGAACCAGGAGATTGCACCATAAGGCGAGTTGGTAAAGCATCAGAAGGTAACCCATTACTCTCTGGAAACTTGTATGACACGAAAGAATGTGAAGCACCAGAATAAAATAAAACTCATGCAGGAACTGAGTTAACAGAAAGCATACCCATGACAACTCCAGGTGCATGCTCAGCTTGAGCGACGTTGACACAGTTGGCACGAGCAACCGTAGACCCAGGCTTGGTGTTGATGTTGAGAGCCCGAGGTGGAGGTGCACGAATCATAGGAGCACTTGCCGCAGGTCTTGGAGGTGGTGGTGGAAGAGCTTTGTTGTTCATTGGACAATTCCAGTGCTGATGCCCAGTGTTTCCACAAGTATAGCAAGCACTAGGTGGATGTGGAGCAACGTAGCCAGGGACTCCGCTAGGCGCTCCAGGGTAGTTGTGGTTGTAGCCCCTGGGAGCCGTAGTGAAGGAGTTTGGTGGCCTTGGTGCGTAGCTTGACGGTCTTGGTGGAGCAGGGAGCGACGGTGGGGTGTTAGAAACCCAGACGACGCTTAGAAGGAGCTGACATAGCAGAAGAGCTTGCTGTATCACGGCTGTGTTTCTTTGACTCCTCAAACACTTGCCTACTTGCTTCTTCCTGCAGAGCTGTGTGTTGAAGTTCCAGAAAAGATGCCGGCCTTGCATGAGTGATTGCATATTTGATGGAAGCATTGAGGCCTTGCCGAAACCTCTTTTGCTTCTTCTTGTCATCAGAGATCTCATCGCCACCATACCGAGAAAGATTCATGAAATTTCTGATGTAGGTGTTGACATTGTCAGTGGCCTGCTTGAGGTTGAGAAACACTTCCTTCATCCTTTCCATGACAATTTCTGACAGATATTGCTCTTTGAAAGCAGTAGTGAACCGCTCCCAAGTAGGCTGAAAACCAGAAAGATCTGCCTTGAGATAATTTTCCCACCACAGAGCTGCATCTCCCTTCAGAAGGTGAGTAGCACATTTGACCCATTCTTGCTCGGGAACATCCGCAGTCATCAGCAACCTTGACACTTCACGAAGCCAATCATCCGCATCAAGTGGCTGATCAGACACCTCAAATTGGCGTGGGTTGAACTTGAGAAAACTCTTGACGTCTCCTCGCTTGGGAGGTGGAGGTAGCGGAACAAACTCATTCCTCCTCACACTTTCCTCGAAGCGCTGCTGGTTCTGCTGCATAGTGCCCAAAGCATTTGCAATACTTGCCAAAGCAGCCCCAAGTTTAGGTGGTATGTCCTCCTCAGAACGGCGTGGTGGTGCCATCCTGTGATTGATATAAAACACAAGTCAGTACTATAATGGAGAATGATAATAATCCAAAATAGTACCAAAATGGAATTAACCAAGATTAAAGGATGCAATTCACTGAGATGATATTAAAATATCAACAAAGTTCAAGGCAACTAGAAGATATTAAGCATAACGCACACGACTGAACAAGGAGTGTGGTACACAACTAACAAAGAAAAAAAATTCCGCAAATTTTGGCATTAAAATACCACTATATGCGCAAGACCACTTCACGAATCAAGATTAGTAACTCTACTAGTTCAATATACCAGAGCAAATGATAACAGTAGTGGTATGGTCGCGACTCCATCCCGCACTCAAATCATTACTCCGCACATGAATCAGTAAAACACATATCCCAACACCTTCTTCTAAAGATGAACCTGAAGATTGGTAACTACGAAAAAGAACACCCCAACAAGATAACGTCGGATAACAAAGAGTAAGCCAGATCGCATCGGTATACAACGAATCAGAATAGATCGCGTCGGTTTACAAAGGCCTGTCGGTATGGAATGTACCAATAGTTGATAACCAAAAGGCAGATAGTGATAACATTTGGATGCAACAGATAGACAAGGAATTCACACACACACACACACAACCTATGGTACTACGGAACCCAGAACACGTGAATCCTAGTTTAAATTTTTAAGAAGAGGATTGAAAACATTACACTTCCTTACCAGAAAAGGGTGGGTGGGTGGGTAAGAAGAAAAATGGAAGCAGTCCTACTCTCACGTTTTGTTTTTCCCTAGTATACATAACTACCAAAATATTTGCTAGACTGACAATGACCATTTTGGCTGAGACCCTTAAGGGCGGGATGACTCTGATACCAATTGTAACTACCTCGGTGAATTACGCTCTTAGTTACATGCCTAGATGAACGAAAGTGGTTAAAATAGTACGGTGGGGCCCAGGGCCACTCACGGTAGACCTTTCGGCCGTCATAACCACTTTCAGACATCGGAACAAGAACGAGCGGCGTAATCAGCAGGCGAAGGGATCAACTACATACACAAATGGGTATGTATGCAAGCCACATACAACAGTCCTCAGAGCCATTCCATCTAAAAGAAATAGAAATATTGCAACGCCATACGGCAAGATTCAAATGTCCTAGATAGAGATAATAATTTAGGATAGCTCCTCATACATCACACATCAGAGTATCAGGCGGAAGAGGAAAACAAGATCCGAGTACGGATAAGAAGCAAATCGGCATAAGATGCCCCATAAATAAACACATCCCGCCCACAGATCTCACGGATCCCCGTTCCCGGAATCTCTACACCGAATGATCGTTGCCAACATCATCTGTCTCCTCCACCCAGTATCCATCTTGCGGGTACACCTGTCCATCTGAATCAAACAATTTATCGTGTGAGACCCTAGGGGTACTCAGCAAGTCTTTATGCCGCTAAAGGGGACACAACCTGGGGTGACGCAATTGCAGCAAAAGATAAAGTCTAGAAATTCTATAGATACTCGCTAACCTTCCGCCTAACCAAAGATAGACGGAAGTCCGTGAATTAAGAACAACAGTTATAACAGTATAATTAACAGATCCATCCTCCTCCTCGCTTACCAACGAGGAAGCGGACGAACAACCCCCATCATCCGTTGGCAGTTTTATTAACCATTCCATGAGTATTGCACTATTTACTAGTCAAGTACTTAGTCAAATTAAAAGCGGTACTTTAGTTATACTTGTCTATGATCGAGAAATGGTGCTCCAAGTCGTCCATAACCGCGGACACGGCTTTCAGAAAGATTTACCCTGCAGGGGTGCACGAATAGCAACACACACTCGATCAACCTCGGAAAAACCAAATCAAAACCCAACGAGGCATTCACGACAAAGCAATCACAGGATTCAGAAATATTTCAGGGGGCCACCACAATAAGCTACCCGCAACGAAGTTGGCCGGCTCCGAGACGGACCCAGGGTTTGCAACGACGGCTGTAAACGACTGGGAACCCGAAAATGTGACTGGGCTTGTCGATACCGCGAAAACATGGCGCGATCCAAAACAGTACAGGTGCTCCTCGCACAATCTTAAATAAAGCAGTAACATGGCATAAATACAGGATAATAATAAAGCCCCAAACTAATTGTGGCCCCAAGAAATAAGAAGGAATCAAGCTCTGGCTCAGGGGAGTCCATAAGGCCTCCCGATGTGGATAGTGCGAATAGTCAAGGAACATGAATCAAGTACTCAGGGTCCTCCGGGACACAAGTGAGCATGAAAAACCAAATAGCAGATATTGCCCACCGGTGCCTCTTTCATTAGTTATCCCATTACTACTCAGGTTAAGTTGTTTAGGTACCTCGTTATTCATCAGACACTCATATACCCTACACATGCTTTGCTACGACTCGCATGGCTCAAACAACTCCTGTAGTAATGGCTCATGGGATGGAGGAACAAGCTTCGGTGGGGTTTAAAAGTAAAGGCTATGCAGTACTTGGGATTCAATTTAATGCAATCGCGACTCAATGATGCAAGAATAAGATAGAGGCAATAGGTACTGTATGTATGCAAGCATGTGGTAGTGCTTGCCTGGCAGCTTAGTTGAAGCGAGAGATGGATCTGGGTAGTACTCCTGTGATTTCTGATAATTCTCCTGCTGGGCGTCTATTCGAAGAAGAACCAAACAAACACGGGCCAACATAAATAAAGTGCACAAGCATA
Organism: Avena eriantha; assembly: GCA_910589775.1. Taxonomy (NCBI): domain Eukaryota; kingdom Viridiplantae; phylum Streptophyta; class Magnoliopsida; order Poales; family Poaceae; genus Avena; species Avena eriantha. The sequence continues at coordinate 213,341,269 of OU342740.1, forward strand.
TGAATTAAAGTGCGACAAGCAATCAAGCATGCCATGATGAATGATGCACAATTTACATGGCATTAAAGTAGCATGACAAAGGTGAGGTGTGGATACAAGAAATAAAGCCTTTTATTATTTATTTGGTCCCATTTTATTGTCATAAACAGTTCAGATTTGTAAGAATGACATGATGCATGCTTCAATTCAGAACAAGGGCTGCATAGATAGAACGGGCTCGTCGCGCTGATCGATTTAGACATATTATTTGTCACATTTGGATTTGTAGAATTAAAGTTATTAATTTATTAAGAAAAAGGGCATTTTATTGTAATTTTAATCATCTCGAAAATTTAAAGTGTTCAAACAATATTTTGAATGGCATATTTGAATTCCTCACATTTTTCTGATTCCAAAACATATATCATTTGTATTATTTGGATTTGTATTTTAAAAGTTATTTAAAATCTGGTTTGAATTTTGAATTTAAACATTTACTGAAAAAGTTTAATTAAAACAGAAAAACAGAAAACATTTTACACTTCAGGCAAACCTAGCCCAGACGCTGACGGGTGGCCACTGCGGACAGGGGTCACGCGCGCGAGAAAAATCTTTTGCTACCGTGGCTTAGCCAGCCCAGGCGCTGACATGCGGGCCCCACGGTGAGCAGGTCCCACGTGACAGCGAGGGGGCATGGGTGAACCACGTCGCGCAGCGGGGAAGGAGTGTGGGTTGAGGGCCTAGGATGCTGGGGGGTTTTCTGCAAGTTGCCAGGCGGCTGACAGGTGGGGGCACTGGGGCTGCTAGGGACCTGGGCGTGATCGACAAAAGCGCGGGGGTTCTTTTTGCAAAACAGCCGCGCGAGCTCTGACTGAACCTGGCATTGTTCTCTGAATCTCGACGACGACTGATGACGGCGAGATTTTCCGGCGAGGGTGGCGTAGCTTCCGCGGCAAGATAGCTCTGGCCGCCAAAACGGAAATTGCAGAGGAAGGCTTCGGCTACCTATCTCGTTTAGGAAGGGTCGGCGGCGGCGGGCTGTGCCGGACGGGGCACGTCGGGGAACAAAGGGGGGGAGCGCCAGGCTGGGTCTGCGCGTCGGCGGGACGGCGGGGCACCTCATCGGCGGGGGCCAATTACGGGCGGTGCTAGGCACGCGTAGTGGGGGGGAACCGGGAGGGAACGAGGGGGCTCACCTTGATCGATTCCCACCGGAATCGAGGCAGGAGGTGGTCGGAGCGGAGGGGGACGGCGGGGCTACTGCGGTGGTGCACGGCTCGCTGGCGAGGGGCAGCGTCGAGTGGTCCTGGGTCGACTGAGCAGGCTGGAGCGACTCCTCGTTCTGCGGCGGGGCCCCCCGACGAGTTCTCGGACACCAGCTTGGACGGCACCGGCGGCGCGGGGCACTGTCTGGCGGCGGCGTGGTACGGTGGAGAAGGGGAAGGGAGAACGGGGACGGCAGCTAGGGTTCACAGCACAGCGCGAGAGGATAAGGGCGGGGCGGATCACGTGCTCGGCGTGCCTGCTGACGCGGATGACCGCGGGGGGATGGCCACCTGCTCCTCTCCGTCACAGCAGAGGAGAGAGGAGGGCGAGACGGCGTCATACGGAGGGAGAAGAGGAATAGGGCGAGGCGACGGCGCTGGAGCGGTACGGGCTGGGGAGGCCGGCTGGGGGAAGTGGGCTGGGAGATGGGCCGCGAACAGGCGAGGGCTGCTGCACTGGGCTGCAGGTAAGGTTTTTCTCTTTTTATTTCTTTTTGTTTTATTATTTTTTTTGACTTTTATTTTGATTTGTTGCAGATTTAAACAAGCCCAAGAAATATTCTTTTTAGAAGTTTTTGCATATTTTGAATAATGGAACAGGGCTAGCTAGGGATTGAGGAGAGGGCTTGGATTTAGGCTAATATGAGGTGAAAAAGTAATTAAGAAAAAGAGAAGGAAAAAGCTTATGGGAAAGAGGCCTCACTTGCATAATGAATGGAAAAGAATAAAATGGTGTAGATGAGGATATGGAGATGGTGGAGAGATATGTAGATGATCCCACAAAGAATGGACCACTAAAACAAAGGAAAACCAATGGGACAAGGGTGGTGATGATGGTTGCATGGCCCATGCAAAAATAATAAATGCCATGATTGATTTTGTGAAAGCAATAATATTAATATGGCATTATTCTTATGCATTCACAAGAAGTGGAATAAGGGCCAATAAAAGGAAATATAGAATTTGATCCATCCTATCTCCCATGAGCTAGATCAATACCAAAAGAAAATAAAAGCCCATTGTAATTGGAATGGTGGAATTATAAGGTGGTGAAAAGAAAGGTGATGGAGTTGAATAAAAGATATGCCCCCAACTCAACTTGGGCATTAAACAATATATCAATAACCAAATACAATATCAAGAGGCAAATACAATTAATAATGCATATGAGAGAAGAACCAATGAAAGAGGGTTTTATATGATGCTCAAATGCAAGGTGGCATGATGACATGAGCATGATATAATTATGATGCAACAATTATATATAGGAAGTAGCCAATATCTTACTAGACCAAGTAGCATTACAATTGTTAGACAATTGGGATGCTACACTCAAGATATTGTCGAGTGTGGCCTTCCCTTTATGACCGTTTTTCAAGTGATTCTTCAGAGAAGTGACTTGACTTGAGCCTTGAGCTCTTTAATTTCCTCAACATGGTTAGTGTGAACAAAAATACTAGAGGAAGTGGATTAGAGCAACAAGGGATGGAAATTAATTCATCACAAGATGTATCAATGGCATGAGTGGATGAATTACAAGGACTAGCACATGGCAATATGATATTTTGAGTAGAAGTAGTGCTAATGTCCACATGAGGCTCATTAGATGTTACCTTTGACATAATAGCCTCATGAGCTAATTTTAGCCTATCATGGGAGGCTAGAAGATCCCCATGAGAGCTTGATAGATTACCATGACTTTCTTCCAAGATCCCATACTTGCTAGTTAGCAAAGCAACTTGAGTGTTTAGCTCAACATTCTCCTTCAAAATAGATGTTTCACAAGAAATAGAGTTAGTAGCACAAGCATCATAATTAATTGCAAGAGGTGAGGGCAACTTCGAAAGATCTTTTGAGTAAGAGGCTTTAAGTTGCTCATGTGACTCGGTGAGTTTGATGAGCTCACCCTTGATGACCCTAGAGCCATTTTTGAGGTGCTCAAAATCCTCAAGAAGTTTAGCATAAGCAACTTGAAGCTCATCATTTTTACTTTTGAGACCACTAGCCACCTAAGGACCTATATCATGACATTCCTTCACTCTAGACAACTCTAGAGAAAAAGTCTCCTCAAGAGATTCCTTAGAGCTTCATTCAGATGTGCAATATGATTAGCATACTCACGCTCAAGGCTAATCATTTTAGCAATGGTGTTCTCATGCTCCTCAATTTGTGCTTCTAACTTATCAATATGTTCTTTACTCTTAATAGCAAACTCCAAGATTTCAATGAAGTTAGAGCAAGAAATATTATCCTTAATAAGAGCATGATAAACCATCTCACCCTTTTCATATAAATCATCAACATTAATCTCGTTTTCCTCATTATCCTCATCCTCATCATCACAAGAGGTATTGGGTTCCAAAGTAGGAGTTACCTTTGAATCCTGAGCCATAAGGCATAGGTGGGAACCATGAGATGATGATGATGAAGAATTACTTGAAGCTCCATTCAAATTCATGTCTTTACCAATATAATATTTTCCTCTACATTGTTAGACACACAACAACTAGAGGAAATAGAAGCATTTATATTATGACAACAAGGTAAAGAGAGCATATCATCATGTGATCTATTGAGGAAATTTATACATGATATGCAAGGACTATCAACACTAGCATGTAAATCATACATAGTGCTAGACGTGTTTAAGTCCAAAGATGAAGCATTGCAATGAGATAGAGATGAAGGATCATCAAGAGTAAGCTTACTATCACCATTGCAATATTCATCACCACTCACCATATCATTACCTTGTGTCTTGCCACACTTTGGTGAAGTGGAAGAAGATGAGAACTCATCACGGCCGGAAGTGGAAGCAATACAATCATCCTCAATAATATTGGACACATCATATTTATGTTGAAGGTTTGTCCATAACTCATGAGCGCTCCAAAAAGATATGATTGAAGAAGTAACTACAAAGCTCAAAGCATTAACAAGCACATTAGAAGCTTGAGCATCGAGATATAAGTTTTTCTCATCCTCACAAGATAGATTTTCGAAATCCATAGGAGGAGAAAAACCTATATCTAAAGTACGCTCCAAATTTGGGTCCATGTCCCGAAAATGAATAAGCATGCGAGTTTTCCAGATATCATAATTTGTGCCATCGAATATAAACATTTCATTGTGCACAAATCCCCTAGCCGACATCTTTACTCTCAAGGTGGTGAAGCCTAAAATGAGAGACCGGGCTCTGATACCAATTGAAAGGATATAGATGCCGCCTAGAGGGGGGGTGAATAGGCGGTTTAATTTTTTTTCCGAGAGTGGCTCAACAAAGGCGGAAATAAACTAGCGTTTACTTTGGTAAGCACAAAACCTAGAACAACTAGGGTTTACCTATTTGCACCAACAACTTATGCTAAGCAAGACAAGCAACTACGTGATAGCTAGATATGTACTTCAAGCACGAAGGCTATCACAAAGTAAAGTGCATAAGTAAGAGCTCGGATATAGAGATAACCGAGGCACGCGGAGACGACGATATTTTACCGAGTTCCTCCCAACCTGGAGTACGTCTCATTTGGAGAGGGGGTGGTATCAAACAACCAACGCCACAAAAGGCCTCCCTTGTTCTCCTGTGAATCTCACCCCAACGGGATCGATCCACACTTCCACTATTGGTGCACTTGTCGGTGGCAATCCGGAACCTCTCACAAGGTTGGGGCTCTTCTCCAGAAGTCAATTGGAGGCTCCCAACAAAAAAGCTTGGGGAAAGCTCCACAACTTAATTGGAGGCCCCAAGAAATCCACAAACCTGCAAAACCACCAAACCGTCTCGGGTTCCAATGAACCCAAGAGTAAAAAGCTTCTCACCTTTCACCCAATCGAATCCTCACCGAGAACTCAAACCGATGCACCAATTGCAATGGCAAGAATACACAAAGTGCTCAAGTCCTTCTCTCCCAAATTCCACCAAAGCTACAAAAGCTTATGGGGGAATAAGAGAGGAAGAACAATGGAGGAAATCCACAAAAGACTCCAAGATTTAGATCCCAAGATGTTCCCCTCACTTAGAGGAGAGATTGATTTGTGGGGTTGTAGATCTAGATCTCCTCTTTCAAATCTCTCAAGAATATGCAAGAATCAATGGAGGAATTGAGAGATAGCAAGCTCAAGAAGGTCAGCAATGGAGGGGAGAACTTGCAAGGAAAGTTGGGGAACCATTGGGGAAGAAGGGCCCGTTAAATAGGCCCTAGAAATCCAACCGTTAGGCCCAGGAATCGCCCGGTCTGGAGTCTCCGGTGTACCCAGGCCAAACAGGGTCAAACTAGGGGACAATCTGTACGCGGTCCGGAGATAGACCGGAGATTTAGTTCGGAGTCTCCGGTCTTACAAACACTGGCAGACAGACCAATACGAAAACAACCATAACGTTTGCATCTGGACTCCGATTTTGATGATCTTGGGCTCGTTTTAAAGAGGACAATAAGCTATACAAGATCATATGGAAAAACATCATATTACAGCCAGGGAGGATAGAACCAAATGACGAGGTTTGACCCCTCTCAAAAAGACGAACCGATAAAACCTCCAACATCGAAAACGCAATAGAGAATGCATATGGAATCCGTTTTCGGTGAACTTGGGCTTGTCATGAAGATTAACACAAGCTCTAAATCCTCTCATGGATAATAACCAAATAATGGAAGGTTTTACCAATATATAAAAGACAAACCGGTAAAACCTCCAATATCGAAAATGCAATAGAGAATATATATGAAATCTGTTTTTGATGAACTAGAGCGTGTTATGAATATTACCACAAGCTCAAGAACCTCACATGGATAAGATCCAAATAACAATCAAGAAAGATTATGCCAAGTATGCAACGGTTTGAGCTGTCACGAAGGATATGATCAAGTTACTCACTCGAGAGCCCCGCTTGATAGTATGGCTATCTATCCTATAAACCAGTCTCCCCAACTAACACCATGAGACCGGTAAGAAAGAAACCCTATCAAGAACATACCTTTGCCTTGAGCATATTCCACTTGAGCTTGACGATAGCAATTCACCTTTCTTGATTGCACTAGCTTGGTGAAGACTTGCAAATTGCTCTCCCATACTCGACTATGGTAGAGCTTCTCTCTTGGACATATCATCTTTCCATATCCATGATAACCATAGGATGGCAAGCTTCAAGCAAATCATCTCTCCGAGATGGCACATCTTGAACTTGCACATCATTTCTTCTTTCTTCATTATGTTGGTGTCTTGAAGGTACATAAGATATATCACTGCAACTTTATTCTTCAAGACACACTTGCTATAGGATCAACTCTCATTTGACCAATCTCCCGATCACTCATTCAAACCTTGGTCAACACTTAATTTTCTTCACTTTCTTCTTGTCCCAACATTGAAGCCAGCATATGGTTCAAGAATTGCCTATGGACAAATCCTACAGGTAAAACTCAATGCAAACATAAGTCCATAAAGATTGTCGTTAATTACCAAAACCACACATGGGGGCACACATGCACTTTCAATCTCCCCCATTTTAGTAATTGATGACAATCCCTTTGAGAGGGTTTATATAAGGAATTAACTAAACAAAACTTTGTGCTAACATCAAATACTACATAAGTATGTGATGTTAGTACAACCACAATATCGAGCAAACTCCCCCACAATCTATGCACATGTGGATGAACTTGAATTTCATTGCATATATTGCCAACCATTACCGGTGGTGGAGTTTCCTTGATATATTCAACATGCAAAGCAACACGCTAAGATGCAAATCACATGAGGAAAATCTTTAAGTACAAAACTCAAAACACAAAACCAAATTAGCTTAAAACCCTCTAAAACTTCTCCCCCATTGGCATCGATTGCCGAAATGGGTGAAAAACTTTAGAAGGCCAATTTAGTGAGAGTTCCTCCATATGGTGTGCATTTCTCATAATATGAGTGGAATCAAATGCACGTATCCAATGACGAATATCATGAGGAAATCAAACTAAACTGAGGATCCAAAGATTGCAAAGAAATAAAATGGTGAAGAAGCATCAACGAATGAAGCAAGCAATCAAAAGATCGAAAGAAGCACTTCACAAAAGGAAGATAACAAAAAAGATAGATATTATGACAAGGTTGAAAAGAGAATGATCTAAATAATATGAGGAGACTCCCTATGGTTTGTGCACAACTTATAATTTGCGTTTGAATACAATATGCACAAACATGGCATCCTCTTTCCCTCTACATCATTTAAACCACGAACACGAGCAACTGAGAAGATATTATGATGAGAGAACAACTCCCCATAATCAAACAAAACACCAAACAAGAACAAGAACGAAAATATGTGTTATTAGATAGATTAGGAAAGCTCCCCAAGGTTTATGCACCAAATATAATAATTGCTTTGAATGCAAAGTGCATAAACATGGTATCCTTGCTCCCCCAAACTTACATAACAACACAAAGGCATGAGAGATCAACTTTCTTAACACCAATGAGTGCCAAAAGATGCAAATAAAAAGGTCAAGCACTCAAAGCAAAACATTTGGAGCCACCAAAGAATAAAAAGGGGAACAAGGTGTAGACTCCAAAGCAAAAGGATATCAACTAGAGATTCATCCATAATTATGTGTATAACTTTCTAGGTAGACAACAATCACCAAGATATACATCCACAAAAAAACATGTACACACAAAATGGATACTCAAGAATGAACAAGATATCCAAAATAAAGTCATAGATAATACTAGTAAGATTTTTGCTAGAAAGCATGGACAAAGGCTCAAATTTATCTTATTGATCATCAATGACCTTCAAACACCAACGAATACATCACAACTATCATAAGGGAACAAGAGATAGTTGGAATGCATTGGAAAAAGCAACAAGTATCATAAAGAACAAATAAACCTTGCAAATTCATCCATATTGCACATGAGAGAAATTGAGAAAATGATTGGCAATAGAATTGCTAGATTGGCATATGTGGGATTGGTGAATCATAAACATGAATTTTATATACCCCCCAAAATATGCATTCATCTTAACTTACTCATATAACAATAAGGATGATACAATAAATTTTTGCAAGAACCACAATAAAAGTAACTGAAGGAAATCATGCCATGATGCAATCACAAAGGTTGAATGCTAGAAAAGTATGCACTAGAGGGATACTTGTTACCGAGATACCGTTGATAGGATGAAATAGATATGAGTTTGTTGGTTATCCTAGATTTACTCCAATTATCATTTAGTCCCCACATCCTCTTATTATTGAGACAAGCATCCAATGTATCTCAAGTGTACCTAAAACACATTCAAGTACACAATGGTCCCAAAACTCATTGGGTCCAAAGTAATTAGATACACTACAATACATATGAGAGACTCCACATAAATATGTGCATATTGATATGAAATTGAATTTCATGCACATCTTAGCCGATAGGATTTGGTGGAGAATCCCCTATATATTGGATCAAGAAAGAAAGCATGCCATAATATAGAACATGTAGTAAATATGCATGCACAAGATTTCAAGAACCAAAAAGAACGAGATACAATTTGAAAAAAAACACCAAGTAAACCAAGAAGTCGCACACAAGAGTGTGACACGACAAAAGGGTGTCCAAATTGTATCAAAGAGCCAAATCAACACATGAAAGGACACAAATTCAACAAATGAACAAGGCAACAGCCAAAGAGCAAAAGATAGACAAAAACACCAATGCTCAAGGATTTATCTCATCCAAAGGGATTAAACAAGTAACAAGGAATAAGACCCAACCAACTCCCAAAAAGCAAGGTTCCAACAAACAAACCAAACTCTCTACACTTTTCATGATGGCACAAAGTACCAAAAGAAAAGATCAAACTTCCAAGCACATAAAACATGTTATGGAACAAAACAAGAAGCATACATATGAGTGTTCTAGATAATATAGGAGAGCTCCCCCATGGATAGTGCATTATGTAGGATTTTTCTTTTGAATGCAAAATGCATACAAATGGGATCATCGCTAGTACCTACATTAAATAAAACACACGCGGATACAAAAAATAAGAAGATCAACAAGAGGCAAGGAAAGCTTGGGAGAAAACACAAAACATTTTGTTGGCAAGAGGTAGAACAAAATTTAAGCAAAAGCCAAAATGAATATAATCAATAAATTCTACCATATATGGAGTACCACTTGTCCAATGACAAGAATTATGGGGAAAAATTTCCCAAGGTAGTTTTCAAGGATATCATGATCATATTCACAACAATAAGCATATGATGAAATATAAAAATTAAGCTTGATGCTTAGATAGAGATTCTTGATAGCTCCAAATAGTCACACAATCATATAAGATTAAAGTAACTTGAAGCAAATGGTTTCCATGGAGGATATGGATGTCCAAATATGGGGATACACATACCAATAAAACTCTCACAAACAAGATCCAAAAGATGAGCAATAAAATCAATCCAAGGGAATTGGAACTTGTTTGAGCTAAATGTGCCACTTAGGAGCTAGATAATTATCAATATCAATTCTAAGGGACACTACCTCAAATGTCCACATTTCCTAGGTTTGTAATATGCACAAAGCGTATGAATCCCCCATAATGTGATAAACCAAGAATACTCAACAAGAGGTAAAAACATCCAAATAGAGATGATTAATGAACATTATGGAACTTGATTTTTTCATGAGAAAGACATACCACATAGAGACTATATAAATTTGCAATATACATACTAAGTGGTATTCCTCATGTACACACATTTTAGGATTGTGGAATGCCCAAGCATAACGCTCCCCCAAAATGGGATAGTCCATTAATCTCTCACAGGAGCCAAGAAAGATACCAAATAAATTCAACAAAGGCTCCAACCCAAGAGACACAAATACATGGTGTGACAACCAACATACACAAGTATACTTGATAACTCAATATAAGTACGATGGAAGCACAACATGTACAAACACATACAAAGGTACAAAACCAACACATGCATAAGGGATCAAGTAACTTTCAATGTAAATGAGTTAATTGCATGTTACCGCAAGGAGGGACATTGGATATATGATAGAAGCATGATAGTCCAAATGGATTGACTTGAGAAGAATAAATGATGAAGATCCCTCAATTCTTCATAATGTAACCAAGTCTCCAATGCCCTCCAACAATACCTATTGATTAATTTTTTGCTTGTTGGTCCCCAACCAAGTTGGGTCCTAAGAGGTTAGTCACAATAGGCTTGGTAACCCAGATGGTTCTTTTCATGATCCCACATTGAGCACCAACAAATTTGGCAAACACATTACCAACCTCATCCTTACAAAGAGAATAAGCATCATCAATAATGATAGGGTTGGATGAGGAGATACCAATAGTGCATGAGGAAGAAATGTGCCCCTTCTCACGGCATATGTAGCAAGTTCTTCTCTTGCCATCTTTCTTCTTAGGTGAAGCCACAACTCGAGGAAGAGCTTGAGTAGTCCTCTTAGAAAGAGGCCCATCACTATCTTGAGGTACAGCTTGAGACCGCTTCCCTTGTTGCTTCACACTAAGAGGCTTCTTCTTCAATGGGCAAGATCTAACATGATGCCCTTCTTCCTTGCACTTCAAGAAAACAATGTTGGACGGATTCTTGACTTGATATTGGCCATTATTCTTGTTTCCCTTGTGCTTCAGCTTGATAGTGGACTTGTTCTTGACATTGGAGTTGTATCCAAGCCCACTCTTGTCATTGGGGAATTTTTGCATACTCAATGTAACTACCTCGGTGAATTACGCTCTTAGTTACATGCCTGGATGAACGAAAGTGGTTAAAATACTACGGTGGGGCCCAGGGCCACTCACGGTAGACCTTTCGGCCGTCCTAACCACTTTCAGACATCGGAACAAGAACGAGCGGCGTAATCGGCAGGCGAAGGGATCAACTACATACACAAATGGGTATGTATGCAAGCCACATACAACAGTCCTCAGAGCCATTCCATCTAAAAGAAATAGAAATATTGCAACGCCATACGGCAAGATTCAAATGTCCTAGATAGAGATAATAATTTAGGATAGCTCCTCATACATCACACATCAGAGTATCAGGCGGAAGAGGAAAAAAAGATCCGAGTACGGATAAGAAGCAAATCAGCATAAGATGCCCCATAAATAAACACATCCCGCCCACAGATCTCACGGATCCCCGTTCCCGGAATCTCTACACCGAATGATCGTTGCCAACATCATCTGTCTCCTCCACCCATTCAAACCTCACTTGACCAATCTCCGGATCAACTCTCACTTCACCAATCTCCGGATCACTCATTCAAACCTTGGTCAGCACTTAATTTTCTTCACTTTCTTCTTCTCCCAACATTGAAGCCAACATATGGTTCAAGCATTGCCTATGGACAAATCCTACAAGTAAAACTCAATGCAAACATAAGTTTATAAAGATTGTCGTTAATTACCAAAACCACACATGGAGGGCACACATGCACTTGCACTATGGAGCTCCTACATGTACCTGCAAGTGGATGAACAAGGGACAAGGATGCAATTGTGTGAAATAAATAGCTATGAAAAATTCTGCTTCTTTGGAATAATAGGTTGACAACAGGCTTTCTACTTATACCTGAAGAGCTAAGGTAGGTCTACACAAATTCTTCCATTCATCAGGATCTGTTCCAGTAGGACCGTAGGAGTAGTAAGAAACGAGCAATACAAAAGTGTGACGGGCCCGTGCTTCCTCAGAGTACGAGAACCTGCGACTTGCCCACCTGCTCGTAGGCACCGCGGCTTGGATGGTGGACGCAATGTGCGGCGTGGCGTTTCCCAGCCTGGCGCCGCCTTGGGAGGGCACCATCCTGATGGACAGTGGCTCGACCGTCTCCACTCTCTCTGATGCGGCTGTAACTAAACAGACAGATGAATTATCTACATAGAGATCATTCTAAGTTTGCATTCTGACTTGTACAGATCATTCCTATATCACCATGACCATTCCAGTCGAATTGCAGCTGCTTCAGAATTTCGTGTGTGGATCATCATCTTTAAGATCAGTCATTTACACCATGATGTCGAGACTTTCGACATGTTACTGCTCATGTTCAGAGCTCTAGCGACCAAATCGTAAGCAAGTGCAAATAATCTAATCGAATTCGTTCAGAGTTCTGAACTGTATATATCTCAGCTTTGGCATCAACCAAGTTGTAGTTCAGAGTCCAGTACCAATTGCGTACCCAAATCAAGTTGATGGATAAGTTGATGTGCAAATATAGATTTGCTCATGTCAGAAATCATTTGGAGGGTTGCAAACTTCAGGTTGCATTGGAAACTGCTTTAGCTTGTATCCATCAAGATGTCGGGCCTACATCTCGTTCCCAGTGTTCTGAAATATGGCCTCGACGAACTCATGTAGGTTGAGCCTGACCACTGGCGTCCCCAGCTGGGGGCGCAACGCCCACTATCCTAGCATATCAACTTCCCAATGTTGCAGGTGTCGACGAGCTTCAGAGGACACGTTGTTCAGTTCAGAAAAAGACGGATGTTTTTCTATGAGGGTCTGGCGCCTGACGGTGGCTCTGCTATAATACAACAGAATTAGAATCTTATAAAGCATACTCTACATAAAATTTATATTTTCACAAAGGCCATAAAATTTCTACAGTAATTTGTCCCCAAATTTTAACATTAATGCATAGAACACGGGATTCAAATTCGTTGTGGAATATGACTAAAATTACATTCAAATTTCAAACAAAACATATTTCTGACTGTAACAACCAAACTAACCAAAGCCATGAGGAAACATATAGGCGTTTGTGTGGTATAAATTATATTATTGTATTGTCAAGATTATAAGCATATTTTATTTTAGTTCCATTGCAACGCACGGGCACTTTGCTAGTAATAAACTAAAAGAAGATGAAAATCGGTACTTAAAGTTCCATTGTATAGAGGATGGTACTTCCAAAAGTATTAAAGGCACTTTGCTAGTAATAAACTAAACGAAGATGAAAATCGGTACTTAAAGTTCCATTGTATAGAGGATGGTACTTCCAAAAGTATTAATGGTTACATTGTGTAGTGGATGGTTTTAAATCTCCTGAAAAAAAATATAAGAAGATGAAAATCGCCACTTAAAGTTATATTGTATAGAGGAATGCACCGGCAAAAAATAATGCTTACATTGTGCAGATGATGGTTAAAATCTCCCGAACTAGCTAAAAGATGATAAAAATCTCCACTAAAAGTTCCCTTCTACAGAGGATGGCAGTAAAACAAAATTGTTACATTCTCTAGAGGATGGTTCTAGTCCCCTAACATTCTACAGAGGGTTTATAAATCATTCTACATAGATAACATTCTATAAAGGATGGCACGGGGAAAACTCTGTCGCCTGAAACTCTCTCACAACTCACGGACTTGGAGATGGATTCAGGAGGCAGAATATTAACAAACACAGAGTTTTGTGTTGCATAAACTTTCGCAGCATTTTCTGTTGTATATTTCGCTCTTATTGGAAGGTATAGGAAAACGTGGAGCTCCATGATCCGTAATGGTCGCGCCATCCCACGAGCAGATACGTGCGCCCAACAGACTCGGTCCTCGATCGTTGCAAGCTACGACCAGGACAGCTATAGCTAGCTACGACTCTAACTGACAGAGATCAGACTGTTGCCGAAAACAGTCTGATATGCTATAGTACACAAAATTCAGAAAAAATGAACTGACGCCTAACTGAAGATTCAGGGCTTATGCTAACAATCTCCCCCTAATCCCTGACATCTTCATTTTATTGCTACTAGCCCAACCTTGCTCCGCAGCTCCTAGAACTTGACGCGGCCCAAAGGCTTTGTCAGAATATCAGCAAGCTGTGAGTTGGTGCTGATGAACTCAACAAGGATCTGCTTATTGTCCACACACTCCCGGATAAAGTGATAGCGGAGATCAATGTGCTTACTCCTGTCGTGAAACACCGGATTTTTTACAAGAGAGATAGCAGATTGGTTGTCCACCATCAGCTTCGTCACAGTGGGTTCTTCCCTGATGAGTTCTCCGAGTAATCTGGCAAGCCAAATCCCTTGACACGCCCCCGTGGTAGCAGCCATGTACTCTGCCTCATAGGACGAGAGGGCCACCACCTTCTGCTTTGCCGAGAACCAGCTGACAGGACGATCCCCGTAGAAGAACAAGAAGCCCGTCGTGCTTCTGCGTGTGTCGATGTCCCCGGCCAGGTCACTATCACTGAAACCCTTCAGTTCAGCGACAGCACCAGTACCTCTGCTGTAATGGCATCCATGGTCCATCGTCCCCGCCACATAGCGGAGAATGTGCTTCACGGCACCACAGTGCTCCTCTGTCGGTCGCTCCATGAACCTGCTCACATAACCCACCGCGTACGCGATGTCAGGGCATGTGTGAACCAGGTATCGCAGGCTGCCGACAACGCTTCTGTACATCGTTGCGTCAACAAGAGGTGCAGTGCTGGTCTTGCTCATCTTCAGTCTGGCCTCCATGGGTGCGAGATAGATGTTGCAACCCGTCATCCCCGCTTTCTCCAGTATGGACTTGGCATAGGCAGACTGTGCGAGCGTGATGCCGCTCGTGCTCTGGCACACCTCAATGCCTAGATAGTAACTGAGCAGGCCAAGATCGCTCATCCGAAATGCACCCTTCATCTCGGTCTTGAATCGCTCGATCTCCGTGCTGTCAGATCCGATGATCACCAGGTCGTCAACATAGACTCCCACGATCAACTTGTCACGCATGTAGATGGCGTGCTCGGAGTTGCTGCGCTGAAACCCAAGCTTCACCATGGTGGCATCAAGCTTAGTGTTCCAGGCTCTTGGGGCTTAGCGAAGTCCATACAGAGCCTTTCGGAGGCGCAGAACCTTCTCCTCCTTACCCGTGACGACAAATTCGGGGGCTGCGATACATAAACCTCCTCTTGCAAATCTCCGTTCAGAAATGCCGATTTCACATCCATATGGTGAACCTCCCAGTTCTTGTCCGCAGCCAGAGCAAGCAGCAACCGGACAGTCTCGATACGGGCGACAGGCGCAAAATCTTCCTCATAATCGATGCCCTGTCTCTAGACATACCCCTTTGCAACGACGCGTGCCTTGTGTTTGACAACGAGGCCATGCTCGTCTTGCTTTGCCTTGAATACCCATTTGAGGCCAATGGGTCGATGCCCGCGAGGAAGATCGACCATCTCCCATGTTCCATTGTCTTCAATGGACGTCATCTCCTCCAGCATTGCCCGTCGCCAGCATGATTCCCTTTCTGCTTCCAAGACGTTGCTAGGTTCCTCTACGGAGTGAAGAACATGCGTTTTGTAAGCCCTGCTCCCGTGGCGTCAGGGCCAAGCGGGTCGGCGACTCGACGGTACCGATGTGGCAGATCCTCGTTATCCGCATCGTCGAAGAGCTCAGGATCAGCAGCTATCGGTGGCGTGGCATACACCACTGGCTCTGCTCCAGGCGGGACTGATTTAGGGACAGGAGCAGATCGCGCCGGGGAGATCTCCTCTGTCTCTGAGGCAGCCGTAGGTGGTGTTGCAGGTGATGCTGGCGTGGTGACCGCTGCGGTTGGCGCAGTTGGAGATGCCGGTGTAGGCGCCTCACCTCCAGCGTCGTACATGTTGTACTCGACGGTGAGTTTGCTGGATCTGTCGAAGTGTGAGACGGTGGACCAGTCCTAGGCCCTTCCTTCCTCGAACACGACATCGCGAGACACCACGATGCGCTTGGCCACATGATTGTACAACCTGTATGCCTTGCTCCCTGGCTCGTAGCCGAGGAACACCGTCGGCGTGCTGTGGTCATCCAGCTTGCTCTGGTTCAGACGCGTCGTCTTTACGTGCGCCCTGCAACCAAACATGCGCAGGAAGTGGACGTCAGGCTTGTGCCCGTGCCAGGCCTCGTACGTGGTGCGCCCGTCCACGCTGCGGGTGAACGAGCGATTGAGGAGGAAGGTGGCCGTCGTGATGGCCTCCCCCCAGAACACCGCCGGCACGCCCATCCCTTTGAGCATGCTGCGTGCCATGCCAATGATCGTCTGGTTGTGCCGCTCCACCACACCATTTTGCTGCGGCGAGTAGGGAGCGGTGAGGTGTCGGGCTGTCCGTCGATCGGCGCAGAACACGAAGAAGTCCTTGGAGGTGAACTCCCCCCACGATCTGTGCGCAGGACACGGAGCCGCTTGCTAGACTCCATCTCTGCGGCTGCAGTAAACCGCTGGAGCGCGTTGGCTGCCTCGTCCTTAGTGCTCAGCAGCGTGATCCACATCATCCTGCTGTAGTCATCAACAACCAGCAAGAAATAGCGTTTACCACTGGGCGTCGGAGGTGTGATGGGGCCGCAGAGATCGTCGTGGACTAGGTCCAGGGCAGTGGTACCTCTGAACTTCGCCACCTGGGGAAACGGCGCTCTTCTCTGCTTTCCGGCGAGGCATGCGTCGCAGATCTCGTTGGGGCAGAAGATCCGTGGCAACCCGTGCACCATGGCCTTGCTTGCCATCCGCTCCAGTCCTTGGAAATGCTGGTGGCCAAGCCGGGCATGCCACAACCATGTCGCTTCGCCCGTGCGCGCCAGCATGCACGCCGGCCGCACGATCTGGAGGCGCGTCGGGTACAGGCGGTTGCGTGCCCGCGGCACGCTGACGATCACCAGTTGCAGCCTATCGCGCACGGTCATGTGCCCGTCCTTGACGTGAGTGGGGCATCCAATTTCATCGAGCTGGCCTATGCGGACCACACTGCGCTGGAGCCTGGGAATCCAATACACATTGGTCAGCGCGTGATGGTGCCCTCCAGTAGCACCGAAGAGGACCGTGCCCCGCCCGTGTATCTCAACGAGCGAGCCGTCGCCAAACTTGACACGGCCTGTGATCTTGCCGTCGAGTTCGGAGAAGATAGTGGCGTCGCCTGTCATATGGTTTGATGCGCCGCTATCAGGGAACCACACCGCATCGACGGCCTTCGTGCCCTGACGGAGCTCGACGTGCGCGCATTCTTCATTCATGTAGACGTCATGCGCTCCGACGGCGTCACCCAGGTTGCCGGGCTCGCTCACCGCCATCAGCATGGCGGGGTCAGCATCGTCTTTGCCTTGCACGAGGTGCGCCTGGGCCTCCTCGTCCCTCTTCTTCTTTCGACACTCGCATGCCCAATGCCCCTTCTTCTTGTAGTACCGGCACTTGTCATCCTTGGACGCGCCGCCGCCGCGGGCGCCGTCCTCACGGCCGCTGGGGCGGTCCTTCCTCTCCCTGCCGCCAGACCCAGATCCAACCGATCCAGGTGTGCGGCCAGCACTCCGTGCCCGCCACTCCTCCTCCGTGAGGAGCAACCGACCACCGGATTCCTGCTCCGGCTCGCCGCGGCCCTCAGAAGCCGCCAAGCGCCCGCTCAACTCCTCGATCGACAGATCCTTCAGGTTGAGGAGGGTTTCAATTGAGCACGCCATATGCGCATACCTGGGCGGCACTACCCGCAGAATCTTGGAGACCGCGTCGAGCTCGGTGGTGGAATCACCAAGGCCCTGGAGCTCGGTGACGAGGCTCGAGATGCGGAGGGAGAAGTCTTCCACGTTCTCGCCGGTCCTGAACACCAGGTTGTCGAACTCCTTGCGTAGCTTCTTTGGCCACGCCTCACGGACGCGATCGACGCCGACACGCATTGTTTTGATAGTGTTCCATGCGGTCTTGGCGTTATCCTTGGCGGCGAGGAGTTGGACCATCTCCGGCGGCACCAACGAAAGGATGGCTCCGAGCGCCTCCCTCTCGACGCGCCCCAGCGCATCGTCCTCCTCGACGGCCTCCCAGAGACCGGTAGCCTGCATCTTCACGCGCATCAGAATGGCCCACTCCGTGTAGTTGGTCTTTGTGAG
This sequence comes from Avena eriantha, assembly GCA_910589775.1. Classification (NCBI taxonomy): domain Eukaryota; kingdom Viridiplantae; phylum Streptophyta; class Magnoliopsida; order Poales; family Poaceae; genus Avena; species Avena eriantha. The sequence goes on from OU342740.1 coordinate 213,359,376, forward strand.
CGTGGGCCAGGACATGCCGCCGCCGGCGCCGCCCTCCCGCACGATCGTCTCCCGCACCACGATCTCGCCTCGCCTCGCCCTGCTCCGTCCGCGGCTCTCCGAGCACGCGCGGCGTGGGCTGCGGTCGGCGTCCTTTGCTGCTGTGCCAGCAGCGGCCGGTGGCGGAGTTCCAACCATCGCCGGTGATGGATCCTGTACTCGCTCTGATACCAAATGTCGCCTGAAACTCTCTCACAACTCACGGACTTGGAGATGGATTCAGGAGGCAGAAGATTAACAAACACAGAGTTTTGTGCTGCATAAACTTTCGCAGCGTTTTCTGTTGTATATTTCGCTCTTATTGGAAGGTATAGGAAAACATGGAGCTCCACGATCCGTAATGCTCGCGCCATCCCACGTGCGGATACGTGCGCCCAACAGACTCGGTCCTCGATCGTTGCAAGCTACGACCAGGACAGCTACAGCTAGCTACGACTCTAACTGACAGAGATCAGACTGTTGCCGAAAACAGTCTGATATGCTACAGTACACAAAATTCAGAAAAAATGAACTGACGCCTAACTGAAGATTCAGGGCTTATGCTAACAAACTCTAGTTACTCTACTAGGTTGCAAACTAGTAGGTTTTGTAGAACAACTCACATGTTCATCATGGATTCATCGTCAGAAACCATCCCTCTCATATCATGAAAATCGACACAAAATTATCCTAGGTTACATTCTATAGAGGTTTGTACCTACGTTGACCTTTCATTGTATGTAAAAGGAAAGCGCGAGGAAGTAGCTGCCAGCGCGGGGAAGTAGCTCCGACGCGGGTGTCGCAGGAAAATAGATACCGGTGTGGGGGAGTAGGAGCTGGTTCGGGGGAGTTGGATCTGACCCGGGGGAGTAGGAGCCGGTGGGAGAAAGCTGTCGACAGCGAAGGAAGCTTGCGCCGTCAAGCGACCCCCGCTGCGAGGAAGAGCCCATCGCCTCTAGGAAGCGTACGCCGCCGACGAACCACCGGTGGGATTGACCGAATTGAAAGGGAAAGGGGAACGACTCCCTCTCCTCCAAAAATAGGCGTCTGCCGCCTAGGGCAGGAGACATTCACGCACGCTCGTGCTGCGTCGTCCACTCTAATCGCACGGTCACGAGACGTGACCTCGCTGGAAGCTAGAACGAGGTCAGAGGAGAGTTAGATTTGGTTAGTGCTAAGGGGGGTCCCAGCCGTCCGATGAGCACAGATCTACCGTCCAGATCTCCACGTTTTGTCTGCTTTTGCTAAATTCTGTCCCGCTTTTGCTGTACTTTAACCCGTTTTTGCTACATGTAGTAAAAACGGTTCGGTCTAAAAATAGAAAAAAAGATTGCCTCGCCCTATACTTTATCGGAGACATCGCTAGAGTTTCGCCGGAAACTATGTCGCAATAAATTTATGGTGATGTAGCAAATTCGACGTCATCAGAGACTTGTCGGAGAGACCTCGTGGGGACCATGTAGCAAAAGTTTACGCTACTGTAGCAAAACTACACAACGTTGGCTGCAAAAAAAATACTAATGTAGCAAAGAAACAACCTTGTCCGAGACATCGCAGTGTCTTGGTAGCAAAAAAAATTTGGTTGCCGTAGCAAAACCAACTTTGCTGGGACTTCCGTCGAAAATATTGTAGCAAATACTTTATGCTATTGTAGTAAAAACATAGAACAAAAAATAGCAAAAAACTGCTATTATTGTAGCATCACCCTGTAGCAAAAATGTCCCCGAAGTTAGAGAACAATTGTAGCAGAAATATTTGCATCCAAAATAGCGGAGCCTACGCTGTTGGTAGCAACACCGTACAACGATGGTAGTAAAAGCCACCTGCCAGTTCAGTGGGTGCCATGGCCACGTCGGCCAGCCTCCGCACAGAGACAGCCTCTGTCGTAGCAACTCGCGACTCCTAGATAGCATCGCTGTTGCGGGGGGCCATGGCTATGGAAATCGTCGTCGTGGTCGCAGTAGGTTCGGGGGAAGCAACGGATACCACCGCTCACCGCAACATGGAGCACCACCATTGGTGGCGGCGACACGACTAGGATGGGGGCACGTACAACACTCCATGGCTCCATGGGGGACATGAGGTTGGCAGACGAAGAGCGGATGGTGTTGATGGAGGTGCTCGGCGCGGGCAAAGGAGGGAGCGGGCCGGAGGAGGACGCTGGGGTGGTAGTGGCGCTCCGGTCGGTGGGTGTGGGATGGCTTGCGGCGGTGCTTGACTTGGCCGGGATAAATCCGGGAGAGAAGAAAAGAAGATGGGGAATCGAGCGATGATATGGGTGGGGTCCACCCACTATCTTTTGCCATCGCACATGTGTTGTTCCGTACGCTCTACGCGGACACCCGGGGGATGGAATCACTGGATCCCCTGGGGGAGTCCTACCATTTTCCATTAGATTTTCGGTAGGACAATTATGGATTATAGCCAAATACCCTTGCGTTGTCACGGTCTCTGAAAATCATTATGGCACGTCGCAAGTGTGGAGCATTTTTTTATTTTGCCTGGTGATACCGATTCAATCCTCCTAAGATGATTTGATATGTTACTCTTTTTATCTCGCATGGTAGTAGCGACGTGGAGGTGGGCGAGTTTGAGTTGCGTGCACAAGTGAATCAAAAGTTTGTATATTATATTTGGTTGGTCCTATTTCTTTCTCCCTAACCTATTTTTCCTCTCTTACATTTTGTGATTGGGAACAAATAAATATGATATTCTTTAGCCAGAGACAACCTAGCCCACCCAGCCGGGCCTAGCAAGGCCCAGCCAGGCCGACGACTTCCACATCCTAGCCGCAGGCAACCCCTCCACTCCGCATGATCCCCTCCCAAGTTCCCATCGACAGCCATTATTCTCGATCCCCGTCACCCTGACCTTGGTCGACCTCTCCATCACCCTAACCAGTCCCTGTAGCCAAGTATCGGACCGCGCCATCCCCTAGTCGATGACCCCATCATAGCACCGCCTCCTGCCCGCACTAATGTATGTCTGCGTTAGTCCTCCAAGGAGCTGTCATGCACGGGACCTGCACGTCCCCAAAAGCGCCTCCTCGTCCCCGACCTGACAGACGATTCCGTCCTTGAATATGCACTCTTCCACTGGTTCCCCTCGATGCCAAGGTCGCATCGCTCCCCACACCCAAACCCTAATCAATCCTACCCTAACCACAATGCAACCACACCTGCACGCACCCATCACTCAATACAACACCACACATAGTTCTATAAAAAAACACCACACACACACCCAACACGACTCCACACCAACCCCAACCCACAAACGCACACCGCATCGTTGCGAGCACACACACACGACAAATCTACGACACACACCTGACCCATCGTTTTGTAAAAGGCCCTTCCTCTATCTCCCCTCTATCTCGCACGCGAGCCTCTTGTGCGCCACCTATCCCTATGATCCTCAACGCTAACCGCTTTCCTGCTCCCCGTCGCATGCAGGCTCTAATGCCCACAAGTATAGGGGATCGCTGAAATCTTCAATGCGAAGTATTACACAAATTTATAGTTTGACTCAAGGGGAATGCAAGAATATCAATAAGACTTTAGAAATTGAGAGATCACCCTCAACCGCACCTATGTATCAATATACTCAAGAAGAAAGTGTTGACTATAGCAGTTGAATCAAAACAGTAAAACAAACAGTGACCAATAGCAGCAGATTTCTAGTTTTCACCGGAAGTAGTGACTTGCAACTTTCAGTGGCTAAAAGCATAGGCATGAGGTGATAGCGGGGTGTTGCATGAATGATATTGATCATATATGTAATCCAAATTACATGGCATTCATCTCAAATTCAGTTGTGTGTAGGTATGCATTCCAACCATAGTTATGCATAATAACCAAGAGAATTTGCATAACATCTATTGTCCTACCTGCCCATTTCACTAGGGCCAACTTGGAACTACAGGTAATTAAGGTATATCCTTTCGAATAGCCCTGAACAATGCATTAACGGTCCATGAACACACAATATCCTCAAACTATTATATATTCCCTTTGTTTTCACTAACTATCACTTTAGGGTTCGCATGTTCAACATAATAATAATAGGCAATACACCTTGCAAATAGATACCAAACTGAAATATATGATGGGGCAATAAAAGTTCAGTACTGAATCATGTCACTCGGACCCTACTAACAAGCATTAAACATAGCAAAAGTGCATTAGAACTCGTTCAATAATATCCTCAAGATAAATACCCAAAATCTCGATACATAAGGATGATTACATAATCAATCTCATCCAATAGCCATCCACCTCACATGCCTAGATAGAACTACTCACACATGATGATGGAGAGTGAGAACATGGTTGTTGGGGATGTCGTTGGTGATGATGGTGATGAAGTTGGCGTCGAAATACCCCTCTCTAGAGTGGAGAACAGGACCAATCTAGCTCCCAAAACGAAGATCATGGATATGGCGGTGCTCTATTTTGCGAAAAGCTTCGTGCCTCTAGATACCTAGGTTTTTCAGGTATATATGGGGGTACATAAAAGGAGGAGACGAGGCGATGCTCCAGGGCCAAAAGGGTCTAGGTGGTGTATCTAGTAAGGGTGCACGCGCCACCAGGTCTCTTTTGGGCCTCTAGGCTCCATGTATGTGATTCAAAAGTTCTAGGGGTCCTTGTTCCAATAAAAAAACCTGCGTGGTATTTTTCTCTGATTTTATTTCCTGCGAAAACAGTCAGAAAGAAGACTTTTGCTAAAAACAACATCAGATTCAACAGATTTATTCAAGTGTGGAGAGATTTCTTAGAAAATTATTGTGCAAAGTACTTGCAAAAGTAGATATATTTGGGATGTATCAGCTCCCCCAAGCTTAGCTCGTTGTTTTTCCTCAAACAACTCAAACGTAGTATAGAAGTGATAAAATATTTTGAAAAGAACTTTTCTATATGCATGCATGACAATTTAATAACGACAAGTATTCAGAACATGGATCTATTAGTGAATAACAAAGTATTAGCATATGTTCATTATATTGGTGTCCAAATATTTATACATGGTGCAAGGGAGATGATATATAACAACATTGTTTAAGAAAGATCAACTAGTAGTGGTAATGAACAAAGTTCTCACAACACTTTTGATTGAACCACGAGCAAGGTTTTTGAGACCTTTAATTCTTTCAATTGTTTAACTTATAACTCACCATGCTTGCATGCAAACTGAATACTTAGGTGATGTTGTACCCTTTTAGTCTTTCAACATTTAAACACTCATAGAGGATTCATACATGAGTAAGCAACTAGTATCTTTAGTTGGCAACTTTAAGATAGAAAGGAAGTAGGACAGGCACATGCTTATAATCTTAGCACCTAAGATGAGCGGGAGGGAATTTTTTCTTCCCTTCAACAGAAATGTAATTTTTTGCATCATCTTTCATATTTCCTTTTGTTTTGTACTTTATGGAAGTGTAAATTTGCATCATTTTTCACATTTCATTTTATTTTTCACTTCACATTCCTTTTCAACCATATTGTAATAGCCAACTCATTCGGTTTATTCTCTGTTTTTGGGATTTTGCTCATGGGTATTTTCCCACCAACAGAATGATGGCCATGTTAGTGGAATTGGTTTAAAGGCTAGCAATACGGCCAAGTTTTCAACTAAAGATATTATCAACTGACTTATATACATATCTACAGTGAGATTCACCATTTGAAAGTCTAGACTATCATACGAACATCAACCCTTATATCTCAAAGACACATAGGAATATAAATATTCATCGTTGAATATGTGCCACATTCACGATAATAAGCATAATGGGATGCATAGACCTTTGTTTAGAACTACTATCTTTCAGTCAAGTCTAAACAATGTTACTCAATAGCATCTCATTTACATCATTGTATATCGAAAAGAACACAAGCAAAATGAAATTCCATTACCACTTCCCTAAGTATTAATGAAGCTATGCACAAGCACTTCCTATTGTTAAATTGCACATATAAATATAGCAAAGGTGCCATATCTATTTTATCAAATCATACATGCTAATTGATCATTGTTGTTCTTCCTCTCCCAACTTAAACTACAGAATATACTCACTTATAGAATTGAGTCAAAAGAGTATAAATCGGTTCATTCAGGACTTCATTTTTAACGATTTTAATCAAATGTACTGCAAGCTTCTCATCGAATAAGTATTATCAAATAGGGTGAAAAATGATTGTTCATAGTGGCTGCAATCCATATATCATCATTAGGTTCACTGGGGATCATTCTTAAGTTCAACTAGCCACTTTTAGTGATGAAAATCAAAATATGTCAACAAATTACTGTAGCGATGCAACCCAATTTTCCCTACTTAAACATCCCAAGAATTTTTGCCAATTTTTTTGCACGTGGGGGAATGTAAACTTATAGATGTCCTAGATTTCAGCCTAATCAGAGTTACAGAAAAAATATGAAAAATAAAACAGTGAACACCATCATGCAGATTTATGCAACTCCTTCTAGCATGCTTATCAAAAACGAAAATATTTTTGTGGTCTTCAATTTTTAGGTAATGAAACTACAACTTTAACAATACAATCATGGTATAAACAACAAAAAAGGAAGAGAGGAACTCATACTCCCCCAAGCTTAGGTGAAAGCTAGTATGATGCAGCCTGTCCTATGGACGCTCCTACATCTACACCACCAAGTCCCCCAAGTGGACCCATGACTCGTGCTCAAGCCAAGCTCCTCCAAGCTAAGGTGAATTCACTCCTCTCCTCATGTGACTTTGATACATCCTTGGATGGCTTGCTACTTCACGCAAATACACTATGCATTCTCAGCTATGAAGCCCCAACGCGTCACCAAGCCCTATGGATGAAGTGCAAGGAGTAAGCGAAGGAGAAGAAGCTGTTGGAGCTCACACACTAGAGTCTCCGGTCTGGCAGACCGGAATCTCTAGACTGGTGCACCGGAATCTTCGGCCGGTCTCCGGACCAGCCTCCGGACCGAGGCTTGATGACAGTCTGATAACCCCCCAGAGACAGACCAGAATCTCCGGACCGCGCGTCTATAGGCATGTAAAAGCCTTTGGGCCTTCGGCCCATGTACCCCTTAGTCTAGAACGTATCTTTTATCCCCAAAGTACCCTTGAATTAGTGGCTGGCTTATATATAGTCCCTCACCTCTATTGTAAACCCTAGACTTGATATTTGGAATTAGTGGACACCCCTTGTGGATCTATCTAGTTCTTACCTCATGCTCCTTTGGTAGAGGAGCACCAAATATCACAAACCTCGTTGGAGTTTGCATCGTGTCTCCCTAGTTTTACAAGGCCTTGGCATCGGAGTCCCTTTGCTAAGACATCAAGATCTCACCGACACTCCCTATTCGTCATGATAGTTCGAGAGAGAGCACTCTGCCCGACGCTGATCCTAGGGATTGCGCCAGACCTGTCGCCACCGGTGTGAGCTATTGGCTTATATCATGGTTTTGTGTGTGTGTGTTCATCATGTTCTTCGTGCATGAGTTCGTCGTGTTCATCCCCTCTCTCCTTCCCCCGCACTCCCCCCTCGATTTGGAAGGGATTCGTGAAAGATCGGGCATCCCCGAGGTTAGCCCTCAACATATTGGTATCAAGATCTTCGTTGCTCACGAATTTCCCCACAATTTTTTTCTTCTATCCACCAAAAATTAGAAAATCCCCAAAAAAGAGCCCCAAATTTGCCTTTGGATCGATCTCTTGATTTGCAGGGTTATTGGTGGTTTTGATCCGACCAAATCTTGTCTTAGGTATTGGTCCAACTTTATCGTACGTTTTCCCAGCTCAATTTGACCATTTTTTCGCGCATTTGAGGACCCAAGGCGTGGATTTCCGCTCAAGAACACGACTAGTTCGAGCTGGTCCCCAGACCGGATGTAACACCCTCGAATCGGCCCTATGCAAGTCTTAGAGGTTCCCGCCAAACCCGCATAGAAACGATTCAAATATGCCCACCAGGCACTTGCGTGCGGGTGGGAAACAAAGCAATATCATTACACAATAGTCCTTGATAGAACCCATAGAACATATGAAAGGACATTTTCTGTCATAATCACTTTTGGTGTTCGTTAACAAGTAGAGATTTTTACAGTATGCTATTGTCTACAGGTTGATATATTGCAAACTGAAAAGGACCCTTGGCCTGCGGAACGTTCCCTGCATATTTACTTGACTCCTAGGAATTCCAGACCAGAGTCTCCAGTCTGCCTGGACCGAAGTCTCCGGTGTGGTCCGGAGTTTCCTCAGGAGTCTCCATAGGAGGCTCCAGTTTCCTACCTAGGTCAGCCAGCAAGGTGGTTCCGAGCATGGTCCGGAGCAAGGTCTGGAGTCTCTGGTCCTTGCCTCCGACCGGAGTCTCCGGTGTAGATGGACCGGAGTCTCCGGTCCACTTGGCTCACAAAAGGGCTGGGTCAAACTGTGTGCTTGTCCGGAGTTGGGCTGGAATCTCCGGTGTAGATCAGAGTCTCCGGTGTGCGGGTCAGAGTATCTGGTCTGACTTTTCTCCAACGATCAGAAAACGGTTCAGTGGAGTGAAGGGCTATAAATAGAGGACCTTATCCCCTTTCTCCAGCTTCTCGTCCCACTGAAGAACACCATGACCATTTGAGCCACCAAATCAACAAGATCTCTTCATCCAACCATCCAAACTCATTGATATTCGGAGAATCGAAGGAGGAGGCCTTGATCTACAGCTTCACCAAGAGAGATCTTCATTTTCCTCTCATTCACTTGAGGGCCCCCATGCTCTAGTGTTTCTTTGGAAACCCCATCTTTTGATTTTGTTCTTACAAGCTTGTCTTTGATTGTTTGACAGCTTGCTTGTATTTGGGAGCCTCCAACTAAGTAGTGGTTGTGTGCCCTGAACTCGTTGTAAAGGTTCCTACTGCCACCTCGAAGGTTGCCACATAGTGGAAGAGGTGAATCGAACCCTTTGGGGTGAGGTTCATCGGAGAACAAGGGAGGCCTCTCGCGGCCTTGGTGGTTTAAAACCACCCCCTCTCCAAACATAGACGTACTTCCCCTCAAAAGGAAGGAACTACGGGAAACAAATCCTTGTGTCTCCTCGTGCTCCACTTTGGTTACTTCTATCCTTTACCGCACTTTACCTATCTAGTTCTTGCTTAGTATTTGTGCTAGGTTGTCATATAGGTAAATTCACCATAGTTGCATAATCTAGAGAATTTACCTTTCAAGTCAACCCATAAATTGAAAAAGAGTAAAATTTGAAGTAGCACCTATTCACCCCCTCTAGGTACCCATACGATCCTTTCAACATACATATACAACAACGACTCACTAAGTCAAGAATACAAATATATAGTACAAAGATCCAAATCACCTTGAAAACAATACAACATCTGAGTACGGATAAGATGCAAATGGGGCTAAGAGCCCCAAAGAATAACCAATGGCGTCCATAACCCTGCCCAGGCCAAGCTGGAAGGGTAACCCTGCTAACGACGTCGAACTTATACATGTTAAACAAAAGGGGTGACGACAAAGGGCAAAGGAAAAAGGGAGCGGTCAGTACTGATGCCAGTACACGGTGAGTCTAGAATTCGGCGGCTCTCGCCTACATAGGTATGGTGGACTGAAGCGGCAGCGCAGCATGCATTAACAACCTATAGAGACTCAATACAACTATCGGCTATTAGAGAGGATAAGGAAGACCTATTCGGAACCAACCTGATAGTAACACCAAAACATACCCATCTTGGTACTTCCCCCTCGAGACCAAACGAGGAAGTCAAACCGAGAACTCACACCGTTGGTAGTTTATTCATTCCATTATAGTTGCAACACTTACTAGTTAGATATAGATAGCATGAGTCATCCTGATATTATAAGCAGTAGGCAGTTTTAGCTAACCATTCCGTTATAGTTGCAATACTTACTAGGTAGATATAGATAGCACGAGACACTCCAATTCCATCAGTTGTTGGCACTTTTATTATCCATTCCATTGTAGTGGAGTTGATTACTAGTCAAGCCAAAGTCAAATTTATAGCACTACTTTATTTATAATTTTCTATGGTCGAGACACTGTGCTCTAAGTTGTCCATAACCGCGGACATGGCTTTTCGAAAAGATTTACCCTGTAGGGGTGCACAAATAGCAACACACACACGATCAACCTCGGAAAAACCAAATAAAACCCAACGAGGCATCACGACAAAGTAATCACAAGATTCATAAAATATTTTAGGGGGCCACCCCACTAAGCTACCCGCAACAAAGTTGCCCGGCTCCGAGACGGACCCAGGGTTTGTGTTAATGGCTGTAAACGACTGGGAACACGAAATTGTAACTGGGCTTGTCGATACCACGAAAACATTCCACGTTCTAAAATAGTACAAGTGCTCCACGCGCAATAGTAAATAAATCAGTAAAGCATGGAATAGGTACATGATAGTAATAACACCCGCTCCAAACTAGTATGTGTCCCCAAGAAATAAGAAATGAATCAAGATCTGGCTAAGGGGATTCATGGTCCCTCATGCGGATAGTGTGATAGTCAAGGAACAGGTATCAAGTACTCGGGGCCTACGTGGCACAAATGAGCGGTTAAAAACCAAATATTAGCTATTGCCCCCTGGTGCCTCTGCATTAGGTATATCTATTCCCAACATTTTAATTAACAAGTTGCAATGAAAGTCATGATCATATTCACCATTAATCATCTGGCAACCTCCCAATAACGGTGAAACTCGACGACTAGAACCAACACTTGAGCAAGCAACTACGACTCACAAAGCCGACTATCTATCAAACAACAGGCAATAGGACATGTCCAAGGCAATATAGAGGCTGCATGGAATATAAATGGTGCACGGAAACTAAAGCATCACAACAAGGATAGCAATAAATCAACAGGAGGAAGTAGAGACTATAAACGCAAAATAGCTAGAAAGGGGCAGAATGCTCGCCTGGGAAAATATAGACGAAGATACATCTCCAAAGAACTTGTCGACACTCGTATCAACTCAACGGCCTTATCCGTGAAGAAGCAGAGAACTAAAAGAAACACCGGATACACTATTTAATACTATGATAGAAGATCGGGCATGATGCATGTATGATGCATAGATGCGATGCAGTGAGGCAATAGTAAGCAGAACCGGGGTCCTGATAATTAATTAGAGGTTCAAGTTATTTAGATACCCCGCAATTTAAATGTTGTCTTAACAAGGCAAAACATGACATCGGTTTGCTACAAAAATTTAAATGGAGGAAATATAAGTCTAGAATAGTCCACATATGAGCTCCATATTTAATTATTAGATGAATCGGCATAATGCCCCCAAACCACACAAAGATGTATGCAATCATGAAAAATTTATATGCAACAAGTATATATAATTTCATAAAATAGGGGCTCGGATCAATGTCACACATTGGGGGTTCGGATCCAAGGGTCTCGGGGTTCGACGAGATCGGTCTTCGGATCTTGGTTCGGGGTCTCGAACATCTGATCCGTGACAGAGCACTTGTCGTTCCGGGAAGGAGAGCTTGGTGGTCTTCAGGTCCGGACTTCGCCTCCGGGAACGGGTCTTGGCATTCCATGGAGGGGAACACCGAACGGGTCCTGGCATTCCATGGAGGGGACCTCGACGTTCCGCGGTCTTCTGTTCCGTGTTGGCGTTCTTGTTGTTCGGGCTCCGGGAGAACTTTGTTTGGCATCGGTGGTCGAGGGTGTCTTGTTCGATGCCGGTGTCGATCTTGTCGTACCCGAGCCGCAACAATACTAACCCGTTGCATATCCTCATCACATCCACCATCACCATGCGTCCTACATCAGTAGTACATGGATCACACACCAGGAAGCCACAGTTCTGCTTCTCGATAGTTCTCAGCATTTGACATCTCAGGCCAAGCATCAACAGGAAAAAATGGAGCATCGGGGCAGCAACATCATCAGAGAAAGGAACCACCAGCAAAAAGTGTTAGTATGATCTCCCAACGGTCACCCCAACGGGCGACCGACTCGGTCTCGCGCCCTGATCGGGGGCGCCCAACATCACCATCGTTGGTGGGCCCCTGTCGCGCAACGCATATAAAGAGGTGGGGGCCGGGGGCATGAATGCCAAGGTTCGTCTGCCCACTTGCCCCACCGAACAACCTAAACCCTAGGCAACGGGAATAACCCACCTCACCGCCGCCACCACTCCATCGAGCTCGATGACGAGCTCATCGTCGACCACCAAGGCGGATGGTATGTCTCTAACACTCTATTATCTCTAGATCGACGCCTAGCGATCCCAAAAGAGCTAACAATGGTATCAGACCGGCTAGTACTTGTTGATCTAGTAGAGACAATAGTAAATCCGAGGAAGAAAAGCAAAAGGGATAGGGTTTCAGAAGCGCTGCCGCAAGGCCGCGCTGTTCCTCTCGATCCCGACGCATCGGCAAGACGAGGTCGGGAAGAAGAACAAAACCCCTCTGGGGTGAAGAAAACAAAACCCCAAAGTCACAGATCCCTTCTTTCTTGGACCAAATCGATCTAGAATCAAAAAGAAAAGAATCTCCCGCATAGAAAAATCCCCAAATCAAAACAGAGAAGAAAAGCCCCAATTTTTCCTTTCCCCTCTCCCCGAATCCGAATTAAAGAACAGAGAAAAGTCCCGAAATGAAATCACACCGGCCACCGCCAGGATAGGGCACCACCGCTGGCCACTTGACGACGGCGCTCCCACCCGTGGGTGGAGGTGCTCGTCGGCAAGGAGCCAGGGAGGTGCCGCCGCCTCCTTGCCATCCCTCTGCCTCGGTATGGTGGGGAATGGATTGAGAGGAAAAGAGAAAAGGGGGGAAGGGACTCGCATCTGGAGAGAGGGAGGGGCTCGCCGCCGGCACTGCGCCGGGCGACAAGGCCGCCTCGCCTCGCTCGCAGAGGAGCAGCGCCGCCAGAGAGGGTGCTCGTGGGGGAGAGGGGAGAAACTGAGGTAGGTTATCGGTGGGAGGCGATCTGGAGCTAGTTTTGTCCTAGTGAAGGACGCGTTGGACTGTCGGATGCTGCCTGCAGCATCGAATGGCCAGGATGGCGCCACGCGCCACTCCCGGGGGCGGTTGCAGGCCGCGGTCGGCTGTGGGCCGAAGGCGGGCTGCAGTACGCGACGCCCAGGTTTTTTGGGCCGTTTATTTTCCGCCAAATATACTTCGCCCAGTTTTTTATTTACAGAAGCTGTGTTATGAGTTTTCATTATCTGTTTTTGATGTTTTTTTGTATAGTTTTTTCTATAGCAAAATTATCCAACGAAATTTTGTGTAGAAAAATAGTAAAGTAACAGTAAAGTTTCTATAAATTATAAAGTTGATGTTTTTTATTCACATTTTTTCGCTGCAAATAGTTAAAAGTAATTGCTTAAATGCAATATAGTGATGATTTTATTTGATGACCAACGTTCTTAGTAAGATTTTCACTATGGATAGTAAGGTTCATCACTATTTGTTCTATTTCTGCCCAAGGGTGACGTAGAATTAATATTGAGAAGTTTCATGTTTTAATTTGACCAACGTTGAATTAACTCATTTTGATGATATTTTGTTTTCAGGCAATCCTATGAGTTTCATCTCGGCTATTGAGCCCCTCAATGGAGGCAACTACGGCTCATGGAGAGAGAAGGTTGAGATGGGGCTTACTTTGCTTGACCTCGATTTGGCACTGATTGAGACCTGTCCCAATTAACCTGAGGACCCCATGAGGGGCAAAAAAGAAAGCGAAGATGACTTCAACAAAAGGGTCCATGACCACAGACCAATAAGAATGAAGTACGACCTTGATCATGCAAAGTGGGACTCGTCCAACAGAAAGTGCTTGATGGTCATTAAGAGCTCCATTATGGAGGCAATAAGGGGAGCAATCCTAGAGTGTAGCACTGCTAGTGAGTACCTGAAGAAGGTAGAGAGTCAGTTTACTGGGTCTTCAAAGGCCTATGCAAGCTCTCTCATTAAGAAACTTGTTACTATAAGATACACTGGTGGTGGAGTAAGGAATCACATATTGTGAATGAGGAACATGTCTTCCAAGCTTAAGCCCATGGGTATGGAGCTTCCAGTCGAGTTCATTATTCATCTGATCTTTGCCTCACTGCCAAATACTTTCGAGACATTTGCTATGAACTACAACGCACAGCCAGAAAAATGGGGCATTGAGAAGATGATGGCCATGTGCATACAAGAAGAAGAGAGGCTCAAGGGGCAATCTGGTGATTCTGTGAACTACCTGAGCCCAACCAAGAAGAGGAACTTTCAGGGTTCCAAGCCACAAGGAAGACCACAAGGGAAACCTCAGGGACATCCCTCTTCTTCTAAGCCGCATGGAAAGGATGATGATCACTGACAGCAGGAGGTGGACAAGGACACCTACATGCGGTGCAAGGAAAAGGGCCACTACATGAGTGACTGTGTGAGTTTCCTAAAGCATCTACGCAAGAAAGGTGAGGATTTAATTACTTTTGTTGATGAATCCCTATTTTTAATTTATGCAAAATCTACTTGGTGGATTGACTCACATGCGACTCTCCATGTTGCAAATTCATTACAGGGATTCCGTATGAGAAGGACCCTGCAAAGAGGAGAAAGAAGAATTAAAGTGGCAAATGGCGTCCAAGCTGAAGTCGAAGCTATTGGAGATCTCCCATTAGAATTATCAAATGGCTTTGTACTTTTACGAGTAGATGTACTTTATGTACCCTCTTTGCATCAAAACTTAATAAGTGTATCGCGCTTAGATGATGATGGTTTTGCTTGCCATTTTGGTGATGGACAATGTAAAATCAAGCGTAATAATGAGATTGTTGGTCTTGCCTTCAGACAAGACAAGCTTTATTTGTTATCACTTTGTGATAATGTGTATGCATTAAGCGCTGAAAATGAGAATGCCTCCTCATCCCTGAATGGAAAGAATAAAAGGAAAAGAATTGATGATATCTCTTCGAAATTATGGCACTGTCATTTAGGCCATATTTCGAGGGGGAGAATAGAACGCTTAGTAAAAGAATCAATTCTACCGCCTTTAGAATTTTCAAATTTAGAGCAATGCATCGGTTGCATTAAAGGGAAGTTCGTAAAGAACATTAAAAAGGGCACCAAAAGAAGCACATGAGTCTTAGAAATAATTCATACGGATATATGCGGACTATTTCCTATGACATCTGTGGATGGATATGATTCTTTCATAACATTCACGGATGATTATTCGTGTTATGGTTACATTTATCCAATTAGAGAGCGTTCAGAAGCATTGGATAAAGTTAAGATATTTAAGGCGAAGTTGAAAATCAACATAGTTTAAAAATTAAATTAGTAAGGTCCGATCGTGGAGGCGAATACTACGGTCGGCACACCCCATATGGCCAAGTTCCTGGACCCTTTGCAAGGTTTCTACAGGAACATGGTATAGTTGCCCAGTATTCAACGCCGAGCGAGCCTCAGCAGAATGGAGTAGCTGAAAGACGTAACCGTACCTTGATGGATATGGTAAGAAGCATGTTACGTTACGCCACCTTACCGATTGGCTTGTGGATGGAGGTGTTAAAAACCGCCATTCACATACTTAATCGAGTTCCCAGTAAGTCGGTGTCTAAAACACCATATGAGTTATGGACTAGTCGTGAACCTTCACTCAATTATTTGCGAGTGCGGGGCTGTCCAGCTGAGGCTAAGCTCTTCAACCCAAGCCTTGGGAAGTTAGATCCTAAAATAGTAAGTTGCCATTTCATTGGCTATCCAGACAAGTCGAAAGGTTATCGTTTCTATTGTCTAGATAGAATTACTAAGTTTGTGGAAACGAGACATGCTATGTTTCTGGAGGATCAGATGACCAGGGGGAGGACGGTATCGCGAGAAATCAACCTTGAGGATAAGCGGGTGCATGCACCCACATTGATGATTCAGGAACCGTTTTTCTCGATACCTTCTGCTGCACCTGTTGTTAGTTCTCTTGGGGCAACAATGAATGAAAATGAAGACTCTATTGTCACACAAGAGGGAGAGCTGCAACAGCCCCATACAGAGAATGTGCCAGAAGGCGAGACCCGTAGAAGGTCCCAAAGAACTAGAAAGCCAGCTATTCCCAACGATTTTGAAGTCTATGTTTGTGAAGAAGTTCAAATGGAGGGTGATCCCACCACATTTGAAGAAGCCATTAAAGGTGCTCACTCATCGAAGTGGCTTGAAGCCATGGAAGATGAAATGAGATCCATGAGTAGCAACAAAGTCTAGGATTTAGAGGAAATTCCTAAAGGAGCCAAAACAGTAGGCTGTAAATGGGTCTACAAAACAAAATGTGACTCTAGAGGGAATATTGAAAGATATAAAGCACGACTTGTTGCTAAAGGCTTCACCCAAAGAGAGGGAATAGATTATAATGAGACATTTTCTCCAATCTCAAGTAAGGATTCTTTTAGAATCGTTATGGCTTTAGTGGCACACTATGATTTAGAATTGCATCAGATGGATGTAAAGATGGCTTTCCTAAATGGAGACTTGGAAGAAAAGGTTTACATGGCAAAACCCAAGGGTTTTGTTGTGGAAGGAAAAGAACGTATGGGATGTCGTCTGAAGAAATCCATTTATGGATTAAAATAGGCCTCTAGGCAATGGTACTTAAAGTTCCATGAAACGATAAGAAAGTTTGGGTTCGATGAGAATGAAGAGGACAATTGCGTATATGCAAAGTTCAAGAATGGGAAATTCATTTTCCTTATCCTATATGTGGATGACATTCTACTCGCAAGTAGTGATGTTAGTCTACTATTGGAAACGAAGAAGTTCTTGTCCTCGAACTTTGATATGAAAGATCTCGATGAAGCTTCATTCGTTCTAGGAATTGAAATTCTCCGAGATAGAGAAAAGGGGGTTTTAGGGCTATCGCAGAAGGCATACTTAGAGAAGATTCAGAAGAAGTATAGTATGCATGCGAGTAATTCTACGCCTGCCCCTATAGTCAAGGGCGATAGATTTGGGAATTTTCAATGTCCCAGGAACCAATATGAGATCGATCAAATGAAAGCGGTTCCATATGCTTCTGCTGTCGGAAGCTTGATGTATGCTCAAGTACGTACACGCCCTGACTTAGCTTTTGTTACCGGGGTACTTGGCATATTTCAAAGTAATCCAGGAGTAGATCACTGGAAAATGGTAAAGAAGGCATTGCGTTATGCAAAAGGCACAAAAGGCCTCATGTTAACATACAGAAGATCTGATTCCCTTGAGATAGAAGGGTATTCAGATGTAGATTATGTGGGAGATATAGATGAAAGAAAATCCACATCAGGATATATATTTACTCTCGCGGGTGGAGCTATATCGTGGAAAATCTCCAAGCAAACCATCACGACATCGTCCACGATGGTAGCTGAGTATGTAGCATGTTATGAGGCCACGGGGTAGGCAAAATGGTTAAAGAAGTTTATACCCGTGTTGAGAGTGGTGGACAGCATTCAAAGACCACTCAGAATGTACTGCGACAATGAGCCAACAGTATTCTATGGTCACAACAATAAGTCAAGTGTTGCTGCCAAACACATTAACATTAAGTTTTATGTTATGAAAGAAAGAATCTAGGATCATACCATAAGTTTGGATCATATAAGTACAAAAGAAATGCTCGCGGATCCGCTCACAAAAGTCTTACCACCCAGTGTGTTCAGAGAACACTTAGCCGGCATGGGTTTAAGGGAAAGCCTATGATACCTGGATATTAAGGGCCTAAGAACAAAAGTCTGTTTCAAAATAGAGAGGTGTATAGTGGCTGTTGAATCTATGGTGCGTAACTGACCATTATGATGAGACATGCTCTATATGTTGATCTGTGATGAAATGGGTGCAAAAGTATAAGTTGAATGGAAGATGAGATCAAGGGGGAGAATGTTAGTATGATCTCCCCACGGTCACCCCAACGGGCGACCGACTCGGTCTCGCGCCCTGATCGGGGGCGCCCAACGTCACCATCGTTGGTGGGCCCCTGTCACGCAACACATATAAAGAGGTGGGGGCCAGGGCACGAACGCCAAGGTTCGTCTGCCCACTCTCCCCACCGAACAACCTAAACCCTAGGCCACCGATCTGGCTTGCGCTGCAGCAGCGGGAATAACCCACCTCACCACCGCCACCACTCCGTCGAGCTCCATGACGAGCTCATCGTCGGCCACCAAGGAGGATGGTATGTCTCTAACGCTCTATTCTCTCTAGATCGACGCCTAGCGATCCCAAAAGAGCTAACAAAAAGGTCTCCACTGCCCAACGAAAACTACCGGAGTAGTATAGCCGTGAGGCAGAGAACCAGGGGCGACCACGTGCAGCTCGGCAGCACGTAGGCCTGCGGGGCAACGGGATTGCGGCGAGGTGCACCAGGCTTGCAGGGAGGAGCCGGGCTTCGGTGATATTGGTGACGGGGACCGCGGGGCCGATAGCGGTCGAGCGGGCTGAGGCGAAGCGGATGCACAAGGGACGGTGGCCGGAGGACTGGAGATCCTGGCAGGCGAGAGGGTGCGCAGATCAGAGGCAAGATCGGGCCACGAGCGGCGGCGCTCTGCAGGGCGAGGTAGGCAGGAAGCAGCATCGGCGGAGAGGATGCGGGCGAGGGTGCGCATGCTGGCGCAGACGGTCTTGAGGAAGAGCGGGATGGTGCTCTGCAGGGACGAGACCGAGCGGAGAGGTCGGTAGGGCCATGGACGCGTGAGTCGAGGAAGGGCTCGGGCGGAGCGGCGAGCTCGACGGGGAGGCGGGCGAGGTCGCCCGGGTCGACAACAACGCCAGGGGATGCTGGCGGCGGCGCCTCGCTGAGAGGGAGTCAGGCGAGTGAGGAGCAGGGCTCAGGGCAGGGGCTCGCGTTCGGGATCGAGAGAGGGCGACAGCGGAAGAGGGCGAGGCAGGGAGGCGGGGCTCGACATTAGGGATATTACAACTGAGCCAAAGAAGAGGCCTCCCACGACCTCAACAATTTCGGTCGTCCGATCACATTGTCTGATTATTTCTAACCCTTAGATATGCTGTCATTCCCGCACTGGTCCAACTGTCCCTAGGGGACGCCACTCTGGACATCAAAATGGCCCAATCTGGTATATTCGGCCCGAAAAGACAATAAAGCCCGTGTAATCTCTTACCGGCCAGACGCCGATTGAGATCGAGAGAAAAAAAAGACCAGAGGAGATGCCAGGCGATGCGGCGAGCGGCAACACCCACGCAGATGCGGCCGGCCACGACCCGTGACTTTGATCGGTCGCCCACCACGTTGTCGACGTGGGGAAGGGATGCGAAGGGTGGTGGGTGCGTTGTAGACGATTGGAGTTCGTTGTCCAAGTCGTTCAGGTGAGGATTAAAGCAGCCGTTCCTGGTACCATTAATGGCGAGGAAGGTGCGCCACTCACTGGTGGCCTCTATATATGATATGTGCCCTCTCGTTGTATGCTCTTCCCTTCTTCCTCTAGCAGTACCACATCCAGCAGTTTCTCCACTAGGTTGCCTCTCCATTTTCAACATTAGGGATATTACAACTGAGCCAAAGAGGAGGCCTCCCACGACCTCAGCAATTTCGGCCATCCGATCGCATTGTCTGATTATTTCTAACCCTTAGATATGCTGTCATTCTCGCACTGGTCCAACTGTCCCTAGGGGACGCCACTCTGGACATCAAAATGGCCCAATCTGGTATATTGGGCCCAAAAAAACAATAAAGCCCGTGTAATCTCTTACCAGACCGACGTCGATTGAGATCGAGCGAAAAAAAAGACCAGAGGAGATGCCAGGCGATGCGGCGAGCGGTAGCACCCACGCGGATGTGGCCGGCCACGACCCGTGACTCCGATCGGTCGCCCACCATGTTGCCGATGTGGGGAAGGGATGCGAAGGGTGGTGGCTGCGTTGTAGACAATTGGAGTTTGTTCTCCAAGTCGTTCATGTGAGGATTAAAGCAGCCGTTCCTGGTACCATTAATGGCGAGGAAGGTGCGCCACTCGCCGGTGGCCTCTATATATGATATGTGCCCTCTCGTTGTATGCTCTCCCCTTCTTCCTCTAGCAGTACCACATCCAGCAGTTTCTCTACTAGGTTTCCCCTCCATTTTCAACATTTTGCGGAATTTTCCTCCCCGCTACAATCTCTTCGCAAGCTGATCAATTCAGACCATATTTGTTCTAAAACTGATTTTCGCTCTCCATTCGTTGCAGGTCTTGCTAGCCAGGCTGGCTTTGGTATACTGATTTGGGGAATCGCTCGTGACTGTTCTGGATCTTTCTGGTTGGGAAACAAATGAGTGCCCGCAGCTGGCTCTGGTATACTAATTTGAGGAACTGCCGGCTCTTTTAGGTTGGAGAAAAAATGACGGTTCACAATAAAATGTCGTGTCCCCCATGAAGTCGTCTTTGATGTACCTTCAGGTATTTCCCTGTAAATGCATCACTCAGATATATCGTCACTATGTTATCTCTTGACTAATTAATGTATAAATGCTGCTATAGTTCCACATATATAGAAACAGAGGACATGGTACGGTTCAGTCCATGTTTAATCTGGAATACAATGTGCATGCTATCCAAGGTTGTTTAATGAAGCTTTTTTTAAGGATCAATAAAGCTTTTATATGGTGTCGCTACTCTATATTCTGAAGTCATCTTGTTCCTGGTCTTCTAAGTATTCTCCTACTGATTAACATACTTTTTTTTTGGTGGAATACCAAACTATGAGGTGTAATTTGGTAGATCGAGCGAGTAGGACGTGTCAAATTATTCACTGACCAAAGCAGTTAGGTTCAACATTTTTACGCTTTGACAGTTTCAGTGGGTTTCAAATTTCCACATTATATATCTTGTCTTACTAGCTTTCACAGAACTGTCTTGAACCTCTAATGCCAAGCATAATTTTTACATTCTCTAAGAGCACACCTACCAACTGGCCTGAGTTATAACCTTCCATATATACATCTATGTTTTACATGTGCAAGATTAAAGAGTAATTCATATCCTTAAATTTCCTGCAAGATTCTCCGGCCTGCTAAAAGCAATAAATTAATAATCTCCAATAAGTGATTGGGAACTCTAAATTTCACTCATATTTATATGTAATCTCCTAAAAATGATGATGCCGAGCTGCACAACTTTATCAAGCTAGATAATTTTTTACCCTTAATTTATCTGTAATCTCCTCCACGCGTTGATGTCTACTTCCACTACTTTACCAAGCTAGATGTATTGCCAAAGCATTGCATGTGTAAGTATATTTGTCTCTACTTATTCTACTTGGTTCTTCCAACAACCTTTTATAGAAAAATACCTGTTGGTATGATTGATGTTTGATATGCCTGGTGTGCTCCCCTTTTGCCATCTTTTTACATACTCAATCTTCGTGAGACCTGAGCCAGTTGAGAAATTCGACTGTGATTTTATGGTTTTTAGCCATTAGTCATATCATGAGTTGCAAGAACCTATTAGTCCTTTAGTATATGTTTAGTTATGCTTTATTGGGTTATGCAAACTAATTAACAGAAAACTCTTAAGAGTATTATTTTAATATATGTAGATTGTATACAATTAATTATCTGTTGTAAAAACATATGAAAATCTATACATTCATCAGTCCCATCAATTTGTGTCGGTGTTAGAAGGCTCTGTGTTTATTATAATTCTCTTCACGGTAGACACGAAGTTCGTGATTCGTTTTGTTTGCTCTTTTGCAGCGCAGATGCTATTCCTAAAAGGTTGTTGCTGTCCATCTCAAAAAATGTTGGTGCTTGCTCTCAAATGCTCCTCTAGAACAATTGAGTTGCCTCTCTACGGCACATCACTGAGTTCCAGATGAGTAGATGTGCAACCTCCAGTTTCAAAACGAGCATTTTTTCGCTTGCTTGTACAAACAGTAACCTCTCGTGTTCTTAACTTGTATATAGAATTGATGTATTACGGCAAGATTTCCATGTTATGCATTGTCATAACTATTTTTATTGTGATTCCCTCTCAACCTGCATCCAAAAAGGCATCATCAAATAAGCACTATCTATTTTTACTTGCTTTCTGTACTGTGTTAATTTTTAGTAATTAAAATCCGTGTATACCAATTTACATTGCATTTTCTAATTATATGTATATTAACATCATCGTGCAATTCAGCAATTCCTCTTCAGTTAATACCTAACTTCAAATAGAGCACACTTCTCCAACTAAATCCAAATATATTACCTTACATTCCTACCATTTTACAGTCATAATGAACAGGCGCGGCAACACGCGCCATCATGATCTAGTACGTGGGGAATCGGGGTCACGATGCAGGGGTGCGTGCGTCCGCGGGGGGTGGGTCCGGGGGTGCCGCGTCGGTGGCTCGTGGTGCGGGTCGGGCAGGGTGGTTGGTCGGTTGACCAGGTGGAGGCCGGTTAGGTGCGGCCGGAGATTAGGGTTAGGATGGTAGCTCGGTAGGTAGGTGGGTTTGGTGGTTAGGTTTAGGGTTTGGTTTAGATTAGGTTTTGGTCCGGTTTGGGTTTGGGCCAGGCCTGCCGGGTAGTAGGTAGCGTGGCCTAAACGGCTGGGCTGCCTCCCTCGGTAGAAGATATTTATTTAGAACATTTATAAATAGGTTTTGAGACAAACAAAAATATCCGGAAGCGTCCGGGGTTTTAATTTGAATAGAGATGGGGAATTTAGAAAACAAAGGTAGGCTTTTAGAAATTAGTTTTAGGCAAACCATGCATGATGATGATGATGCTCAAATGCAATGTGGCATGATGACATGAGAATGCTATCATGATGAAGCACAAAGTAGAAGCAAAAGCGATTTTCTAGTAGTGGTTTTCCCGAGGTGCTACACCGGAGTTCGGACCTGCATACCGGAGTCTCCGGCCCACACCGGAGTTTCCGGTCTACACCGGAGTTTTCGGCCTAGAGACACCAGAGACTCCAGCCCTGACGCCTGTTTTTGACCCCATTTACCTCTTATTTCGCATAGGCTAATTTCCTCTTGTTTGTTCGTGTCCCGTGTGCGTGTCGTCAACTAAAAACAAGCTTTCGCATCAACAACTCCGCGCTCATCGACACCACGGCACCGAACGTCATCCCGCAACACCGACCGCAAGTTCATCATCACCAAGAAGGTATAACTTGCGTCACCTTGTTTACCCTATCTTCCTTTGTGTGTACCTATCCCACAAGAGTGGCTCATCTTGTATTTGCTTGAGCATTATGCATTTGTTCTTGGATAGTGAGAGTGCAAAAAACAATAGCAAGAGTGACTTGGTAGCATCAAGGGAGAGCAAAAAAAGGTACAAAGAAAAATAAAAATAGTCTCCCATAGCAAAAGTGAGTCTCAAAGCTTGTAAGCAAGAGAGAAAGAAGAGCGCCCAAGGCAAGTGCACAAATCCGTTGCTCATTTTTCCTCTTTGTAAACGAGCCACGATCTCCTTTCATTGGCACGACACCAAGTATAGTCTTTGTTATGACATTTTGTTTGCTCATTTTCATAGGAGTGTCAATCCAACAATCTCCACGTGTGTGTATAGTCATAGGCTCCTGTCACCCCTTTTGAGTTGTTGACCTTTGTATTTGACTTGAGTTTTGTTTGGATTTTACCCACTTTTGACTATCCCTTTTCTTTTGGTTGGTTCTTTGGCATTCCACAATCCTATCCTACCACCAACAAGCTTTTGAGAGTTAGTTATTTCTTTAGTGTGAGCTTTCTTTGCGATTTCGGTTTGCAAGCTAATAGCTCTCACTTGTGGTTTCTAGTTTGGTGCAATCCCCAAGGTGAGGTAAAAGTCTAACACCACCATATGTCACTTCCATATACAATCCTTATGTGTTTTTCATGATGGATAGGCACGATGAGTCGAGCCAACCACCTCCCCAAGAAGAAGAACAAGGCCCGTACATGAAGCGCGCAACCACTACATCATCTGACATGAGTTCTGTGATCGTTACCAAGTGCTTAAGACGCGACAAGATGAACAATTTAGTGATACGCAAGCCGAGTTCAAGAACATCGAAAACCGCTTCAATTGAAAGACAAATGCATGCAATGCAACACAACTTTGGCCATCAAAATGAAGTGCTCCAATGCTCCGTCGCCAAAACAAATGACAAGATTTACTCATCGACGGAATGACAAGACCGTGTTCACGCACATCAAGCTCTTCAAGCTAGTCGTGTCACCGTTGTCCTCTTTGTCAAGGTGTTCATCCAAGTTCTCCAAGATGCAATGATGCTTCCATGGTTGAAGATGGAATCTCTTCGCACTATGTACCTTTCCCATGGCATGCCGCAAAGACAAGCTATGATGGTGATTTCTCCTCAAGGCCCCAAGCAAGGCAAGAAGAACATCGTCATCGTGCAAGGGCACTAGTGATCCAATAAGCGCAACCACAAGTGGAACGTCAAGCACAACCTCAAGTCCACCACTATCGCCCACGACACATACTTGACACACCAAGTGATGACTCCAACTTGGAGGAACAAGCTCGTCACCAACATGAAGCTCTCCAAGAACCTCATCTTCGTCATCGCCATCATGAACGTCCCAGCCGACACCATGGTCATCACAAGGCGCCTCTTCCACCACATCAAGACATGGAGTGTCAAATTGTACATGTTGAGAGATGCCCACCATGTCTTGAGGCTCAATACCATGATCTTCATCGTGAGGCCCAAGTGCCTAATCCACATCACCAACCAAGGAACAAGCCTCCTCTTCGTCAACAACCGCACCCAGAGGCTCCACATCCTCAAAACCCTCATGAGGCCCAAGCACCTCAACCTCATCAACCACCGCGCCAAGAGCAGAGAAAGATCCTCAATAAGGTCGTGAGAACCAAGTTCCACCTCCTCAATCACAAGCATATCAACAAGCTCACCAAGCCCATCGCAATAATTTCATGAAAGATGAAGACTGTCACTATCATGGCAACCACCGCCACTGTGACCGCAATGAGGAAGAAACCTTTGGCAAGCTCAAGTTCACGATGCCCAAGTTCACCGGTTCAAATGATCCCGAAGAATACCTCTCATGGGCACTCAAAGTCAACAAGATCTTCCGTATGCATAACTATAGCGATGAGAAGATGGTCGCCATGGCCTCGCTTGAGTTTGATGATTACGCCAACCTTTGGTGGGAACAAGTCCAAGTTGCTGGTGACGCAAGAGAAGAGCCCCCAATCACAACTTGGCATGACATGAAGGCTCATATGAGATCTTGCTTTGTTCCTTCGCACTATGCGCGTGACCTCTTCAACAAGCTCCAATCGCTTAGTCAAGGGACAAAGGCCATGGAAGAGTACTTCAAGAAAATGGAGCTCAACATGATCCGCACCAATATTGAAGAGCACAAGGAGCGAACAATGGCATGTTCCCTCATTGGCTTGAACCATCCAATCAAGCGCATCGTCGAGTTCCAAACATAGAACGACATGGCTGAGCTTGTGCACATCAAAATAAAAGCCGAGCGTCAAGTACAAGAGGACATCAAGTACAACAAGCCCAAGACATACTTCACCTACAAGCAAGCTTCAACCGCTACACCAACAACATTCAATGGAAGTCCCTCAAGTACCTCCAAGCTTCCCTTCAAGCCCACACTTCCTCAAGGAAAACCACTCCCAAGTGGCAAGTATACAAAGGATACCACACCATTCAACAGAGAATGCTACAAGTGTGGAGGCAAAGGACACAAGTCGGCCGCGTGTGGAAACAAGAAAGTATTGTTTATCCATGACAATGGCGGCGAAGAGTACTTGAGTGAAGATGAATTTCATGCCGGAGTCAAGGAAGCAATGACAAGGCAACGTGTGGAAGATGACCAAGAACTCCTCATGTGTGAACATGACGCAAGTCCATCGCTTATCGTCACAAGGATCTTGACCACTCAAGCATAAGAGCATGAAGATCAATGATCAAATATCTTCCAAACACATGCCGGCATCAATGGGAAATCTATCAAGGTGATCCTTAATGGAGGGAGTTGCCACAACCTTGATAGCACCTAGATGTGTGAGAAGCTCAACCTCACCCTCCATCCTCACAAGCACCCCTACCATGTCCAATGCCTAAGTGTCCAAGGTTCCGTGAAGATCAAGCACACCATCATATGTAACATTCTCTATTGGCCCATACAAAGACACGATGGAGTGTGATGTCGTCCCAATGATGGTTTTCCACATGTTGCTTGGTCGTCCATGGCAATTCGACAAAGGTGCTCTACATGATGGTCACACAAATGTTTACACCTTCAAGTGGCTTAACAAGACATGTGTTTTTTTGCAACAGATGACTCCTAGCCAAATAATTGCGGATAATGCAAAGGCTTTATCGAGGGCACAAACCACAACACAAACTTGTGAGAAGAGCGGTGAGCGAGAGAACCACCTCATAGAGAGTGAGAGCCACAAGCCTAACTTGAGTGGAAAAAATAAGAGTGTTCTCCTTGCCACCAAAAATGAGATGAGAGATGTGAGGAACAACCCATCCATCTTTCACTATGTCCTCATTTGCAAGGGACTAGCACAAGGAACTAATGACTTAACAAATATCCCTCCCTATTTGATGATTGTTTTGCAGGAATTCAAGGATGTGTTCCCCAAAGAGCTCCCACATAGACTACCTCCTCTTCACGGAATCGAGCATCGCATTGACCTCATACCCGGTGCACCCCTTCCAAACTGCGCCGTCTACCACACAAACCCAGAGGAGACGAAGGAGATCGAACGTCAAATCAACCAACTCGTCTCGAAAGGTTTGATCCAAGTAAGCACTAGCCCGAGTGCAGTACCCGTGAGTTTTGTTCCAAAAATAGATGATATGTTGCAGTTACGCATGGAATGCCATCCAATCAATGCTATCACTATGCGTTATCGACATACCATACCACGTCTCGATGACATACTTGACGAGTTGTGTGGAGCCACTATTTTCTCAAAAATCGACCTTCGTAGTGGTTACCATCAAATACGCATGGTGGAAGGTGATGAGTAGAAAACTGACTTCAAGACCAAACTTGGTCTCGATGAATGGTTGGTCATGCCATTTGGCCGGGGGAACGCCCGTCAGCGAGAGAAGAGCTTGAAGATGCACTGAATCCTTCAATTTTGTATTTGGGTCTTGCTCTTTGTCTCTCTATTTTACCCGCCATCTATTCTCTAGTTGGTTCCATTTGATATAGAACCATAATGTCAAAATTTTATTTATTTGTGTCTTGCCATTTACACTTGTAAAATTCCCAAATCGAGTTGGGGAATTCTCTTTTCATTCTTTCTCGTTCTATCTTGTTGGACCCATGTGAGCCACAATACCATCATCTAAATTCCACCATATGTTGTCAAGTGGAGTTCTTTGTTTTCCCATGGATTTTAAATCATGTCCATTAGAGCTCATGTGGATTCTACTTCAACTCTACTTCCCTTTCTCTTTTCCAAATGCTATAGCAAGCCTATATTAAATCATACACTAATATTTCTTCAAACCACTAATATTACTTCAACTCTACTATCATATACTTCTGTCATGCTTTACTGCTTTATTTACTAGTATTGCTCGAGGAGCGTTTACCTGTACTATTTTTGAAAGCAGAGTGTTTTTGTGGTATAGACAAGCCCAGTCACACTTTTGGGTTCCTA
Organism: Avena eriantha; assembly: GCA_910589775.1. Lineage (NCBI taxonomy): Eukaryota > Viridiplantae > Streptophyta > Magnoliopsida > Poales > Poaceae > Avena > Avena eriantha. The sequence goes on from OU342740.1 coordinate 213,386,987, forward strand.
GTCTTTTACCACCATTGGCGCAAACCTCTGGGTCCGTTTCAGAGCCCGACCGACTTTGTTGTGGGTAGCTTAGTGGGGTGTCCCCCTGAAATCCATTTTGAATCTTGTGAATGCATTATCGTGATGCCTCTTTGCTTTCATTTGGTTTTTCCTGAGGTTGAGCGTGCGTGTGTTGATATTTGTGCACCCCTGCAGGATAAATCTTTTTAAAAAGCCATGTTCGCAGTTATGGCCTACTTGGAGCACAGTGTCTCGACCATAGACAACTCAAACTAAAGTAGTGCTATAATTCTGACTTTGGCATGACTAGTAATCAGCTCCACTATAACGTAATGGTTAATTAAAAGTGCCAACAATTGATGGTATTGGGATGTTTGATGATATCTATACCTGACTAGTAAGTATTACCACTATAAGGGAATGATTAATAAAACTGCCAAATGTGAGAGTTCGTTGAAAGGACTTCCTCGTTTGGTCTTGAGGTGGAAACTCCAGGATGTGTTATGTTTGGTGTTAGAATCAGGTTGGTTCCAAATAGGTCTCTCTTACCCCTCTATGATATATGACAATTGTATCGTGTCTCTATAGGTTGTTTTAGTGCATGCTTTACTTCCGCTAAGCCCACCATACACATGTAGGAAAGAGCCACCAAATTCTAAGACTCTCTGTATACTAGCCTCGGTACTAACTGCTCCCTTTTTCTTTGCCCTTTGTCGACACCCCTTTTGCTTTCAAAGGTATAAGTTCGATGGCGTTAGCAATGTTACCCTTCTGGCTTGGTCTAGACAGGGTTATGGACGCCATTGGTTATTCTTCAGGACTCTTAGTCCCATTTTCATTTTGTCTGTACTTAGATGTTGTATCATTTTCAATATGGTTTAGATCTTTGTAACGTATATCTGCATTCTTGACTCGCTGAGTTTTTGTTATATATATATGTTCTTGTGGGTTCCATCGTGGACTATTATATAATGGTATTACTTTGTTTTCCACCCGCACACAAGTGCTTGGTGGGCATCATCGAATCGTTTCTATGCGGGTTTGGCAATAATCGTTAAAATCTGCATAGGGATGATTCGAGGGTGTTACATCCTACCCGGGCCTCCTTTTATAAAGTTAAGGGGATACGACAGGGGTTGGTGAGAGGACACACATCAACCTGGCTTAGGCCACGTGGCCACCTAAGGTCTGCATGAACATAATGTGGAGGGTCTCTCATGTACAGCCTTTACGTGGCAAAGCAAGTCTAAGTCCAATCTCCATAGGCCTCAGAGCTCTGACCTGTCATATCTTCTTTCAGTCATGAGCGAACTACTGAGATTCTCCTTGCTACGTGGTTCAGGACCGAGCAACCCCCCGGGATGAACTCCCAGGCATAGCTTGCTTAGGCGGGGCCCTAAGACTGGGTTTCTCGGGCATTGCAGCCACCCTGCCTGCAAGTTCCTGGGGCACCTTTCAGGACCTCTGGGGGACGCCCTAGTTGGGACCCCGCAAAGGCATCTTGTCGGGGTGGCAGACCGCCCGTCGGCTCTGGGGTACCCCGGACCCACGGGTGTAACAAACCTTCCCATACGGAGTGCTTAGGTTGTGTAGGAGTATCATCCCATGAAGTCTCCAATTCTAACACTATCCATTTTCCCGAGTGCCTTACTTGCTTACCTTCTCCTTTTGGTGAACACACATGAAAGTGGCGAGGAATTCATGACTTATTTCAACATAAGTCTTTTGAGGGTGTCTTGCAGACCAGAACAAGTTTGTCATAGTGGAAAAAAATAGTTGAATTCATCCTCTATTCCCAAGACCTTTAGCACCTCATCATCTAGCCATCTTGTGGTACGCACGGCCAAATGTACTACCTTTTCAAGCATATATGCCTCCCACTGTTGGGCTTCATCAAGGTTGATGGAAACCTTAGAAGAGGATCTTCTAGACCTTGGATTTAGAGCATCAATGATGCCCTTTCCCTTGTTCATGGTGGAAGAAAACCTTGAAACACTGGTCGGGTTCATAGTGGAGAAGAAGAACCTGGGAGCTTGAATCCCACCTAACTCCCCTTGTGGGGCCCACAAGGTAAGGTGGCGTGTGCTACCTAGCAATGCCCATTTGTGTGGTGGATCCTTCGTGTAGAAAAATGACCTAGGAATTTTCTCAGAATTTTTGGAAAATATTTTCTGTGTAAAAAAATTTAGAACTAAAAAATGTCAAAGACATGCATTAAATAGTTAAAGATACTTGAAGAAAATGAAGGAATTCAAATAAATTTCAATACTACTATAGAAATGATTCAATGAAAATCATCATATTATCATTATCATGTTGATAATAAGGTTGATCAAGTCTCATTATCAGTATGATAAAGATAGAAACAATGATTCAGTTATTATTATGAGGAAATATTCATTATACCTCACAATAGATTGGCATGGTACCAACTATTATTGTTTTATACTTTGGCTTTGGAGGAGGAATTGGTATTTATATGCTTCCAACTATAAGAACCCTTGGTTCAATGGCATTAAACTTCTCTTTGTTGGATCTCCTAAATTCTTCTTTGGAAAATATATAGTATGCTCTTTCCCTTTTACATTAAATGTCAGTTTGCTTTCACTGCAATTAATAATAGCTCCTGTAGTATTTAGATAAGGTTTACCAACGATAATTTTGATAGATTATCATCTTCAGGTATTTGTATTATCACAAAGTCTATAGGAATCTACACATTAGCAATCATGATTGGAGCATCTTCACATATACTAGTGGGAATAATAGTAGATTTATCAGCCATTTGAAGAGAAACCTCAGTGGGAACTAACTTGTTTAAATTTAATTTCTTATATAAAGATAAAGGCTTGACACTCACACCAGCACCTAATCACATAAATCATATTTAACACATATGTCTTTGATTCTGCAAGGAATAGTAGGAATACCTAGATCTCCACGCTTTTCAGGTAACTTCCCTTTAAAGGAATAGTCAACAAGCATGGCAGTGATAGCTTCATTAGGTATGTTTATTTTATATGTGACAATATCTTTGATATATTTGGAATAAGGAGGAATTTTAATAGCATCAACTAAAGGAATTTGCAAGTATAAACTTTTTATTAATTCAATAAACTTTTCAAACTTTGCATCATCCAAAGTTTTCATTACCTCTTGGGGATATGGTATGGGTCTCTGCACCCATGGATCCCTTTCTTTACCTTTTGGTTGCGGCATAGGTTTCTTATTTTTAATTTTTTCTCTTGAAGATTGAGGATTGATACCTTTGATCCGGATTTATGGATGCAATATAGTAGATTTTTCCCTAGTAGACCTAGGTTTAATCGAGTCCTTGGGAAACAATGCTAAAACGAAATTAATAAGGCATGTCTACAAGACTTGTTTCTTCGTTTTTATTCACCGAACCTTTCTAGTTTACTTTGAATCATGGATTTTTTCAATAGACGGAGATAGGACAGGGTTGAAGATTCACCTGCATCTACACATCATATGGGATAAAGATAGTAATACACATATTCATATGTAATGATTTAAAAAGATAAAATTTGTGGGCAACCCATCCCGATATACTAGAGCCCATGTGTAGCACCCCAGTAAAACCACTACTAGAAAATCGCTCGGTGTTCTTGTTTTGTGCATCATCATGACCGCATGCTCATGTCATCATGCCACATTGCATTTGAGCATCGTCATGTCATCATGCATATGTTTGCCTAAAACTATTTTCCAAAAGCCTATCTTTGTTATCTAAATACCTCTTCTTTATTTCAAATGTAAAACCCCGGACGCTTCCGGATATATTTTTTTGTTTGTCTAAAAACCTATTTACAAATGTTTTAAATAAATATCTTCTACTGGGGAGGCAGCCCAGCCGTTTAGGCCAGGCCACCTACTACCCGGCAGGCCCAACAAACCCAAACCCTATCCAGACCGAACCACCTAGCCCTAGACACACCGCACCCCGTGCGCAGCCCCACCTACCACCTAACCTGACGCGACGCCGTGCCAGACCCGACCCACCCTGCACCGCACGTCCTAGCTATGAACGCGAGCGAGCGACACGGCCACATCGCCCTCCCCTGGACCAACCACCCCACCACCTACCGCTAATGCACCGCTCCACCCGCGTAGACACGCTAGGATCCCGATCGCTCCCCGCTTGACCCCACCACGACCGCACGCTCCCCACGCGCGATCCCCTCCCCTACCTCTGCTTGCCCATCCACGGACACTGCCTATGGTGGATCTCGTTGCCGCCTCGCCCTCTCTCTCCCGCAGATCCTCCGCCAGGGGCGCGTCCTCGCCCTGCCGCGGTAAGTTTCCGTCGCCGGCGTCTCCATCCTTCTCCGGCCGGCAGCGGCCATGGCCCCGCCTTGAGTTCCCATGCGTCATCGTCGCGCATGTCCTCGACCTGCGCCTCCCTGCTGTGTCCCGGTCGGCGAGCCTCTCCTCCCTGCAGCAACACCCGCCGCTGGCCCCGCTGTGCTCCTTGCGTGACCTCACCCATCCGTGTCGGGGGACGCTCCACCGATGTCGTCACCAACGCCCTCCCCGTGGCCCTCTTTTCCCCGGGTCGTCCCCTGCGAGCTCGCGCAGGCCTGCCTTCCTCCCCTCCGCTGGTTGTCCTCCTCGTCTGCGCCTCCATCGGCCGCTTGACCGCCAGCAGTACCGTGCCTCTACAGTGCCGCTCACGTGGCGTCCCTCCTCGAGCCCTCACGTGGCCTCCTCGTCGCCAGGCTCTACTGCCGGCCACCCCTTGCGCCATGACCCGCGTGACCTCGAGCGACGCCCCTCCTCGCGTCTCCCCACCGCTGCCGCCTGCCAGCACGTCGTGGCCCTCTGGTCTGTGCTCCGGCCGAGCCTCCTCTGCGCCTCCTGAGATCGTCCTTGACCCTGTGGAGCTTCCCAGCGCGTCCCGCCTCAATGCCAGGAGCATCCAAAGCCACCACCAAGAACCGCGCATCCGCATCCCCGTCTCCAGATGCAAGTACGTCCATGTAGCGATGTGGCCCAACAGTGCCCTCTTCCTGGATGTGCTAGGGCCTATCGCATAATAGATGTGGAGATGCCTTGTGTTGATGCGACCGAGACCATCAAAATATGTCTATGGGTTAAGATGCTGGCGTTGGCGTTGTTGCGGCTCGAGTACCATGATACATTGCAAATGTATCTATAATTTTTGATGCTACATGCTTGGTTTTATCCACTTTCTTGTGTTTTGTCAACACTTTGGAGTACTTTTCATATGATTTCTTGGACTAACCAATTAACAAGAGCCAAAGTGCCAGCTGCCTGTTTTCTGTTGTTTTTGGTTCTAGCAAAGTCAGAAAATGAATATTCTCGGAATTGGACGGGACAAAAGCCAAAGTGCCTATTTTTCTAGAAGACTCCAGGAGCCAGAATACGAGACGGAGGAGGGCCAGGGGCTGGCCACACACCCCAGGCGCGGGATGGGCCTGGCCGTGCCAGGGCATGGTGTGGTGGCCCCAGGCACCCCCTCGGTCTCCCTCTTCGCCTATAAGAAGCCTTCTGACCTAAAAACTACGGGGGGTTGGAAGTTTTTCCAGAAGGATTTCCGCTCCGCCGCCACCACCAGATTCCACGAAACAGCACCAAAAACTCCGTTCTGGCACCCTGCCGGGACGGGGAATTGGAGGAGATCATCGCCATCATCATCACCATCGCTTGTCCATCAACCATCCATGTTTCCCCCATCCATGAGTCAGTAATCCCCTGCTGTAGTCTATGGGGATGGTAGGGATTGGATGAGATCGTTCATGTAATGGCATCAGATTGTTAGGGCATGGTTCCTAGTATCTTTTATTAGTGCTTTATGACTTTGTTGCGACTTGTTGTGCTTAATGCTTGTCACTAGGGCCCGAGTGCCATGATTTCAGATCTGAACATGTTATTGATTCATTATGATAGTATTGTTTTTGGTCTTATCTACAAGTTGTATACACTCGTTGTTGTCCGGAACCTATGGCCCCCAAGTGACATAAATCGGGATAACCGGAAGGGAATAGATTTGATGTGAGGATCACATGTGTTCACGGAGTGCTAATGCTTTGCTCCGGTGCTCTATTAAAAGGAGCACCTTAATTGCTAGTAGTTCCCTAGAGGCCCCGCTACAAACGGGCTGGCAGGACAAAAGATGTTGTGCAAGTTCTCATTGCGAGCACGTATGACTATATATGGAACACATGCCTAGGATTGTCTAGTACTTGGATGCTTTATCTTATTTATCTGTAATTGCCCTATGTTCTGATTGCTATGTGAATTGTCTTGTCCATGCAATGCCCGTCCATCCATCCCTATGCCTACCGCACTCGAATCCCACTGTTTACTTCTTTTGTTACTACTGTCCTTGCTTTACTACTGCTGTTACTTTACTATTCCTATTACAAAATTGTTGCTACTCATAAACTGCTGTGAGCAAGATTGTTTCCAGGTGTAGCTGAATTGACAACTCAGTTGGTAAGGCTTATAAATATTCTTTGGCTCCCCTTCTGTCGAATCAATAAATTGGGTTTCACTTCCCTCGAAAATACTGCGATACACCCCCTATACTTGTGGGTCATCAAGACTATTTTCTGGCGCCGTTGTCAGGGAGCATAGCTTTATTTATCAAGTTCACTTGGAATCACTATTGTTTAAGCTAAGTTTATATTTCTCCTTGTTTGCTTGTTTCTTTATCAAAAAAATACAAAAAAAATTAGTTCCTACTATAGTTGTTATTTTCGTTGGTCTGTTATTGTTTTGCTTTATCATGCTTGTTGGCAATGGTTGGTTTCTTTGAAACTGAAGCTTATTGGCAAGGTGGGTTCACAGAAGATCAAAAATATTATTATAAGGAACACCGCTTGTCACAAAAAGGGAAATACTTATGGGAACAAATTGATAGATTGTATACCATTGCTAGGAACGTGTGCTCTACTTATAATGTTACTTATTACTGTGATGAGTCTTTTTGCAGAAAGAGGTATAAACACCTCCCTTTTCAATGTGAGTATAGTGATAATGATACCATATCTTCCTATGCTAAAGGAATTTATGACTTTTATGATGCGGAACAAATTGAAGAATTTATTGCTTGGAAGGGTGCTTTCGAACTTGCTAGTTTGCTTGAAAATACTGATGATTCACCTTAAAAATATGAGGTGTATGGTATACTTAAATTTTGCTTTGATAATTACAAGGATGAAAATGGCTATATTCTTGAATATTTTAATAGATGCTTTCCACAAATGGAAGAGACTAATGCCTTGCAGGATCCTATGGAAGAAGAAATTGATGAACCTGAAATCTCATTAGATGAAAAAGAGAAGGAGAGTGATGAACAAAAGGAGGAAGAATGGATTAGCTACCCGTGCCTACCTTCTAATGAGAGTAACTCTTTATCCCTTACATTATTTGATTGTCCCTCATGCTTACTAAAGAAGGATGAATGTTATGTTCCTGAGGATTCTTTTGAAGATGTTTATGATAAATCTCTATTGCTTGTAGATCATGAAGAGCATGCTTTATGTGATAGTTATATTGTTGAGTTTATTCATGAGCCTACTAAAAATTATTATGAGAGAGGAAAATATGGTTGTGGAAGTTTTCATGGTATTGAAACACCTCTCTATGTGCTGAAAGTTTTGCAGTTACTCTTGTTTTATCTTCCTATGCCTGTCACTTTGTTATTTGCTTACACGATTCCTATGCATAGGAAGTGGGTTAGACTTAAATGTGCTTTTAATTTTCTCCTTGTTGCTCTCTTTTACTTCAACTCATATTCCTTATGAGAGCATCCTCTCAAACTTTTATGCCTAAAGATGATAATATGTCTATTATTCTTGGGAGACCTTTTCTTAAATACTGCAGGAGCTGTTATTAATTATAATCAAGGGAAGGTGACCTTCAATATTAATGACAAGGAACATACTATCTATTTTCCCAAGAAGATTGATAGGACTTATGGTTTTGAATTCAATTGAACATGTTGAGGGCATTCAAGTTGGAGAAATATATTGTCCCATACCAAGAGAAATTTTTTTGAAACTATTATGATTGGGACCATTGCTATCAAGGTTGAGGTAATATAATCATAAGTGGAATACAAAGTTTTGTCTCATATGAAATTGTTTTGGTAGCAAGACCTTATCAACCTTGTTAACAAAAGGATTTCATTGAACAAAACAATGTTTTCACCGTGATTATCTCCGCTTACTTCTATTCTATCCATTCTAGTTTTTGCTTATGCCTAACTTAAAGGCATTAAAGAAAAGTACTTATTGGGAGATAACCCAAAAGTTTTAGATGAGTCTTGTAAGTTATTACCTCTGTAATAACCTCTCGTTATCCTTTTTATTTGCTTTTTTGTGCCAAGAGTAACCTCTAATGAGAGTGAAGTGATGATTGGGAAAGTTGTTGTCCCGAAACAGATTTTTTTGCTTCACCGTTAACATTCGTGAGAGATCTCTATATGTCGGATTGAGCTGTAATGTTTTGTGCTTCTGCCCCAGGTTGTTATCTAACTTTCGTTAGTTCAACACTTTTTGATTTGAGCAACAGAAGGTCTTCGAAAAAATTCGTCTTTACTTGCTGGTCTGTTTTGACAGATTTCTGCCATTTTCTGCATTTGCTTCTTGTTGGTTCCTTTTTGAGTTCTTTTGGGGAATTGAGCTTTTTGAGGGAAGTGCTACAGTATCTAGTGTTCTAATGGAAGTTTATTTGGTGTTAGAACTGAACCTAAAGACTTATTATCTTGAGTGCACTAATGTTGCTAATAAAGATTGTGTGAAGTTTTTTATGAAGGAAAAATTTCAAGTGTATGGAAGGAATGAATAATGAGATGAACGATGGACTAAAGCTCAAGCTTGGGGATGCCACGCGTGTCACCCAAATAAATATCCAATAAGTAAAAGCGTTAAAGCTTGGGGATGCCCAAGGCATCCCCTTCTTCATCAATAAAAATCCTAGGTTTCTTCCAAACACTTCATTTTTATTGTTTCATGCATAGTTGTGTTGTTCTTGGAGCGTCTTCTTTTTCATTTTTCTTTTTGGTTTTAGTTTGCATGGTTTTCTTAGTGTGCTGAATAAATTGTTGGACCTCCTCTTTCATACATTGGTGTTCAAATGGTTTGGTTTGGTTTGGAAAAGAGTAGGAAAGCTCATACTTAAGTGGTAATGAGAGCTTGTTTTTGACTGTGGCCTATGCTTTGTCATGCCATGCTTGATATTTTTTTGGCTTTATGCTTAGTATTCTTTGCTGTAGCATGACTTATTATAAACAATTGAGATTGCTTAATGTGCCTTGGATGAATTATGCGTTGTTTTAGCATATTAAAGCATAGTATAGTGGTATTCTCCTTTGATGCTTTATTTGGGTTGACTTGGCACATGCTCACACCATGTTATGACTATCCCAAGTCACCATAAGACTTTATGATCCTTTAGTGTTAAACTTGTAGTATCACTTTATGCTTTGATCAATGATGTTTTGTCGCTCTACATGATTATGATCATTATTGCTCTCTCGTTTGTCGCTCCCTTACTATTGCTAGCCTTCACTTCCACTGAGTATTTTACTCATGTTTCCAACTTCCTTAAAACCAAATATTGCCAAAGTGTCCACCATTCCTACCTATTAGCATCATTTGCTACTTCCGTGCATATTCATTATGCCTTGTTTTCTTCCGAATAAAATGTTTGCTTGTTATGAGAAAGTTAGTTAGTAAAGCTCTCACGAACTTGATGGCACACTTTATTTCCTGCACTTAATAAACCTGAACTAATGTGAACTCTCCATGAAAGTTATATGCTTGGTAATTATAGGCTAGGTATTAGCAAAACCCTGCTATCACAGGGAACGCTTTCAACACTTGTAAATATATACCCAGTTGATACATTGCTCTTTTGTTTGCAGATGTCGTCGGTGTGAAATAAAAGGGGAGCTTGTAAGTCCATGGAGTTATGTATGTGTGTTAGAGAAACGCCTAGGCCGCTGGTCTAATCCATGCTGAAATGGTGGAAACCTACATCGTAACCATAATGATATCTATAAAACATTCTTCTTATAAAAAAAAGAGAGAAAGATAGCTATTGAGAAAAAAGAAAAAGAAGAGATTTATGAAAATAGGAAAGAGAGAAAAACACCATTTTCCCATGGTAAATAAGAAGATTGCTGAGATACTCATTGTCTGCTTGCCTTGTCATTTTGATATGGGGATTCTTCCGTATCATCGGGCAAGGGGTACCCCGTTGGCGGTTCTCAATGATACGCACATACTTATGATGACAAGAACTTACCGGTAACTAAAGTTGAGTAGCATGAGGAGCGGCCCTCGTACTCAAGGGACTTGGGATTTTCAGTTTATAGTCTGTCAAGCATATAACTCATATTGGACCTCACTTTCACCTTAACCACATTAAAGATGCTTATGATAGGGGCAATGAGAGCTCAAAGCTAATGAGTACCATACTTTCAGCATTTGGAAGCCTTTCAAAATATTCAAAACCTTTTCATTTCCTTGTTGAGTCTCCACACATTCTATGAGCACTTTCTTGAGAGCATAGTGGCCATTCTTAGTTCTATGTGCATTGCCCCAAGACTTGTTGATTGATGCATACCTAGCTATTGCTTGTTTTAAACTATTTGTATCTAGTCACTCTTGTGAACTTTGAAGGTGTCCTATGCATTTATGTTTGCTACTCTTTGAGGGACAAGCTGAATACCACTATGCTATGTTTTCTTTATGTGAAACAAACAAACGTCTTGCAAAGCATTGTTATTCATGAATCTTTTGTTTGTGCCTTTTCATGTTGCATCATAGTTTCTTTGTCTTATTGCTAGAACTTTGTCTGTCATGTTATGATTCAAGTACTATGATCCCAGCTTTGAATGTTTTACAAATGCTTTGATCAAGTTTATGATGGTGCATGTCACCTCAAAAATTATTCTTTCTTTTTATCACTTACCTACTCGAGGACGAGCAGGAGTTAAGCTTGGGGATGTTGATACATTGCAAATGTATCTATAATTTTTGATGCTCCATGCTTGGTTTTATCCACTTTCTTGTGTTTTGTCCACACTATGGAGTACTTTTCATATGATTTCTTGGACTAACCTATTAACAAGAGCCACAGTGCCAGCTGCCTGTTTTGTGCTATTTTTGGTTCCAGGAAAGTCAGAAAATGAATATTCTCGGAATTGGACGGGACAAAAGCCAAAGTGCCTATTTTTCCAGAAGACTCCAGGAGCCAGAATACGAGACGAAGGAGGTCCAGGGGCTGGCCACACCCCCCAGGCGCGGGCTGGGCCTGGCCGCGCCAGGGCATGGTGTGGTGGCCCCAGGCACCCCTCAGTCTCCCTCTTCGCCTATAAGAAGCCTTCTGACCTAAAAACTACAGGGGGTTGGACGTTTTTCAGAAGGAGTTCCGCTCTGCCGCCACCACCAGATTCCACGAAACAGCACCAGAAACTCCATTCTGGCACCCTGCCAGGACGGGGAATTGGAGGAGCTCATCGCCATCATCATCACCATCGCTTCTCCATCGACCATCCATGTTTTCCCCATCCATGAGTGAGTAATCCCCCGCTGTAGGCTATGTGGATGGTAGGAATTGGATGAGATCGTTCATGTAATGGCATCAGATTGTTAGGGCATGGTGCCTAGTATCTTTTATTAGTGCTTTATGACTTTGTTGCGACTTGTTGTGCTTAATGCTTGTCACTAGGGCCCGAGTGCCATGATTTCAGATCTGAACATGTTATTGATTCATTATGATAGTATTTTTTTTGGTCTTATCTACAAGTTGTATACACACATTGTTGTCCGGAACCTATGGCCCCGAAGTGACAGAAATCAGGATAACCGGAAGGGAATGGCTTTGATGTGAGGATCACATGTGTTCATGGAGTGCTAATGCTTTGCTCCGGTGCTCTATTAAAAGGAGCACCTTAATTGCCAGTAGTTCCCTAGAGGCCCCGCTGCAAACGGGCTGGCAGGACAAAAGATGTTGTGCAAGTTCTCATTGCGAGCACGTATGACTATATATGGAACACATGCCTAGGATTGTCTAGTACTTGGATGCTTTATCTTATTTATCTGCAATTGCCCTATGTTCTGATTGCTATGCGAATTGTCTTGTCCATGCAACGCCCTTCCATCCATTCCTATGCCTACCGCACTCGAATCCCACTGTCTACTGCTTTTGTTACTACTGTCCTTGCTTTACTACTGCTGTTACTTTACTATTCCTATTACAAAACTGTTGCTACTGATAAACTGTTGTGAGCAAGATTGATTCCAGTGCAGCTGAATTGACAACTCAGTTGTTAAGGCTTATAAATATTCTTTGGCTCCCCTTGTGTCGAATCAATAAATTGGGTTTCACTTCCCTCGAAAATACTGCGATACACCCCCTATACTTGTGGGTCATCATACCACTACTTCCGCTACTTTTGCTCCGAGATGATCCAATCCCGACACGGCAAGATCTCCATCTCGGAACCCAAGTTCGCCAACATAGCGCCGAAGACCGCAGAACGTCGAGGTCCCCTTCATGGACAGCAAGACCCCGCCCTCAGATCCGAAGCCTGATCCTGGCGTCCGAAGACCAAACCCGAACCCCTTCGGAACCAAGATCGCTGTGTCCCCTAATGTGATCCCCTTTCCGAGAACCCTATTTTATAAATACCATCTATACACTTGTTGCATATCAAATTATTCATGACCGCATACAAGTTTGGTATTTGGGGGTATTTAGACGATTCACCTAAATTAAACATGGAGGCTATATGCGGGCTTTCCTAGTCTTATATTAGCCCCATTTAATTTTGTGTAGCGAACCGATGCCATGTTTTGTCTTGTTCATACAACATTTAAACTACGGGGTAACTAAACAACATGAACCATCTAATTATTTGTTGGGACCCCAGTTCCGCTTAATATTGCCTAGTCGCATCGCATCTTTGCCATGTCATACATCATGCATGCATCATGCCCGATCTTCTGCCGTAGTATTAAATAGTGTATCCGGTGTTTCTTCTAGTGTTTTGCTTCTTCACGGATTAGGCCGTTGAGTGGATGCGAGTGTCGACCCGATCTCCAGATGAATCTTCGGCTATGTTTCCTAGGCGAGCATCTCCCTCTTTCTACCTATTTTGCATTTATAGTCTTTACTTCCTCCTGTTAATCTATTGCTATCCATATTGCGATGCTTTAGTTTCCGTGCACCATTTATAATCCTTGTAGCCTCTGTATTGCCTTGGACACATCCTATTGCCTGTTGTTTGATAGATAGTCGGCCTTGCGAGTCGTAGTTGCTTGCTCAGATGCTGCTTCGCGTCGTTGATGTTCCACCGTTGTTGGAAGATTTGCACATGCTTAATGGTGGAGATGATCATGGCTTTAATTACAACTTGATATTAAGTTGCTGGGATAACTAATGAAAGAGGCACCGGTGGGCAATAAACGCTATTTGGTTTTTCATGTCCACTTGTGTCTCGTAGGCCCCGAGTACTTGATACTTGTTCCTTGATTATTCGCACTATCCACATCCGGGAGACCCTATGGATCCCCCTTAGCCAGAGCCTGATTCATTTCTTATTTCTTGGGGCCACAAACTAGTTTGGGGTTTTATTACTATCTTGTAATTATGCCATGCTTTACTGCTTTTTTTACGATTGTGCGTGGAACACCTGTACTGTTTTGGATCGCGGCACGATTTCGTGGTATCAACAAGCCCACTCACACTTTCGGGTTCCCAATCGTTTACAGCCATTCTCGCAAACCCTGGGTCCGTTCCGGAGCTGGCCAACTTCGTTGCGGGTAGCTTAGTGGGGTGGCCCCCTGAAATCTTTTATGAATCCTGTGATTGCTTTGTCGTGAAAGCCTCGTTGGGTTTTGATTTGGTTTTTCCGAGGTTGATCGTGTGTGTGTTGCTATTTGTGCACCCCTGCAGGGTAAATCTTTCTGAAAGCCGTGTCCGTGGTTATGGATGACTTGGAGCACAGTATCTCGATCATAGACAATCATAACTAAAGTAGTGCCATAAATTTGACTTAATATGTGACTAGTAATCAGCTTCACTACAATGGAATGGATAATAAAAGTGCAAACAACTGGTGGAACTAGGGTGTATCATGTCATGTTATACCTGCCTAGTAAGTATTGCAGCTCCAATGGAATGAAATAAAAGTGCCAACAACTGCTGGGTTTGGGATGTCACATGCTAATTGTATCTGACTAGTAAGTACTGCAACTACAACTTCTTGGTTAACTAAAACTGCCCACTACTTATGCTATCAAGATGACTCGTGCTATCTATATCTGACTAGTAAGTGCTACAACTATAATGGAATGAATAAAACTGCCAACTGTGTGAGTTCCTCGGTTTGACTTCCTCGTTTGGTCTCGAGGGGGAATACCAGGACGGGTATGATTGGTGTTAGTATCAGGTGTTCCCGGATAGGTCTTTCTTATCCCTCTCTAATAGCTGACAGTTGTATCGAGTCTCTATAGGTTGTTTAGTGCATGCTTCGCTGCCGCTTCACTCCACCATACCTATGTAGGCGAGAGCTACCGAATTCTAGCCTCGCCATGTACTGACCCTAGTACTGATGCTCCTCTTTTTCCTTTGCCCTTTGTCGGCACCCCTTTTGTTTTAGCAGGTTTGAGATCGATGTCGTTAGCAGGATTACCCTTCCGGCTTGGCCTGGGCAGGGTTATGGACGCCATTGGTTATTCTTCAGGGCTCTTAGCCCCATTTGCATCTTATCCGTACTTGGACATTGTATCGTTTTCAAGGTGATTTGGATCTTTGTATTGTAAATATGTATTCTTGACTCATGGAGTCGTGTTGTATATATCTGTTCTGTGGGTTCCATCGTGGACTATTGTGTAATGGTATTACTTCGTTTTCCACCCGCACGAAAGTGCCTTGTGGGCGTCCTTGAATCATTTCTATGCGGCTTTGGCGGGAAGCGCTGAAACTTGCATAGGGCCAATTCGAGGGTGTTACAAGGTGGTATCAGATCTCAGCAGTTGCGATACCCCACTGGTCCAGCCTGTAGGATAACCTAGCTAACGGCCGATGTATAGTGTCAAAACTATTTTGCAAAATCGGTTGGATCGATCTGATTAGGTCTGCTTTGACTCCTTACCCCTATGCTATTCTCCTCTTACCTCTGCGTGTTTTGAATCTGCTCTCTTATCTTTTCTTCAAGTCTAGGAATGCTCGTTGTTGGGTTTCCTTCGTACCTTTAGGGTTGCACTTCCTCATTTGGTAACGGTGCTTCTACATCTAGTCTTCATCCTATCTGAGGAATCCTTCATCTGTTGGACTTCTCTTTGTTCCTTCTTGTGCCTTCCGGTGTTTTCCAACACAACGTCCTCATCTACGTCAGATCTAATGAAGAGCCTGCATCTTTCCTTTGTTCTCCGGACATCGCTTATCGAGATCTTCAGTCTGAACTCTGAGAGTTGGTTGCACGATTCCTTTGTTCATGTACAGAGTAATGCTTTGAGTGCGGGATGGAGTAGCTACCATACCACTACTCTTATCATTCGCTCTTGTACATTGAATCGGTGGATCAAACAATTTTACTCCTTCCACAGAAGTTAAAGGTGGCCTTACCTTTCAATACCTTTATCTTCATCTTTGTTTCTCCGGAGTATCCTCTCGACAAATGTGAGCAACACCCTCTTGTTGGTGGTGTCGTCGATTTCAAGATGGAGTAAGAATCTTTGTTCGCGAGGATCTACACGAAGCACAAAGAATCTGATCAGCGATCTTCTTCCTCGTACCATGAGGCAGATCTCGAGGGCGAGATCCATTTTTAGTGGTGTCGAATTGTAGCTCCCCGGTAAAACCACTACTAGAAAATCGCTCGGTGTTCTTGTTTTGTGCATCATCGTGACCGCATGCTCATGTCATCATGCCACATTACATTTGAGCATCGTCATTTCATCATGCATATGTTTTCCTAAAACTATTTTCAAAAAGCCTATCTTTGTTATCTAAATACCTCATCTTTATTTCAAATGTAAAACCCCGAACGCTTCCGGATATTTTTTATTTGTCTAAAAACCTATTTACAAATGTTTTAAATAAACATCTTCTACCGGGGAGGCAGCCCAGCCGTTTAGGCCAGGCCACCTACTACCCGGCAGGCCCAACAAACCCAAACCCTAACCTGAGCGAACCACCTAGCCCTAGACACACCGCACCCCGTGCAAAGCCCCACCTACCACCTAACCCGACGCGACACCGTGCCAGACCTGACCCACCCCACACCGCACGTCCTAGCTACGAACACGAGCGAGCGACACGGCCGCGTCGCCCTCCCCTGGACCAACCACCCCACCACCTACCGCTAATGCACCGCTCCTCCCGCGCAGACATGCTAGGCTCCCGATCGCTCCCCGCTTGGCCCCACCACGACCACACGCTCCCCACGCGTGATCCCCTCCCCTACCTCTGCTCGCCCATCCACGGCCACCGCCTATGGTGGATCTCGTTGCAGCCTCGCCCTCTCCCTCCCGCAGATCCTCTGCTAGGGGCGCGTCCTCGCCCTGCCGCTGTAAGCTTCCGTCGTCGGCGCCTCCTTCCATCTTCGGCCGGCAGCGGCTATGGCCCCGCGTCAAGTTTCCGCACGTCGTCGTCACACATGTCCTTGACCTGTGCCTCCCTCCTACGTCCTGGCCGGCGAGCTACTCCTCCCTGCCACAACACCTACCGCTGGCCCCGCTCTGCTCCCTGCGCGACCTCACCCCTCCGTGTCGGGCGCGGCACCACCGACATCGTCACCAACGCCCTCCCTATGGCCCTCTTTTCCCCGGGTCGTCCCCTGCGACCTCGTGCAGGCCTGCCTTCCTCCCCTCCGCCGGTCGTCCTCCTCGTCTGCGTCTCCATCGGCCGCTCGACCGCCAGCAGTACTGCGCCTCTACAGCGCCGCTCATGTGGCGTCCCTCCTCGAGCCCTCGCGTGGCCTCCTCGTCCCCAGGCTCTACCGCCGGCCACCTCCTGCACCATGACCCGCGTGACCCCGAGCGACGCCCCGCCTCGCGTCTCCCCACCGCTGCCGCCCGCCAGCACGTCGTGGCCCTCTGGTCTGTGCTCCGGTCGAGCCTCCTCTGTGCCTCCTGAGATCGTCCTCGACCCTGCGGAGCTTCCCAGCGCGTCCTGCCTCAATGCCAGGAGCATCCAAAGCCACCACAAGGAACTGCACGTCCGCATCCCCATCTCCAGATGCAAGTACGTCCATGTAGCGATGTGGCCCAATAGTGCCCTCTTCCTGGATGTGCTAGGGCCTATCGAAGAACAAATGTGGAGATGCCTTGTGTTGATGCGACCGAGACCATCAAAATGTGTCTATGGGTTAAGATGCTGGCGTTGTTGTTGTTGCAGCTCGAGTACCACTACTTCCGCTACTTCTGCTCCGAGATGATCCAATCCTGACACGGCAAGATCTTCATCTCGGAACCCAAGTTCGCCAACATAGCGCCGAAGACCGCGGAACATCGAGGTCCCCTTCATGGACGGCAAGACCCCGTCCTCGGATCCGAAGCCCGATCCCGGCGTCCAAAGACCAAACCCGAACCCCTTCGGAACCAAGATCGCCTCGTCCCCTAATGTGATCCCCTTTCCGAGAACCCTATTTTATAAATACCATCTATACACTTGTTGCATATTAAATTATTCATGACCGCATACATGTTTGGTATTTGGGGGTATTTAGACGATTCACCTAAATTAAACATGGAGGCTATATGCGGGCTTTTCTAGTCTTACATTAGCCCCATTTAATTTTGTGTAGCGAACCGATGCCATGTTTTGTCTTGTTCATACAACATTTAAACTACGGGGTAACTAAACAACATGAACCATCTAATTATTTGTTGGGACCCCAGTTCCGCTTAATATTGCCTAGTCGCATCGCATCTTTTCCATGTCATACATCATGCATGCATCATGCCCGATCTTCTGCCGTAGTATTAAATAGTGTATCCGGTGTTTCTTCTAGTGTTTTGCTTCTTCACGGATTAGGCCGTTGAGTGGATGCGAGTGTCGACCCGATCTCCAGATGAATCTTCGGCTATGTTTCCCAGGCGAGCATCTCCCTCTTTCTACCTATTTTGAATTTATAGTCTTTACTTCCTCCTGTTAATCTATTGCTATCCGTATTGCGATGCTTTAGTTTCCGTGCACCATTTATAATCCTTGTAGCCTCTGTATTGCCTTGGACACATCCTATTGCCTGTTGTTTGATAGATAGTCGGCCTTGCAAGTCGTAGTTGCTTGCTCAGGTGCTGCTTCGCGTCGTTGATGTTCCACCGTTGTTGGAAGATTTGCACATGCTTAATGGTGGAGATGATCATGGCTTTAATTACAACTTGATATTAAGTTGCTGGGATAACTAATGAAAGAGGCATCGATGGGCAATAAACGCTATTTGGTTTTTCATGTCCACTTGTGTCCCGTAGGCCCCGAGTACTTGATACCTGTTCCTTGATTATTCGCACTATCCACATCCGGGAGACCCTATGGATCCCCCTTAGCTAGAGCTTGATTCATTTCTTATTTCTTGGGGCCACAAACTAGTTTGGGGTTTTATTACTATCCTATACTTATGCCATGCTTTACTGCTTTATTTACGATTGTGCGTGGAGCACCTGTACTATTTTGGATCGCGGCACGATTTCACGGTATCGACAAGCCCAGTCACACTTTCGGGTTCCCAGTCATTTATAGCCATTCTCGCAAACCCTTGGGTCCGTTCCGGAGCCGGCCAACTTCGTTGCGGGTAGCTTAGTGGGGTGGCACCCTGAAATCTTTTATAAATCCTGTGATTGCTTTGTTGTGAAAGCCTCGTTGGGTTTTGATTTGGTTTTTTCGAGGTTGATCGTGTGTGTGTTGCTATTTGTGCACCCCTGCAGGGTAAATCTTTCTGAAAGCCGTGTCCGCGGTTATGGACGACTTGGAGCATAGTATCTCGATCATAGACAAGCATAACTAAAGTAGTGCTATAAATTTGACTTAATATGTGACTAGTAATCAGCTTTACTACAATGGAATGGATAATAAAAGTGCCAACAACTGGTTGAACTGGGGTGTATCGTGTCATGTTATACCTTCCTAGTAAGTATTGCAACTCCAATGGAATGAAATAAAAGTGCCAACAACTGCTAGATTATGGATGTCACATGCCAATTGTATCGGACTAGTAAGTACTGCAACTACAACTTCTTAGTTAACTAAAACTGCCCACTACTTATGCTATCAGGATGACTCGTGCTATCTATATCTGACTAGTAAGTGCTGTAGCTATAATGGAATGAATAAAACTGCCAACTGTGTGAGTTCCTCAGTTTGACTTCCTAGTTTGGTCTTGAGGGGGAATACCAGGACGGGTATGATTGGTGTTAGTATCAGGTGTTCCCGGATAGGTCTTTCTTATCCCTCTCTAATAGCCGACAGTTGTATCGAGACTCTATAGGTTGTTTAGTGCATGCTTCGCTGCCGCTTCATTCCACCATACCTATGTAGGCGAGAACCGCCGAATTCTAGCCTCGTCGTGTACTGGCCTCGGTACTGATGCTCCTCTTTTTCCTTTGCCCTTTGTCGGCACCCCTTTTGTTTTAGCAGGTTTGAGATCGACGTCGTTAGCAGGGTTACCCTTCCGGCTTGGCCTGGGCAGAGTTATGGACGCCATTGGTTATTCTTCAGGGCTCTTAGCCCCATTTGCATTTTATCCGTACTTGGACGTTGTATCGTTTTCAAGGTGATTTGGATATTTGTATTGTAAATATGTATTCTTGACTCATGGAGTCGTGTTGTATATATCTGTTCTGTGGGTTCCATGGTGGACTATTGTGTAATGGTATTACTTTGTTTTCCACCCGCACGAAAGTGCCTGGTGGGCGTCCTTGAATCGTTTTTATGCGGGTTTGGCGGGAAGCGCTGAAACTTGCGTAGGGCCGATTTGAGGGTGTTACACCATGCGAGTCACAGGCATAGCAATAGTCTTTTGATCCAACCATTGTAACCACGAAGCACCAAGCTTATAAAAATTATTAAGTGAAAGCACAGATCAAAGCCTTAAGAACTGATGATGTTGTTGTTCCCAAATATCTCACCTCAAGCATTTATTGATCTCTGGGACCTTGGGTACGTACAAGTCCATAGATCGAGACAAGAGACAAAGAAACAAAGATACAAAATCTCTATTCAATCAATACACAGTACTCCCATGGATTAGATGCACATAATCGCTGCGAGATTTGACCCAACCCGCAGCCCGTGAGGACTACTCACTCATAACAGTAACACAAAGGATAAAAACATTTGCAAAATACTTAGATTGAAATCAAATATTCTTAGAATGGTCGCTGAATCACAAGTAGATCTCAAGTACAAGCTAATGGCTATGGATATGGAGAGGATGGAGGACGGAGAGGATGAACTATGGTGGTGGATCTCCTTTGGTGGTGTTGTGATGCAATCTAAGAATGGCGGCTCTCGGCGTGGCGGCTGGAACCTCAAAATATATAGGAGCCTTCATGAAAATCATAGGGTTTGACAAGACGGAGCCAACGCCACATGGTACAGTGGGCCGTATGGGCGGGACTTGCCCGTACAGTGTTTATTATGCCTCCAATCAACTGGTTTTTGGTCTAGAAAATCTTGGCCGTGTGGACTTTGAAAAAATCTTAATTAATGGCTTCTTATTTTGCCTTAAAAGCATGATTTCCTGCATAACACAATTCAAAACAATGGATTTCATATCTTTGCAATAATTAGTCATTATAGCAAGGCTAGAGAGTTTCTTGGTCAATTTCTTGACTAAAAAGGAAGTCTAAATGCATTGAAAGATGGCTATTTTCATAGTAATCAACTTCCCCAAAGCTCATACCTTGATCATCCTCGAGCAAGAAAACAACAAAACCATAAAGTAATAAGCGTTTAAACTGAAATAACGAGAGTATGGATTCACTTACGGCTGGTAGTCATATGTGTCCAACACTTCTTCCATTTGAAAAGCTCATAAAACTTAGAGAGATGCTACGAATACCATATGAGCCTTGTTAACTCAAAACAATCTATGGTGACCCCGGATTTAACATCCAAGATTAACCATTATGCAAACCACCACGATCCCATGATCAGTGCATCGTGGAGCATAACCGACATAGTATCAAAGTACACATCCATTACACTACCAAATACAACAAGTCTTACATAGATAGTCTTACATAACTACCACGATGGGCACAAATAGGTAGTAGTAGCGGAACATCTAAACGTTAAGGACCCGAGTCAAGCCATAACCCAACAGGTGCCTGACTCGGAGTAAGGCCCTTGTTCGCGAAGTCGTCATTATAACCTCCATCATCTCCATCATCCTGCTCATAGTCTGGCCAAGTAGATAACCAGGGACAATGCCAATGAGTACTTTTGAATGTACTCGCAAACCACCATAACAAGAGTATAACAGCCAGGATATGCATTAAGGTTGTGGATAGGATGGCTCCAAGAGAGGTTCTTTTCTCAAATAGTTTCTCTTTTAGATATAACATCTACATATCTTTGTTGAAAACTTTTGTAGAACATTTTGGAAACGTTTTTGAATTTTTTCGGAAAACGGTAGGAGTGGGTTACCAATTTGTCTCGTCCTTCCGGTCATCCTATGACCAAACTCCTTTCCTTCCCTTCCGACCATCGCATGGTCAAAAAATTTCCAAAACCATTGCTTTTCTGAAATCATTTTTGAAAACAAAACCAGCACCGCTCTATAGTAGTTTGTCCAACCCGTCCATAAACATGGGCATGGCTATTAGAATAGATTTACACTCTACAGAGGTTGTACACTTTACCCACACCATCCGGGTACCCTACCCTGATCTACACCGATCATGGGTTGAGTAACCAATCAAGACTCTCCGGATGCCCACTCCAATATAAGTGCCTACCCTATGAGTGTTGTTCCCCTCAACACCGGGATGCCCTATATAGTTTCCAAGCCAACCAGAGCACTTTTTTCCACTGCACAAAGTGTGTGCTTTTAATGAGGGGCTCATAGTATATCATGGAGGCCCGTAGACCCTTAGTTCCTTCTCTCGGCCGATGTTTTACATGGACCGTTGTACTAAAGAAGGCCCACCCTCCAGGGATTTTTATCCCCCTATATTAGTTGCGAGGCAGCATATACCAAAATAAAGAAACATCAAATCCATCCCTGTCCCATTCGAGAGTAATGTGGTTGCATGGGTTACGTTGTTATACCTAAAGCTACAAAGAACCGGGTGCATTTTCATAAACATTTTTCCTCCATCTTTCTTTCAACATTTTGTAAAACAAAAACCCTTTTTTCCTTTCTCAAACTTCTCTTGGTAGGTCAAACCTCACCAAGGTTTTGCCATAAACAGTTGTAAAACTTTTTCGTGGGTCTTCCCATCCTCTAGTTTTGCTTCGCCTAAAATGGGGTCTCCAAAGGGGTATGGTGTATTACACCATCTACCATACTAGGGACAAGTAGGTGTCATCGTGGGGGGTGTACTTAGTAGTACCATTGTGTAATGGTTTGGAGGATCCAAGCCACTACCAAAGATAACTCATCATATAATAAAACAATGCATTTTTATAAACAGTAGATAGAACATGCATAAGTAAAACAATAGGACAAGGCTTATCAGTAAGAAGGTGGCTTCCCTTGGTTGGCAACTTGTCCCTATTCTTCTTCTTCAAAATCCTCCCAAACACCTTCCTCGTACTCGTCCTCGTTCGTTTCTATCGTCGCAAAAGAAATAGAACAAACAATAACCCATACATCAATCACAAGGCAAACATAGCAAGCAGTACAGTTCATCTGCTCCACTTAGCCAACCAATCCACACACCTGAAACTACAGATAATATCAAAATAACGCCACTGGAATCAACTAAAAAGGCTACTCCAAACAATTAGGGTGATTTAAATGGTGACCACTAGTTTAGTAAGCAAACAAGTGGCTCGACCAAGTTCTGTAGGTGAACATTAACCAAATTTTATACCACTAGGAAGATATTGGAGAAACCAATCTAAGCCAACTGGATTCATATTTTTAGCTATCATGGTTGATTTTTCGGAATTAAAATACTGAAAACAGGGCTAGTAGTAGCAAATTAATTCTCAGGACATATCTACTGTACCAAAAATTATATCCTTCTAGGAACAAGTAGTACTATCAGAGGCACAACTCTAGGAGTTGGTCTCACCTAAAACGGAGGTCCACAAAAGCTTCTAGAATTTTAGGGAAAATCTTATGTCCCAAACTTGTGAAACAAATAACAGGAGCTAAACAGGTCTAAAGTGGGTGATTCCAATTTTAATATATGGGAAATTTCAAAAAAGGCATGGAAAGTGGTTTCACATTTTTCTGAGTCACAGAAAAATTACTAAGAATTAAAGGGTTTAATCAGCATCATTTTACTACTAAAATTCTCAATAAATGCACAAAATTTATCTTACCAATCTACCAGTTCCATGCAATACATATTTACAGAGGCTAGACCGCAAAATTTGAATCCTGCCGAAATACTAAATAGGTGATTTTTGGTGGATTTTAAACTACATCACAGTTTTCTATGAAATTAAATTTGCCAAAAACAAAAAGGAAACATGCTGCAGTGGCCCGGCTTGTGGCCCACACAGGGGTCGGCCAACCCGTTTGCTCGGTGGCCTGCGCGGGAGATCCGGAGATTCAAATCGCGGTGGGGGTCCCACAGGTCAGCGTCAGTGGTAGCTCGAAGGGGTATAGGATGCGTGGGCCGTTGGATCTTAAGCGCATCCGACGGCCGAGGCTCGTCGTCCTCATTGGTGTAGTTGATGGCGACAAGAAAACCCTAGAGCTACAAGCGGCGGGCAGAGGGGATTACCCAGGGATGGAGAAGAGCTGGCGATGGCGGGGTTTGACACTGTCAGAGATGGGGGTTCGAACGAGGGGCGGCACGGGCTGCTTCGGCTTGGGAGATAGGTTCAGTCCTGTGGTGCGCCGCTCAGGGTACAACCTGCACGACGTCGTCAGGCTGCTTCGCCTGGACAGAAAATAAGGGTGGTCAGATGTGCACGCGTCCGAGGAGCGGAGTTGTGCATGCATGCAAGGGAAAGGGAGGTGCGACGACAACCTCAATCTCCTCCTTGGTGCTATGGTGGTGCGTCAAGGGTGGCGAGCGGCACAGGGCGAGGGAGCTCGCCTCCGCTCTCGGGGTGGTTGAGTGGAGGGTGAGGAGTGGAATGAGGGTGGTTGGCGAGGGAGGAGAGGCACAAGGGAGTTTAAGTGGACGGTGCACGCCCATGGTGAACCGTGTTCACGACGAGCAGGTGCAGGGGCGTGGCCGCACAAGAATGGTCGAGTTGGGCGGCAGGGTGCACCCTGTGATCGTTCGACGCGGTGAAGACGAGGAGAGGGGGTTGGGGTCACTTTGGCAGGGAGAGGGGTGTGGCGTGGTCGGGTGCACGCGAGGTGTTCGGCCGAGGCGTCTTGTCGGTCTAGGGCTTGGGAAGGCTAGGCTTTAGCTCGGGAATAGGTTAGGGAGGGGCGCGGGGTATGGCTAGGTGTTTCTCCACCACGGGCGAGATGGGTTTTCACTGGAGAGAGGAGGGGGTGAGCGAGGTCGACCGGTTCGATCTAACGTGGACGTTGGGGGTCATTTCGTAGAGCTGGTGAGCAAAGGGAAGAGCAAGGGTGGTGCCTAGGAAGTTGTAGCACGCGGCGTCGGGCCCAAGGAGGGACATGACGGGGCAGGGAGGCAACTCTTCATCAATGCGAAGACCTTGCCTGATTCTCCCTTGTATCACTCTCTTGGTCGACTAGGGTTGTTTAGGGTCGGGTCAGGGGTGTAGGGGGAGGGGTAGATCAGGTGTGTACTTGCTCTCAGAAGTGGACACGACCACAACAAGTGGTTTTGGCGAAAAACCACATTTGTGATCTAGGGTGAGTTCACTAGGGTGCCAACTTTGGGGGCTTAAAGTTCCTAGCGCGAGCTGCATTTTACCTGGATGATTGCAGGGTTGGGTAGAGGGGTGAAAGGTGAGTATAGGGATGCCAAGGTTGCCTCCTGGTTCAATCCCATGGCTGGGCAAAGAATTTGTAAAGTTGACCCGAAATAAGGTGACCATTGCATAAGCTTCAACTAGTGAGAGAATAGCTTGCATGCAAGGGGCTTAAGGTTATAGTTTAACCAGGGTTAGGGGTGTTTCTTGAAGTTTTCATAGAGAGGTATACTCTCATGCACTTGCATGGCAACAAGTGGTTTGTAGAAAGCTCACATTAATCACCCAAAAGGTGGAACTTGTT
This sequence comes from Avena eriantha, assembly GCA_910589775.1. Classification (NCBI taxonomy): domain Eukaryota; kingdom Viridiplantae; phylum Streptophyta; class Magnoliopsida; order Poales; family Poaceae; genus Avena; species Avena eriantha. The sequence continues at coordinate 213,412,317 of OU342740.1, forward strand.
AATCTATTTTATGACTTAGCCAAAATTTTAGGGCTTTGCTCTAGTTTCCAAAATTTAAAACAAGGGTGATTCTAGATGTTACCAAACACTGATCTAGAACTCTAAACATGAGGTCACACAAGAGTTTCATTAGCATGGCAATTAGCAAGGATACAAGTAAAACACAAGAATCATGCATTCATATTAGCAAGCAACATAACCACACAAAACCTTATAAAGTTTTAGTTCCCCCTAAATTATAGGCTTCTACTCTAAGCGATATGGGGTGAAAAAGATGGGATGTTATAGACATCCCCCCATTAAAAGAATCTCGTCCCGAGATTCGCGATCTGAGATGATAATAGATGGGGGAACTCCTTCTTGAGATAATTCTCTCGTTCCTAGGTGGCTTCTTCTTCGGAGTGGTTGCTCCATTGGACCTTGTAGAAATTTATGTTGCAGCGTCGGGTGAGTCGGTTTGCTTTCTCCAGTATCTTAATGGGCACCTCATGGTAGGTTAGATCACAGTTGAGGTCAATAGCACGGTAGTCGACTTCCTTGAAGACTTCTGGCTTGTCTGGTACTTGAAGGCACTTCCGGAGTTGTGACACATGGAAGATGTTATGGAATTCTGACAAATCTGAGGGTGACTCCAGCTAATATGATACCTGTCCTTATTGAGCGAGGATCTTGAAGGGTCCAATGTATCGTGGAGCAAGCTTCCCTTTCTCATGAAATCACTGCATTCCCTTGAGAGGGGAGACGCGAAGATATGCGAAGTCTCCCTTGTTGAAACTCACATCTCAACGTTTGTTGTCGGCATAACTCTTCTGGCGGGATTGTGCAGCTCTTAGACAATCACGTTCTAGTTGGACTTGTTCCTCGGCTTCCTTGATCACATCAAGGCCAAAGTTCTGGCTCTCTCCGGTTTCAGTCCAGTTCAGAGGGGTTCTACACTTTCCCCCATAGAAAAACTAGAAGGGTGCCATCTTTAAACTGGCTTGATAGCTATTGTTGTAGGATAATTAATCAAAAGGCAGGCAATCCTCCCATTTGGATCCATAGGCTAGAACACACAAGCGGAGCATATCCTCCAGGACTTGATTGACTCTCTGAGTCTAACCTCCGGTCTGAGGGTGATAAGCGGTGCTAAAGGATAGAGTGGTACCCAGGGCTTCATGTAGCTTCTTCCAGAAACAGGAAGTGAATTGTGGTCCTCAATCAGACATAATCTCCTTGGGTACCCCATGGAGACTGATGATTCCAGAGATATAGAGTTCTGCCAACTTCTTTCCGTTGAAATTGGTCCTTACTGGAATAAAATGGGCTACCTTCGATAGATAATCGACTATAACCCAGATGGAATCATGACCTCTTCTTGAAGTGGGTTGTCTGGTCATAAAGTCCTTTCCAACCTTTTCCCATTTCCATTCTAGAATCTTCATCGGTTGAAGCAATCCGTCAGGACGTTGATGCTCAACTTTGCCTTATTGGCATACATCACACTTGGCCACGAATAGGGCTATCTCACGCTCCATTCCGTGCCACCAAAACTGTTCCTTAAGGTCCGGATACATCTTGGTAATCCCTGGGTGGATGGAATAGTGGGCTTCATGGGCTTCTTTCATAAATGTTTGCTTTAGGCCAGGGTCACTGGGTATGCAGATACGTCCTTTGTACCATAATACATCACTATCTTCAACCTTGAAGCCCAGGACATTCTCTCTTTCCATTTCGCGTTTGATTCCTTCTATGCTTGGGTGTCCTTTCTGAGCTTCTTTGATTTGATCTAAGAGGGTTGGCTTTAGCTCGAGGTGGGCTAAGAATCCATGGCTGACTAACTCTGGTCCAAACCTTTCTAGTTCTTGACTGAGTTCGGGTTGTTCCTTTTTGATCATCGCATTTAGGGAACAGGGTTCCTGGCTGAGGGCACCGGCTACAATATTACCTGTGCTCGGATGGTAATGAATGCCAAGATCATAGTCCTTGATCAGTTCTATCCATCTCCTTTGCCTGATATTCAATTCCTTCTGCGTGAAGATATATTTTAGGCTCTTATGATCTGTGTAGATTTCATAGCGGTTTCCCATCAGATATTGGCGCCAGGTCTTGAGGTCATGTACTATGGCTACAAGCTCTAAGTCATGGGTGGGATAAATAATCTCTTGCGGCTTCAACTTCCTTGATAAATAGGTGATGACCTTGCCTTCTTGCATCAGCACACTTCCGAGTCCTAGCTTGGAGGCGTTGCAATAGACTTTGAAACTTTTGGTGATGTCAGGCATGGTTAGGATAGGGGCAGAGACTAATCTCTTCTTGAGTTCCTGGAAACTCTCTTCACATTTATCCATCCATTCAAACTTCTTGTCTTCTTCAGCAGCTGGGTCACTGGTGTTGCGATGCTCTAGAATCCCTCAACAAACTTGTGGTAGTATCCAGCTAAACCTAGAAAACTTCGGATCTCTGATGGATTGGTGGGGGCTTTCCATTCGAGTATTGGCCTGATCTTGGTGGGGTCGACTGGGACTCCTCCTACGGACAGTACGTGGCCAAGGAAACCAACTTCCTTTAACCAGAACTTGCATTTGCTGAACTTGGCGTACAATTGATGTCCTCTGAGGGTACCAAGTACTATTCTCAAATGCTTCTCATGTTCTGCTTCGGTCTTGGAGTAGATTAGGATGTCATCGATGAACACTACAACAAACTTGTCCAGATAGGGCATGAATACCTTATTCATAAGGTTCATGAAATAGGCAGGGGCATTGGTTAACCCAAAAGACATGACTGTGTACTCATACAAACTATACCGGGTTGTAAAAGCAGTCTTGGGGATGTCTGATTCCCGGATCTTGAGTTGGTGGTACCCGGTATGAAGGTCTATCTTGGAAAACACTCGGGCTCCATTCAGCTGATCGAACAGATCTTAAATCTTCAGCAAGGGGTACTTGTTCTTGATGGTGACTTTGTTGAGTTTCCGGTAATCAGTGACTAGCCGGGTGGTACCATCTCTTTTGTCCATGAAAAGGACAGGTGATCCCCAAGGGGAAGCACTCGGCTGTATATGACCATGCGCTCCATGTCATCTAATTGTTTCTTCAACTCCACCAAATCTTCGGGGTTCATGCGGTACGATCTCTGAGCTATGGGGGATGTTCTGGGGACTAGTTCTATGATAAAATCATCCGATCAGGGGGCATACCGGGCAGGTCTTAAGGAAACACATCCGGATACTCACAGACTACTCGTACTTGCTCTAGGGTAGGTCATGCTATGCCCTTCCGACAATAGACTCGAGATGAGGGCACTGTGGCCCTGTACTCGACTTGCATTCCTTTGCTACTCCTCATGGATATGGATTTTCTTGCACAATCTATAACTCCATGATATCTGGACATCCAATCCATTCCTAGTATCACGTCTAGACCTTGGGCTCCCAAAATTATTAGATCGACCTTGAAGGTTATACCATGGATAACTACCTGGATATCTCGGCGGATGGATTGGGTTTTGGCTATCGAACCAGGTATGTGCACTAGAATGAGCCTATCCAGGTGACTAGGTTCCTTCCCACTTTTCTCAACAAAGGATTCAGTAAAAAATGAATGCGATGATCCGGAGTCAAATAATACTGTAGTAGGGACGAAATTGACGAGGAACATACCCAGAACAATGTCAGGAGACTCCTGGGCTTCCTCAGCAGTGATATGGTTTAGATGTCCTTTAGCAACATTAGTGGTCTTCTTAGGGGCAGCACCCTTTGCTGGGGCTCCTCTGGCATGTCCTTGATTCAAGCGGGTTGCATTGGGGAATGGCGCATTCTCCTTCTTCTTCTCGGGGCATTCGTGGGAGAAGTGTCCCACTTGCCCGCATGTGAAACAACCAGCTGCATTGGGGTGGACATTGGGGTTAACGGGGCCTCTAGGGGAAGGTCTTGGGTTTCCGCCTCCCGAGCGAGGGTTGTTGTAGTTGCGGTTGGGGTTGTTGGGGCATGGAGCATAGGACGGAGTCCTCTGCGGTGGGGGTGCAGACCTAGACGGAGGCATTCTACGCGACCTCTGTCCACTGGGTCCTCCTTGTTGCATCGTACAGTGTTTGCAGTTCTCAATTACCCCTTGTGCTTATTCTCCACCAGGATAGCAACATCAACAAGGGCATCTAACTCTTGGAAACTCTGAGCTACAGGTGACACTGAAGTTCATCCTGTAGCCCATTCATGAAGGTATCCACCTTCTTCTCTTCAGTATTGGTGTCATCAAGGGCATACCTAGCCAGATCCATGTACTTATCTAGGTATTCCAGTACTGACATTCCTCCTTGCTTTAGGGCTCAGAACTGGTCCCTCATCATCTTGATCAAACCTGGAGGGATGTGGCGCTTGCGGAATCTTTCCTTGAAATCCTCCCAGGTGATCACTTGTCCTGTTGGCAGAATGTCCTTGATGCTAATCCACCAGGTCCTTGCTTGTCCCGTGATAAAGTGGGTGGCCAGATTTACTTTCTCGTCATTACCGACATGGGCTACTTCCAGGTTGTTCTCGATAGTTCGGAGCCAATCATCAACATCAAGCGGGTCGGTGCACTTGGTAAACACGGGTGGGTTCGTTTTCTGGATGTCCTTGAGCCTAGATCTCTACTCTTCATTCCCTCCTTCGCCCTCATTGTCGTGGGCATTCCTAGCTGCTGCTTGGGCGAGCTGTTGGATGGCGCGATGTTGGCTTGGCGTTCAGCGTTAGCGGCTTGGTGGTCCTCCATGAACATGCGCAGAAGTTGCACCATGGCTGGCTCAGGTGGAGGGGGTGGCGGACCGCGGGGACGCACCATCCTAAAGGTATACCATTAGAATGGGATTGCAAAAGGGGTGGTTCTCAAATGAAACCTCATGGTAAGGAAGGTAAACAACACTATAGGCATACATGCATAAAGGGACATAATCACTTAAGAAATTTAGCAAGCATAAGTTCAACAACAAAATAACCTGGTTCATGCATCACATCTCGATGCTAGATAGGAGTACCACGAGTTCGACGCTACAAAGCAAGCAGAAGACAAACAAATCGCCTATCAAAAGGGGACATGGCGATACTATCACTTGCTCTCATAAAATAGCACACGACCTACTCCCCATCACGACGTGCGGTGGTATCCTCCTCAATGATAACCTCAGTTTCATCATACTCAAGCTCAAAGACGTGCTCCTCCGGGTCCTCTTCCTCCTCATCCATCTGATCATCATCCTCCGGTCGCTCCGAGGCTCCATGTCAAAATCTTCCTTGTGAGCTGCATCGTTATCAGTCTCATCCAGCAGGTCATCATTGGCCTTGTTAAGTTCAGCGCACTCCTCCTCCAGCTCCTCTATCTTGGCCTCCATGGTCACTAGGATCTCCTGCTGCTCCTTCACCTTCTTCATGAGGCGCTTGTTCCTAGCAATGGTAGCCTTCTTATCTAGCTTGGCTTGGGCATGCTCTAGCTTCGTGACCTTCCGGTTCTCCTCGGTGGTAAGTAGCTCCCTGGTCTTGAGATCCAAGCGCATGCGAGCCTGGTCCATGGCAACTTGGGTCTTCCTCAGAAGGTACTACATGTTCTGGATGTTCTCACCAAAGTCGAAGTGATGAGGGGTCACGACCACATATCCTTGCTCGTGGCGCCTCCCAAAGAAACAGAAACTCGTTCCCGCCAGCTGCTCATGGTGGTGGTAAGCAAGGCGTGCTAGTGCCTCTTGGGCCACTCGGAGCACGCCAACTCCCCAATTCTTCTCCATCACTTGGGCCTCAATCTCCTTGGAGTACGGGGGCACTACTGCTCCTCTCATGGTGCACACCACTAGCCAAGTCATTTCTCCTTCAATGAGTGTGGGGACATGGGCGCCCTTGATCTTAGGTGCAGGGCGGCCCACATACCTTGCCAGGTCCCTGAGCTTAGCCTCGAACATCTAGAGTGGCAAGTCTAGTCCAACCTGACGGAAATGGGTGAAGACAACCGCCATCTACAAAATTTTAGATTGATTAGAGTTAGTGGATAGTGTGCAAAGTTTTAAGTATGCAAAGCTTGAATAATGCAAGTAGTTTTTGAAATAGAGGGGAGGAGACATAAGCATTGTTTTTGCAAATACCAAGCTCCTTCCTTTATATATAGAAAATAGTTTTTGGTCCTTGTGTAACGTCCAGGCTAACTAGGGACTCCTAAAGTCAGGATGGCTCTGATACCAAGTCTGTGGCAACCCCGGATTTAACATCCGAGATTACCCATTATGCAAACCACCACGATCCCATGATCAGTGCATCATGAAGCATAACCGACATAGTATCAAAGTACACATCCATTCCAGTACCAAATATAACAAGTCTTACATAGATAGTCTTACATAACTACCATGACGGGCACAAATAGGTAGTAGCAGCAGAACATCTAAACGCGGAGGACCCGAGTCAAGCCATAACCCAACAGGTGCCTGACTCAGAGTAATGCCCTAGTTCGCGAAGTCATCATTGTAACCTCCATCATCCTGCTCATAGTCTGGCCAAGTAGATAACCAGGGATAATGCCAATGAGTACTTTTGAATGTACTCACAAACCACCATAAAAAGATTATAACAGCAAGGATATGCATTAAGGTTGTGGATAGGATGGCTCCAAGAGAGGTTCTTTTCTCAAATAGTTTCTCTTGTAGATATAGCATCTACATATCTTTGTTGAAAATTTTTGTAGAACTTTTTGGAAACCTTTTTGAATTTTTTGGAAAACGGTAGGACTGGGTTACCAATTTGTCTCGTCCTTCCGGTCATCCCATGACCAAACTCATTTCCTTCCCTTTCGACCATCCCATGGTCAAAACATTTCCAAAACCATTACTTTTCCAAAATCATTTTTGAAAACAAAACCAGCACCCCTCTACAGTAGTTTGTCAAACCCATCCATAACCGCGGACATGGCTATTCGAATAGATTTACACTCTGTAGAGGTTGTACACTTTACCCACAGCATCCGGGTACCCTACCCTGATCTACACGAATTGTGGGTCGAGTAACCGATCAAGACTCCCCGGATGCCCACTCCAATATAAGTGCCTACCCTATGAGTGTTGTTCCCCTCAAAACCGGGACGCCCTATATAGTTCGCAAGCCAACCAGAGTGCTTTTTTTCCACTACACAAAGTGTGTGCTTTCAAAGAGGGGCTAGTAACGCGTGGAGGCCCGTAGACCCTTAGTTCCTTCTCCCGGTCGATGTTTTACATGGACCATTGTACCAGAGAAGGCCCACCCTCTAGGGATTTTTATCCCCCTATAGTAGTTGCGAGGCAACATATACCAGAATAAACAAACATCAAATCGAGCCTTGTCCCATTCCGAAGTAATGTGGTTGCACGGGTTAAGTTGTATACTGGGTAAAAGGCTTACGGCCCATGAAGACTTCAGATGATAGCCCAAATAAGCAACCGACAAAGACTTTGATTGTATTAGGAAAGAAACTATGAAGCGACATTGTGTTGGTATTGTAATTGCATGTCTGTAAAAACCTGTCCACATACAGCTTTGAGACCCAGCCTATTATATATAGGACGGGAGAAGCCTAAGCGAGGGTACCGAAATCTCCCAGGCAACTTGCAATAGTGCGATTATCTAATATTTAGGCAACTTTGACTCCATTGTTTTCCTGACATCCGATGAAATCCCCAGTGTTCTCTTTTACACAAAACCCTATGTCCTTCACCATGGACATTGCCGAGGTTACCCCTCGTCAATTGGCACCGTCTGTGGGAAACCTAAACGCTGGAACCATGGAATCGGCGGACCGACCAAGCATCAACCCGACAAAAGTAGATCCACACCCGCCCACCCCTGTATTGGTACCCGCCGACTTCAACGGAGAATCCGATATAATCATCTGAAGCTTCCACTTCCAAGTAGAAGACCAACAAGAATCGCACCCTTCGACCCTGATCACATCAGAACCGTCGGTGGAAAAACCTATGCCTACGACGGTACCAGCATCTTCCGCCGGATCCTCCATGGACGCTTTAGCACAGATCGAAGTAGGCAAAGAAAGCGAGCAAATCAAGATAGATCTGGGGGGACCTTGATGGTCTTTACGACAATCTCTCCATTGGATCAGATCCACAGCTAACCCCACCACGCGAAGCAAGCCCGGCAAATTCAGAACCCGAAGAAAGCAGCGAAAGCATCGACTTCGGAATTCGGATGGCAGAAATCTACCCAGAACAAAACCTGATGGACTTCGACAGTGTCTCCCTCGGTTTGGACGATGACGTCACTAGTCCATACATCACTCTGCACCAAGTATGCGTGATCATCGGAGACGCCTCAACAACGGTAACCCAATTTTCAACCCCAATGATATTCTTTCAAGCCACAATGCAGGAAGTCACGACAACGAAGGAAGCCAAGGAAACGAGGGAGACCCAACAGTCAACTGTGTAAATAGAGAATAAGAAGAACCATGTAGAGGCGAGAGACAAACTCTCAGCTTACTAGCCAGTGCATGTCAAAAAGCAAGGGTAGCAATTTCGGGTGCGGTTCCAATCACAACGGACGCCACTCATGAAGATTTATTAGCATATCAATATTTACTCCAATCAAAAAAAGAGACACCTACTAAAGATGCAAAGGCAACTCGATGAAAGGAAAAGATTAGCCAACGAATCTAGCCTACGACGGGCGCAGTTAAGCTCCACTCGAGGATCAAGGAGCATAATAGGAGGAGCATCACCAAGGAGAGGAACATCTCGGTTGCAGAATATCCCTGAAGTAGAAAGGAGCGGACTAATCTGAGACCTTGATCTATCATTCATGTCAATAGACCAGGCTGGAAATATCAAGGCAAAAACAGCCTAGGCAGCAATTGTGGCCACACAAATGTATTTAATCACAACTCAGCCCGCACCCGACGATCCTCGCGCGGCCCTCCATGGCTCCGCCCTGCTGAATCTTCGCATGGTAGGAGCATCTCTCGCGCAAGCAGAGCAAGGAACCACACGGCAACTCGACAGATCCCCACGCCGTCGCAGCAGCCCTCGGCAAGCAGGTCACACCCGACGATCGCGATCGCCACATCGGGTCCACTTTTCAGAATCAGAACCGCGAAACGATGCAAGAAACAATATCACATAGCGAAGGATCGACCGATCCAAAGAAGAGCGTAGCACCCGAAGATACCATGTAGGCGAAAGCGAGGAAGAGCAGGAACTATGCGGAGCTAGTTGCTTTACCCGATGGGTTCGCAAAACTCCGGTACCAAAGGACTTTAAATTACCTCAAGATCAGCAAAAGTACGATGGTCTCCAAGAACCCGAAGCTTGGCTGACAGATTATCTGGCAACCATGAAGTTATAGGGTGGCTCCAAAGCTATTGCAATGCAAAGCTGTACCTAACTGGCGCGGCACGTTCCTAGCTAAGACAACTACCCGAAGACTCTATCAGCAGTTGGAACGATCTTGAGGACAAATTTATCAGGAATTTCTAGTCCATATTCAAGTGACCCACGTCTTTGGAGAAATTGTGGGCCTGCAAGCAAAAACCAGGAGAATCAATACGGGCTTTTGTCCAACGGTGGAACATCATAAAAAATTCGGCTGAAGCCATATCCGATGAAAGAGCAATCGACGCCTTCAACGCCTGACTTCGTCAGTAGGAGTTTATTGAAGAACTAGGACGAACCAAGCCAAAGACAACTTTGCAGCTGATGAACATAGCCAATCGTTGGGCTGATGGAGAGGATGCAGTACACAACAAAAGAGCACGTTCACCTGAAGAAGACAGTGACAAGCGCAATAATGATCGAAGACGACGAACCAACGATGGGTACAATACACCAAGTTACGTTGCAGCTAGTTTCTCTAGAGGGGACAACCGACGAAGCGACAATTACAACATCGGATACCATGGTAACAGGGACAACATCGGTGGAGGGTAGTCACAGCAACGATACCAGCCGACGAATCAAGACCCACCTATGTCAGCAGGACAAATGTTGGAAGGACCCTGCAATATGCACTACTACGTCGACTCGACAGGGAAAAGGTGATAAATTCACCTCCTAAAGCACTGCCGAACATTCTTAAAAATGCAAGAGCTATGCAACGCAAGGGCATCCGAAGCGGCAAACCGAGGTTACGCTACCGTGCCTGGCACTTTGGCTATCAGTGTGCCAACGCCACCATAGGGGCACCCGCCAGAAGGATAGCCACAAAACACAACGCATCAAGACGATGAATATCCCAGGTCAAAAGGGGCAATTTCAATGATCCAGAAGGGACGGTGAAAGATCACGGATGTCGCCTAGAGGGGGGGGTAGGCAATTAAAACTTCTAGGAGATGGGCTTAACAAAGGCGGAATAAAACTAGTGTTTTCTTTTGTTAAGCACAAAGCCTAGATATACTAAGGTTCACCTATGTGCACCAACAACTTATGCTAAGCAAGACAAGCAACAATATGTTAGCAAGATAATTACTTCAAGCACGATGGCTATCACAATGTAAATTGCATAATTAAAGAGCTCGGGTATAGAGGTAACCGAGGCACGTGGGGACGATGATATTTTACCGAGTTCCTCCCAACAAGGGAGTACGTCTCGTTGGAGGGGTGGGCGGTACTAAGACCACCAACGCCACCAAGGCCTCACCCTATTCTCCAGAGCACCCACCACGCGGGCAAGCACCCATTTCACTATGGGACACCTGAGGGTGGTCACCGAACCCGTACAAGATTGGGGCTATCTCCACAACTTAATTGGAGGCTCCCAATAATCGCCACAAAGGCCTCAATCTTGGGGGAGCTTCCCAACCTAATTGAAGACCCTAAGAACACACCACAAAGGCCACACAACCGTCTAGGGTTCCAAGAACCCAAGAGGGATAATCAACGATGAATAACACCGAACAAATCCTCCAGAGAGAACACACACCGATGCACCAAATGCAAAAGGCAAGAACACCACAAAGATGCTCCACAACTTCACTTCCAAATTCCAACAAGGCTACTAAAGCACTTGGGGGAATAAGGGAGGAAGAACACAAAAGGGGATCACAAAAAGGCCCAAAGATCTAGATCCCAAAGATTCACTCACAAAGAGTGTATTTGCTTTGGTCAAAGTGTAGATCTAGATCCCCTCTAACTACCCCTCAAATATTGGCAAGAATCAATGGAGGGGGAGGAAGAAATCAAGCTCAAGAAGATTTAAGTCAAAAGGCAAAGGCTTGAAGAAAAAGGGAGAAGAAGCAACCTAAAAGATAAGGCAAATGGTTTATTTAAAGGAGGGGGATTTGCTGCCCGTTGGGCCTTTTTCTCCTGCCAGGGCCGGTAGTACCGGTTTGGGCCGGTACTACCACCGACAGCCCAGCACACACAGGAGTAGAGCGAACTGCAGCAGTGAAAGAGGAACTGGGCGAAGCGCGAGTGAGTGGCTGCGTGCGCGCAGCTGGGCCAAGGAGCGGCAGTAGCTCGCGCGAGTGGCAGAGGGCCAAGCGGGCCACGCACGCGGGCAGGAGCAAGGGCGAGCGACGCGGCGACCTGGAGTAGTAGCGGCAGCTGGGCGCGCGCGGGCCAACAAGCGGGAGGCGGCCCACCACGGAGCGGCGGCGGCGGCTGGGCCAGCCCAAGCAAGCGGGGGTGAGGCAGCGCGTAGCGATACGGCAAGGCGGGCGGGCGCCAGTGATACATTGCAAATGTATCTATAATTTTTGATGTTCCATGCTTGGTTTTATCCACTTTCTTGTGTTTTGTCCACACTTTGGAGTACTTTTCATATGATTTCTTGGACTAACCTATTAACAAGAGCCACAGTTCCAGCTGCCTGTTTTCTGCTATTTTTGGTTCTAGGAAAGTCAGAAAATGAATATTCTCGGAATTGGACAGGACAAAAGCCAAAGTGCCTATTTTTCCGGAAGACTCACGGAGCCAGAATAAGAGACGGAGGAGGGCCAGGGACTGGCCACACCCCCCAGGCGCGGGCTGGGCCTGGTTGCGCCAGGGCATGGTTTGGCCGCCCCAGGCTTCCCCTCGGTCTCCCCCTTCGCCTATAAGAAGCCTTCTGACCTAAAAACTCCGGGGGGTCCACGATTTTCTAGAAGGAGTTCCGCTCCACCGCCACCACCAGATTCCACGAAACAGCACCAGAAACTCCGTTCTGGCACCCTGCCGAGACGGGGAATTGGAGAAGATCATCGCCATCATCATCACCATCGCTTCTCCATCGACCATCCATGTTTCCCCCATCTATGAGTGAGTAATCCCCCGCTGTAGGCTATGGGGATGGTAGGGATTGGATGAGATCGTTCATGTAATGGCATCAGATTGTTAGGGCATAGTTCCTACTCTAGTTGTTATTTTCGTTGGTCTGTTATTGTCTTGCTTTGTCATGCTTGATGTCAGGTTTCTTTGAAACTGAATCTTATTGGCAAGGTGGGTTCACGGAAGATCAAAAATATTGTTATAAGGAATACCGCTTGTCACAAAAAGGGAAACACTTATGGGAACAAATTGATAAATTGTATACCATTGGTAGAAACGTGTGCTCTGCTTATAATGTTACTTATTGCTGTGATAAATCTTGTTGCAGAAAGAGGTATAAACACCTCCCTTTTCAATGTGACTATAATGATAATGATACCATATCTTCTTATGCTAAAGGAATTTATGACTTTTATGATGCGGAACAAATTGAAGAATTTATTGCTTGGAAGGGTGCTTTTGAACTTGCTAGTTTGCTTGAAAATATTGATGATTCACCTTACAAATATGAGGTTTATGGTATACTTAAATTTTGCTTTGATAATTACAAGGATGAAATGACTATATTCTTGAATATATTAATAGATGCTTTCCACAAATGGAAGAGACTAATGCCTTGCAGGATCCTATGGAAGAGGAAATTGCTGAACCTGAATTCTCATTAGATGAAAAAGAGGAGGAGAGTGATGAACAAAAGGAGGAAGAATGGATTAGCTACCCATGCCTACCTTCTAATGAGAGTAACTCTTTATCCCTTATATTATTTGATTGTCCTCCATGCTTACTAAAGGAGGATGAATGTTATGTTCCTAAGGATTCTTTTGAAAATATTTATAATAAAGCTCTAGTGCTTGTAAATCATGAAAAACATGGTTTATGTGATAGTTATATTGTTGAGTTTATTCATGAGGCTACTGAAAATTATTATGAGAGAGGAAAATATGGTTGGAGAAGTTTTCATGGTATTGAAACACCTCTCTATGTGCTGAAAGTTTTGAAGTTACTCTTGTTTATCTTCCTATGCCTGTCACTTTGTTCTTTGTGAATTTATTTGCATACACAATTCCTATGCATAGGAAGTGGGTTAGACTTAAATGTGTTTTGAATTTGCTTCTTGATGCTCTCTTTTACTTCAACCCATATTTCATATGTGAGCATCCTCTCAAACTATTATGCCTGAAGATGATAATATGTCTATTATTCTTGGGAGACCTTTTCTTAATACTGCAGGAGCTGTTATTAATTGTAATCAAGGGAAGGTGACCTTCAATTTTGTAATGACAAGGAACATACTATCAATTTTCCCAAGAAGATTGATAGGACTTATGGTTTTGAATTCAATTGAACATGTTGAGGGCATTCAAGTTGGAGAAATATATTGTCCCATACCAAGAGGAAAAATTGAAACTATTATGATTGGGACCATTGCTATCAAGGTTGATGTAACATAATCATAAGTGGAATACAAAGTTTTGTCTCATATGGAATTGTTTTGGTAGAAAGACCTGATCAACCTTGTTAACAAAAGGATTTCATTGAACAAAACAATGTTTTCACCATGATTATCTCCGCTTACTTCTATTCTATCTATTTTAGTTTTTGCTTATGCCTAACTTAAAGGCGTTAAAGAAAAGTACTTATTGGGAGATAACCCAAAAGTTTTAGATGAGTCTTGGAATTTATTACTTCAGTAATAACCGCTCCTTATCCTTTTATTTGCTTTTTGTGCCAAGCGTAATCTCTAATGAGAGAAAAGTAATGGTTGGGAAAGTTGCTGTTTCGAAACAGATTTATGTGCTTCACCGTAAAAATTCGTGTAAAATCTCTGTACGTAATTTTGAGGCGTCTATTTTTGTACTTCTGCCCCAGGTTGTTATATAACTTTAGTTAGTTCAACACTTTTTGATTTGAGCAACAGAAGATCTTCTAAAAAATTCATCTTTACCTACTGGTCTCTTTTGACAGATTTCTGCCATTTTCTGCATTTGATTCTTGTTGGTTCCTTTTTGAGTTCTTTTGGGGAATTGTGCTTTTTGAGTGAAGTGCTGCGGTATCTAGTGTTCTAATTAAATTTTATTTGGTGTTGGAACTGAACCTTAAGACCTTTTATCTTGAGTTCACTAATGTTGCTAATAAAGATTGTGTGAAGTTTTGTATGAAGGAAAATTTTCAGATGTATAGAAGGAATAAGTAATGAGATGAAGGATGGACTAAAGCTCAAGCTTGAGGATGCCACGCGTGTCACCCCAAGAAATATCTAAGAAGTACAAGCGTCAAAGCTTGGGGATGCCCAAGGCATCCCCTTCTTCATCAATAAAAATCCAAGGTTTATTCCAAATGCTTCATTTTTATTGTTTCATGAACAGTTGTGTTGTTCATGGAGCGTCTTCTTTTTCGTTTTTAGTTTTGGTTTTCGTTTGCTTGGTTTGCTTAGTTTGCTGAATAAATTGGTTGGATCTCCACTTTCATACATTGGTGTTCAAATAGTTTGGTTTGGTTTGGAAAAGAGTAGGAAAGCTCATGCTTAAGTGGTAAAGAGAGCTTGTTTTTGACTGTGGCCTATGCTTTGTCATGCCATGCTTGATATTGTTTTGGCTTTATGCTTAGTATTATTTGCTGTAGCATGACTTGTTATAAACAATTGAGATTGCTTAATGTGCCATGGATGAATCATGCGTTGTTTTAGCATATTAAAGCATAGTATAGTGGTATTCTCCTTTGATGCTTTATTTGGGTTGACTTGGCACATGCTCACACCATGTTATGACTATCCCAAGTCACCATAAGACTTTATGATCCTTTAGTGTTAAACTTGTAGTATCACTTTATGCTTTGATCAATGATGTTTTGTCGCTCTACATGATTATGATCATTATTGCTCTCTCGTTTGTCGCTCCCTTACTATTGCTAGCCTTCACTTCCACTGAGTATTTTACTCATGTTTCCAACTCCCTTAAACCAAATATTGCTAAAGTGTCCACCATACCTACCTATTAGCATCATTTGCTACTTACGTGCATATCCAATATGCTTGTTTTCTTCCGAATAAAATGTTTGCTTGTTATGAGAAAGTTAGTTAGTAAAGCTCTCACGAACTTGATGGCACACTTTATTTTCTGCACTTAATGAACTTGAACCATTGTGACTCTCCATGAAAGTTATATGCTTGAAAAATATAGGCTGGGGATTAGCAAAACCGTGCTGTCACGGGGAATGCTTTCAACACTTGTAAATATATACCCAATTGATACCATGCTCTTTTGTTTGCGGATGTCGTCGGTGTGAAATAAAAGGGGATCTTGTAAGTCCATGGAGTTATGTATATGTGTTAGAGAAACGCCTGGGCCGCTGGTCTTATCCATGCTGACATGGTGGAAACCTGCAGCGTAACCATAATGATATCTATGAAGCATTCTTCTTATAAAAAAAGAGAGATAACTATTGAGAAAAGAAAAAAAGAGATTATGAAAAGAGGAAAGAGAGAAAAAAGCACCATTTTCCCATGGTAAATAAGAAGATTTCTGAGATACTCATTGTCTGCTTGCCTTGTCATTTTGATATGGGGATTCTTCCGTATCATCGGGCAAGGGGTACCCGTTGGCAGTTCTCTATGATACGGCACATATTTACGATGATAAGAACTTACCGGTAACTAAAGTTGAGTAGCATGAGGAGGGGCCCTCGTACTCAAGGGACATGGGATTTTTAGTTTATGGTCTGTCAAGCATATAACTCAGATTGGACCCAACTTTCACCTTAATCACATTAAAGATGCTAATGATAGGGGCAATGAGAGCTCAAAGCTAATGAGTGCCATACTTTCAGCATTTGGAAGCCTTTCAAACTTTTCAAAACATGTTCATTTGCTTGTTGAGTCTCCACACATTCTATGAGCACTTTCTTGAGAGCATAGTGGCCATTCTTAGTTCTATGTGCATTGTCCCAAAACTTGTTGATTGATGCTTACCTTGATATTGCTTGTTTTAAACTATTTGTATCTAGTCACTCTTGTAAACTTTGAAGGTGTCCTAGGCATTTATGTTTGCTACTCAGACAAGCTGAATGCCACTATGCTATGTTTTCTTTATGTGAAACAAACAAACGTCTTGCAAAGCTTTGTTATTCATGAATCTTTTATTTGTGTCTTTTCATGTTGCATCCTAGTTTCTTTGTCTTATTGCTAGAACTTTGTCTTTCATGCTATGATTGAAGTACTATGATCCCAGCTTTGAATGTTTTACAAATGCTTTGATCAAGTTTATGATGGTGCATGTCACCTAAAAAATTGTTCTTTCTTTTTATCACTTACCTACTCGAGGACGAGCAAGAGTTATGCTTGGTGATGTTGATACATTACAAATGTATCTATAATTTTCGATGTTCCATGCTTGGTTTTATCCACTTTCTTGTGTTTTTTCCACACTTTGGAGTAATTTTCATATGATTTCTTGGACTAACCTATTAACAAGAGCCACAATGCTAGCTGCCTGTTTTCTGCTGTTTTTGGTTCCAGGAAAGTCAGAAAATGAATATTCTCAGAATTGGACGGGACAAAAGCCAAAGTGCCTATTTTTCTGGAAGACTCATAGAGCCAGAATACGAAACGGAGGAGGGCCAGGAGCTGGCCACACCCCCTAGGCGTGGGTTGGGCCTGGCCGCCCCAGGCTGCCCCTCGGTCTCCCTCTTCGCCTATAAGAAGCCTTTTTACCTAAAAACTCCGTGGGGTTCGACGATTTTCCAGAAGGAGTTCTGCTCCGCCGCCACCACTAGATTCCACGAAACAGCACCGGAAACTCCGTTCTGGCACCCTGTCGGGACAGGGAATTGGAGAAGATCACCGCCATCATCATCACCATCGCTTCTCCATCGACCATCCATGTTTCCCCCATCTATGAGTGAGTAATCCCTCGCTATAGGCTATGGGGATGGTAGGGATTGGATGAGATCGTTCATGTAATGGCATCAGATTGTTAGGGCATGGTGCCTAGTATCTTCTATTAGTGCTTTATGACTTTGTTGCGACTTGTTATGCTTAATGCTTGTCACTAGGGCCCGAGTGTCATGATTTCAGATCTGAACATGTTATTGATTCATTATGATAGTATTGTTTATGGTCTTATCTACAAGTTGTATACACACGTTGTTGTCCGAAACCGATGGCCCCAAAGTGACAGAAATCAGGATAACCGGAGGGAATGGCTTTGATGTGAGGATCACATGTGTTCACGGAGTGTTAATGCTTTGCTCCGGTGCTCTATTAAAAGGAGCACCTTAATTGCCAGTAGTTCCCTTGAGGCCCCGCTGCAAACGGGCTGGCAGGACAAAAGATGTTGTGCAAGTTCTCATTGCGAGCACGTATGACTATATATGGAACACATGCCTAGGATTATCTAGTACTTGGATGCTTTATCTTATTTATCTGCAATTGCCCTATGTTCTGATTGCTATGTGAATTATATTGTCCATGCAATGCCTGTCCATCCATCCCTATGCCTACCACACTCGAATCCTACTGTTTACTGCTATTGTTACTGCTACCTTTACTTTACTGCTGCTGCTACTTTGCTATTCCTACTACAAAACTGTTGCTACTGATAAACTACTGTGAGCAAGATTGTTTCCAGGTGCAGCTGAATTGACAACTCAGTTGTTAAGGCTTATAAATATTCTTTGGCTCCCCTTGTGTTGAATCAATAAATTGGGTTTCACTTCCCTCGAAAATACTGCGATATACCCCCTATACTTGTGGGTCATCAGCCAGCTAGCGGGGGAGAGCGCGCGTGAAGCGGGAGGGCACGCGCGCGGGAGGAAGCGATGCGGCGCGCGATCTGGAAGCTAGGGCTCGCAGGGTGGGGCAAGCAGGCCAGGACGGGGGAAGAAAACGGCTGGGCCGGCTGGGCGGCCCGGTACTACTAGCCTGGCCGGGGCGGTACTGCCACGATGGGACGGTAGTACCGGCCAGAGCCACCGGGCCAAACAGAGGCCGGCGGACTGGATAAGTACCGCCCGGTACTGACCCCGGTAGTACCGGTTGGCCTAGATAAACTTTTTTTCTTTTTCCTTTCAAATACAAACCGACAAATATTGCAACGACGATAACTTTTGCTGGGAGACTCAGATTGACCTGAATCCAATTGCGTTGGAAAGAGGACGACAAGAGCTACCCAAAAGAAATATTGGATAACACCAAGTGAGAATGTATCAAGTAGTATAATGTGAGATACCTCACTCAGTGAGAATCCAGAAAACCCGCCAAGATCAAAATCGCAACAAGATATAAAAGGGGGATCCGATTTTGATGAACAAGAGCTTGCTATGAAGATTACCACAAGCTCTATATCCTCACATGGACAAGACAACTAAACAACCAAATATGATGATGCAAGTATGCAAAGGTTTGAGCTCTATCCGAACGATATGATCGAGATACCCACTCAAGAGCCTCTCTTGATAGTACGGCTATCTATCCTAAACCCGGTCAACACGGGAACGGTAAATGGGAAAACCTATCAAGAATACCTTTGCCTTGAGCATCCTTTGGCCTTGTCTTCATTGATCCATAAACACCAAGGATGGCAAGCACCAAACATGAGATCTTCTAGGGATGGCGCAGATTGAGCTTCCACAACGCATCTTCTTCTTCATTTCATCGACCTTGAAGCCAACACATGCTCCAAGCGATGCCAATGGACAAATCCTACAAGTACAACTTAATACACGCATTAGTCCATAAAGATTGCCATTAATTACCAAAACCACACATGGGGGCCCACATGCTCTTTCAGACGGCCTTCCAACAGAACACAAAAGTTGATCACTAGGCAAGTAAACATGGTAGTAACAAAGCCACCTCCTACACCTAACTATATCCATTGGTCAGAACAAGAAATTACCTTCAGCAAAGCTGATCATCCACTACGGGTCCCTCGACCAGGCTAGTCAGTGCTAATAGTAGAAGCACAAATCGGCGGGTTCGACATGAGCAAGGTTTTCTTGGATATAGGAAGCAGCATCAACCTGATTTACGCCAAAACTCTATGGGCTATGAATTGGTCCATGAAAAATCTAGTATCTATAGACACAACTTTCCATGCGATAGTTCCAGGAAAAGCCGAAATTCCATTGGGAAAAGTCCACCTCGACGTAGTCTTCGGGTCAAAGAATAACTTCAGACGCGAAAAGCTAGAGTTTGAAGTCATGGACTGGCCATCTCAATACCACATGATCCTGGGACGACCAACTTTCGCTAGGTTCATGGAAGTACCTCACCACGCATATCTGGTGCTAAAAATGCCAGCCCCCAACGGGGTCATAACAGTAAAAGAAAGCTTTAGTCGCTCGGACAACTGCGATCGGGAATTCAACAAAATATCAGAATCTTTCAGGATGGAGACAGAACTTGGATAGCTGAAAATAGCGGATGAGGAATCACTACATGAAGAGCACAACCACAAAAAGCAAACATCAGAAGATCAAGCGCACAACGATCCTGGAAAAGCAACCTATGCGGCCTCCAATATAGATCCCGCATAGGAAGACCCACTCGTCGAAAATACGAGAGTACCGCAGATATCAACACGGAGCATGACGAAGAACCCCAAGAATAGAAGCTGAAGTTCCTAAAGAAAATCTTCACTTAGATGCACTTTATAAAGGCCAACGGCCAGGCGATCACGCCCTCGCAATGTATTTCCATTTATGCTTACCAATGAATAAAGAATGTATTTCGCGAAATACAAATTTCTATTGCACACGAAAGCGGATGTGCAAACGAACATTAGTTTGTCGGGTCCTCAACAAGAAAATAAGGCATACAATCAAATTCTCGTATAGAACATACGACCTTTTTGAAAAATATAAGAAAGATCTATACAGTATTCCTTCTATGAAGTGCAAGGCTGCACAAGCAGGCACTCAGATAGCAAAATTAACAAAAAATTCTTCGTCTGCCTCTAAGCATCTTCGCACAATCCTAATGGCGGGTCTACGAGCAGCGGCATAATGAGGCGCCATATAAACAAGGTCACCATCGAAAGGGGGAGGCGGACCCGAAGATACAACATCCAGGTCTAGCGTCGGATGATGCGCATGTACCCAAGAGAGCGCGAGCTTGGCACCCTCCATAAGTTGAAGCTTCACGTAATGATGAATCCTTTCACCTTGTCGAAACTTCGCAAGAAAATCTGCCAAGGTCCGAGGCTGAGGATCCCGAGGAAACATGGCATTATAAACAATGGCCAATGATCTGCGGCAGCACTTGACAAACTGCTCCAACTCTGATAGGCGGTCCTTAAGCAACGCCACAGCATAGGCCCGACGATGGTCGGTCCAAAAATCTGTTTCAGAACTTCGAGAGGTAGACACAAGAGCTTGCATTCGGTTGCGCAGACATTGGGTTTCCTCCCTCTCGCACAATAGAATGCCTATAAATTAGAAAAAAATAGATTGACTTCCCACAAAAACCGGAAGGAGCAGCAGGAAAGAGAAGAAGAGGACTTACACAATAGCTTCTCACTTGCCTTGGAAATTTCTTCCACGAAAAAGCTTCGTGATCGAGGGCTTGGCGTGTCTTAGATTGGACAACATCCACCATTGACTAAACAACCCGAAGTTTCCCTTCAAGTTTTTTCACATGTTCAAATTTTTTAGCATATAACAACAGATCCACCGTACGCACAATGGCGCTATTGGTTGCGCCCACTACAAAAGAAAACGGAATTGCATCCAGCAATTGCTCAGACCTAGAGGGAGCCGAAGATTCATTCAAAATATGGCAAGACACGAAAGATATGAAACGTTCAGCATACAAAAATAAACTCATACGCATATATTCAATAGTTGCTTTCTTGTAAAAAGGAAGCAAAAGGCAACTGGATAAGTTAAAGGTTCATTACAGTGACAGCAAGGGAGACACAATAAAAATACAAAACAAAGCCTATGAAGTTGTTTTCTCCAAAGATAAAGTAGCACTAGCAGAAGGAACACTAGCTACAGGGACGACAGGAGCAGTCGAAGAAGGAGCGGCCGTCGCAGAAGGGGCAGTCAGCTTCTCCGAGCCTGAGCCTAGGCCCAAAAGCAGCCGGGAATACTTTCCGGCCCTCTTAACATAAGGCTTCAGGTTAACTTCTTGGCCATTGGAGGTGACTAGGACAGAGGATCTAACCTTCCCCCAGTCGACCTTCTCGACGTGTGCCATCGCCAGTGCCATTGAAGTTTCAGCAGCACTCTTGAACTGCATCAGGCTATAACCAACAAGGGGGCTGGGGTCAGCATCGAAGACAGCGACAAGATCATTCAGGTTATTTGGCACCTCCTTGGTTGGAAAAATTTCGGTGTGAAGGCTTTTGAAGGCACGGTGGGAGCGGACAAGAAGGTTGCGCCCACGAACACTTTTGGCCTCCAAGGTGCTAACAACATCTGACAAAGGATCAACCTTTTTGCCTTCGTGCAGCATCAGGTTCTGGCCAGTCAATTCTAAAAAATAAAAAAGTAAAAGGTCAATGACCAAAGAAATGAAATAAAGCCACACAAGAAAAAAACTTACATGTCAGAGAAGCATTAAGGGCCTCCAGGCACTCCTGAAGATTTTCATCTTGAATAGTGGCTTGCTTGGCCACTTCTTCGGCATCAGCTTTTGCCTTCTGCTTGGCCTCCTCCAAAGCCTCCTCAGCTGCCCGAAGTTTGACCTCCAGATCATCGGCATGCTTCATCGCCTCGTCCCGAACAACTCCGGATTCCTTGGCAGCAGCTGCACGAATTAGTCATGAAAAGTGGAGAAGGAAAATTCACTACATACCCTTCAGTTCTTCAGCTTCATCACGGATTTTATAAAGCAAGAGGCCATGTCGACCATCTCGCGCATCAAAGGCTGAAGAAGAACATCACATCAAGGCATATCAGGAAAAATAAATAGAAGCTACGGGCAGAAAAAATCTAAAGTATTGAGTGACTTACATCTTTCATATCCACATCAACAGGATTTTCGGATATCTCCACACCTTTACCAGCCGTTTTCTTCCTTTTTTGCGGCGGCGGTCTTGACGAAGTGGCAACATCTTTCTGGATAATCTTCTCCACAGAAGACATGAGCTTTTCCTTCGGCTCCGTCGACGGCGGAGGAGATTTCTTTGCAGAACAAGCAATAGACATACGAAGAGGAGACGCGGGAGGGTCTTGATCATCATCACTCCAAAAGAAAAGAACCACAAATTGGGAAAAGCATCAACAACAGAACTACCCGATAAAGCAGTAAAGAAGCAGTAAAACACTTACAAAGATACATCCTGCGCAAAGCGGAACAAATTCATCTGGGCAGGAGCAGCCGAAACTAGAGCAGCATCGAAGAGTTCGGAAGAAGTTGAGGAATCTGAGTCTTCCCCCTTCTCTGCAGTGTACAAGCGCTTCCTCTTGTCACAAGCACGCTCCATGCGAAAATCTCCAGAGCGAGCCGACGGAAGGGATTGCGTTTTCGATGAAGAATCAGAAGCAGAAAAATCCATCTCCTCATCTGTGGCAGTCCTAGTCACAGGGAGATCGTCGGATGCGGATGGATGGACAGGGGGCTCACAGCTTCCAGGGAGAGGAGAAAGTGAGCTCAAGTGATCAAAGTCCTACACGAATAGAAGACATGGAAAAAAGCGCCAGTTATTGATAGAGTAAAAAATTCATCCGCACAAAGGGAGGAAAGATGGATGTAATGGGAATTTACCTCGGGAAGACGGTTCTTCTTGACATAAGTCTCCACGAGATAGTTGGAAGGAACCGGGCTTTTCTTGGTAAGGGTGGTGAAGTTTCGCACCCTCTTCTCATACACCTTGAGGGTAAGGTCTTCCAATGGAATCCTCATCGGGTCCTTCTTCTCGGTGCCTGAAGTGGTTGGACACGGATCCTCAAAAAATATGCCAGCATCTGGAGACCCGACAATTCCTTGCCAACTTCGTGCCACAGTTTCGAAATGAGATCAATATAGGGCTGGATTTCCGCCATTTCTTCGGCAGAAGGACGTTGATCCCAGGAGTCAAGTTTGTGACATGTTTTCTTAGGATCAAAAGGGGCTAAACTGAAAGAATGGCCTTCAAGTGGTTGATCCTTGATATAAAACCACTTGGACTTCCAGCCTTGGACATAATCAGTTATCTTAAAATCAAATTAATCTACATCGGAGCGAATAGAGAAAATGGCGCCACCAACGTCATGGACAATGGTGTCAGTGGCGTTACGGCGAACGTAAAAGAAGTGCTTCCACATGCCCCAATAGGGATGAATCCCGAGAAAGCACTCACAGAGAGTGACGAAACAAGCAACATGGAGGATAGAGTTAGGCGTGAGCTGATACAGTTGCACGCCATAGACAAAAAGAAGACCATGAAGAAATTCGTGGACAGGAAGAGAAAGACCAAGGAAAAGAAACGAGAGAAACATTACTCTCTAGCCAGGCTCGAGGATGGGAGCAGCTTTGTCTCTAGGGAGCTTGAAGGTACCCTCTGATACGTTGCTAACGTATCCATAATTTTTGATGTTCCATCCTTGGTTTTATCTACCTTCTTATGTTTTGTTCCAACTTTGGAGTACTTTTCATACACTTTCTTGGACTAACCTATTAACAAGATGCCACAATGACAGCTGCCTGTTTTCTGCTTTTTTTGGTTCCAGGAAGTCAGAAAATGAATATTTCTCGGAATTGGAGAGGATAAAAGCCAAAGTCAGTTTTTCACTAAGGAGGACACGGAGCTAGAATACGAGACGGAGAGGGTCCAGGGGCCGCCACACCACCTGGCCACGCGACCTAGCCTGGCCCACGCCAGGGGGTGGTCTAGCCACCCCAGGCACCCCCTCGGCCTCCCCTTCTGACTATAAGATGCCTCCGATACAGAAACCCTAAGTACCCGATCAAAATTCCACGAAAGAGTCTGTAGCCACCGTCATCTCCATCGCTAGATCGGGAGGGATCTGAAGCTCTTCTCGGCACCCTGCCGGAGAGGGGAATTCACCCAGGAGGCCTTCTTCATCACCATGCAAGCCTCCGGTGTGATGCGTGAGTAGTTCATCCTTGGACTACGGGTCCATGTTGTAGCTAGATGGATGGTTCTCTTCCTTTGTGCTTTCATGTTTAGATCTTGTGAGCTCCGTTCATGATCAAGATCATCTATTTGTAATTCTGCATGTTGTGTTTGTGGGGATCTGATGGATATTGAGATGCTATTTCAGATTGATTATTGATTCTATCATGTCTTTGTTATTTGTGATCTTGCATGCTTTCCGTTGTTAGTACCTATCTTGGCCAAGTAGATGCTAGCAACTCCAAGAGTTAGTATTTATGCTCGATAGTGGGTTCATGCCTCTAGAAATCTGGGAAATGACAGAAATCTCTAAGGTACAAGATGTGTTGTTGCTACTAGGGAGAAAAGAACAATCTTTTGTTCATAGAACAATCCTATTGTTTACTTTACACGCAATGCGTAATGCAATTATCTGTTTCTTGCAACTTAATATTGGAGGGGGTTTGGATGATAACCTAAAGGTGGATTATTAGTCATAGATGCAATTGGATGGCGGTCTATCTATAATGTTGTAATGCCCAATCAAATCTCAAAGGAGTCAAGATGATTAGTATATGCGTGTATGCTTTCTCGATGTTTGTCAATTGCCCCGCTGTAATTTGTTCACCCAACATGTTATCTATCTTAAGGAGAACCACCACTAGTGAACTATGGACCCCGGTCCTTTCTTTTACCATCAACATACAATTGTTTACTGTTTTCTGTTTACTTTCTACAAGCTTTTACTTTCTTCCACTCGATACGTTTAATCCTTTGTTTTCAACAAAACCGGTGAGATTGACAACCTCATCGCAAGTTGGGGGCAAAGTTCTGCGGTTATGTTGTGCAGGATTCCACGTTCCTACTAGCACCGGTAGTGCGCCCTGCCAAAGCTCAGCTTGCAACACCTTGGAGGTGTTTCCTTGATCCTACTGGTTCGATAACCTTGGTTTCATAACTGAGGGAAACTTACTACTGTGCTCATCATACCTTCCTCTTGGGGTTCCCCAACGAGCTCGATATCAACCACGAGCCAGCACCCTTCGCCAGATGGTCGGAGTTCCGCGCCTCATGGAGATCTCGCACCATGCACTTGGAATTAGCCCATCCGACGACCCTCCTCCTGGTGGCCTTCATGGCCGTAGTGGAAGTCCCATCCTTACTCTTGCCCATGGTGGCGAAAGAGGAACACGAGCACAGAGTAGGAGTTTGCAAGGGGGCAAGAGCGGAAGAAACAAGATAGAGCAAAGGAAGGAAAGGTAAAACAGTAAAACAAATCTCCTTCCCCTTATAAAGAGCAAAGGTATGAAGTCCGGACCGTTTGATGCAAAATCGAACCGACAGAAGATCACACGATGGTGACACGTGTTAAAGGGATTCCGTAAAGGAAAATATCTAAAGAAGTTATTGTCACGGTAAAAATGGGAGGACAGCGCGTGACCCCTCGATCTTCGCACGGAGAGGGGACATGCAGTCAAAAAACTCCGCTGAATACGCTATCACGCGTCATCATTACTGCCGCACAGCCCCACGTTCGAAACATCCCGTCAAGATGTGTCTTCTGAAAACCAACAGCATAAAACACATCATTACTGACGTCACAGTAGAGACATTGCAGAAATTGCGGCTCGCTATAAGAGATATGACCCGAAGAAATTAAAATTGGAGTCAAAGTAAATTCCTCTAGGAGAAAATTTGAGACTACAATCAAATATACAATATTGCGACTATAGCCTTGGGGGATACTCCTATCGGGAGCACTGGTCGTGCACCCGGCAAAATCTACAGAAACACCGGCGCCATAAATCCATGATTTTGAGCCTATGTTCTGATACATACATACGAAGATAGCCTTGGGGCTACTCCTATCAGGAGCAGTGGCACGCACCTGATAAAGAAAGACAAGTGAAAAATTCTTCAACAGATACTTCTATCGGGAGCATTTAAACAAAGAGTTCTTCAGCCACCAAAAAGAATAATAAATCTTGGATCGCACTCGACGCGACAAAAATCCGAATGCCATGTTAAAAAAACATGAAGGTAAGACACCAGGATTTGTCCTGTGTGGCCTGGTAATCACACAAGAATGCGCTCTGTCAGTAAATATCCGTATCAACGATACGATGAAAAATCCCGACGGACGCGTTGGGTACCCAATAAAATAGAAACTGGAATTCAGTATTTGATAAGACCTCAGCGGCTCGAACTGAATTACGCCAGTAGTAAATTCTGAATTCGAGCCTGGGACTTGAATTTGATGTAGGATAACCTTGTTTTTTCCTAGGAGCAATTAACTGATTACCGATCCGTCGGAAGCATCAAACTCGTTGTACCAAATCCCTATGAAAAATAAAAATAGAGAAATAAACATGAAGGAAAAAGAAACTTTGAGACTCAACCTAAAACAGCGGTTCAAATAGAGTCTCGGGGGCTACTGACATAGGTATGATTTACTCGAATGCTTATGATTTGCTACCCTATACTGGGTGAAAGGTTTACGGCCCATGAAGACTTCAGATGATAGCCCAAAAAAGCAACCGACAAAGACTTTGTTTGTATTAAAAAATAAACTATGAACCAACATTGTGTTGGTATTGTAATTGCGCGTATGTAAAAACCTATCCGCATACAGCTTTGAGACCTGGCCTATTTTATATAGGATGGGAGAAGCCCAAGCGAGGGTACCGAAATCTCCCAGGCAACTTGCAATAGTGCGATTTCTCAATATTCAGGCGACTTTGACTCTATTGTTTTCCTGACATCCGATGAAATCCCTAGCGTTCTCTTTTCCGCAAAACCCTAAGTCTTTCACCATGGAAATTTCTGAGGTTAGCCCTCGTCAGTTTTCGTAAACATTTTTCCTCCATCTTTCTTTCAGCATTTTGTAAAACAAAAACCCTTTTTTCCTTTCTCAAACTTCTCTTGGTAGGTCAAACCTCGCCAAGGTTTTGCCATAAACAGTTCTAAAACTTTTTCGTTGGTCTTCCCATCCTCTATTTTTGCTTCGGCTAAAATGGGGTATCCAAAGGGGTATGGTGTATTACACCATCTACCATACTAGGGACAAGTAGGTGTCATCGAGGGGGTTGTACTTAGTAGTACCATTGTGCAATGGTTTGGAGGAGCCAAGCCACTACCAGAGATAACTCATCATATAATAAATCAATGTAGTTTTGTAAACAATAGATAGAACGTGCATAAGTAAAACAATAGGACAAGGCTTATGAGCAAGAAGGTGGCTTGCCTTGGTTGGCAACTTGTCCATGTTCTTCTTCTTCAAAATCCTCCCAAACACCTTCCTCGTACCCGTCCTTGTTCGTTTCTATTGTCGCAAAGGAAATAGAACAAACAATAACCCATACATCAATCACAAGGCAAACATAGCAAGCAATACAGTTTAGGTGATCCACTTAGCCAACCAATCAACACACCTGAGACTACAGATAATATCAAAACAACACCACTGGAATCAACTAAAAAGGCCATTCCAAACAATTAGGGTGATTTAAATGGTGAACACTAGTTTAGTAAGCAAAAAAGTGGCTCGAACAAGTTCTATAGGTGAACATTAACCAAATTTTATACCACTGGGAAGATATTGGAGAAACCAATCCAACCCAACTGGATTCATATTTTTAGCTATCATGGTTGATTTTTCGGAAATAAAATACCGAAAACAGAGCTAATAGTAGCAAATTAATTCTTAGGATAGATCTACTGTACCAAAAAGTATATCCTTCTGGGAACAAATAGTACTATCATAGGCACAACTCTAGGAGTTGTTCTCACCTAAAACAGAGGTGCACATAAGCTTCTAGAATTTTAGGAAAAAGCTTATGTCCCAAATTTGTGAAATTAATAACAGGAGCTAAACAAGTCTAAAGTGGGTTATTCCAATTTTAGTGGATGGGCAATTTCAAAAACAAGGGATGGAAAGTGGTTTCACATTTTTCTGAGTTACAAACAAATTACTAAGAATGAAAGGGTGTAATCAGCATCATTTTACCACTAAAATTCTCAATAAATGTACAAAAATTTTCTTACCAATCTACTAGTGCCATAGTATAGAAATTTACAGAATCTAGCCCACAAAATTTTTGGTGGATTTTAAAATACATCACAGTTTTCTGTGAAATTAAATTTGCCAAAAACAAAAAGGAAACGGGTTGTAGTGGCCCAGGTTGTAGCCTACACAGGGGCGGGCCGGCCTGTTTGCTCGGCGGCCTACGCGGGAGAGCCGGAGATTCAAATCCCGGTGGGGGTCCCGCAGGTCAGCATTAGTGGCGTCTCAAAGGGGTATTGGACGCCGTGAGCCGCTGGATCTTAAGCGCATCCGACGGCCGAGGCTCGTCGCCCTCATTGGTCTAGTTGCCGGCAACGAGAAAACTCTAGAGCTATAGGTGGCGGGCGAAGGGGCTTACCCAAGGGCGGAGAAGAGCTAGCAACAGCGGGGTTCGATGTGGTTAGAGATGGGGGTTCGAACAAGGGGCAACACGGGCTGCTTCGGTTTGGGAGACGGGTTCGGTCCTGCGGTGCGCCACTCGGGGTACGGCCTGCACGACATCGTCAGGCTGCTTTGCCTATACAGAAAAAAGGGCGGTCAGATGCGCGCGTGTCCGAGGAGAGGAGCTATGCATGCATGCAAGGTAAAGGGAGGGGAGGTGCGACGAAAACCTCAATCCCATCCTCGGTGCTGCGGTGGTGCGTCGAGGGTGGCGAGTGGTAGAGGGCGAGGGAGCTCGCCTTCGCTCTCAGGGTGGCGGAGTGGAGGGTGAGGAGTGGAATGAGGGTGGTTGGTGAGGGAGGAGAGGCACAGGGGAGTTAAAGTGGATGGTGCACGCCCACGGTGAACCGGGTTCACGACGAGTAGGTGTAGGGGCGTGGCCGCACATGAATGGTTGAGTTGGGCGGCGGGGTGCGCTGTGTGACCGTTCGACACGGTGCAGACGCAGAGCGGGGTCTGGGGTCACTTTGGCAGGGCGAGGGGTGTGGTGTGGTCGGGTGCATGCGAGGTGTTCAACCAAGGCGTCTTGTCGGTCTAGGGCTCGGGCAGGCTAGGCTTTAGCTCGGGAATAGGTTAGGGAGGGGCGTGGGGTATGGTTGGGTTTTTCTCCACCGCGGGCGAGGTGGGTTTTCAACGGAGAGAGGAGGGGGTGAGCGAGGTCGACCAGTTCAGTCTAACATGGATGTCGGGGGTTAGGGGTTGTTTCATGGAGCTGGTGAGCAAAGGGAAGAGTGAGGGTGGTGCCTAGGAAGTTGTAGCATGCGGCGTCAGGCCTAGGGAGGGACAGGACGGGGCAGGGCGGTAGCTCTTCATCAATGGGAATATGTTGCCTGATTCTCCCTTGTCTCACTTTCTTGGTCGACTAGGGTTGTTTAGGGTTGCGTCAGGGGTGTAAGGGGAGGGGTATATCATGTGTGTACTTGCTCTCGGCAGTGGACACGACCACAGCAAGTGGTTTTGGCGAAAAACCACATTTTTGATCTAGGGTGAGTTCACTAGGGTGCCAACTTTGGGGGCTTGGAGTTGCTAGCTCGAGCTGCATTTGACCTGGATGATTGCAGGGTTGGGTAGAGGGGTGAAAGGTGAGTACATGGATGCCAAGGTTGCCTCCTGGTTCAATCCCATGGCTAGGCAAAGAATTTGTAAATTTGACCCGAAATAAGGTGATCATTGCATAAGCTTCAACTAGTGAGAGAATATCTTGCATGCAAGGAGCTTAAGGTTATGGTTTAACTAGGGTTAGGGGTGTTTCTTGAAGTTTTCATAGATAGGTATACTATCATGCACTTGCATGGCAACAAGGGGTTTGTAGAAAGCTCACATTAATCACCCAAAGGTGGAACTTGTTAATCTATTTTATGACTTGGCCAAATTTTTAGGGATTTTCTCTAGTTTCCAAAATTTAAAACAAGGGTGATTCTAGATGTTACCAAACATTGATCTACATCTCTAAACATGAGGTCACACAAGAGTTTCATTAGCATGGCAATTAGCAAGGATACAACTAAAACACAAGAATCATGCATTCATACTAGCAAGCAACATAAGCACGCAAAACCTTACATTTTTTTAATTCCCCCTAAATTATAGGCTTCTACTCTAAGCAAACATGGGTGCAAAAGATGGGATGTTACACAATCAAAGTAGAGTTTAATATTATTATGGATAACTAGAAGTGTAATAATCAATCCAATTCCTCTAGTTAACTCTCAGCCTGCCAAGGAACACTTGAATATTTGATAATAGCAGAATTTAGTAAGAGATCATGTCTCAAGTAGTATAACAGTAAAGTGTCTTATTGCCACCCACATCAGTAAATGAAGACTATCAAAACACTACTATTCCACATCAGTAGTAACGAGACCATGCCAAAAGACAGTTTTGTGTGGATCTTTATTTTTTCAAGGATCATTGAGTGATTCTTTTAACAAATGGTGTGCACAGCCTTCAAGAGTACTAATACCTTTTCCCATTACGGTCACAAGTTCCACCCATGTCGTGAGCTCATAGATGAAATCAGGGTTGTACCATTGATTGTTCGTAGGCTAACGGAGTTGTTGGCTTCCAAATGTGTGAGTCAAAAACATATATTTTTTAAATAGTATCATAGTTTGATCCACAAGGTTAGCTTTGGCATGAATCACAATTACCACTAGACTTCATTTCAATCAATCAACTCATTTCAAGAGTGCCATCAAGTCTATCAAAACATTTACGGGGTTAAGTATGTTCAAAGGTATATTCTTAAGATAATCATTCATCAAACAAGTCAGAAATTTGAGACTTTTTCTTGTTGTACTTGTTTGGCAATATTATTTCCAAGGCAAGACTCGGTTAACTACAAGAACTAGAGAAAAAGCTTCCACAACTAATTACTCATGCAAATAAAAAGCTTTACTCTACCTATTTTGAATTACTCCCACTATCATAGGATCTTAGTAAATCAACTAGCTACGATAAACAATTCAAACTTATAAAGTGGGAGACATAGGACATACCTCTCATGAGTGACTTCATATTTCTCTTCCTTATGGAGATTTGTTCCTTTAAAATTCAAGTTAAAATAACTCTCATAATAATATTGAAGCAAAGAGGCAATTTGGCAAATCCACTTTCACGAAACAGGATAAAAGGAAAAAACTTTTTGTATTTTTCAGGATGGGGATTAAAGAATAGAAAAACTTGCGACCAAGCAAGGAACTAAGCAAAGAAAAACAAACAAACGAAAGAAAAGTGAAAGAAAAAGCAAAGTGTTGGAACAAACCAACATGAGTGTTTCAAATCTAACAAGGAGATGAAGTACAACCTCATTATTACGCAAATATAAAAGTCGGGGGACACATCCCCAAGCTCAGTCTTTTTCAAGCCCATTTGTTGCTCATTGTGGTGGTGGTGGATAATCTCCCATGTTCGATTGGCTGCTCCAATTGGTGAATTGGGTTGAGAGGTTGGAAGTAGCATCTTGAAGGTTGATGGAAAGGTTGCTCATATTCTGGATGCTTCCTTCAAGAGCATAGATATCATCATAGGTGGTGTAGTAGTTTGGTGGATGCTCGTCTTGTTTGGGTCCTTCTTGTTCTACTTCTTCATCTTGTCCTTCTGCATCCACAGGTATTTCTTGTTGGGGTTGTCTCGCTTCAACCTGCACGTCAAAACACAAATGTCCATCCTCGATAGAGAACAAACCATTAGGCAAAGGAGATGGATCAAGTGATCTGCTCTAGATATATCAAGAAATTATATACCGTTGGATTTAGAAATCATACCATAAGTTCTTATAGTAGATAAACTAAGATGGTGGTCTCCTGCCAACGGTTGGATATTACCTATGTTGACTTGAAGCGCACGTGCAAGAACGGTGATAACTCTTCCTACACATATGGGACCACGAGATTGAAGAGATTGATGATTAAGATACAACATTAGAAGGGCACCCAAATTTGGCATCAAATTACAATTGGGAATAGAAGCTTTTGCGAGGATCATCATATCCTCATCATTGACTCGAGTAAACTCCCCACGTGCTTGCAAAGTGTTAGCAATAACATAGAACAAATAACGAATAGAAAGGTGATCAATTTGGTTTCCCTTGGGGATGTTTCCACGGATTTTCATTCTACAAAAGTAGTCCAAGGGTGATGGATCAATAACAAAGGTGGTGGACTGTATGTCGGTGGTTTTGTTTGCAAACCCAAAATGATGAGCCCATTGGTCGAGTGCCAAGGAATACTCACAGCTCATAAGGCGGAAGCTGATGCCATTAAATCCTGGCATATGTGATGACCCACAAGCATAGGGGGTGTATCACAGTATTTTCAATAAGAAAAAGTGTGAAACCCAACAAGGAGCCAAAGGTGTTGATGAGTGGCTTAGAGCAGGAATTCTCTGTAAATACTTAGCAAACGGATTTTTAGGGGTTTTTGATAATGCAGGTAAATAAAGTACGAGTAAATGAAAGACAATAATAATAAATGTAGCAAGTGGCCCAATCCTTTCTTTAGCAAAGTACAAGCCAGTTGTATTACGTAAGATGACCAAACGTTCTCAAGGACACGTGGGAAAATCGTCAAGTGCTTTCGCTTCATATAGTTGATTAATCTTCCTTAGTTGGATAAGTGTTGTGTGGGTGAACCTGTGCTAATGTACTGACCTTCCTAGGACTAATACATACTTGTGATTATATCCCTTGCAAGCATCTGCAAGTACAAGAAAGTAATTAAGATAAAAACCTAACCACAGCTTTAAACTCTGAGATCCTACACTCCCTTGTGCAAAGGTTTCCTAACGGGGGTTTAGGTTTCTGTCACTCTGGCAACCCCTACGATTAGTAGCCAAATACACAATGCATTACCCTATGCCCATAAAGGTGAAGTATCATGTAGTCGACGTTCACATGACACCACTAGAAGAATAACACCACAACTTAAATAACAAACTATTGAATCTTCCTCAACACAATTCCACTACTAACAACATGACTTCTCCCATGTCCTCAAGAACTAAATGAACTACTCACATGACATCATATGGATCAAGATCAAAGATGAAATAATGATAAGTAACAATCTGAACATAGACAATAATTCAATGGTTCCACTCAATAGCATCAACTACAATGAGTAATCAACACTGAGAAAGTTTTCCTTAAGAACTATGCAAGAGTCAACCCAATTGTTACAGCGGTTTGGAGTGGTGATGATGGTGCTGGTGGAGATGGTGATGGAGATGATGATGATGATCCCGATGAAGTCCAGCTTGATGGTGGTGTTGCTGGCGATGATCTCCCCTCTTCAGGAAGGAATTTCCCCGGCATATTTCTGCCTACCGGAGAGCTCTTTCTCTCTCTACAGTTTTCGGCCCCGCAGAGGCGGTGAAATCTTTTTGTGGTCGCTCCCCCAGTCTTAGGGTTTTGTGGGGATAATATACGCCAAAGAGCAGAGCCAGAGGTGGGCCAGGGTGGCCAGACCACCTGGTGGCGCGACCTAGGGTGGCCCGCGCCAGGGGGTGGTGTGGGCCCCCTGTGGCCCATCTCTGCTCCCCCTTCTGGCTTCCTTCGTCTTCTGGAAAAATCGGATTTTCCATGTATTTTCCGGGATTTTATGATCTTCGTGAATTTTGCCTCCAAACAGTGCCTTTTCCATCAGAATCCTGACTTCAACGGTCCATCCTCCAAAAGTCATCAACCATGCAAAAACAGGTGAAATAACATAAGTATCATCTCTTAATATGAAATATATCGATGAATAATAGTAAATTATGATATAGAATAGTGATGCAAAATGGACGTATCAACTCCCCCCAAGCTTAGACTTCGCTTGTCCCCAAGCAAAAACTGAGCTCAATAAACATGACCTCAGCTTTATGGAGTGAAGTGTCGATAAAAGAATACAGACAAGAAGCATCACATTCATCAATACATAAATCATAATAAAAGATAACTCGCTATTATATAATTTAACTTGTAATAAGTAAAGGAAACACAATAAAGATACACAAGGTAACTCATAATTGGCAATGGCAAACTTTGCTCTTGGTCAAAGAATAGTTAACAATTTGCAGGAGTTCAAACATAATGGGGTTTCGAATGATAGCTTTCAAAGTAATATTCACTAAGGTAAGAGCAATGTGCAAAAAAAGGAACATAAGAAACATGATTGAATAAATCATCATATGAATGAATGAAACACAACAACTCAGAGTACTTGCTGAGATAGAACAGAATAGGTTTACTGACTCAACTAAAAGGTAAAAGATAGGCCCTTCACAGAGGGAAGCTGATACATTGCAAATGTATCTATAATTTTTGATGTTTCATGCTTAGTTTTATCCACTTTCTTGTGTTTTGTTCCAACTTTGGAGTACTTTTCATATGATTTCTTGGACTAACCTATTAACAAGAGCCGCAGTGCTAGCTGCCTGTTTTCTACTGTTTTTGGTTCCAGGAAAGTCAGAAAATGAATATTCTCAGAATTGGACGAGACAAAAGCCAAAGTGCCTATTTTTCTGGATGTCATCAAGTGCCAAAATACGAGACGGCGAGGGGGCAGGGGGCCACCACACCACCTGGCCACGTGGCCAGACCTGGCCCGCGCTAGGGGGTGGTGTGGCCGCTCCCGGCACCCCCTCGGCCTCTCCTTCCGACTATAAGATGCCCTCGAGACGTAAACCCTAAGTATCCGATCAAAAATCCACGAAAGAGTCTATAGCCGCTGTCATCTCCATCCTTAGATCGGGAGGGATCTGAAGCTCTTCTGGGCACCCTGCCGGAGAGGGGAATTCACCCTGGAGGCCTTCTTCATCACCATGCAAGCTTCCGGTGTGATGCGTGAGTTGTTCATCCTTGGACTACGGATCCATGTAGTAGCTAGATGGTTGGTTCTCCTCCTTTGTGCTTTGATGTTTAGATCTTGTGAGCTCTGTTCATGATCAAGATCATCTATTTGTAATTCTGCATGTTGTGTTTGCGGGGATCCCATGGATATTGAGATGCTGTTTCAGATTCATTATTAATTCTATCGTGTTTTTTTATTTGTGACCTTGCATGCTTTTCGTTGTTAGTAGCTATCTTGGCCAAGTAGATGCTAGCAACTTCAAGAGTTAGTATTTATGCTCAATAGTGGGTGCATGCCTCTGGTAATCTGGGGAAGTGACAGAAATCTCTAAGGTACTAGATGTGTTGTTGCTACTAGGGAGAAAACAACAATCCTTTGTTCATAGAACAATCGTGTTGTTTACTTTACACGCAATTCGTAAATCAATAATCTATTGCTTGCAACTTAATACTGGAGGGGGTTCGAATGATAACCTGAAGGTGGATTATAAGTCATAGATGCAGTTGGATGGCGGTCTATGTATAATATTGTAATGCCCAATCAAATCTCAAAGGAGTCAAGATGATTAGTATATGCATGCATTTCTTTCTCGATGTTTGTCGATTGCCCCGCTGTAATTTGTTCACCCAACATGTTATCTATCTTAAGGAGAGCCACCTCTAGTGAACTATGGATCCCGGTCCTTTTCTTTACATACAATCTACAAACCTTTTACTGCTTTGTGTTTACTTTCTGTAAAGTTTTACTTTTTCCATTCGATACGTTTAATCCTTTGTTTTCTGCAAAACACGGTGAGATTGACAACCTCATCGCAAGTTGGGGACAAAGTTCTCTGGTTGTGTTGTGCAGGTCTCCACGTTGCTACTAGCACCGGTAGTGCGCCCTGCCAAAGCTCAGCTAGTAACACCTTTGGGGTGTTTCCTTGCTCCTACTGGTTCGATTAAACCTTGGTTTCATAACTGAGGGAAACTTGCTACTGTGCTCATCATACCTTCCTCTTGGGGTTCCCAACGAGCTCTACATCAACCACGCATCAGCACTTTTCTCGGCGCCGTGCATTGAGCCATCAAGCATTTTTCTGGCGCCGTTGCCGGGGAGTCAAGGACATCTTCACAAGGGGAGTCCCTCATAACCAATCTCTCTACTTTGTTGTTTTTGTTTTGCTTAGTTTTCTTTTTGCTTTGTTTGCTTGTTTTGTTATTCAAAAACACACAAAAAATAGTTTTACTTGTTTGCTTTCTTATTTCAAAAACACAAAAAAATTAGTTCCTATCTTAAGTTGCCACTATGTCTAGCCTTGCTCCAATCACTATGTGACCCGAGGAAATGATTTTCACTTTTAAACAAGGAATTGAGGAAAGTTTTAAGGAAGCTTGGTCTAGAATCTCTGATCTACATGAAAAAACTGAGCATAAAATGACTTAAAGCTTGTTCCTTAGCAGTTTTTACCTTGGGATTGCTCTTTGCTATAGATATGCTCTAGATGTTGTTGTGGGAGGAGATTTCCTCCAATGTAATGTGGATGATGCTACTAATGCTATAAAGAAATTGATCCTCACTTACAACATGCCTAGCCAAACTGATATTTCTTTCGCAAAAATATTTGCTAGGTTGAACACTCTTGAGACTAGCACTACTAGCTTAGGAAATTGCTATAATACGCTTAGGGAGTATCACAATTATGTTCCAATAAACTCTGAACCATCAAAATGGTTCCCTACGGTAAATATTGAGATGAACACTGAAAATTTTCAAGCTTGATGTGATATCATGTCTGAATTTTGCCTCATGCCCAAAGATATTTATAAATCTCTGAATACTTGGGGGCTCACTGAAGGAGGAAAAGAAATATCTCTTGCTAATAATACTACCATATTACCTCTTGGAATAGCTGAAGGAGTGTTTACAAAGATCCTTGGGAAAACAATTTCTATTGATTATCTTGTTATTGAATGTGCAGGAAAAGGACAAATTACACTTGGAAGGTCCCTATTAGAACTCCTTGGAGCAATAATAGATGTGGGAAAGGGGACCATGCACCTTTATTCTCCACCAAACAATCATATTTTCCCCAAGGTTAAGAATAAAAGTAAGAGAGGTAACGGCAAGAAATTTGGTTTTAATGCTTCTTCGAACACTTGATTCTTTCTTGCTTCTTATGCCTAACTTAAAGGCATTAAAGAAAAGCACTTATTGGGAGATAACCAAAAGTTTTAGATGAGTCTTGGAAGTTATTACCTCTGTAATAACCACTCCTTATCCTTTTTATTTGCTTTTTGGGCCAAGAGTAACCTCTAATGAGAAATAAGTAATGATTGGGAAAGTTGCTGTCCCGAAACAGATTTATGTGCTTCACCGTAAAACCGTAAAAATTCGTGTAAAATATCTGAATGTCTTTATGAGGAGTGAATTTTTGTGCTTCTGTCCCATGTTGTTATCTAACTTTCTCTAGTTCAAACTTTTTTATTTGAGAAACAGAAGGTCTTCGAAAAAATTCGTCTTTACCTGCTGGTCTGTTTTGACAGATTTCTGCCATTTTCTGCATTTGCTTCTTGTTGGTTCCTTTTTCAGTAGCTAGTGTTATAATTAAAGTTTATTTGGTCTTGGAACTGAACCTTAAGACCTTTTATCTTGAGTGCACTAATGTTGCTAATAAAGATTGTGTGAAGTTTTGTATGAAGGAAAAATTTCAGGTGTATAGAAGGAATAAGTAATGAGATGAAGGATGGACTAAAGCTCAAGCTTGAGGATGCCACGCGTGTCACCCCAAGAAATATCTAAGAAGTACAAGTGTCAAAGCTTGGGGATTCCCAAGGCATCCCCTTCTTCATCAATAAAAAACCCAGGTTTATTCCAAACGCTTCATTTTTATTGTTTCATGCACAGTTGTGTTGTTCTTGGAGCGTCTTCTTTTTCGTGTTTTGTTTTGGTTTTCGTTTGCTTGGTTTGCTTAGTTTGCTGAATAAATTGGTTGGACCTCCACTTTCATACATTGGTGTTCAAATATTTTGGTTTGGTTTGGAAAAGAGTAGGAAAGCTCATGCTTAAGTGGTAAAGAGAGCTTGTTTTTGACTGTGGCTTATGCTTTGTCATGCCATGCTTGATATTGTTTTGGCTTTATGCTTAGTATTCTTTGCTGTAGCATGACTTGTTATAAACAATTGAGATTGCTTAATGTGCCTTGGATGAATCATGCGTTGTTTTAGCATATTAAAGCATAAGTGGTATTCTCCTTTGATGTTTTATTTGGGTTAACTTGGCGCATGCTCACACCATGTTATGACTATCTCAAGTCACCATAGCCTTTATGATCCTTTAGTTTTCAACTTGTAGTATCACTTTATGCTTTGATCAATGATGTTTTGTCGCTATGCATGATTATGGCCATTATTGCTCTCTTAGTTTGTCGCTCCCAGTCTTTTGCTAGCCTCCACAACAAAGTATGAGTTCCACTCATGCATCCAACTCCCTAAACCAAGTTATTCCAAAGATTCCACCATACCTACCTACTAGATTATGCTATTCCAAGTATATTCATGCTTTTGTTTACCTTCCAAATTAAAATTGTTATGAGAAAACTATTGATTAAAGCTCTCACGAACTTGATGGCACACTTTACTTTTATTGCCCTTAATAAACTTGAACCATTGTGTCTTCTATGTTGTATATGCTTGCACTTATTTGTTGGGAATTAGCAGAACCATGCTTTCATGGGGAACGCTTTCAACATTGCACTTGGTACTTGTACCTAGTTGATATCATGCTCTTTTGTATATGGATGTCATCGGTGTGAAATGAAAGGGGAGCTTGTAAGTCCATGGAGTTATGTAAACGCCTGGGCCGCTGGTCTAATCCATGCTGACATGGTGGAAACCTGCAG
Organism: Avena eriantha; assembly: GCA_910589775.1. Lineage (NCBI taxonomy): Eukaryota > Viridiplantae > Streptophyta > Magnoliopsida > Poales > Poaceae > Avena > Avena eriantha. The sequence continues at coordinate 213,451,296 of OU342740.1, forward strand.
TGTAACCATAATCAGATGTCTATGAAGCATTCTTCTTATAAAAAAAGAGTCCTATATTGAGAAAAAAGAGAAAAAGAAAAAAAGATACTATGAAAAGAGGAAAGAGAGAAAAAATCACCATATTCCCATGGTAAATAAGAAGAATGTTGAGATGCTCGTTGTCTGCTTGCCTTGTCATTTTGATATGGGGATTCTTCCGTATCATCGGGCAAGGGGTACCCCGTTGGCAGTTCTCAATGATACACATATACTTACAATGAAAAGAACTTACCGGTGACTAAACTTGAGTAGCATGAGGATCGGCCTTCGTATACAAGGGGCATGAGATTTCTGACTTATACTTTGTCAAGCATGTACACCATAGTTTGTTCACTTTAACCTTAATCACTTCAAGATGCTTATGATAGGGGCAATGAGAGCTGAAAGCTATAAGTACCATACTTTTTGGAAGCTCTTTATGAGACTTGAATCCCTACTTCCTTTTACAAAGGCCTTTCTTCCACCATTATATTTTGTCTCCACCTTCTAACTTTATGCACCTTCTTTGAGAGCATAGTGGCCATTCTTAGGTCTATGTGCATTGTCCCAAGACTAGCTGATTGATGCATACTTTGATATTGCTTGTTTTAAACTATTGTATCTAGTCACTCTTATGAACTTTGAAGGTGTCCTATGCATTTATATTTTCTACTCTATTGAGGGACAAGCTGAATACTAGTATGCTATGTTTTCTTTATGTGAAACAAACAAACGTCTTTCAAAGCATTGTTATTCATGAATCTTTTGTTTGTGCCTTTTCATGTTCCATCATAGTTTCTTTGCTTATTGCTAGATCTTTGTCTTTCATGTTTTGATTGAAGTACTATGATCCCAGCTTTGAATGTTTTGCAAATACTTTGATCAAGTCTTTGATGGTGAATGTCACCTCAAAAATTATTCTTTCTTTTTATCACTTACCTACTCGAGGATGAGCAGGAGTTAAGCTTGGGGATGTTTATACATTGCAAATGTATCTACTCCCTCCATCCTAAAATAAGTGACATAGGTTTGTCTAGATTCGCATGTATCTAGACATGTTTTAGTATATAGGTACATGCGAATCTAGACAAAGTCAAGTCACTTATTTTGGGACGGAGGGAGTATAATTTTTGATGTTCCATGCTTAGTTTTATCCACTTTCTTGTGTTTTGTTCCAACTTTGGAGTACTTTTCATATGATTTCTTGGACTAATCTATTAACAAGAGCCACAGTGCCAGCTGCCTGTTTTCTGCTGTTTTTGGTTCCAGGAAAATCAGAAAATGAATATTCCCGGAATTGGACGGGACAAAAGCCAAAGTGCCTATTTTTCCAGATGTCATCAAGTGCCAGAATACGAGACGGAGAGGGGCCAGGGGGGCACCACACCACCTGGCCACACGGCCAGGCCTGGCCCATGCCAGGGGGTGGTGTGGCCGCTCCCGGCACCCCCTCGGCCTCTCCTTCCGACTATAAGATGCCCTCAAGACGTAAACCCTAAGTACCCGATCAAAAATCCACAAAAGAGTCTGTAGCCGCCGTCATCTCCATCCCTAGATCGGAAGGGATCTGAAGCTCTTCTGGCACCCTGCCGGAGAGGGGAATTCACCCTGGAGGCCTTCTTCATCACCATGCAAGCCTCCGGTGTGATGCGTGAGTAGTTCATCCTTGGACTACGGATCCATGTTGTAGCTAGATGGATGGTTCTCTTCCTTTGTGCTTTCATGTTTAGATCTTGTGAGCTCCGTTCATGATCAAGATCATCTATTTGTAATTCTGCATGTTGTGTTTGTGGGGATCTGATGGATATTGAGATGCTATTTCAGATTGATTATTGATTCTATCATGTCTTTGTTATTTGTGATCTTGCATGCTTTCCGTTGTTAGTAGCTATCTTGGCCAAGTAGATGCTAGCAACTCCAAGAGTTAGTATTTATGCTCGATACCGGGTTCATGCCTCTGGTACTCTAGGGAAGTGACAGAAATCTCTAAGGTACTAGATGTGTTGTTGCTACTAGGGAGAAAATAACAATCCTTTGTTCATAGAACAATCATATTGTTTACTTTACACGCAGTTCGTAAAGCAATAATCTTTTGCTTGTAACTTAATACTGGAGGGGGTTCGGATGATAACCTGGAGGTGGATTATTAGTCATATATGAAGTTGGATGGCGGTCTATGTATAATGTTGTAATGCCCAATCAAGTCTCAAAGGAGTCAAGATGATTAGTATATGCATGTGTTGCTTTCTCGATGTTTGTCTATTGTCCCGCTGTAATTTGTTCACCCAGCATGTTATCTATCTTAAGGAGAGCCACCTCTAGTGAACTATGGATCCCGGTCCTTTTATTTACATACAATCTACAAACTTTTTACTGCTTTGTGTTTAATTTCTGCAAACTTTTACTTCTTTCCATTTGATACGTTTAATCCTTTGTTTTCCGCAAAACACGGTGAGATTGACAACCTCATCGCATGTTGGGGACAAAGTTCTGTGGTTGTGTTGTGCAGATCTCCATGTTGCTACTAGCACCGGTAGTGCGCCCTGCCAAAGCTCAGCTAGTAACACCTTTGGGGTGTTTCCTTGCTCCTACTAGTTCGATTAAACCTTGGTTTCATAACTGAGGGAAACTTGCTGCTGTGCTCATCATACCTTCCTCTTGGGGTTCCCAACGAGCTCTACATCAACCACGCACCAGCACTTTTCTGGGCGCCGTGCATTGAGCCATCAGAAGCAGGGATTTCAAGTTTCATAAAGAGCTTCCAAAAATTATGGTACATCTTAGCTTTCAGCTCTCATTGCCCCTATCATAAGCACCTTGAGGTGATTAAGGTTAAAGTGAACAAATATGAGGATATGGTTGACAAGTTATAAGTTGAAAATCTCATGCCCCGTGCTTACGAGTACCAGACCTCATGCTACTCAACTTTAGTCACGAGTAAGTTCTTGTCATTGTAAATACATGTGTATCATGGAGAACCGCCAACAGGGTACCACTTGCCTGATGATACGGAAGCTTTCCCATATCAAAATGACAAGGAAAGTAGACAATGAGCATCTCAATGATCTTTTTATTTGCTATTTGCATAGGTTTTTATTGAGGATGCTTCACAGATTGCTCACTATGGTTACGCTACAAGTTTCCACCATGATTAGGCATGGCTTAGACTAGCGGCCCAGGCGTTTCTCTAACACATATACAAACTTCATGAGCTTACAAGCTCCCCTTTTATTTCATACCGCCGGGATCCATAAGCAAAAGAATCATGATATCAACTAAATAAGTGCAATGTTGAAAGCGTTCCCCATGGTAACATGGTTTTGCTAACTCTCAACTTATAAAGCGCAAGCATATACGCAACATAGATGGGCACAATGGTTCAAGTTTATTAAGTGCAAGAAAGTAAAGTGTGCCATCAAGCTCATGAGAGCTTTAATCACTAATTTTCACATAACAAGTTTAATTAGAAAGGTAGATAAAAATACGAATTTACTTGGAATAGAAATAATGCTAATAGGTAGGTATGGTGGATGCAAATGGCATAGGTTTTGGTTTAAGGATTGGATGCACGAGAAGCATTCCCTCTCAGTACAGGTTTTTGGCTAGCAAGGCTAGGTAGCAAGCATAAGAGTTGAAGGAAACAAACAAACATACAAGTGATAAAAACAAACATGCAATCTTCCTTGGAAACACAAAAGATCTTAACTAGAGAATACTAAGATTATGAGCCAATCAAGAAAGAAAGATGATGAAAGTATATTTCTTAAGAGCACTTTTATCTTTTCATTCAATTCTCAAATAGTGTTGCTGCTGACCGAGCTAGGTTTGCTAAAACCAACTAAATTTATTTAATGATCCCAAAGTGATACCAATACTAATAACAAGATCAATCATATAATATAAATTGAAAACTAAAATAAGATATGCAAAAGAGTGAATGATAGAACTTCTCATTAATATTCCATAACGACAACTCACACCAAGGGATACATAGATAACTAACAAGAGGGGAGACACTTCCATAATGCAAACCATCCTATATGATAACTTCTCTATTCATGATATGACTCTACTGAAAAGGTAAAAATACAAAAGATAGTGATGTGATACCGCGGCACTCCCCAAAGCTTGGAACAAACCAAGGGGATGCCAAAAGCTGATGACGAATTACTCCTTCGGTGGTGGTGGTGTTCTCTCGTCATCGTCTGACTTCCAAGGTATGGGCTCCCCATCAACAAAAGACATCCTAGTCTCCAACATCCTAAAACTAGCAACAACACTTATGCATTTAAACCTAACCTCATACTCATAGTTTTGATTCTGCATGTCGTAGAGCTGTGCTTGTAGTTGGTTCGTTGTTTGGTGGAGTGAGAGAATTTCATCCTTAAGCTCAATAGTCTCCTTATGGTGCTCGGTGATGAGTTCTGAACTAATCTTATGGATGATATCCACTTCGCGCTCTGCCATCTTCTTGTAGCTAAAGACTTCTTGCTCCAGTGCTTCCATCCTGTCCTCCATACTGTCTTCACCTTTAGGGCCCTAAACCTCTTTTATCTTCACCTTCCCTATTCGAACACGGACTCTGCAGGACTCTGAATTTGTTCTTTGATAAAAAAATCCAGAGTCACCACTTGAATAACATCAATATCTTCATCTTCATACAAATATTGCTTGATGCATTTAACCATCCACCATCTTATTACACCATGTTCTCCTACAACCTGAAAAATTCTTTCACACAATTCTCATTAGCAACATTAGTGCATGCAAGGTAATAAACCTTTTAAGTTCAATTTCAACTGAAATCCATCAAAACATAAGCTACTGAAACAACTCCTCTCGAAATCCCAAAAGGAATTCAAAAAGTAAATCAATTTAAGAGGCAAATGCAAGAGTGGCAAAAATCTGTTGAAACATACCAGCAGGTTAAGATCATTTTTTTCGAAAATCTTCTATTGCTCAAATCAAAAAGTACAAAACTAACGAAAGTTAAATAACAACCTGGGGCATGCACACAAAAAATTACAGATCAGTACGACGTTTTGGGATTTTTCACGATTTTTTATAATGACGCACAAAAATCTGTTTCAGGACAGCAACTTCCCCAAAATCTTACTTCTCTCTCATTAGAGGTTGATCTTGACACAAAAACCAAACAAAAAGGATAAGGAGCGGTTATTACCGAAGTAATAACTTCCAAGACTCAAATAAACAAAAACAACTGAAAGCACAAATATATTGGGTTGTCTCCCAAAAAGCTCTTTCTTTATAGCCATTAAGAGGGGCATTGATAATTTCAATGATGCTCACATAAGAATATGAATTGAAGTAAAAGAGAGAATAAAGAAGCAAAAATACACATGTTTAAGTCTAAACCACTTCCTATGCGAGGGAATTTGGTAAGAAAATAAATCGTTGAAACCAAAGGCTGCTAGCATAGGAAGGCAAAACAAATGTAACATAAAGACTTTCAGCATAAAGCGAGGAAACTTAATATTATTGAGATGCATAAGAACACTTTTCCCTCTCTCATAGTAACTTTCAGTATCGTGAATAAATTTAACGATATAACTATCACCTAAACTATTGTAGCAATGATCACTTATTCTAATAGAAAACACAGGGACACTAGCTCTCATAACACTACTTTGTGAGATAATATTAGAGGTATCCTTGTAGAGGATAGTGTGTCCATATTTTACATATTTAGTGACAAAGTCTTCCTCATTTTCGATTACAGGTTTAATAGATATTTGTTCATTCAGTTCAACAGCTTTGTTTGTACTTTCATTAACCATACTAGCTATCATAGAATGTTCCTTTACCTTAACTGGGAAAGGCATTTTCTCAATGTAAGGTTCAGGTTTGATCAATAGTATGAACCTCAGTATTTCTAGTAGAAACGCAATTAGCAATATCTTTATATGTCTCATGATACTTATTCCATTTCTTTTTAGGAATTTCAATATAAGAGGCAAAAGCCTTAAAATAATTTGCAATATTTTGAGAACCAAGACAATAAGCATTACTAATATTCTAGAAGTCATCAGTTCCCATAAAAGCTTTAATGCATTCATAATCATAACTTATACCTGACTTTCTTCCTTTATCATTCTGCCATGCTTCAATATTGTCTTGAATACGGTCTAGAAGATCCCATTTAGCTTCTTCTTCCATGCGTGTAAATGATCCAGCACAAGAAGCATCCAATAGATCCTTATCATGAAGAGAAAGTCGTGCATAAAAGTTATTGATAATAATATTATTAGGGAGCTCATGAATAGGAGATTTGAGCATTAGTAACTTCAATCTCCCCCAAGCTTGAGCTGTACTCTCTCCATCAAGAGGCCAAAAGTTATGTATTTGATTCCGATCTTCTCACTAGGAGGATAAAATTTTGAATAAAAGAGAGGTACTACTTCCTCCCATTCAAGAGCTTGACCATTCTTCAGCAGCTTGTACCATTCTTCAGCTCTTCCTTTAAGTGATAATAAGAATAACTTCTTCTTGACTTGATCTGTTGTAATACCTGCACACTTGAACAACCCGCATAATTCGTGTATAAAGAGCAAATGATCATCGGCATGGACAGTTCCATCCCCAACATAATAGTTATCCATAACACGATCAATAATTCTTGTAGGTATCTTAAAAGTATCATTCTCAGCAAGCGGTGGTTAATCTACTACCTTAGCAGGGTAGTAGCATTACGAAATAAGAAACTAAGTGGATTATCCATACTAAAATAAAGTAACTAACAAAAATAAACAATACTCACAGTAGAAGTTTCCTTTACCAGTTCCATTGTCCAATAGCGCTTCACTCCCCGGCAACAGTGCCAGAAAATACTCTTGATGACCCACAAGTATAGGGGGTGTATTGTAGTATTTTTGATAAGTAAGAATGTCAAACCCAATGAGGAGCAGAAGGTGTTGACGAGTGGCTTGGAGCAGGAATTCTCTATAAATACTTAGCAAATGGATTTTTAGGTTTTTTTGATAATGCAGGTAAATAAAGTACGAGTAAATGAAAGATAATAATAGTAAATGTAGCAAGTGGCCGAATCCTTTCTTTAGAAAAGGACAAGCCGGTTGTATTATGTAAGATGACCAAACATTCTCGAGGACACATGGGAATATCGTCAAGTGCTTTTGCTTCATATAGTTGATTAATCTTCTTTAGTTGGATAAGTGTTGTGTGGGTGAATCTATGCTAATGTACTGACCTTCCTAGGACTAATACATACTTGTGACTATACCCCTTGCAAGCATCCGCAAGTACAAGAAAGTAATTAAGATAGAAACCTAACCACGGCTTTAAACTCTGAGATCCTACACTCCCTTGTGCAAAGGTTTCCTAACGGGGGTTTAGGTTTCTGTCACTCCAGCAACCCCTACGATTAGTAGCCAAATACACAATTCATTCCCCTAGGCACATAAAGGTGAAGTATCATGTAGTCGACGTTCACATGACACCACTAGAAGAATAACACCACAACTTAAATAACAAACTATGGAATCTTCCTCAACACAATTCCACTACTAACAACATGACTTCTCCCATGTCCTCAAGAACTAAACGAACTACTCACAAGACATCATATGGATAAGGTCATAGATGAAATAATGATAATTAACAATCTGAACATAGACAATAATTCAATGGTTCCACTCAATTGTATCAACTACAACGAGTAATCAACACCGGGAAAGTTTACCCTAAGAACTATGCAAGATTCAACCCAATTGTTACAGCGGTATGGAGTGGTGATGATGGTTGATGGCTCGTGGTTAATGTAGAGCTCATTGGGAACCCCAAGAGGAAGGTATGATGAGCACAGCAGCAAGTTTCCCTCAGTTATGAAACCAAGGTTTAATCGAACCAGTAGGAGTAAGGAAACACCCCAAAGGTGTAGCTAGCTGAATGATGGCAGGGCGCACTACCGGTGCTAGCATCAACATGGAGACCTGCACAACACAACCACATAACTCTGTCCCCAACTTGCGATGAGGTTGTCAACCTCACCGTGTTTTGCTGAAAACAAAGGATTAAACGTATCGAATGGAAAGAAGTAATAGTTTGCGGAAAGTAAACACAAAGCAGTAAACAGTTTATAGATTGTATGTAAAAGAAAAGGACTGGGATCCATAGTTCACTAGAGGTGGCTCTCCTTAATATAGATAACATGTTGGGTGAACAAATTATAGCGGGGCAATTGACAAACATCAAGAAAGTAATACGTGCATATACTAATCATTTTGACTCCTTTGAGACTTGATTGGGCATTACAACAGTATACATAGATCGCCATCCAACTGCATCTATGACTAATAATCCACCTTCAGGTTATCATCCGAACCCCCTCCAGTATTAAGTGGCAAGCAACAGATTATTGCTTTACGAATTGCGTGTAAAGTAAACAATACGATTGTTCTATGAACAAAGGATTGTTGTTTTCTCCCTAGTAGCAACAACACATCTAGTACCTTAGAGATTTCTGTCACTTCCCCAGATTACCAGCGGCATGAACCCACTATCGAGCATAAATACTAACTCTTGGAGTTGCTAGCATCTACTTGGCCAAGATAGCTACTAACAACGGAAAGCATGCAGGATCACAAATAACAAAGACATGATAGAATCAATAATCAATCCGAAATAGCATCTCAATATCCATCGGATCCCCGCAAACACAACATGCATAATTACAAATAGATGATCTTGATCATGAACGCGGCTCACAAGATCTAAACATGAAAGCACAAAGGAGGAGAACCAGCCATCTAGCTACTACATGGATCCGTAGTCCAAGGATGAACTACTCACGCGTCACACCGGAGGCTTGCATGATGATGAAGAACGCCTCCAGGGTGAATTCCCCTCTCTGGCAGGGTGCCGGGAAGAGCTTCAGATCCCTCCCGATCTAGGGATGGAGATGATGGCGGCTACAGACTCTTTCGTAGATTTTTGATTAGGTACTTAGGGTTTTCGTCCTGAGGGCATCTTATAGGCGGAAGGGGAGGCCGAGGGGGTGCCAGAGGCGGCCAGACTACCCCCTGGCGCGGGCCAGGCTGGGCCGCGCGGCCAGGTGTTGTGGTGGCCCCCTGGCCCCTCTCCGTCTCGTACTCTGGCATCTGAAGACTTCCGGAAAAATAGGCACTTGGCTTTTGTCCTGTCCAATTCCGAGAATATTCATTTTCTGACTTTCCTAGAACCAAAAACAGCAGAAAACAGGCAGCTGGCACTGTGGCTCTTGTTAATAGGTTAGTCCAAGAAATCATATGAAAAGTACTCCAAAGTGTGGACAGCACACAAGAAAGTGGATTAAACCAAGCACGGAACATCAAAAATTATAGATACATTTGCAATGTATCAACATCCCCAAGCTTAACTCCTGCTCTTCCTCGAGTAGGTAAGTGATAAAAAGAAAGAACAATTTTTGAGGTGACATGCACCATCAAAGACTTGATCAAAGTATTTGTAAAACATTCAAAGCTGGGATCAAAGTACTTCAATCATAACATGAAAGACAAAGTTCTAGCAATAAGACAAAGAAACTATGATGCAACATGAAAAGGCACAAACAAAAGATTCATGAATAACAATGATTTGCAAGACGTTTGTTTGTTTCACATAAAGAAAACATAGCATAATAGCATTCAGCTTGTCCCTCATAGAGTAGCAAAACATAAATGCATAGGATACCTTCAAAGTTCATAAGAGTGACTAGATACAAATAGTTTAAAACAAGCAATATTAAGTTATGCATCAATCAACTAGTCTTGGGACAATGCACATAGAACTAAGAATGGCCACTATGCTCTCAAAGTAGGTGCATAAAGGTAGAAGATGGAGACTCAATATAATGGTGGAAGAAAGGTCTTTTTATAAAAGGAAGTAGGGATTCAAGTCTCATAAAGAGCTTCCAAAAATTATGGTACTTATAGCTTTCAGCTCTCATTGCCCCTATCATAAGCATCTTGAAGTGGTTAAGGTTAAAGTGACACAACTAAGAGGATATGTTTGACAGGTTATAAACCGAAATCTCATACCCCTTACTTACGAAGACCGATCCTCATGCTACTCAACTTCAGTCACGAGTAATCTCTTGTCATTGTAAGTACATGTGTATCATTAAGAACCGCCAATGGGGTACCCCTTGCACATGATACAGGAGCTATCCCATAATCAAAATGACAAGGCAAGCAGACAGTGAGCATCTCAGCGATCTTTTTATTTTCTATTTGCATAGGTTTTTATTGAGGATGCTTCATAGAGTGCTCATTATGGTGATGCTGCAAGTTTCCACCATGATTAGGCATGTCTTAGGCTAGCGGCCTGGGCGTTTCTCTAACACACATACAAACTCCATGATCTTACAAGTTCCACTTTTATTTCACACCGCCGGGTTCCGTAAGCACAAGAACATGATATAAACGGGGTACAAAGTACAAATGCAATGTTGAAAGCGTTCCCTATGATACATGGTTCTGCTCATTTCAACTTATAAAGGGCAAGCATATACGCAACAAAGAAGGACCCAATGGTTCAAGGTTATTAGATGCAAAAAAAAGTAAAGTGTGCCATCAAGTTCGTGAGAGCTTTAATCACTAGTTTTATCATAACAAGTTTAATTTGGAAGAAACAAAAGCATGAATATACTTGGAATAGCATAAGCTAGTAGGTAGGTATGGTGGACTCTTTGGAATAACTTGTTTTAGGGAGTTGGATGCATGAGTGGAACTCATACTTGGTTGTGGAGGCTAGCAAAAGACTGGGAGCGACAAACTAAGAGAGAAATAATGGCCATAATCATGCAGAGCGACAAAACATCATTGATCAAAGCATAAAGTGATACTACAAGTTGAAAACTAAAGAATCATCAAGGCTATGGTGACTTGCGATAGTCATAACATGGTGTGAGCATGCGCCAAGTCAACCCAAATAAAGCATTAAAGGAGAATACCACTATACTATGCTTTAATATGCTAAAACAACACATGATTCATCCAAGGCACATTAAGCAATCTCAATTGTTTATAACAAGTCATGCTACAGCAAATAATACTAAGAATAAAGCCAAAACAATATCAATCATGGCATGACAAAGCATAGGCCACAGTCAAAAACAAGCTCTTTTTACCACAAAAGCATGAACTTTCCTACTCTTTTCCAAACCAAACCAAACTATTTGCAAACCAATGTATGAAAGAGGGGGTCCAACAATTTATTCAGCAAACAAAGCAAACAAAAGCAAACGAAAAACCAAAACGAAAACGAAAAAGAAGACGCTCCAAGAACAACACAACTGTGCATGAAGCAATAAAAATGAAGCGTTTGGAAGAAACCTGGAATTTTTATTGATGAAGGAGGGGATGCCTTGGGCATCCCCGAGATTTGATGCTTGTACTTCTTGGATATTTCTTGGGGTGACACACATGGCATCCCCAATCTTGAGCTTTATTCCATCCTTCATCTCATTACTCATTCCTTCCATACACCTGAAATGTTTCCTTCATACAAAACTTCACACAATCTTTATTAGCAACATTAGTGCACTCAAGATAAAAGGTCTTAAGGTTCAGTTCTAACACCAATAAAACTTCCATTAAAACACTAGCTACTGTAGAACTTCCCTCAAAAAGCTCAATTCCCCAAAAGAACTCGAAAAGGAACCAACAAGAAGCAAATATAGAAAATGGCAGAAATCTGTCAAAACAGACCAGCAGGTAAAGACAATTTTTTCGAAGACCTTCTGTTGCTCAAATCAAAAAGTGCTGAACTAACAAAAGTTAGATAACAACCTGGGGCAGAAGAAAAAAAATGCACGCCTCAAAAGGACGTACAGAGATTTTACACGAATTTTTACGGTGAAGCATAGAAATCTGTTTCGGGACAGCAACTTTCCCAAGCATTACTTCTCTCTCATTAGAGGTTACTCTTGGCACAAAAATAAAATAAAAAGGATAAGGAGCGGTTATTACTGAAGTAATAACATCCAAGACTCAACTAAAACTTTTGGGTTATCTCCCAATAAGTACTTTTATTTAACGCCTTTAAGTTAGGCATGATAGTTTGAGAAGATGCTCACATAAGAAATATAAATTGAAGTAAAAGAGAGCATCAAGAAGCAAATTCAAAGTACATTTAAGTCTTACCCACTTCCTATGCATAGGAATCTTGTAAAGAAACAAGTCATGAAAGCACAAAGCAACAAGAATAGTAAAGCAAAATAAGTGCAACTTCAAGACTTTCAACATAAAGAGGGGAAAGTTAATATTATTGAGATGCATACAACCATGTTTCCCTCTCTCATAATAACTTTCAGTAGCATCATGAATAAAATTAACAATATAACAATCACAAGAAACATTCTTATCATGAGCCACATGCATAAAAGAATTAATACTCCCCACATAAACATAGTCATTCTTTTTGATTGTAGTGGGAGCAAATTCAACAAAATAGCTATCATTATTATTTTGATCACCATAATCATCAAATATAGGAGACATATTGTAATCATAACTATTTTCCTCCTCAATAGTAGGTGGACTGAAAATGTCATATTCATCAGTGTAATCATCATATATTGGAGGTTTGGTATCATCATAAGCAATAGAATAGCTATCTTCCAAAGCTGGGGAACTAAAAAGATAATTTTCATAAAAACTAGCTTCCCCAAGCTTAGAATTTTCCATAGCATTAGCAATAATGGTGTCCAAAGAATTCATACTAACAACATTGCTATTAGCATGCAAATAAAGTTCCATAGGTTTTTCAATTTTCTCTTCAAACACTTCATGTCCTAACTCAAGATAAATACTACAAAGCTCTCTAATTTTTTTGTTATTTTCCATTAAGCCTAACTAGTGAAAACAAGAAACAAAAAGGCAAAATTGAAGAATCTAAAGGAAATAACTTCGAGCACTCACAACGGAGGATGTGAGTACCTTTTACCTTTCCTCCCCGGCAACGGCGCCAGAAAATAGGCGTTTGCCATGGGAGGTTCTTCTTCTTTAATCCTCTGGTGTGAATACCTTTTACCTTACCTCCTCGGCAACGGCGCCAGAAAATAGCTTGATGTATACGCACTTCTATTCTTGTAGACAGTTGTTGGGCCTCCAAATGCAGAGGTTTGTAGAACAGCAGCAAGTTTTCCCTTAAGTGGATCACCCAAGGTTTATCGAACTCAGGGAGGAAGTGGTCAAAGGTATCCCCTCTCAACAAATCCTGCAATCAAGATACAAGAAGTCTCTTGTGTCCCCAACACACCCAATACACTTGTCAGGTGTATAGGTGCACTAGTTCGGCGAAGAGATAGTGAAATACAAGTGGTATGGATATAAAATAATGGTGCTAGAAAATAACTTGATGGCGTGGAAAAGACTAAAGGAAAACTGAAATAAAGATGGAAGCAAGCAAACATGTAACAGATCTAGTATAAAACGGTGTTTCAATGCTAATAAACAAGGCCTATGGATCATACTTTCACTAGTGAACACTCTCATATAAATATATTATCTTCATGGTACTACTCTTAACTACTCTCCGGTTGGACACTCTAATCAATGGTAGGGCTATAACAGCACACCTCAAAGTAAGCCTTTACCATCTAGAAAACCCCACACTGTCACCTTGAGTACTAGATGAGGCCAACAAACACCATAATTTCATAAAGACATCCAACTCCAAATATAACTCATAACAAGTATTTGTAATCTCTAGCCTAAGTGCCACCATGGTGAGCACGCTGTCACTTTCACACACATGGGGAGAGCATTGATCTAATAAAGCACTTGAGTAGCAAGGTATATCTACTTGATTACAAAGCTCATGACCACAACAAGATCATGCATAGATAGAGAGATGAACACATAGCTACCGGTAGAACCCTTAGCCTCGAGAGAGAACTACTCCCTCCTCATCATGGTAATCAGCAATGGTGATGGAGATGGCGGTGGAGATCAATGGAGATGGCTCCCGGGGAACTTCCTCGTCCCGGCAGGGTGTCGGAACAGAGACTTTCTGTCCCCCGAATCTCCACTTCGGTGGCGGCGGCGCTGCGGAACTTTAGATGCTACTTCTTTTATAATCTGGTGATGGTGCATTTCTATAGTCTAGATCTTCAAGCTTCTCATCATTATTTCCTGCCCTCATCATCTTGAGGTCTTCCATCGGGGTTGTCTTGGGATTTCCAGTGAATTTTACAAGCATGAGAGCTTGGCTCTCAGCTACTTTGCCCAACTGTGCCTCCACGGTCTTAGTTCTTTCCTGTAGATCCTGCACATCATTTATAATTGCACTGGCTTGGTTAGATAATTTTCTAATACGTGACTCATGGTTCTCCATGATTTTACTAAGCATATTGTTTTGCTCGGTTTGAGCGTGCATGAAAGTTCTAATACTATTTTCAAGGGAGAGATTGCCATGATTTTCTCCATTATGGTTATCATAATTATTATTATAAGGAGCACCTGCAGGATTAGAATATTTCTTTTGAAAGTTTGAGCCAACGTTTTGACTATTCGAAGCAGGATTATAAAGATTACGAGCTATAAAATTAACATCATTAGCATCGGTAGTGATAGCATTAATTTTAGTATGTTCCTTACCCTTCACAATATTAAGTAACTCATCTATATTTGTAGTAACCTCTTCATTGTTTGCATCGCTGATTGAATTCACCTTTTTTAGGTTATTTCCACATGCCATTGGGCATGGTTGTTTTGCATATCATCAAGTAATTTGTTTGCAACACTCACTTGCTTCCTCATGATAGTTCCTCCCGTGACAGTATTTAGCATAGACTTAGACACTGGGTTAAAGCCATTATAAAATAAATGCAATATAAGCCTTTCTCACATCTCATGACTATGACAGTTTATTATGGCTTCTTTCATCATTTCCTAAGCAAGCGCTAGTGGCTCGCGCTCTTCTGTCTAAATCTTGTAATGTTGGACCATACCTTCGTAGTCTTAGCTAGAGGGAAAAATTTAGTCATAAAAAGATTATTGCATTCCTCCCAATATTTAATAGTGCCTTTAGGAAAAGCTAGCAACTAGTCGTTAGCCTTTCCTCTTAGAGAGAAAGGAAATAAACGTAATTTAACCGCATTTCAGTCAACATCTTTTATGCGCATCATGTCGCAAATCTCAGTAAAAGTATTTAGGAGTCCTCAACAGATGAGCCTCCAAATTGAGTATATTGAACCAAACTTAAAAGTTTAGGATTAATTTCATAAGATTCCACATCAACAACAGGTTGAGTAATAGGTGCACGAATAAATTCATCACCAGGAGTAGCATACTCCCCAAGTTTCTTTTGAGCCATGGATCTTTTCTTTTTGGTGTTTTTTATATGAGAGAAACAAATAAACAAGTAACTTATTTTTTTAGGTTTTCAATGGATAACAAAAGGTAAACTAATAACAAGAAATAAATTACAAAAAAAACTAAAAACAAGGTATCTAGTGACCTCACTAGGATAGCGAATTGCTTCCCCGGCAACGACGCCATAAAAAGGGTTGATACCTTTGATCCCGATTTATATATGTAGTATAGTAGATTTTTCCCTAGTTGGCCTAGGTTTAATCGAATCCTTGCGAAACAATGCTAAAATTAAATTAATAAAGAATGTCTACAAGACTTGTTTCTTCGTTTTACCTTTGTTCACCGGACCTTTCTAGTTTATTTTCAATTGTGGGTTATTGCAATGGATGGAGATAGGCCATTGTTGAAGATTCACCTACAACTTCACATCATATGGGATAAAAATAGTAATACGCATATTCATGTGTAATGATTTAACAAAGATAAAACTTGTGGGTAACACATCCCGCTATACTAGAACCCCTGCGAGTCACATGCATCGCAATAGTATTTTGATGCAACAATTGTCACCGCAAAGCACTGGCTTACAACAATTATTAAGTGAAAACACATATCAAAGCCTTAAGAAGTGGCTTTCCTGGAACCAAAAACAGCAGAAAACAGGCAGCTGGCACTATGGCTCTTTTTAATAGGTTAGTCCAAGAAATCATATGAAAAGTACTCCAAAGTTGGAACAAAACACAAGAAAGTGGATAAAACCAAGCATGGAACATCAAAAATTATAGATACATTTGCAATGTATCATACGCCACAACACAGATCAAAGCAGGCGAAGAAAACAAGCAAATCAAGACGGATCTGGGGGACCTTGATGGTCTTTACGACAATCTCTCCTTAGGATCAGATCCACAGCCAACTCCACCACGTGAAGCAAGCCAGGCAAATTCAGAACCTGAAGAAAGCAGCGAAAATGTCGACTTCGGAAAAAGGATGGCGAAGATCTACCTAGAACTACAATCTCAGCATATTACCAGTACATCCTTCGGGTCAGAAGACAATGTCATCAGCCCACGCATAACATGCCACCAACTGTGCATGGTCAACGGGAATACCTCAACACCACGCGATTCTAACGGTAATCCTATCCTCGACCCCAATGATATTTTATCGAATGACAATGCAGGAAATCACAGCAATGAAGGGGACCACGGAAACTGAGGAGAAACGGCGGATACCCGCATAGTCCAAGGAAGAGGCGGAGAACCGCATGGAGGAAAGAGGCAAACTCTTTGGCTACCAGCAATGGCATGGAAAAAAGCACGGGAAGCAATTTCGGGAGCAGTTTCGATGACAGCGGACGCTTCACGCGAGGATCTATTAGCATACCAATATCTGCTTCATCACAAGAAGAGAGACCTACTCAGGATGCAGAGGCAACTCGACGAAAGAAAGAGATTAGCCGATGAATCCAGCTTACGACGGGCATAGTTAAGCTCTACCCGTGGATCAGGGAGCATAACAGGAGGAGCACCGCCAAGAAGGGGAACATCTCGACTGCAGAATATCCCTGAAGCAGAAAGAAGCGGACTCATCCGAGATCTTGATCTATTATTCATGTCGATTGACCAAGCACGAAACATCAAGGAAAAAACGGCCCAGGCAACCATTGTGGCCGCGCAAACATATCTGATCACAACTCAGCCCGCAGCCGATGATCCCCGTGCGGCCATCCACCGCTCCGCCCTGATGAACCTTGGCATGGTGGGAGCCTCTCTTACGGAAGCAGAGCAAGGAACCACACGACAGCTCGATAGATCCCCACGTCGTCACAGCAGCCCTCGGCAAATAGGACACACCCGACAATCTCGATTGCCACACCAAGCACACCTCGTAGGACCTGAGTCGCGAAGCAACACAAGAAACGACAACACGCAACACAGGAACGAATGATCAAGAGATGAAAACTGCAGCTTACGATACCATGATGGATACAACAAAGATGATTATGAGCTATGTAGGGCCAGCTGTTTCACTCGGCGAATTCGCAAAACCTCAGTACCCAAGGACTTCAAACTTCTGCACAACCGCCACAAGTACGATGGACTCTAGGAACCTGAAGCATGGTTAGCAGATTATTTGGCCACTTTCAAGTTACAAGGCGGCTCCACAACTACCGCAATGCAAAGCTTACAACTAGACCTCACCGGCGCTACAAGATCATGGCTCGGACAGTTACCCGAAGATTCCATCAGCAGTTGGAATGACCTGGAAGATAAGTTCATCTAACACTTCCAATCCATGTTTAAATGACCTGCATCCTTGGAGGAGTTGCGGGCATGCAAAAAAAAATATGGGGAATCAATAAGAGCATTCATCCAACGATGGAATATCATAAAAAAACTCAGCTGCGTCCATATCCGACGAAAGGGCCATCGATGCCTTCAACGATGGCCTCCATCGCCGAGAATTCATAGAAGAACTGGGGCGGGTTAAACCCAAAACAATTTCACAATTAATGGAAATAGCAAATCACTAGGCTGATGGAGAAGACGCGCTGCATAATAAGCGTCCGCGATCACCCGAGGAAGACATGGATAAACATGGCAATGATAGAAGAAGAAGGAACAACGATGGAAACACGGGACCAAGTTACGTCGCAGCCAGTTTCTCGAGTGAAGGTAACAATAGAAGCAACGACTATAATGGCGGATACCGCCATAACAGGGACGACGTCGGAGGAAGCCAGTCAACACAGCGGTACCAGCCAAGAGCTCGAGACCCACCCATGTCCGCAATGCAAATGTTGGAAGGACCCTGTAATATACATTTTTATGTCGACTCAGCAGGAAGACGACAATCTAACCATCTCATGAAAGACTGTAGAAGATGCAGGAGCTATGTAATGCAAAAGCAACTGAACCGGCAAACCAAGGATACACATTTGCGCCTAGCACATTAGCCATCGGCGCACCACCACCACCATCACTAGCAGTGCTACCACAAAACACAACTAATCAAAACAATGAATACCCTAGGTCAAAAGAGGAAATGTCCATGATCCAGAAAGGGCGTCCATCCAACAGAACCCAGAAGCTCATCACAAGACAAATCAATATGACGGAAACAGCAACATCAACCACACCCGAATATATCCACTAGTCAGAGCAAAAAATCACATTCAGTAGAGCCGATCACTCGCTTCAGGTCCAACGACCGGGTCACTCAGCTTTGATAGTCGAAGCACAAATTGGCGGGTTTGATATGAGCAAGGTCTTCATGGATGCAGGAAGCAACATAAATCTGATCTACGCAAAAACACTAAGAACAATGGGATATCCCTTGGACAATCTCGCGCCAACAAAAACATCTGTCCATGGAATAGTACCAGGTAAAGCCGAAATTCCTTTACGAAAAGTATTTCTTGACGTTGTTTCTGGATCCAAAGTAAATTTCAGGCTAGAAAAACTCGAATTCGAAGTCATGGACTGGCCATCACAATATCATGCTATCCTGGGATGACTAGCTTTCTTAGGGTTCATGGCAGTTCCTCATTATGTGTACCTAGTCATGAAAATGTCAGCACCAAAGGGAATCATCATGGTAAAAGGAAGCTTCACACGTGCCGACAATTGCGATCAGGAGTTTAACAAAATTTCTGAATCTTTCGGGATGGCAACAGAGTTTGAACAACTCAAAACTTCAGCAATCGCAGAACCACCGGAAGTAGCGTGTGCCAATCTCGATCAGGCTTTTGACACTGCAAAGGACACAAAAGAAGTACAGATCCACCCTGTTGACCCGAAGAAAACAACATTTGTGGCTTCCAATCTTGGTCCCTCATAGGAAAGTGCGCTCATCGGGTTCCTCCATGAGCACTGGAGATCTTCACATGGCTACCTTCTAACATGTCGGGAATTCCCAGGGAACTTGCTGAGCACGCATTAAATTTGGATCCAAAGGCGAAGCCAGTAAAACAACCACTTCGTCACTTTGCAGAACCAAAGCGTAAAGCCATTGGAAAGGACCTCCATCGCCTTACTGACGCCAACTTTATCAAAGAACTAACAAAAGCAGAGTGGGTCGCAAACCCAGTATGTGTTCCAAAGAAAAATACTACAGAACTTCGGATGTGCATCGACTTTACTGCACTAAACAAACATTGTCCAAAAGATCACTTCCCATTGCCACGAATCGACCAAATAATCGATGCAACCACGGGATGCAAACGTCTTTCTTTCTTGGATGCTTACTCAGGATACCACCAGATTAGGATGAAGGAAAAAGATCACGAGAAAACGGCATTTATCATGCCTTATGGTGTATTCTGCTAGACAACAATGCCCTTTGGCCTCAAGAACGTCGGAGCAACATATCAGCGGATGATGCAGAAATGTTTGGGAAGCCAAATAGGCACAAACGTACAAGTATATATCGATGACATTATAGTTAGAACAAGACGAGTATCTGCACTCATCAAGGACCTCGAAGAAAAGTTCAAAAATCTCGACAATTTTAGCATCAAACTGAACCCGAAGGAATGTTCCTTTGGAGTCCTGGCAGGGCAACTCCTCGGATATTTGGTATCAGCAAGAGGAATCGAGGCTAATCCCGAGAAAATACAAGAAATTTTAACAATGAAAAAAAGCCAACAGATCTATGTTGCGTACAGCAGCTGGCGGGGCGAGTAGCGGCACTCAGTCGTTTCATTGCAAGATTAGGAGAAAAAGCATTGCCATTCTATGCCCTCATGAGGAAATCAGAGAAATTTGAATGGACGGAAGAGTCTCAATGTGCCTTTGAAGATATTAAAAGGACACTTTCGACATCTCCCGTCGTCATGTCTCCAAAGGAGAAAGAGCCTTTACTGCTTCATATCGCTGCCACGAATCAGGTGGTCAGCATGATCTTGGTCGTGGAACAACCTGAAGAAGGAAAAACCCATGGTGTACAGAGGCCAGTCTACTTCCTGAGCAAGGTCTTATCTCCATCTAAATAAAGGTACCCACATTACCAAAAACTAGCGTATGGGGTATTTATGACAGCACGAAAACTACGCCATTATTTTTTGGAACATCCGATCATAGTGGTTAATGAAGCACCTTTGTCAAACATCCTCAACAATCCAGAAGCAACTGGGCGTGGCTCTCTATGGGGCATCGAATTATCCCCTCGAGACATCACGTATGAGAAGCGCAAGGCAATCCAGTCACAAGTTTTGCCGGATTTCATCACAGAATGGACAGAGTTGCGATGTGCGGGTCCACCTAACCTTTCTAGTGTCTGTACAATGTAATTTGATGGATCAAAAACAACGGAAGGAGCAGGGGAAAGAGTCATACTAGTATCACCACAAGGCGACAAAATGCGCTATATACTTCGGATGAACTTTGCAAACGCATCCAATAATGAAGCTGAATACTAGGCCTTGTTGCACGGCATGCGAATGGCCAAAGCTTGCGGTGCAACTCACCTCAAAATCTTTGGAGATTCCAATCTTGTGGCACAACAAGCAATGAACAAGTGCGACACCGTCAATCATAACATGATTGCTTACTGTGATCTCTATGGCATTATGGAAGCTCAATTTGATGGATGCGAAGTATCGCACATAGGAAGAGCAAGCAATGAAGAAGATGACAATCTAGCAAACATTGGATCCATGTACTTACCAGTGCCACCCGGGGTTTTTTAGGAAGAAATAACGGAATGATCGATCAAAGCAAAAAGAGTCTCCGAGGTTGTAGTACGAAAAACGGGAAAAAGAGTAACCCGCAAAAAGACTCGAGGGCTCCATCAGCGACCAAGAGTATAGAAGAGACCATCGAAGAAGAAGAACAGGAAATTGAAGAGGTCATGCTAATTCAACCTACACGGACGCATCCGTATATAGCATACATGACCAAGGGCGAGCTACCCGAGGATGTGATAGAAGCCCGGCGAATCACCAGAAGATCGAAAGCCTTCAGAATAATCAAAGGGGAGTTGTATAAGAGAAGTATTTCGGGTGTGTTGCAGCGCCGCGTAACACCCGAAGAAGGAAAAAATCATACTCAAAGATATACATGAAGGAGTTTATGGTCATCATGCTAGTAGCCGAGCGATTGCTGCCAAAGCATTTAGGGCCGGATTTTACTGGCTCACTGCAGTTCAAGATGTAAAAGATATCATCAGAACATGTGAAGCATGTCAATGGTTCGCAACAAAGCCTGGAGCACCCGTCGCTGAGTTAAATCCTATACCTCTGGCTTGGCCCTTCGCTCAATGGGGACTCGATATGGTGGAAAAACTTCACAAATCATCACCAGGAGGACACGTCTTTCTGCTAGTAGCAGTCGACAAATTTACTAAATGGATTGAAGCAATGCCTGTCACCACCCAAGACGGAACTTTGGCTGTGAATTTCATTAAATCCATAGTATTTCGGTTCGGCGTACCGAATAGCATCATTACAGACAATAGAACTAACTTCACTTCCAATGAGTTCAAGGAGTACTACCAGGAGATGGGTATCAAAGTAAGCTACGCCTCGGTAGCTCACCCGCAAACAAATGGACAAGTAGAAAAAGGCAATGGACTAGTTACTACTAGACTAAAGAAAAGACTACTAGCGCCACTTGATAGAGAAAATGGAGCATGAGTTGATGAATTACCATCTGTCTTTTGGATTTTACGTACAACCCCAAATAATTTGACATAAGAGACACCATTCTTTCTGGTCCACGATGCAAAAGTCGTGCTTCCTGTTGAAGTGTCACATGAATCCCCAAGAGTAGCTACATACGATGAAGAAGAATGAAGAGAAGCACGCGAAGATAATGTGGATGCACTTGATGAAGCTCGAGATGAAGCCCTATAAAGAGCAACTATGTACCAACAAAACTTGCACAATTACCACATCTGATGATTCCGGCCTAGGTCCTTCGTAGTAGGGGACCTAGTTCTTTGCCTCAAGCAAGATGGACACCGAAAGTTAGAATCACTATGGGAAGGACCATACATCATCACAGAAGTTATTCTCGGAGGAGCATATCGATTACAAGACTAGAAGACTAGAGTCAAATACTCCAATCCATGGAACATAGCGCAGCTATGACGCTTTTACGCATAAGATTACTTACAATACGATAATATTTATGGTTTGGCTTCTTAAGCCAGAATATCTAGGCCAACAGCTAGGCACCATCCGCCAAAAAATAATGTATCATCGGTTTTTCGCCTTGTGTATAAAAAGATAAGTTTTTCATACCTTAAGCTCTTTATTATTTATATCCATTCAAAAGATCTATGTTTTTCATCAAGCTAACAACAACTATGAGCCTATGTCCAGATACAGGCATCCGAACATAGCCTCAGGGGCTACTCCCATCGGTAGCGCTGGCGCGCACCCGATAGAAATCCAATTATGTATGATTAAAACAAAAATGTTCATGATTCAAAATACATATGAGTTTTACATCGATGTATCCTCTAAAAGGTATCCTCAAAAAGGTTACTCCCATCGGGAGCCAGCATAAAGCATTAAACTATGTGATAAAAGTCAGAAATATTGGCAGTCTAGCAAGCCAATTGCCAAAAAACCAAAAATCTCGGATTGCGCTCAAACACGACAAAAATCCAAATGCCATGTTCAGAAACATGAAGGTAAGACCTCAGGATTCGTCATGTGTGGCCTGGTAATCTCATAAGAATGCGCTCTGCCAGTAAAATATCTGTATCAACGATACAATGAAAAATCCCGACGGACGCGTTGCGTCCGCGATAAAATGAAACTGGAATTCAGTATTCGATAAGACCTCAGCAGCCCGAACTGAATTACGCCAGTAGTAAATTCCGAGTTTAGGCCCGGGGACTTGAATTTGATGTAGGACAACCTTGTTTTTGCCCAGGAGCAATTAACTGATTCTCGATCTTCGGAAGCATCAGACTCGTTGTACCAAATCCCTATGAAAATTAAAAATAAAGAAAAAGAAGGAAAAAGAAACTTTGAGACTCAACCTGAAACTGCAGTTCAAGTAGAGTCTTGGGGCTACTGACATAGGTATGATTACTCGGATGGTTATGATTTGCTACCCTATACTGGGTAAAAGGCTTCCGGCCCATGAAGATTTCAGATGATAGCCCAAGGAAGCAGTCGACAAAGACTTTGATTGTATTAGGAAAGAGACTATGAACCGACATTGTGTTGGTATTATAATTACGTGTATGTAAAACCTTTCCGCATACAACTTTGAGACCCGGCCTATTATATATAGGACGGGAGAAGCCCAAGCGAGGGTACCAAAAAACTCCTAGGCAACTTGTAATAGTGTGATTTCCAAATATTAAGGCCACTTCAACTCCATTGTTTTCCTGACATCCGACGAAATCCCCAGCGTTCTCTTTTCCGCAAAACCCTAAGTCCTTCACCATGGACATTGACGAGGGGTAACCTCGGCAATGTCCATGGTGATGGATTTGGGGTTTCACGGAAAAGAGAACGCTGGGGATTTCGTCGGATGTTAGGGAAAAAATGAAGACAAAGTCGCCTGAATATTGGGAAAATACACTATTACAAGTTGTCCTCTAGTCTAGATCTAAAGTTGGGTGTAACCTCTATTGTATTGTGTTCCCTCCACCTCGTTGACCCCTCCTAGCCTTTATATATGAGGAGGCTAGGTCTCGGGGGTACCAATATGAGTAGGTTACAAGCTAGAGTTTGTATCTAATCTAGTCTTGGACTTTTCTTGTCTTGTACCACTAGGAGTCTATGTCCTTGTAGGCTTCGTATCAGCCAAACCGTCGTGGGCTTCATGGATATTGGCAAATCTTTGGGTAAGGCTTCCATTGGGCCGCACCATATATGCCAATAATAGGCATCCGCAGGGTCATGCCCATGTCAGACATCCACTTCAAAGTAATTAGCTTTTAAAGTGATTATACCATCATCATCATTAGGGTTGGCCTTCTTCTTCCTTAGTAAGTGGACTATAAAAGGATCTCTAGATGGTAGTCCTATTCTCGCATTTCCTTCATGTAAATTGATCAAAGTTTCGATAGTTATTAGGAAAGGCCTACCTAACATTATATGTGCTATGGGATCTTCGGGCATGTCCACTATAACAAGATCAATAAGCGTGGGACGTCCTTTAACTTCCACAACTATATTTTCTTTTATCCCAACAGCTTGTTTATAGGTTGAATCAGCAAGATGGAGTCTCATTTAAGTAGTTATAAATGGGCCTAATTGTAGCATCCAAATTGTCTAACAATTGTAATGCTACTTGTCCTAGTAAGATATTGGCTACTTCATATATATTATTGTTGCATCATAATTATATCATGCTCATGTCATCATGCCACCTTGCATTTGAGCATCATATAAAACCCTTTTTCTTTTGGTTCTTCTCTCACATGCATTATTAATTGTATTTGCCTCTTGATATTGTATTTGGATATTGATATATTGTCTAAATGCCCAAGTTGAGTTGGGGGCATATCTTTTGTTTCAATTCCATCATCTTTCTTTTCCACCACTTTATAATTCCACCATCCTACTAGTTCATGAGCTTGTTGTCTTTATTTTGGTTTTATCTAGCTCATGGGCAATAGGGTGGATCTAGTCCTTTAAATTTCCTTTGCTTGGCTTTATTCCACTTCTTGGAAATGCATGAGCATAATGCCATAATATTATTATTGTTTTCACAAAATAAATCATGGCATTATTACCATGCACAATTCTTCACCACCTTTTTACTCCATTGGTTTTTCTTTGGATTTGAGGGATCCTATCTTGGGAAACCATCTTCTACCATTCCACCATCCCCATATTCTCACCCACATCTCTTTATTTTATTTATTTTATTTTCTACATGTATGTTCATATGTGACTCTTTCCACCTATTTTCTTGTCTTCCTTTTCCTTTCTTTTTTCTCCTCCACATTATCTCAAGCAAGATCAAGCTTCATGTTTCTTCTTGGTTTGGCCTCATAAACCAAATTAAAATCTAAATACCTAATAAAACCTAACCTAGCTTTTCCCTCTCTCTCTCTCTAATTTCTCC
Organism: Avena eriantha; assembly: GCA_910589775.1. NCBI lineage: Eukaryota > Viridiplantae > Streptophyta > Magnoliopsida > Poales > Poaceae > Avena > Avena eriantha. The sequence continues at coordinate 213,476,686 of OU342740.1, forward strand.
TAAACCCTAACTCCACTTTACCTCTCTCTTTCACACCCCCCTCTCTCTCTAACATGAGCACCACCTGACCCTCTCTCTCCCTGGCCCACCTCAGCTAACCCTAACCCTCTCCCCAACCCTAGCTAAGCTTAACCCGAGTCCCATCTAGACCTAGCCCGAGCTAACCACCCTCTCCCTTCTCTCTTTTCTCCACCGCCTTCTAGCCCCACCCTGCAGCCACACGCCGCCCTGGTCCACCTGCAGCCCCTCCCCGCCGTGCCTACCAGCCCTAGGTCGAGCCCCAGCTCGAGCCAACACGTGAGAGAGAAGAAAAAGGTGGCACCGAGGCCACCTTTATCTACCCCCTGCCACAGCTGGCCTCCTCCCTCTCCCTCCTTTTTCCTCCTCCCACACGACTCTTCTGGCTCTCCAGATCTGCCCCGAGCTGCCCCTCCTCTTCTCCTTCTTCCTCTCCGACCACAGCTTCTGCCGTCGGTCGCCGCCAACACCACCTCGTCCCCGTCGTTCCAGCCGTGCAGCTCGACCTGGAGGTGGCCTAGAAGCTCGAGGAGGTTCCTCTACGACGCCCCGTACACGCTGACGCGAAGGAGAAAGCCCCAGCACCGCCAGATCCTCGCCGCACTGCAGCAAACCCTAGATCCGGGGCGCCAGCGATCTCGTCGCTCCGCCGCTCCTCGCTCCGATCCGAGCCCGCCGTCGAGCCCGCGGTGAGACTCTCTCCCTCCCGGACATGCTCCGCCTCACCATACCGCCCTAGCCCCGCCGTTAGTTTCGTCGAACGCCCACCGTGCGCGCGTTCGCCATTGTCTGCAAGCCTCCCCGCGCCGCGCAGCACCCTAACTAGGCCACGCCTACCTCCCTGTCAGCTACCCGAGCCAGCCGCACTGGCTAGCCCCTCCGCGCGCTCTGTGCCGCGCGCACACCTGCCGTCAGACCCGGAAGAAGAGAAACAGTACGGGGCCGTGGTACATTTACATTAAGCCCCCCACCTTTTTGATTCCTGCAACCCGCGCTCCTAGAGACCCCATCTGTCAGTCGCCCTAGCCATCTTGCAGAAAGCCCCTCCGCTTTCTCGCGCCGTAACCCGCGGTCCAACGAGTCCCCACCTGTCAGCCTCAGCCTTCGTCACCGCTATCACATGGGCCTGCGTCAGTTGGCCCACCCCGCAGTCTCTGTGGCGAGCCAGAGCCCGGTAACAAAAGATTTTTCCCCGCGCGTGGCCCAGTCAGCGCAAGGCCCACCCGTCAGTGGCTGTGGCTGTATCTGACTGAGTAAGAAAAGTAATTTCCTAAGTCTGTTTTTAACTAAATCTTTTTCAAATTGATTTAAATTCAGATTCAATTCAGATTCAAATAATTTTTAAAATACAAATCCAAATAATGCATTTGATATATGTTTTGGAATCAGAAAAATGTGAGGAATTCAAATATGCCCTTCAAAATATGTTTTGAACACTTTAAATTTTCGAGATGATTAAAATTACAATAAAATGCCCTTATCCTTAATTAATTAATAACTTTTGTTTTATAACTCCAAATTTAACAAATAATATGTCTAAATCGATCAGCGCGACGAGCCCGTTCTATCTATGCAGTCCTTGTTCTGAATTAAAGCATGCATCATGTTGTTATTAAAAATCTGAACTGTTTATGACAATAAAACTTGGTTAAATAAATAATAAAATGCTTTATTTCTTGTATCCACACCTCACCTTTGCCATGCTACTTTAATGCCATGTAAAATTATGCATCATTCATCATGGCATGTTTGGTTGCTTGTTGCATTTTAATTCATATGCTTGTGCTCTTTATTTATGTTGGCCCTTGTTTGTTTGGTTCTTCTTCGGATAGACGTCCAGCAGGAGAATTACCAGGAACCACAGGAGTACTACCCAGATCCATCTCTCGCTTCAACTAAGCTGCCAGGCAAGCACTACCACATGCTTGCATACATACAGTACCTATTGCCTCTATCTTATTCTTGCATCATTGAGTCGCGATTGCATTAAATTGAATCCCAAGTACTGCATAGCCTTTACTTTTAAACCCCACCGAAGCTTGTTCCTCCATCCCATGAGCCATTACTACAGGAGTTGTTTGGGCCATGCGAGTCGTAGAAAAGCATGTGTAGGGTATGTGAGTGTCGGATGAATAACGAGGTACCTAAACAACTTAACCTGAGTAGTAATGGGATAACTAATGAAAGAGGCACCGGTGAGCAATATCTGCTATTTGGTTTTTCATGCTCACTTGTGTCCCATAGGACCCCGAGTACTTGATTCCTGTTCCTTGTTTATTCGCACTATCCACATCCGGGAGGCCTTATGGACCCCCCGAGCCAGAGCTTGATTCATTCTTATTTCTTGGGGCCACAATTAGTTTGGGGCTTTATTACTATCCTGTACTTATGCCATGTTACTGCTTTATTTAAGATTGTGCGAGGAGCACCTGTACTGTTTTGGATCGCGCCATGTTTTCGCGGTATCGACAAGCCCAGTCACATTTTCGGGTTCCCAGTCGTTTACAGCCGTCGTCGCAAACCCTGGGTCCGTCTCGGAGCCGGCCAACTTCGTTGCGGGTAGCTTATTGGGGTGGCCGCCTGAAATATTTCTGAATCCTATGATTGCTTTGTCGTGAATGCCTCGTTGGGTTTTGATTTGGTTTTTCCGAGGTTGATCGAGTGTGTGTTGCTATTCGTGCACCCCTGCAGGGTAAATCTTTCTGAAAGCCGTGTCCGCGGTTATGGATGACTTGGAGCACAGTTTCTCGATCATAGACAAGTATAACTAAAGTACCGCTTTTAAATTGACTAAGTACTTGGCTAGTAAATAGTGCAATACTCATGGAATGGTTAATAAAAACTGCTAACGGATGATGGGGGTTGTTCGTCCGCTTCCTCGTTGGTAAGCGAGGAGGAGGATGGATCTGTTAATTATACTGTTATAACTGTTGTTCTTAATTCACGGACTTCCTTCTATCATTGGTTAGGCGGAAGGTTAGCGAGTATCTGTAGAATTGTTAGGTATTATCTTTTGCTGCAATTGCGTCACCCCAGGTTGTGTCCCTTTAGCGGCATAAAGACTTGCTAAGTACCCCTAGGGTCTCACATGATAAATTGTTTGATTCAGATGAACAGGTGTACCCGCAAGATGGATACTGGGTGGAAGAGACAGATGATGTTGGCAACGATCATTCGGTGTAGAGATTCCGGGAACGGGGATCGTGAGATCTGTGGGCGGGATGTGTTTATTTATGGGGCATCTTATGCCAATTTGCTTCTTATCCGTACTCGGATCTTGTTTTCCGCTTCCACCTAATACTCTGATGTGTGATGTATGAGGAGCTATGCTAAATTATTATATCTATCTAGGACATTTGGATCTTGCCGTATGGCGTTGCAATATTTCAATTTCTTTTAGATGGAATGGCTCTGAGGACTGTTGTATGTGGCTTGCATACATACTCATTTGTGTATGTAGTTGATCCCTTCGCCTGCCGATTACGCCGCTCGTTCTTGTCCCGTTGTCTGAAAGTGGTTAGGACGGCCGAAAGGTCTACCGTGAGTGGCCCTGGGCCCCACCGTACTATTTTAACCACTTTCGCTCATCCAGGCATTAACTAAGAGCGTAATTCACCGAGGTAGTTACACTAATTTTATCTTATCAAATAAGCTTTTGGAAATCATAGAGACGCTCGTACCAAGATCACAAAGAGCAGCTATCTCATTAAACCCAATTTTAATTTTAGTAGTAGGCTCAAAAATATCATCTAGCTTAGCTAGAATCTTATCAGCTAGTTTCTGATACTCCATTTCTAGTTCACGAACTTTAGATGCTACTTCTTTTATAAATTGTTGGTATGTAGCATCATTACCTTGTTCTATATCGAGATTCTTGACGATGATCATCTTCAACAAATCTTCCACGGTATAATCTGGTGATGGTGCATTTCTATAGTCTAGCTCTTCAAGCTTCTCATCCTTATTTCCTGCCCTCATCATCTTGAGGTCTTGCACCGGGGTTGTCTTGGGATTTCCAGTGAATTTTGCAAGCATGAGAGCTTGGCTCTCAGCTACTTTGCCCAACTGTGCCTCCACGGTCTTAGTTCTTTCCTGTAGATCCTTCACATCATTTATAATTGCACTGGCTTGGTTAGATAATTTTCTAATACGTGACTCATGGTTCTCCATGATTTTACTAAGCATATTGTTTTGCTCGGTTTGAGCGTGCATGAAAGTTCTAATACTATTTTCAAGGGAGAGATTGCCATGATTTTCTCCATTATGGTTATCATAATTATTATTATAAGGAGCACCTGCAGGATTAGAATATTGCTTTTGAAAGTTTGAGCCAACGTTTTGACTATTCGAAGCAGGATTATAAGGATTACGAGCTATAAAATTAACATCAGTAGCATCGATAGTGATAGCATTAATTTTAGTATGTTCCTTACCCTTCACAATATTAAGTAACTCATCTATATTTGTAGTAAGCTCTTCATTGTTTGCATCGCTGATTGAATTCACCTTTTTTTAGGTTATTTCCACATGCCATTGGGCATGGTTGTTTTCCATATCATCAAGTAATTTCTTTGCAACACTCACTTGCTTCCTCATGATAGTTCCTCCCGTGACAGTATTTAGCATAGACTTAGACACTAGGTTAAAGCCATTATAAAATAAATGCAATATAAGCCATTCTTACATCTCATGACTAGGACAGTTTATTATGGCTTCTTTCATCATTTCCTAAGCAAGCGCTAGTGGCTCGTGGTCTTCTGTCTAAATCTTGTAATGTTGGACCATACCTTCATAGTCTTAGCTAGAGGGAAAAATTTAGTCATAAAAAGATTATTGCATTCCTCCCAATATTTAATAGTGCCTTTAGGAAAAGCTAGCAACTAGTCGTTAGCCTTTCCTCTTAGAGAGAAAGGAAATAAACGTAATTTAACCGCATTTCAGTCAACATCTTTTATGCGCATCATGTCGCAAATCTTAGTAAAAGTATTTAGGAGTCCTCAACAGATGAGCCTCCAAATTGATTATATTGAACCAAACTTAAAAGTTTAGGCTTAATTTCATAAGTTTCCACATCAACAACGGGTTGAGTAATAGGTGCACGAATAAATTCATCACCAGGAGTAGCATACTCCCCAAGTTTCTTTTGAGCCATGGATCTTTTCTTTTTGGTGTTTTTGATATGAGAGAAACAAATAAACAAGTAACTAATTTTTTTAGGTTTCAATGGATAACAAAAGGTAAACTAATAACAAGAAATAAATTACAAAAAAAACTAAAAACAAGGTCTCTAGTGACCTCACTAGGATAGCGAATTGCTTCCCCGGCAACGACGCCATAAAAAGTGTTGATACCTTCGATCCCGATTTATATATGTAGTATAGTAGATTTTTCCCTAGTTGGCCTAGGTTTAATCGAATCCTTGCGAAACAATGCTAAAATTAAATTAATAAAGAATGTCTACAAGACTTGTTTCTTCGTTTTACCTTCGTTCACCGGACCTTTCTAGTTTATTTTCAATTGTGGGTTATTGCAATGGATGGAGATAGGCCATTGTTGAAGATTCACCTACAACTGCACATCATATGGGATAAAAATAGTAATACGCATATTCATGTGTAATGATTTAACAAAGATAAAACTTGTGGGTAACACATCCCGCTATACTAGAACCCCTGCGAGTCACATGCATCGCAATAGTATTTTGATCCAACAATTGTCACCGCAAAGCACTGGCTTACAACAATTATTAAGTGAAAACACAGATCAAAGCCTTAAGAAGTGGCGTTGGTGTTGTTCCAAAATGTGTCGCTAAATAAAGATCATAGTATCGTCGGATTGATGGCAAGTACGCCGGGAGGGGGTCTTCGGGGCGTGGAGAAAGATGGGATGTGAGACGACGATGTTCAACCTGTGGTGAGCACATAAGCTTTACACAGGTTCGAATCCAGTGGATGGATCCTACTCACTACAAGAAATGTGGTAATTTTTCACCCTCCATATTGGTCGCTAGATGATCATTGCTCTTCATTTGTGACCTTCTTGTGACCAAAAACAGAGGGTCAAAAGCTGAGAGTCACTAACGGACAATAAAGACCTTTTATGTGCATTGATCATAGATTACTATGACCAATATAGATAGTCATAGGTTCTATGACCAAATGTTTTGGTCACGGGCTATCTACCATATCCGGTCTAGTTTGTGGTTTACATGGGCCAAGCCCAACAACTCGCCCTATTTAAATAAATTGCCTATCATATTTGGTCAGCTACATGGGCCAACCCCTCTTTTATCGTTGGGTCATGGCCTATGTACAAAAACATTTTAGTTTAAATTTGGGCCTTTTATTATGATCTGTTCCAATGGGTCCCACTTGTCAGTTATATTGTACCACTGCTCCGCGAATTAGGTTTTATTTCCCACGTTTGGACAGTAACTAAAAACTAATAATTTATTTCATCATGAACGAAAGAATGTATGCAAATATTTTGATTCATATTCGCAAAAAAAGATTCATTCAGATAACAGTACACATCAGGTAACAATACTTCAGGTACACATCAGATAACAATACATTACAATAGTGCACAGTATGTATCAGCGACAAAACTACAACAAAATGTCAAACTGTAGCTACAGCTCTAGCTTCTTCCGAAGCCCTTCAGCATGGAAGATTGCCGCACGCAAGCACAATGTCTCCATTGTCATCTGCAAAGAATTGCACGGATCCAAGAAAATTACAGAGTTATATACTTTTCAAACAAAAATAAGAAAAGCTTCTACTCTAAACACTAGTGAATCTAAAGTTTGGCGATTTACTCTAGTCCCACCATGTCACCCAACTTTGGCATTTTATCAAGTCCTGAGATCATGGCGGCCTTCTAGCATATCTACCATCTCGCGGGTGGGGATTTCTCTGCGTTGAATAGAGCTTTTGTCTGCCTCCTCCCCAAAAGAGAGTGTGTGGCCCACATCGCGGATTATCGGCCGATTAGTCTAATTCATTCCGTTGCAAAACTTTTTGCAAAGGTGCTTGCTCGACGGCTAACCCCGGTGATCGGTGGCATCATCTCCCATGCGCAGAGCGCGTTCCTGAAGACCAGATGCCTGCATGACAACTATTTGTTCGTGAGAAATCTAGCCCGAGATTTGCATAGGAAAAAGAAGTAATCGCTACTGCTTAAGTTGGATTTCGCGAAGGCTTTCGATTCAGTGTCATGGGAATACCTGTTGGAACTGCTGCAGCGGCTGGGCTTCTCCGCGCGGTGGCGGGATTGGATCTCCCTCCTGCTGTCCACGGCTTCCTCCACAATTCTGCTCAATGGATCGCCGAGATTGCCCATCAACCACAGGCGCGGCCTGCGTCAGGGCGATCCGCTCTCACCTCTCCTCTTCATCTTTGCGATCGATCCACTGCATCGCCTCATCGCGCAGGCCACCCTTCTTGGCCACCTCTCGCCCCTGCCGGTGCGCGAGGGCACGCTGAGGACGAGCCTGTACGCCGACGACGTGGTGCTCTTCCTCAACCCTACTCGTGATGATCTGACAAAAGTGTTGCGGCTTCTTCAGGCCTTCGGCAGCGCCACAGGGCTTCACGTCAACATCGACAAATGCTCTGTCACGCCTATCCGCTGCGAGGGCATCGACATGGAGGACCTACTCGCAACCTTCGATGGCGAACACACGGAATTCCCGATCCGGTACCTGGGTATGCCAATCACCTTGGGCCGGCTCCGCTACGTGCACCTGCAACACATCCTGGACCGGGCGCGGGCGCATCTTGCGGCCTGGCGAGGGCGCTAGGTTAACGCGGGCGGCCGCAGGGCACTCGTCTCATCAGTACTCAGCACCCTGCCGATTTTCGCCATGACGGTACTCAAGCTCCCCCCAAAACTCATCAAGGATTTTGATCGGGTGCGACGCAACTTCATCTGGGACATCGAGGACGACGCGGCAACCGGCGGCAAATGCAAAGTTAGTTGGAGCAATCTATGTGCTCCATGCGAGTATGGAGGGCTTGGGCTGCCAAACCTAACTCTCTTTGGTCGTGCCCTCCACGTTCGGTGGATGTGGCTCGAATGGACAGAGCCACAACGACCATGGGTTTGCCTGTCGACACCCTGCGACGCAGCCGATCAGACTCTCTTCCACCGAGCGACCACGGTGACGCTCGGCGACTGGGGTCGTGCTTCCTTCTGGCGCTCAAACTGGATGAACGGCTCGCCCCTATGTCTTCAGTTTCCTCTCGTTTTTGCTACATATAGAAGGAAAAATAAAACCGTGGCGCAGGCCCTGACGAATCACAACTAGGTTCGTGACTTGGGAAGGAGCTTTCCTCACCTGTTGCTGCCTGATTTTGTGAGGCTGTGGAGACCAGTTTCTAGTACACCAATTGTTCCTGGCACGAATGACTCCATACGGTGGACGCTCACCACTAGTGGATCCTACTCTGCAACTTCGGCATACAAGATACAGTTCGAGGGCTCACAACAATCCCCTGCACCGGCGATGATCTGGAAGCCATGGGCTCCTAATAAGTGCAAGATCATGATGTGGCTGCTACTGCTCAACCGTCTATGGTGCGCTGACAGGCTGCTCTGTCGTGGCTGGCCAAACGAATACTTATGTCCTCTCTACGTCCGCAACCTGGAAACCTCGTTCCATCTCTTCTTCGAATGCCCCGTCACCAGATCAGTTTGGGCCGGGGTCAGCTCTTGGGCGAACTGTGAGGCGCTGAACCCCATTCACTGGCAAGCGGCCACTACGCCGAATGGCATTTGGTCTCGTGTCATCTGTCGTGCTCCAGCGCCTCTCAGAAAGGGAGTTAAATCTCTTTTCATCCGCATCTGCTGGAATATTTGGCGGGAGCGCAACGCCAGAATCTTCCGAGGCAGAACTTCCTCGGTTCAGTCCATCCTCAACTGCATTCATGAGGAGGCGCAGGAATGGGCTTTTGCAAACGCCAAGGCTCTCAGAGAGCTCATGTTTGAGCCACCATGATTCTGTTTTAGGTACGATCTTTGAACATGGCAAAGTCCATGTTCTTTCCCTCTCCCTCTTTTTTATAGTTCTCTTTATTTTCCGTTCGCCCCGTCATGTTCTTACGTGTTCGGGCGTCCTGTGTAAGTTTCCCTCTGCTATAAAACCGAAAGCCAGCAATTTGCTGGATCTTTCAAAAAAAAAGTCCTAAAATTATTTAATTTCAAAGATAATACTACTAGACAAACACAACTTTTAAGGCACTTGTAACCAGCTTCCTAGCCAACACGACAGTAGCATCAAGCAAACAATTTAAAAGCTGAATTGATAGTACTAACGTTCATAGTTCACAACACATATACACCAGTAACAAACAGGTTATTGGAAATCATGCAACAGATCATCAATAGAAATCCAACAAGGGATCATACTAGGACCGACTGTAAGAAATTACCACTCCCAAAAGGAATCTGACAGAGGGAGAATGTAGTCTGAAGGTGTCATTTGTGGAATCAACAAACAGGGGAAGGAGAATCAAGCTACTACACCATGCTTCATCTCCAGAGTCATCCATGGCTCTAAGCGACACACGTACTGCCACATATTAAGTGCATGTGGTACAGTTTATTAAGAAGATAGTTAAACACGGTTAACACTAGATGTATTATACTCCGTAAATAACTCCGTAAATAGTAAAACCTCCATAACTAGATGTAGAACATTAGAGACCATAAATAACTCCGTAAATAGTAAAACCTCTTAAATTCAGTGTGAAACAATAAACTCCCCTAATAGAGCAATAACAGAGAAGGGTGACCATCTGCTGTAGCTTAAATGGCCCATGTAGTATTTAGCATTACCAAGTCCCAACAATGAATAAGCTCACTAAAACAACATCAATCCCTTTTGACTTTCAATCGGATAAAGGAACTAGATTTCAAACTAACAAAATGCATTAGTTGTAGAGCATGCAGGGCTGACTAATGTTGATCCGACACTTCGTATATGGACAATCATTTCCTATGTGGAGATTGACGTTAGTTCACCTCACTGCCACTGCTAATAGACTCAATTTTGCCTCATCGTCCATCAAACCATACTGCATATGCGTCTAGGAAACAAGTGTAAGAAAATACAGGTGAATTAGCATTGTGTGGTTGAGCTGAGGTGGTAAATCTCAGATAGCTAATTTACTAGGTGTCCCAGAAGAACGATGGGGATAACAAAGGTCAAGATACCAGCTTCCACTTTTCCATAGCAGAGACATGTGAGTGCATTTGTTGTCAGATTATATTACACAAATTGAATCATTCAGTGCAAGGGATTCAGTTCAGACAATGTACGGATAAATTAGATTTCCTCCAGTGAACAATACAAAGGTCCATGCTACTGATCAAATCAGCTCAATGTGAATCAATCAGGATGAACCAATCAATTCCACATCCCATTTCATTAGAACACTCGCAGAGTGGTATGCCGACGCAACTTCCTTGAAGACGAGGACAGTCGGTGCAGCGAACATGGTCCCGATGAACCACACCGGGCTCGGGTGCTCGAGCACGTACAGGACGAGCCCCTCGTCAAGCGGCACCGCAGCTAGGGCATAGATCCCGATGAACCCGAGCACTCCCACAGACCACGGCGCCTGGAGGAAGGGCTTGATGGGGACGACGTAGATGTGGATCAGGACGAGCGAGAGCCCAAGCCCCCGGCCCCGGCAGTGTAGAGCAGGTCGGTGCTGAGCCTGACGGCGTCGACGGTGGGGTTCCCCTCTAGCAGGAATACCTCGGAGGCGGCGAGTAGGAAGGAGGCGTGGCTGTGACGAGTCTGGACCGGTACAGAAGGACCTCACACACGTCCGCGTCATCTACGATCCAGAATCCATACACGTCGGTGGAGACGATGGTCTGATCAGCGAGGCCGTCGCCCGCGGCCATGATGGCGCCCGCGGCGGCGCGGTGGGTGCGGTGATGGGATAAGGCCTTGGGGAAGAGAGGGAGAGGAGGCTGGGGAGTGGCGTGGTGGGGAGGAGCACAGTGGTGGCCATGGCCACGGTTAGAGCAAGAGAGGTCGCGAATCCTTGGATTTTTTTTCATGGGGTTCTACGATGTTTCTCCAGGGTGGAGTGTGGCGGCGGTGGGGCTGGGAGTTTGTGAGGCTGGCGTTGTGGATCTGTGGGTGGCGGCGGAAGGGAGAGAGAAGATAGCGGAGGGTTAGGGTTTGCGAGATGCAGTGGGAATTAGACGAATTTTTTATCTCCCCGCGCGCCGGATTTTCTGAATTTGGTTTCCCGGCATTCAGTCCGTAACTAGGTAGTACATGGTTTTGTTGGGAGTGCAATTTCGGACGTCCGATGATGGTCACCTACATGGCTGAGATCTGATTCGGAGGGGTGATTCGTGGGTAGTCTGATTTTGTCTTTTTATTGGTTGCTTCTAATATTGACTCAAATGACTAATATTATACCATATTCATGGTATATTTTGTGATAATATGTTCATATTATGCACAGAGCCGGCCCAGAGGGGGACTGGAGGGGCAGCCCCCCCGGGCCCTGGAATCCAAGGGGCCCCAAATCCCATATAGCTAGGCATAGGGACTAGAGGAATAGCTTGTTTTACACGCGCCATTAGAGCAGGTTGGGTATTCTCTGTCGACGGAGACGGGATGTCTTTGTTCGTGTATGATATTGGACTGAAACTTACTTGGGCCTTTTCTTCTCAGTTGACTTGGGCTTTTAGCTTTTGTTATCGTCGTTTTTTCCCTTGGTTGGCCATAAAAGGATTAAGTCGGGTGTGTGTGCGTGGTTGATAAAAACACTGTGTGAGGCGGTGGTCTTAGATCTACAGTAGTGCCCTAGAACCGATTAGAATGCAGCATACATGTCACTTATTATTTACTCTTCCACTAAATATAGAAATCGGCTCATTTTTCTTTTCACTTATGCATAAGTGGAAGCACCATCGCAAGATGCTACTTTAATTTTTATCTAACGTGAGCCACTAGACCGTTCCTGCATAGGAGACAGAGAGGATCTATCATTGCCCTGAGGCCTTCCACATCATTGTGAAATGGCGGTGCCTAATTTCTTTCCGACATCGATGGCCGATGCCCGCACGTTGCAGGACCGGTGCCAACATCAAAATTTGAAGGCATCGGAGCAGGTAGGTGCTCCAATTCCTAGTTTCAACTGCAAATAAAATATAGAGTGGATATCAACCCTTCTCAGCTGAAACCTAGACGTTGGCTTGATATCAAGATTGTTTATCTAAATGGGTGGGTCCTGTATTTATTTTAAAGGCATCAACACGATGTGAGATCGGTGCCCGAAGAGGGCATTGCGCGGGAACCATACGATTCTTGGTGTAGTCGATCAATAAATGAATTAATATGGGCATACTGTCATCACTGACATCGTATCTATTAATATCTAGAGAAAATCTCAAAACAATATACTTGTACATTATTTGATGTCAAAATTTCTTTTGGATGCACTTGAAAAAATTAATTTAATACTTCATATATATATAATATCTATGGGGCCCCATGGCCCAGTTTCGCCCAGGGCCCTCGAGATCTTAGGACCGGCCCTGATTATGCACAAAATAATAGGTACGTTTCAAAATGACCGGTGAGTACAGTTTATAACAATATAAATATAGGGCACGTGAGTATTACCATGAACACATTACTAGGGTTGTTGTCAGACTCCTTTGGTTGATTTAGGAATCCTTGGTTCAAGCCATGGTTTAATTGGGCGCAGGAGGAAGTTTTCTTTTTCATCGTACAAAAAAATATTTTTCATTTTCCGAGTGTCAAAAGCAGGGCATTTTTTGAAGCAACCACCAAATAAAAGTTTCAAAATGCTACGATCACATTTTTAAAAAATACTAGACCACCTTACATGCATAATGTCCGAGCTCAGGTATCTCAAACCTTTCTGTCCATCCCTCGTGATAAAGACAAATCTCTGTCGAATTAGTAGGAAGTGGTCCGATTTAAACTACATGTACATGATCTAATGCTCGTGATTTTTTGCAAAAATTATTTTTACGTTCGCAATATGCTATTTTATCAGAGATCCAATGCAAGTTTAGTGAGGCTCAATACCTAACTAAGAACCTTCATCCCTGCCATTTTGACAATAGTTTGAAACGGGCATAATTTTTTTAAAAATGGTCCAAATGAGGTAAATCCATCACGTGGTGTCTTATTATATGATATAGTTAAAAGGAAAAAATATCAAACTTGGTATATTGCAAGTGTCTCAAAAAAACCTTTTTAGAAATGACCTATCATGTTCAAGGTTTCATATCTTTCAGGCCAAACAACCAATATTATGGCCAAAATTGCGGCATAGTTTTATGATAATGTGCCCATATTATGGATGGATGTGCATCTTGGAACAATGAATAATATTGCAGGAGGAAGTTTTCCTTTTCGTCGCTCAAAAAAGTCATTTTCTATTTTCCGAGTTCAAAAAATAGGGAATTTTGTGAATCAACCACCAAATGGCTAATTCAAATGTTACCACCCCCATTTTAAAAAAATAATAGACCACGTTACACAGACAAAGTCCCAACCAGGGGTTTTCAAACCTTTTCGTCTAGCCCTCGCAAAAAAGTCAAATATCTACCGAATCGGTAGGAAGCGAGTCCGATTTAAACTACATGTACATTATCTAATGCTCATGATTTTTTGAAAATATAATTTTTACCATCACAATATGTTGTTTTATTAGAGATCTAATGCAACTTTAGCGAGGCTCAATGATGTCTACACACTTCTGTTCTTGTAGACAGTTGTTAGGCCTCCAAGTGCAGAGGTTTGTAGAACACCAGCAAGTTTTCCCTTAAGTGGACCACCCAAGGTTTATCGAAATCAGGAAGGAAGTGGTCAAAGATATCCCCTCTCAAGCAACCCTGCAATCAAGATACAAGAAGTCTCTTGTGTCCCCAACACACCCAATACACTTGTCAGGTGTATATGTGCACTAGTTCGGGGAAGAGATAGTGAAATAAAAGTGGTATGGATAATTATAAGTGGTAACGGTGCCAGAAAATAGCTTGCTGGTGTGTGGTTGACGTGGGAAAAGACTAAAGGCAAACTGAAACAAAGATGGAAGCAAGCAAACATGCAACAGATCTAATTGCAAATGGTGTATCAATGCTTAGAAACAAGGCCTAGGGATCATACTTTCACTAGTGCACACTCTCATATAAATATATTCTTCTATATGATACTACATTGAACTACTCTCCAGTTGGACACTCTAATCGTTGGTAGGGCTATAACAGCACACCTCAAAGTTCATATTTCCCATCTAGATAACCCCACACTGTCACCTTGAGCACTAGATGGTTCAAACAAACAGCCCAATTTCATAAAGACATCCAACTCTAAATATAACTGATAACAAGTATTTGTAATCTCTAGCCTAAGTGCCACCATGGTGTGCACACTGTCAACTTCACACACATGGGGAGAGCAGCGATCTATTAAAACACTTGAGTAGCAAGGTAGATTTACTTGATTACAAAGCTCATGATCATAATATGATCATGCATAGAGAGAGAGAGATAAACACATAGCTACCGGTGGAGCCCTTAGCCTCGAGAGAGAACTGCTCCCTCCTCATCATGGGAATCAGCAACGGTGATGGAGATGGTGGTGGAGATCAATGGAGATGGCTCCGGGGGCACTTCCCCGTCCCGGCAGGGTGCCAGAACAGAGACTTTCTGTCCCCCGAATCTCCCTTTCGGTGGCGGCGACGCTGCAGAACTTTTCGTGGCTGGAGGCTTGATGATTTAGGGTTTTTGCATCGGGCGGCATCTTATAGGCGAAGAGGCAAGGTCGGTGGGCGGCTAGGGGGCCCACACCACCTGGCGGCGCGGCCAGGGCTAGCCCGCGCCACCACATGGTGTGGCCGCCCTGTGGCCCCTCTCCGTCTCGTCTTCTAGCTCCGTGAGTCTTCTGGTAAAATATCAACTTCGGCTTTTGTCCCGTCCAATTCGGAGAATATTCATTTTCTGACTTTCCTGGAACCAAAAACAGCAGAAAACAGGCAACTGGCACTGTGGCATCTTGTTAATAGGTTAGTCCAAGAAAGTTCATAGAAAGTACTCCAAAGTGTATCAACAATGTATCAACATAAGAAAGTAGATAAAACCAAGCATGGAACATCAAAAATTATAGATACATTTGCAATGTATCAACATCCCCAAGCTTAACTCCTGCTCGTCCTCGAGTAGGTAAGTGATAAAAAGAAAGAATAATTTTTGAGGTGACATGCACCATCAAAGACTTGATCAAAGTATTTGTAAAACATTCAAAGCTGGGATCATAGTACTTCAATCATAACATGAAAGACAAAGTTCTAGCAATAAGACAAAGAAACTGTGTTGCAACATGAAAAGGCACAAACAAAAGATTCATGAATAACAATGCTTCGCAAGACGTTTGTTTGTTTCACATAAAGAAAACATAACATAGTGGCATTCGGCTTGTCCCTCATAGAGTAGCAAACATTAATGCATAGGACACCTTCAAAGTTCATAAGAGTGACTAGATACAAATAGTTTAAAACAAGCAATATCAAGGTATGCATCAATCAACAAGTCTTGGGACAATGCACATAGAACTAAGAATGGCCACTATGCTCTCAAAGTAGGTGCATAAAGATAAAAGGTGGAGACTCAACATAAAAGTAAAAGAAAGGCCTTCATAGAAGGAAGGAGAGATTCAAGTTTCATAAAGAGCTTCTAAAAATTATGGTACTTATTAGTTTTCAGCTCTCATTTCCCCTATCATATGCATCTTGAAGGTGATTAAGGTTAAAGTGAACAAACTATGGTGTACATGCTTGATGAAGTATAAGTTAGAAATCTCATGTCCCTTGAATACGAGGGCCGCTTCTCATGCTACACAAGTTTAGTCACTGGTAAGTTCTTGTCATTGTAAGTACATGTGTATCGTAGAGAACCGCCAACGGGGTACCCCTTGCCCGATGATACGGAAGAATCCCCATATCAAAATGACAAGGCAAGCAAACAACGAGCATCTCAACAATCTTCTTATTTACCATGGGTAAATGGTGCTTTTTTCTCTCTTTCCTCTTTTCTCATATCTCTTTTTTTCTTTCCTTTTTCTATTTTTCTCAATCTCTATCTCTTTTTTTATAAGAAGAATGCTTTATAGATAGCTCATTATGGTTACGCTGCAGGTTTCCATCATGACAGCATGGATTAGACCAGCGGCCCAGACGTTTCTCTAACACATATACATAACTCCATGCGCTTACAAGCTCCCCTTTCATTTCACACCGATGACATCCATAGACAAAAGAGCATGATATCAACTAGGTACAAAGTACAAGTGCAATGTTGAAAGCGTTCCCCATGACAGCATGGTTCTGCTAATCCCCAACAAATAAGTGCAAGCATATACAACATAGACGACACAATGGTTCAAATTTATTAAGGGCAAGAAAATTAAAGTGTGCCATCAAGTTCGTGAGAGCTTTAATCACTAGTTTTCTCATAACAAGTTTAATTTGGAAGGTAAACAAAAAACATGAATATACTTGGAATACCATATGCTAGTAGGTAGGTATGGTGGACTCTTTGGACTAACTTGGTTTAGGGAGTTGGATGCATGAGTGGAACTCATACTTGGTTGTGGAGGCTAGCAAAAGACCGGGAGCGACAAACTATGAGAGCAATAATGGCCATAATCATGCAGAGCGAAAAAACATCATTGATCAAAGCATAAAGTGATACTACAAGTTGAAAACTAAAGGATAATAAAGGCTAATTGTGACTTGGGATAGTCACAACATGGTGTGAGCATCCACCAAGTCAACCCAAATAAAGCATCAAAGGAGAATACCACAATACTATGTTTTAATATGCTAAAACAACGCATGATTCATCCAAGGCACATTAAGCAATCTCAATTGTTTATAACAAGTCATGCTACAGCAAAGAATACTAAGCATAAATCCAAAACAATATCAAGCATGGCATGACAAAACATAGGCCACAGTCAAAAACAAGCTCTCTTTACCACTTAAGCAATGAACTTTCCTACTCTTTTCCAAACCAAACCAAACCAAACTATTTGAAAACCAATGTATGAAAGAGGGGGTCCAACCAATTTATTCAGAAAACTAAGCAAACTAAGCAAATGAAAACCAAAATGAAAACGAAAAAGAAGACGCTCCAAAAACAACACAACTGTACATGAAACAATAAAAATGAAGCGTTTGAAAGAAACCTAGGATTTTTATTGATGAAGAAGGGGATGCCTTGGGCATCCCCAAGATTTGACGCTTGTACTTCTTGGATATTTCTTGGGGTGACACGGGGTGGCATCCCCAAGCTTGAGCTTTAGTTCATTCTTCATCTCATTACTCATTCCTTTCATACACCTGAAATTTTTCCTTCATACAAAACTTCACACAATCTTTATTAGCAACATTAGTGCACTCAAGATAATAGGTCTTTGGGTTCAGTTTCAATACCAATAAAACTTCCATTACAACACAAGCTACTGTAGCACTTCCCTCAAAAATCTCAATTCCCCAAAAGAACTCAAAAAAGAACCAACAAGAAGCAAATGAAAATAATGACAGAAATCTGTCAAAACAGACCAGCAGGTAAAGACAATTTTTTTCGAAGACCTTCTGTTGCTCAAATCAAAAAGTGTTGAGCTAACGTAAGTTAGATAACATCCTGGGGCGGAAGCACAAAAATTCACGCCTCAAAAGGACGTACAGAGATTTTACACGAATTTTTACGGTGAAGCACAAAAATCTATTTCGGGACAGCAACTTTCCCAATCATTACTTCTCTCTCATTACAGGTTACTCTTGGCACAAAAAGCAAATAAAAAAGTATAAGGAGCGGTTATTACAGAGGTAATAACTTCCAAGACTCATCTAAAAAATTTGGGTTATCTCCCAATAAGTACTTTTTTAACGCCTTTAAGTTAGGCTTCATAGTTTGAGAAGATGTTCACATAAGAAATATGAATTGAAGTAAAAGAGAGCATCAAGAAGCAAATTCAAAACACATTTAAGTCTAACCCACTTCCTATGCATAGGAATCTTGTAAATAAACAAGTCATGAAAGCACAAAGCAACAAGCATAGGAAAGCAAAACATGTGCAACTTCAAAATTTTCAACATAAAGAGGGGAAACTTAATATTATTGAGATGCATAAGACCATGTTTTCCTCTCTCATAATAACTTTCAGTAGCATCATGAATAAAGTTAACAATATAACTATCACATAAAACATTCTTATCATGAGCCACATGCATATAATAATTATTACTCTCCACATAAGCATAGTCATTCTTATTAATTATAGTGGGAGCAAATTCAACAAAATAGCTATCATTATTATTCTCATAACCATAATCATCAAATATAGGAGGCATATTGTAATCATAATTAATTTTCTCCTCAATAGTAGGTGGACTGAAAATATCATATTCATCATTGAAATCATCATATATTGGAGGTTTGGTATCATCATAAGCAATAGAATAGCTATCTTCCAAAGCTGCGGAACTAAAAAGATCATTTTCATAAAAAATAGCTTCCCCAAGCTTAGACTTTTCCATAGCATTAGCAATAATGGTGTTCAAAGAATTCATACTAACAACATTGCTATTAGCATGCAAATAAAGTTCCATAGGTTTTTTAATTTTCTCTTCAAACACTTCATGTCCTAACTCAAGATAAATACTATAAAGCTCTCTAATTTTGTTGTTGTTTTCCATTAAGCCTAACTAATGAAAACAAGAAACAAAAAGACAAAATTGTAGAATCTAAAGAAATAACTTCGAGCACTCACACCAGAGGATGTGAGTAACTTTTACCTTACCTCCCCGGCAACGGCGCCAGAAAATAGGCGTTTGTCGTGGGAGGTTCTTCTTCTTTAATCCTCCGGTGTGAATACCTTGTACCTTACCTCCCCGGCAACGGCGCCAGAAAATAGCTTGATGTCTACGCACTTCTATTCTTGTAGACAGTTGTTGGGCCTCCAAGTGCCGAGGTTTGTAGAACAGCAGCAAGTTTTCCCTTAAGTGGATCACCCAAGGTTTATCGAACTCAAGGAGGAAGTGGTCAAAGGTATCCCCTCTCAAGCAACCCTGCAATCAAGATACAAGAAGTCTCTTGTGTCCCCAACACACCTAGGTGTATAGGTGCACTAGTTCGGCGAAGAGATAGTGAAATAAAAGTGGTATGGATAATTATAAGTGGTAATAGCTTGCTGACACGTGGTTGATATGGGAAAAGACTAAAGGCAAACTGAAACAAAGCAAACATGTAACAAATCTAATTACAAACGGTGTATCAATGCTTAGAAACAAGGCCTAGGGATCATACTTTCACTAGTGAACTCTCTCATATAAATATATTCTTCTTTATGATACTACGCTGAACTACTCTCCGGTTGGACACTCTAATCGTTGGTAGGACTATAACAGCACACCTCAAAGTTCATCTTTCCCATCTAGATAACCCCACACTATCACCTTGAGCACTAGATGGTTCAAACAAACACCACAATTTCATAAAGACATCCAACTCCAAATATAACTCATAACAAGTATTTGTAATCTCTACCTAAGTACCACCATGGTGTGCACACTATCAACTTCACACACATGGGGAGAGCAGAGATCTATTAAAGCACTTGAGTAGCAAGGTAGGTCTACTTGATGACAAAGCTCATGATCACAATATGATCATGCATAGAGAGAGAGATGAACACATAGCTACCGATAGAGCCCTTAGCCTCGAGAGAGAACTACTCCCTCCTCATCATGGGAATCAGCAACGGTGATTGAGATGGTGGTGGAGATTGATACATTGCAAATGTATCTATAATTTTTTATGTTCCATGCTTGGTTTTATCTACTTTCTTGTGTTTTGTCCACACTTTGGAGTACTTTTCATAGACTTTCTTGGACTAACCTATTAACAAGATGCCACAGTGCCAATTGCCTGTTTTCTGCTGTTTTTGGTTCCAAGAAAGTCAAAAAATCAATATTCTCGGAATTGGACCGGACAAAAGCCAAAGTTGATATTTTACCGAAAGACTCATGGAGCCAGAAGACGAGACGGAGAGGGGCCACAGGGCGGCCACACCATATGGTGGCGCGGGCTAGCCCGGGCCGCGCCACCAGGTGGTGTGGGCCCCCTGGCCGCCCACCGACCTTGCCCTCTGGCCTATAAGAAGCCTCCCGATGCATAAACCCTAAATAATCAAGCCTCCAGCCACGGAAAGTTCCGCAGCGCCGCCGCCACCGAAGGGGAGATTCGGGGGACAGAAAGTCTCTGTTCCGGCACCCTGCCGGGACGGGGAAGTGCCCCTGGAGCCATCTCCATCACCATTGCTGATTCCCATGATCAGGAGGGAGTAGTTCTCTCTCGAGGCTAAGGGTTCTACCGGTAGCTATGTGTTCATCTCTCTCTCTATGCATGATCTTATTGAGATCATGAGCTTGTAATCTATAGATCTACCTTGCTACTTAAGTGCTTTAATAGATCTCTGCTCTCCCCATGTGTGTGAAAGTGACAGCGTGCTCACCATGGTGGCACTTAGGCTAGAGATTACAAATACTTGTTATGAGTTATATTTGGAGTTGGATGTCTTTATGAAATTGGGCTGTTTGTTTGAACCATCTAGTGCTCAAGGTGACAGTGTGGGGTTATCTAGATGGGAAATATGAACTTTGAGGTGTGTTGTTATAGCCCTACCAACGATTAGAGTGTCCAACCTGAGAGTAGTTCAGAGTAGTATCATAAAGAGAATATATTTATATGAGAGTGTTCACTAGTGAAAGTATGATCCCTAGGCATTGTTTCTAAGCATTGATACACCGTTTGCTACTAGATCTGTTACATGTTTGCTTGCTTCCATCTTTATTTCAGTTTGCCTTTAGTCTCTTCCACACCATGAAGCTATTTTCTCGCACCATTGTCTTATATCCATACCACTTGTATTTCACTATCTCTTCGCCGAACTAGTGCACCTATACACCTGACAAGTGTATTGGGTGTGTTGGGGACACACGAGACTTCTTGTATCTTGATTGCAGGGTTGCTTGAGAGGGAATACCTTTGACCACTTCCTCCCTGAGTTCGATAAACCTTGGGTGATCCACTTGAGGGAAAACTTGCTGCTGTTCTACAAACCTCTACACTTGGAGGCCCAACAACTGTCTACAAGAATAGAAGTGCGTAGACATCAGAGATCGATGGAGATGGCTCCAGGGGCAGTTCCCCGTCCCGGCAGGATGTCGGAATAGAGACTTTCTGTCCCCCGAATGTCCCCTTCGGTGGCAGAGGCACTGCGGAACTTTTCGTGGCTGGAGGCTTGATGATTTAGGGTTCTTGCATCGGGAGGCATCTTATAGGCGAAGAGGCAAGGTCGGTGGGCGGCCAGGGCTAGCCCGCGCCACCACATGGTGTGGCCGCCCTGTGGCCCCTCTCCGTCTCGTCTTCTGGCTCCGTGAGTCTTCCGGTAAAATATCAACTTCGGCTTTTGTCCCATCCAATTCCGAGAATATTCATTTTCTGACTTTCTTGGAACCAAAAACAGCAGAAAATAGGCAACTAGCATTGTGGAATCTTGTTAATAGGTTAGTCCAAGAAAGTGTATAGAAAGTACTCCAAAGTGTGGACAAAACATAAGAAAGTAGATAAAACCAAGCATGGAATATCAAAAATTATAGATATATTTGCAATGTATCACTCAACACCTAGCTAAGAACCTTCATCCCCACCGTTTTGACAATAGTTTGTAACGGGCATAAGAAATTCAAAAACGGTCCAAACAAGATAAATCCTTCACGTGGTGTTTTATTATGTGAAATAGTTGCAATGAAAAATACCAAACTTGGTATATTACAAGTGCCTCAAAAACAACTTCTCAGTAATGACCTATCATGTTCGAGGTTTTATGGTTTTCAGGCCAAATGACTAATGTTATGGCCAGAATCGCGACATAGTTTGTGATAATGTGTCTATATTGTGCATATGTGCATCTTGGGATAGGTAACAATATTGTAGGAGGAAGTTTTCTTTTTCGTCGCACGAAAATTTTCCGAGCGCCAAAAACGGTATGTTTTGTGAAGCAACAACCAAATAGCTAATTCAAAATTCTACCACCCCATTTTTAAAAATATTAGACCATGTTACGTGGACAATGTCCCAACTGGGGGATCTCAAACCTTTTCGTCCACCCCTCGCGAAAAAGACAAATGTCTGCCGAATCGGTAGGAAGCGGGTCCGATTTAAACTACATGTATATTATATAATGCTCATAATTTTTTTGCAAAAAACATTTTTAGCTTCACAATATGCTATTTTATCAGAGATCCACTGAAAGTTTAGCAAGACTCAACACCTAGACGAGAATGGTCACTCCCACCGTTTTGAGTGCGTTTTAAAATTGACATATTGTGAAATGTTAACAACTACCAATAATATGTTATAAAATGGTACCACCACATCTATAATATCTATAAATTTGATCCCCACTATGTGCATTTAATGTTTGCAAGCTGCCTCCACAATGAGCCACATCACCTGGAATAATCAGAGTCATTTGATCAAATTTAGACGCACTAGATCTTTTACATGATTGCATTTAGCTTTCCAGCGCAACTTTCATTAGCATGACGCACACAACTGACCCTTGAGAGAAGCAAACGACGATAGACCCTCTTTGTATCCCCCACTATCACCACATTCACAACCCACTTTCTATTATTGTTCTAGAAATGTATTCCCTTCACATTCTAATTGATTGAAGGACTAGGCCTGCCAAGGCATTACATAGTATCTCTTCCGTGCAAAGTTTTCACCTCTCCTTTCAACTAGCACCTCTGCAAGGCGCCTTGATCTCGAGCAACGATCCTATTGAAGTATGCATGGTCCGTAGAAAATGTTCTGCAGGTCGCAACACTACAGATTATCGCCGCACAATGCCTGATCGTTGGCCCCTTCCTGGCTCCCCCCGCCGCCCAGCTCCTGTTCAGATCCGCTGCCTAGCTTTCTGCTCGGTGCTGCTGCGATCTTCGCCGCCTTTGCCATGGGTTGTCGACCAGTTCCCGCTCATGACCGCCACACGGTTTGCCGGATGTGGTCGTTCCGCGTGATAAGGAGCATACAGATGAAAGGGTGAAAGGTTGTCGACGGTTCAGCAGGCGATGGTCAAGCAGCGAGGTGAGGCGTTGGTTGGGCTGCCATCCGGCTTCCTTTTTTTCT
Source organism: Avena eriantha (assembly GCA_910589775.1). Taxonomy (NCBI): domain Eukaryota; kingdom Viridiplantae; phylum Streptophyta; class Magnoliopsida; order Poales; family Poaceae; genus Avena; species Avena eriantha. The sequence goes on from OU342740.1 coordinate 213,499,969, forward strand.
TCTGAACTTGCCCCATTCAGATTAAGTAGTAATCACTTGCATCGCGTTGTTTCACAGTACTGGACAGCCTAGCGGATCTTCAAGTTTTATTCCTGGTAAAAAATTAAAATATCAGCAAGCCACTTTTCTGCACGTGCCACATCGTTGTTCTTGGAATCATCCAAACCCACATTGGCCTATTCAGTTTTCTATGGTACGACATGAAGAATGTTCGTTCTGCTCCACCTCCGACCAGCCTAGAATTTCCATTGTGTACTTCTCGAGGTTCCGCTGCTTAATTATTTATTTCTTGCATATAACACTATTTAGCTATCATGATTAGATTTTACAAAAAAAGTACAATTGAAATAGTTGTTGGGTTCGCAACATAGAAAACAAAAAATTTCCTACGATGGGAACTATACACCAAAATCTATCTACTAGATACAAGCAACGGGTGGATATACATCCATAGAGAACTTACCCTCGAAGACAACAAGGCTTTGTTAACGAGTTGGAACTCGTGGATGATGTAGTCATACGCTTGCCGATCTCAAGATCGTGTGGAAGTCCTAGCTCCGCAAATCAGCAGCGCATCCGTCCTCGCACACATGTTCAGGGCACCGAACAACCTCCACCTCCTCGCTCCAGCGAATCAGCGGAAGCAGCGACTCCTTCCAAACGCAATGCCACCAGGAACATGTATCTCGCTAACCCGAGACCATGGGGAATATATCTAGAGGGGGAGAGAGATCCTTCACGAGGATGTGTGCTTTGTGAGGGAGAAGAGGGGGCCTTTTATAGGAGAGGGGGGCTCCTCCCCTCTCATGGCTGGCGCCCATGGGGGGTGCCCCCACCTCTTCCTCATTCATGTGGTGAACGCTCCACTCACATCAATTTAGCCTCCACCCAAAGTTCCACTCACATGCATTAAAAATTTCCACAAAATTTAATGCAACTCTCATTTAATAAAACTCTTTTATTTATTTTATTCAGAATTTTGTTAATTATTTTAATTAATAAACATTCACATAAAACCCCTTGTAACATTTCAATATCACATGCGGAACCAGTTTCTGCAATTTCACCCGAAACAATTCCGGTTTCCATCAAAATAATTCTAGCGCTTTGCAATTCTTTCGTTTGAAACATATGTACTCCAATATGGTGTTTGGCAACCATTAAGTGTGTCACCCTACGGTTCGCGAATAATGCAGACATGATTAAGACTCCTCTCAAATCAATAATCTGAAGCGGGAGCCGGAGATCCATACTGACTCCTGCACATTCAACGATGACTTCTGTGATCGTGAGAACCTTTAACGTTAGTAACTTAATCCCTTTGTCTCGTGATATATTACATGTCCGAGATTCGATCATCGGTATCCAAATACCTAGTTTGATCTCGTTACCGACATGCACTCTTTTCTCGTTCCTGTGATATAACATTCTAGTGATCACATCACTTGCTTGCAAGCTATCTTAATGTGATATCACCGAGAGGGCCCAAAGTATATCTATCCGTCATCGGGATTGAAAAATTCCACTCTTGATTCGTGAGCCTCAACATAACATCTTCAGAGTATCTGAACCTACCTTTATAGTCATCCTTTTACAGTGCGACGTTTGATATTATCAAGTTACTCTTCTGATGTTAGCAGTTAACATGATATCATGGTCTAAGGATAAATATTACTTCGTATGATGTTATAGCAATATAAACATAATGACTTTGATCGTAATGCTATACTTTGGATGAATGTTCATCACATCATTTCACAAATGCTGTGACCTCGTTATTGACAACATCCAATGTCCATGATCAGGAAACTTTGATCATCCTGTTAATCAACGAGCTAGTCTATAAGAGAGGCATAACTAGGAACTTTTTATTTCTTTATTAAACACACATGTATTGACGTTTCCTATCAATACAATTATAGCATGCAAAATAAACATCTATCATATACAAGGAATACATAATAACAACTTTATTATTGCCTCCCAGGGCATATTTCCTTCAGTCTCCCACTTGCACTAGAAACAATAATCTAGTTCACATAGTGATAAATCTAACACCCATGGAGTTCTGGTGTTGATCATATTTTCCCTAGGGAGAACTTTAGTCAACGGATCTGCTACATTTAGGTCTGTGTGTACTTTACAAATCTTTATATCTCCATCCTTGACATGCTCATGGATGGAGTGAAACTGGCACTTAATATGCTTGGAATTCTTGTGAGACCTTGGTTCCTTGGCGTTGGTTATGGCTCCATTATTGTCACAATAGATCACCATTGGGTCCAATGCACTAGGAACCACACCTAGCTCCGTTATGAACTCCTTCATCCAAACCGCTTCCTGCGCCGCTTCTGAAGCAGCAACATATTCCGCCTCCGTCGTTGATCCAGCCACCACAGGTTGTTTGGAACTTCTCCAACTAATTGCTGCTCCGTTCAAGAGAAATACATATCCGGATTGAGACTTAGAGTCATCCAGATCGGTGTCAAAGCTAGCATCGACATAACACTTAGAGACTAGCTCTTCTTCACCTCCGTATACAATAAACATATCCTTAGTTCTTCTTAAGTACTTAAGGATATTCTTGACCACTATCCAGTGTTCCGAACCTAGATCAGATTGGTACCTACTAGTCAAACTAATAGCATGTGCCACATCCGGTCTTGTACATAGCATGGCGTACATTATAGAACCTATGGCCGAGGCATAGGGGATCTTATCCATTATCTCTCTTTCTTCCACCGTAGCCAGACTTTGAGTCTTACTCAATGTTTTGCCTTGCAACATAGGTAAGAACCCATTCTTACTTCCGTCCATATTAAACTTCTTTAATATCTTATCAAGGTATGTACTTTGCGATAGCCCAATTAGGCGCCTTGATCTATCTCTATAGATTTTAATGCCTAATATATATGAAGCTTCACCAAGGTCCTTCATCGAAAATTTGCTGTTTAGATAACTTTTAACACTATTTAAAAGATCTATATCATTTCCAATCAATAATATGTCATCCACATATAATATCAGAAATGCCACATTGCCCCCACTCACTTTCTTGTAAATAGAAGCCTCTCCATAAGTTTGGACAAATCCAAACTCTCTGATCACCTCATCAAAGCGGAGATTCCAACTCCGGGATGCTTGTTTCAGTCCATAAATGGACCACTGAAGCTTGCATACCTTATCAGCATCCTTAGGATCGACAAAACCCTTAGGTTGTATCATATACAACTCTTCTTCAATATTACCACTGATGAACACGGTTTTTACATCCATCTACCATATTTCATAATAGAAATATGCAGCAATTTCTAACATAATCCTAACCGACTTTAGCATCGCTACGGGAGAGAATGTCTCATCATAGTCAACTCCTTGAATTTGTCGAAACCCCTTTGTGACAAGTCGAGCTTTATAGATGGTCACATTACCATCAGCATCAATTTTTCTTTTGAAAATCCATTTATTCTCAACAACCTTTCGATCGTGAGGTAAGTCCACCAAGGTCCAAACCTGGTTTTCGTACATGGATTCCATCTCGGATTTCATGGCTTCTAGACATTTGTTGGAATCCGGGCTCATCATTTCTTCTTCATACGTCACAGGATCATCTATTTCATCAATCATAGAATTTATAACAGGATTGCCATACAGTTCAGGAGCTGCACGTGTCCTGCTTGACCTGCGAGGTTTGGTAGTGTCCTCTTTCGGAGTTTCATGATCATTATCATTAGCTCTCTCTTCATCAGGTGAATTCAACTCCGAAACAATTTTCGGTGTTGCGCCACTACCATTTCATGAAGAGAAGGTTCAATAACCTCTTCGAGTTCTACCTTCCGACTACTCACACCTTTTGCGAGAAACTCCTTCTCAAGAAAGGATCCATTCTTGGCAACAAAAATCTTGCCCTCGGATCTGTGATAGAAGGTATACCTAATCGTTTCTTTAGGGTATCCTATGAAGACACATTTTTCTGCTTTGGGTTCGAGTTTATCCGGCTGAAGTTTCTTCACATAAACATCGCATCCCCAAACTTTAAGAAATGACAACTTAGGTTTGTTTCCAAACCATAATTCATATGGTGTCGTTTCAACGGATTTAGATGGTAGCCAATTTAAAGTGAATGCAGCGGTTTCCAGTGCAGAACCCCAAAATGATAGTGGCAAGTTAGTCAGAGACATCATAGATCGAACCATATCCAATAAAGTACGATTACGACGTTCCGACACACCATTACGTTGTGGTGTTCCGGCAGGCGTGAGTTGTGAAACTATTCCACAGTCCTTCATATGTGTCCTAAACTCGTAACTAAGATACTCTCCTCCATGGTCGGACCGCAGAAATTTGATCTTTTTGTTATGATGATTTTTCACTTCATTCTGAAATTCCTTGAACTTTTCAAAAGTTTCAGACTTATGTTTCATCAAACAGATATACCTGTATCTACTCAAATCATCCGTGAAAGTAACAAAATAACGATATCCACCTCGCGCTGACACACTCATTGGTCCACACACATCAGTATGTATGATTTTGAAAAAAATCTGTCGCCCATTCCATTGAACCAAAAAACGATGTTCTAGTCATCTTGCCCATAAGGCATGGCTCACATGTATCAAATGATTCAAAATCAAGTGATTCCAAAAGTCCATCAGAATGGAGTTTCTTCATGCATTTAACGCTAATATGACCTAGACGGCAGTGCCACATATATGCAGATATATCATTATCAAGTTTAATCCTTTTAGCATCAACATTATGAATATGCGTAATACTACTATCGAGATCCAACAGAAATAAACCATTCATCACAGGTGCATGACCATAAAAGATATCATTCATGTAAATTGAACAACCATTGTTTTCAGATTTAAAGGAATCACCACTTCGCATCAAACATGATCCCGAGACAATGTTCATGCTTAGTGCAGGCACCAAATAACAATTATTTAGATTTATCACTAATACCGACGGCATATGGAGAGGCAGCGTTCCGACGACGATCACATCAACTCTTGATCCATTGCCGACCCGCATCATGACCTCATCCCTTGCTAGCTGTCACTTGTTCCGCAACCCCTGAATCGAGTTACATATATTATCAACCGATCCTATATCAAATACCCAGGTGCTACTATGAGTACTAGTCAAGTACACATCAATAACATGTATATCACATATACCTTTGTTTGCCTTGCCGGCCTTCTTGTACGCCAAATACTTGGGGCAGTTGCGCTTCCAATGGACAGTCCCCTTGCAATAGTAGCACTCGGTATCAGACTTAGGGCCAGCTCGAGATTTCTTTTCAGGTGCGGCAATAGATTTGCTGCCCTTCTTTCCCTTCTGCTTGTCTTTCTTGAAACCGGTGGTCTTATTGATCATCAACACTTGATGTTCTTTCCTAATGTCCACTTCTGTAGTTTTAAGCATTGACAGAAGCTAGGGAAGAGACTTCTTCATGCCATGCATGTTATAGTTCATCACGAAGCTCTTATAGCTAGGTGGCAGAGATTGGAGAACACGATGTATGCCTAGGTCAATGGGAATCGTTATTCCCAAGGACACAAGCTTATCGGCGTACCCAGACATTTTGAGTACGTGCTCACTAACGGAGTTGTTCTGCTCCATCATCCAGCTAAAGAACTTTTCAGAAGCATTATAACTCTCTACAGCAGCATGGGTATCGAAAATCATTTTTAATTCTCCCATGGTATCAAAAGCATTGCCATTTTCGAAATGCTTTCGAAGTTCTGGCTGTAGCCCATACAATATGCCGTAATGAACTAAGTTGTGGTCCTCCTGACGAGTTATATAGACATTATTTTCCTCGTTAGTGGCATCAGGATATGGTGGGGGGCCTAGCGGCGCCTCTAGCACATATTGCTTTTGTGCAGCAGTGAGGAGAATCCTCAAATTCATAGCCGAGTTGGTGAAGTTGCTACCATTCGTAGCAAGTTTCTCTTTTTCCATGAACACATTGAAATTAAAAGCAGGTGGTGCCATCTACAACGGAATTTGTAAAGTTTATTTAGACTAAGTTTATGATAGATTGAGTTCAACTAATCCAAATTACTAATGAACTCTCACTTAAAAACGACATCCCTCGTGTCTTTTTGGTGATTACATGAACCAAATCCACTACACCAAGTCTGATCATCACATGAGTCGGTGTAGCTTCAAAGGCGAGCATCTATATGGGCATAATATCAACTATATGACTCATGCTTAACCTTTCGGTCCGTGTTCCGAGGCCATGTCTGTACATGCTAGGCTCGCCAAGTAAGAACCTTAGTATTCGCGTGTGTAAAACTGTCTTACACCCGTTGTATGAAAGCGTAGAGTCGAGTACACCCGATCATCACGTGATGTCTCGAAACACGATCCATAAAATGGTCCATACTTAAGGAAGAACCCATTTTATCTTGATATTTAAATGAGGGATCATCTTACAATGCCACTAAAAGCGCCAAACTAGCAATATAAGATGCAAACATCTAATGTGTAAAGTGGGATGATATGGTCCATGCATTTGATCTCTGTCATATGCATCATGGTATGATCTCGATCATTCCTTTGTGTGTAAGGCCAAGGGCTATGGAACTTACACGTTAGGTGTGTTGTAAGAGTATCTATCATACATCTACTTACAACATTACCATATCATGACACTAGTCCAGCAAGGATCTAAACTATACGCCTCTAATTTATCCATTGCAAGTTTTACGTGGCTTAGGGCTTTCGGAGATAGAACCGGTCTTACCTACAAACATGGAACCACAACGAGGATAACCAAGTTATTAGCAACTCGTTGTAAATCAGATATTGACTATAGTAGGAGAGACAGACACCTACCAGCCACTTATGCAAAACTAGTTGCATGTGAGTCGTGGAACTGGTCTCATATGGGATGACATGTAAGGTTGGTCCGGGACACTTCATCCCACTATGCCACCAATATCCAAAATACATGAAAGAAGCAATAACATGATCATCATCGCCCACATATAAACATATGTGTACTACCCGTGCAAAGCACCTACGCATAGATCAGGCTATGATACCATAGTTGGGTTTGCAGCATAGAAAACAAAAAAATTCCTACGATGGGAACTATATGCCAAGATCTATCTACTAGATACAAGCAACGGGTGGATATACATCCATAGAGAACTTACCCTCGAAGACAACAAGGCTTTGTTAATGAGTTGGAACTCGTGGATGATGTAGTCATACACTTGCCGATCTCAAGATCATGTGGAAGTCCTAGCGCCGCAAATCAGCGGCGCATTCGTCCTCGCACACACGTTCAGGCCACCGAACAACCTCCACCTCCTCGCTCCAGCGAATCAGCGAAAGCAGCAACTCCTTCTAGATGCAATGCCACCGGGAGCATGTATCTCGCTAATCTGAGACCATGGGGAATATATTTATAGGGGGAGAGAGATCCTTTATGAGGAGGTGTGCTTTGTGAGCGACGAGAGGGGAGGGGGATCCTCCCCTCCCATGGCCGGCGCCCATGGGGGGTTCCCCCACCTCTTCCTCATTCATGTGGTGGAAGCTCCACTCACATCAATTTAGCCTCCACCCAAAGTTCCACTCACATGCATTAAATTTCCACAAAATTTAATGCAACTCTCATTTAATAAAACTTTATTTATCTTATTCAGAATTTTGCTAATTACTTTAATTAACAAACATTCACATAAAACCCCTTGTAACATTTCAATATCATATGCAGAACCAGTTTCTGCAATTTGACCCGAAACAATTCCGGTTTCCATCGAAATAATTCCATCGCTTTGCAATTCTTTCATATGAAACATATGTGCTTCAAAATGGTGTTTTGCAACCCATAAGTGTGTCACCCTACGGTTCGCGAATAATGCAGACATGATTGAGACTCCTCTCAAATCAATAATCAGAAGCGAGACCTAGAGATCCATACCGACTCCCGCACATTCAACGATGACTTCTGTGATCGTGAGAACCTTTAACGTTAGTAACTTAATCCCTTTGTCTCGTGATATATTACATGTCCGAGATTCGATCATCGGTATCCAAATACCTAGTTTGATCTCGTTACCGACATGGACTCTTTTCTCGTTCCCGTGATATAACATTCTAGTGATCACATCACTTGCTTGCAAGCTATCTTAATGTGATATCACCGAGAGGGCCCAAAGTATATCTATCCGTCATCGGGATTGAAAAATTCCACTCTTGATTCGTGAGCCTCAACATAACATCTTCAGAGTATTTGAACCTACCTTTATAGTCATCCTTTTACAGTGTGACGTTTGATATTATCAAGTTACTCTTCTGATGTTAGCAGTTAACATGATCTCATGGTCTAAGGATAAAGATTACTTCGTATGATGTTATAGCAATATAAACATAATGACTTTGATCGTAATGCTATACTTCGGATGAATGTTCATCAGATCATTTCACAAATGCTGTGACCTCGTTATTGACAACATCCAATGTCCATGATCAGGAAACTTTGATCATCCTGTTAATCAATGAGCTAGTCTATAAGAGAGGAATAACTAGGAACTTATTATTTCTTTATTAAACACACATGTATTGACGTTTCCTATCAATACAATTATAGCATGCAAAATAAACATCTATCATATACAAGGAATACATAATAACAACTTTATTATTGCCTCTCAGGGCATATTTCCTTCAATAGTTTGATGGACATTTTGTTTATTCAATTCTTTTGCATTTTAGCTTTTTGTTAATTTTTTGGATTTAGCAAACTTAAGATAATACCTTTTTCGATTGTTACTACTCTGTTTAGATCATATTTTTTCTTCAAACTTCAACCTATATGAAAATATTTATGAACGGCAGGTAGTCACAAGTTCATAGAAAATAGTGGAAGAAAGGGACATTTTTTCGTTTGACTGATCTACCACAGAGGAAGATCCCGCGATGTTGTATTTCCTTTTAATTCAAATCCAAAACATGGCTAGACTATACATGGAGTAAGAACGTTTATGTTTAATTACACGCATGTACTCTTCTCTAGATATATCCCGTAGCATGTAACCGCTATGGTAACATGTAAGTTTAAGTAATGGTTAGTACCATGACAAGCAAGTGTAATTTACTTTCCTAATTTCATCCCATAGCATGTTGCACTTCCACTATGTTTATAGTTTCCATTTAAAATCAGAAAATATTACTATAATTTATTGGATCATGAGTTTGTGTATATTGAAGAATTTTGCATGCAATTTACATTTAAGGGAGCAAGTGAACGTTGTCGTGTTTAATTTGTTTTGGCTGGGATGCAGCTATTCGGTCTTAATCATGTTGTTTCATCCATATTTGGTGATTAAATTAGCCATTACACTGAATACTTTTTCATAAAATGAATAACTCCAACAAATATCTTGCATCTCTTAATATGTTGCGCTAATGTCCTCTAGCAATCTGATACAAATGAGTATTATTTTCATTTACTATTCACGCTTCTGCGATCATGGAAATCATCTCAAATACCGCGGCAACGCGCAGGGAATCAACTAGTTCTTATAAAAATATTAGCCACATATCATGGAAAAACCAAATAGGTTTTGTATCATGATCATAGGTCATCTGTAAAATTGACGTTTAATTGTATTTTTGAACTCCTTAAAAATTTGAAATCCTTTTTTATATGGCCTGAAAGTGTATATGAAGCCCATAATTTCTAGCTAAATCAGTCTTAGAATGGCCTATGGGCCATTGGCCTAGTCGAAGAGTGAAATTCTAGAAAAAAAGAAAGGACGGAGGCCTTATTCCAGTGAGGCCCAGGCCCAACGCCTAGAGCTATGGTCAAAAGGATCCTAGGCAGCCTTATAGAGACAAATGGTTCCTCGGTCCATTGGTTAGTGTGTCGTGCGTTGAATTAGAGGTGGACGGTTCGAGCCCCCACGACTCATATTTTTGCTTCAAATTTATTTAGCGGTTGTAGTACTGCATCAGTAGTACTGTATCTTCTATCGAAGCACTTCATGCAGTCCAAACTCGATGGCGGTAGGACGCTGTCAAGGTAGGTCCCATAGGTCATTGTATAATCTTGTTAACGCGACGTGATAGGAAGGCCCCATATGTTATTGCTTAAACTGTGTAATTGGTCAACCTGTCAGTCTAGACACGTCAACGGAAATTGACACGTGGATACGCCACATAGGCAAAATTGCTAAGGTCACTGGCCAAAAAATTAAGGCTCTACTATTTAGGATCCATGACCGTTTAAATTGGTCGTAACCAGCTAAACATAAGGCCACAAATCTCTGCTATTTAGGTTATGACCAATTCGTGTAAGGAAAATATGACCTTTTAGGCTCAGATGGTCGTAATTTTTCAAGGTATGGACCTTCTCAAATGCACTACGACCATTTAGGTTAGAATGGTCATAGATCTATGACCAAAAAAACCTTAGCCATTAAGGAAAGGTCACTAGTCATCACATTTTTTGTAGTGAATCCAGTAATATGGCAGAGCCGGAAGTATAGATTAGAAGAGAGGTTTGCCTGTACAAGTTGAGGTTGTGGTTGTCGGTGCCCTAAAGGCCTATTCCTAGGACGACTTATATAGTTATCTGGTCCTAGGGTTATAAGAGAGTCCTACCCAAATATAATACAGAGTCGGTTACATAGTACATCTTGGACTACAAGTAACACTACATGACTAAGTCGGTAAGTATTATGGGCCTTCCCGTAGCCGGATGGGCTTCCATCTTTTCTCCCTAACTAGGCCGCCTGTGAAGCATAGATCTAACCCTGAAGTGGGCCACCCTGGTCAGTGAGTCATAGTGCGTATACACGAAAAGTATATCCCCAATAGTAACCCCCGGAAGGCTCCAAGATCCAAAGTCGTATTTCATCATCTAGCTGGATTCTTCTTCGGCTGTAGAATCTTGACGACTTCCTAGAACTCTAAAACAAAAGTAGGATCCGAGTCTCAATAAAATGAGTTGGACCTGTTAATATTTTATTATTGCTTTCCTAGCTCGATTTCAAACTAAGTTAGAAACTGGTCTCTGATGCAACCTAACATCAGTCAAGATCTAGTCTTGTCACTGACAAACATTCTATCAGTATGACCATTGGTGGGTCTGCTTTGCGCAGAACCGAGGCGCCGTTTCAATACGCGCACGAAGATTGAGATGGCACAATCTTCCCGGGGAAGTTGCCTGGATCCTTCCGCGATGCGTGGCGCGATTGTTGGGTGTTTACACCAATCTTGGTGCAGGTGAGGCTATAAGGGGTAAAATCTGAGGGGAATATGCCCTGAGAGGCAATAATAAAGTTATTATTATTATGTATATTCCAAGTATATGATAGATGTTTATTTTGCATGCTATAATTGTATTAATACGCAAACGTTAATACATGTGTGTTTAATAAACAAATAGAAAGTTCCTAGTTATGCCTCTCTTTAAACTAGCTCGTTGATTAACAAGATGATCAAAGTTTCCTGATCATGGGCATTGGATGTCGTTAATAACGAGGTCACAACATTGGGTAAATGATGTGATGAACATTCATCCGAAGTATAGCATTACGATCAAAGTCATTGATTTTATATTGCTATAACATCATACGAAGTAATCCTAGTCCTTAGACCATGAGATCATGCTAATCACTAACACTAGAGGAGTATCTTGATAACATCAAACATCACACCGTAAAAGGGTGACTATAAAGATGGGTTTAGTGCTATGAAGGTGTTATGTAGAGGCTCATGGATCAAGAGTGTGATTTGTCCATCCCGATGACGTATAGATATACTCTGGTCCCTCTCGGTGATATCACATTGAGAATAGCTTGCAAGCAAGTGATGTGATCACTAGAATGTTATATCACGAGAACGAGAAAAGAGTGCATGTCGGTAACAAGATCAAACTAGGTATTTGGATACCGATAATCGAATCTCGGACATGTAATATATTGTGAGACAAAGGGATTAAGTTACTAGCGTTAAAGGTTCTCACGATCACAGAAGTCATCGTTGAATGTGCTGGAGTCAGAATGGATCTCCAGGTGCCGCTTCTGATTATTGATCTGAGAGGAGTCTCAATCATGTCTGCATTATTCGTGAACCGTAGGGTGACACACTTAAGGGTTTTATGTGATATTGAAATGTTGCAAGGGGTTTTATGTGAATGTTTGTTAATTAAAGTAATTGATGACCCATAAGTATAGGGGGTGTATCGCAGTATTTTCGAGGGAAGTGAAACCCAATTTATTGATTCGACACAAGGGGAGCCAAAGAATATTTATAAGCCTTAACAACTGAGTTGTCAATTAAGCTGCACCTGGAAGCAATCCTGCTCACAACAGTTTATCAGTAGCAATAGTTTTTTAATAGGAGTAGTAAAGCAAAAGTAGTAGTAAAGTAAAGACAACAGTAACAATAGCAGTAAATAGTAGGATTCGAGTGCGGTAGGCATAGGGATGGATGGACGGGCGTTGCATGGACAAGACAATTCACATAGCAATCAGAACATAGGGCAATTGTAGATAAATAAGATAAAGCATCCAAGTACTAGATAATCCTAGGCATGTGTTCCATATATAGTCATACGTGCTCGCAATGAGAACTTGCACAACATATTTTGTCCTGCCAGCCCGTTTGCAGCGGGGCCTCAAGGGAACTACTGGCAATTAAGATGCTCCTTTTAATAGAGCAACGGAGCAAAGCATTCACACTCCGTGAACACATGTGATCCTCACATCAAAGCCATTCCCTCCGGTTATCCTGATTTCTGTCACTTCGGGGCCATTGGTTCCGGACAACAACGTGTGTATAAAACTTGCAGGTAAGACCATAAACAATACTATCATAATGAATCAATAACATGTTCAGATCTGAATCATGGCACTCGGGCCCTAGTGACAAGCATTAAGCACAACAAGTTGCAACAAAGTCACAAAGCACTAATAAAAGATAGTAGGCACCATGCCCTAACAATCTGATGCCATTACATGAACGATCTCATCCAATCCCTACCATCCCCATAGCCTACAGCGGGGGATCATTCACTCATAGATGGGGGAAACATGGATGGTCGATGGAGAAGCGATGGTGATGATGATGACGATGATCTCCTCCAATTCCCCGTTCTGGTAGGGTGCCAGAACGGAGTTTCTAGTGCTGTTTCATGGAATCTGGTGGTGGCGGCGGAGCAGAACTCCTTTTGGAAAGGCCGAGGGGGAGCAGAACCCCCCTGACGTTTTAGGTCAGAAGGCAACTTATACGTGAAGAGGAAGGCCGAGGGGGTGCCTGGGCTGGCCACACCACCCTCTGGCACGGCCAGGTGGTGTGGAGGCCCCTGGCTCCTCTCCGTCTCGTATTCTGGCTCCAGATGACTTCCGGAAAAATAGGCACTTTGGCTTTTGTCCCGTCCAATTCGGAGAATATTCATTTTCTGACTTTCCTGGAACCAAAAATAGCAGAAAACAGGCAGCTGGCACTGTGGATCTTGTTAATAGGTTAGTCCAAGAAATCATATGAAAAGTACTCCAAAGTGTGGACAAAACACAAGAAAGTAGATAAAACCAAGCATGGAACATCAAAAATTATAGATACATTTGCAATGTATCAACATCCCCCAAGCTTAACTCCTGCTCGTCCTCGAGTAGGTAAGTGATAAAAAGAACGAATAATTTTTGAGGTGACATGCACCATCATAAACTTGAACAAAGTATTTGTAAAACATTCAAAGCTGGGATCATAGTACTTCAATCATAACATGAAAGACAAAGTTCTAGCAATAAGACAAAGAAACTATGTTGCAACATGAAAAGGCACAAACAAAAGATTCATGAATAACAATGCTTTGCAAGACGTTTGTTTGTTTCATATAAAGAAAACATAGCATAATGGAATTCATCTTGTCCATCATAGAGTAGAAAACATAAATGCATAGGACAAACTAGATACAAAAAGTTTAAAACAAGCAATATCAAGGTATGCATCAATCAACAAGTCTTGGGACAATGCACATAGAACTAAGAATGGCCACTATGCTCTCAAAGTAAGTGCATAAAGGTAGAAGGTGGAGACTCAATATATATAGTGGAAGAAGGGCCTTCATAGAAGGAAGTAGGGATTCAAGTCTCATAAAGAGCTTCCAAAAATTATGGTACTTATAGCTTTCAGCTCTCATTGCCCCTATCATAAGCATCTTGAAGTGATTAAGGTTAAAGTGAACAAACTATGGTGTACATGCTTGATGAAGTATAAGTTGAAATCTCATGTCCCTTCACTACAAGGGCCGCTCCTCATGCTACTCAAGTTTATTCACCGGTAAGTTCTTGTCATCGTAAGTACATATGTATCATAGAGAACCGCCAACGGGGTACCCCTTGCCCAATGATACGAAAGAATCCCCATATCAAAATGACAAGGCAAGTAGACAACAAGCATCTTAGCAATCTTCTTATTTACCATGGGAATATGGTGCTTTTTTCTCTCTTTCCTCTTTTCACAATCTCATTTTTTTTTCTCTTTTTTCTCAATATAGGACTCTTTTTTATAAGAATAATGCTTCATAGACAACTCATTATGGTTACGCTGCAGGTTTCCACCATGTCAGCATGGATAAGACCAGCGGCCCAGGCATTTCTCTAACACATATACATAACTCCATGGACTTACAAGCTCCTCTTTCATTTCGCACCGACGACATCCATAGACAAAAGAGCATGATATCAACTAGGTACAAAGTACCCATGCAATGTTGAAAGCGTTCCCACGGACAACATGGTTCTGCTAATTCCCAACAAATAAGTGCAAGCATATACAACATAGACGACACAATGGTTCAAGTTTATTAAGGGCAAGAAAAGTAAAGTGTGCCATCAAGTTCGTGAGAGCTTTAATCACTAGTTTTCTCATAACAAGTTTAATTCGAAAGGTAAACAAAAGCATGAATATACTTGGAATAGCATAAGCTAGTAGGTAGGTATGGTTGACTCTTTGGAATAACTTGGTTTAGGGAGTTGGATGCATGAGTGGAACTCATACTTGGTTGTGGAGGCTAGCAAAAGACTGGGAGCGACAAACTAAGAGAGCAATACTGGCCATAATCATGTAGAGCGACAAAACATCATTGATCAAAGCATAAAGTGATACTACAAGTTGAAAACTAAAGGATCATAAAGGCTATGGTGACTTGAGATAGTCATAACATGGTGTGAGCATGCGCCAAGTCAACCCAAATAAACCATCAAAGGAGAATACCACTATATTATGCTTTAATATGCTAAAACAATGCATGATTCATCCAAGGCACATTAAGCAATCTCAATTGTTTATAACAAGTCATGCTACAGCAAAGAATACTAAGCATAAAGCCAAAACAATATCAAGCATGGCATGACAAAGTATAGGCCACAATCAAAAACAAGCTCTCTTTACCACTTAAGCCTGAACTTTTCTACTCTTTTCCAAACCAAACCAAACCAAACTATTTAAAAACCAATGTATGAAACAGGGGGTCCAACCAATTTATTCAGAAAACTGAGCAAACCAAGCAAATGAAAAACCAAAACAAAAACAAAAAAGAAGACGCTCCAAGAACAACACAACTGTGCATGAAACAATAAAAATGAAGCGTTTGGAAGAAACCTGGGATTTTTATTGATGAAGAGAGGGATGCCTTGGGCATCCCCAAGCTTTGACGCTTGTACTTCTTGAATATTTCTTGGGGTGACACGCGTGGCATCCCCAAGCTTGAGCTTTAGTCCATCCTTCATCTCATTACTCATTCCTTCCATACACCTGATATTTTTCCTTCATACAAAACTTCACACAATCTTTATTAGCAACATTAGTGCACTCAAGATAATAGGTCTTTATGTTCAGTTCTAACACCAATAGAACTTACAATTAAACACAATCTACTGTAGCACTTCCCTCAAAAAGCTCAATTCCCCAAAAGAACTAAAAAAGGAACCAACAAGAAGCAAATGCAGAAAATGGCAGAAATCTGTCAAAACAGACCAGCAGGTAAAGACGAATTGTTTCGAAGACCTTATGTTGCTCAAATCAAAAAGTGTTTAACTAACAAAAGTTAAATAAAAACCTGGGGCAGAATCACAAAAATTCACACCTCCAAAATACGTTCAAAGATTTTACACGAATTTTTATGGTGAAGCACAGAAATCTGTTTCGGGACATCAACTTTCCCAATCATTACTTCTCTCTCATTAGAGGTTACTCTTGGCACAAAAAGCAAATAAAAAGGATAAGGAGAGGTTATTACTGAAGTAATAACTTCCAATACTCATCTAAAACTTTTGGGTTATGTCCCAATAAGTACTTTTCTTTAACGCCTTTAAGTTAGGCATAAGCAAAAACTAAAATGGATAGAATAGAAGTAAGCGGAGATAATCATGGTGAAAACATTGTTTTGTTAAATGAAACCCTTTTGTTAACAAGGTTGATCAGGTCTTATTACGAAAACAATTTCATATGAGACAAAAATTTTATTTCACTAGTGATTATGTTACCTCAACCTTGATAGCAATGGTCCCAATCATAATAGTTTCAAATTTTTCTCTTGGTATGGGACAATATATTTCTCCAACTTGAATGCCCTCAACATGTTCAATTGAATTCAAACCATAAGTCCTTTCAATCTTCTTGGGGAAATAGACAGTATGTTCCTTGTCATAAACATTGAATGTCACCTTTCCTTGATTACAATTAATAACAGCTCCTGCAGTATTAAGAAAAGGTCTCCCAAGAATAATAGACACATTATAATATTCAGGCACGATAGTTTGAGAGGATGGTCACATAAGAAATATGAGTTGAAGTAAAAGAGAGCATCAAGAAGCAAATTCAAAACACATTTAAGTCTAACCCACTTCCTATGCATAGGAATCTTGTAAGCAAATAAATTCGCAAGGAACAAAGTGACAGGCATAGGAAGATAAAACAAGAGTGACTTCAAAAATTTCAGCACATAGAGAGGTGTTTCAATACCATGAAAGCTTCTACAACCATATTTTCCTATCTCATAATAATTTTCAGCAGCCTCATGAATAAACTCAACAATATAACTGTCACATAAAGCATGCTTTTCATGATCTACAAGCACTAGAGCTTTATTATAAACATTTTCAAAAGAATCCTTAGGAACATAACATTCATCCTCCTTTAGTAAGCATGGGGGACAATCAAATAATGTAAGTGGTAAAGAGTTACTCCCATTAGAAGGTAAGCATGGGTAGCTAATCCATTCTTCCTCCTTTTGTTCATCACTCTCCTCCTCTTTTTCATCTAATGAGCTTTCAGGTTCATCAATTTCTTCTTCCATAGGATCCTGCAAGGCATTAGTCTCTTCCATTTGTGGAAAGCATCTATTAATATATTTAAGAATATAGCCATTTTATTCCTTGTAATTATCAAAGCAAAATTTAAGTATACCATAAACCTCATATTTATAAGGTGAATCATCAATATTTTCAAGCAAACTAGCAAGTTCAAATGCACCCTTCCAAGCAATAAATTCCTCAATTTGCTCCACATCATAAAAGTCATAATTTCCTTTAACATAAGAAGATATGGTAACATTATCATTATACTCACATTGAAAAGGGAGGTGTTTATACCTCTTACAGCAACAAGATTTATCCAAGCAATAGGTAACATTATAAGTAGAGCACACGTTTCTAGGAATGGTATGCAATTTATCAATTTGTTCCCATAAGTGTTTCCCTTTTTGTGACAAGCGGCGTTCCTTATAATAATATTTTTGATCTTCCGTGAACCCACCTTGCCAATAAGATTCAGTTTCAAAGAAACCAACCATTGAAAACAAGCATGATAAAGCAAGACAATAACAGACCAACAAAAATACCAACTAGAGTAGGAACTATTTTTTTTGTATTTTTGATAAAGAAACAAGCAAACAAGACGGAAATAAACTAAGCTTGAACAATAGTGTATCCAAGTGAACTTGATAAATAAAGCTATGCTCCCCGGCAACGGCGCCAGAAAATAGTCAATGGTTGTATCCAATGATGCATACCTGGCCACGCAGGCTGGGCCTGGCCGCGCCAGGGGGTGGCCTGGCCGCTCCAAACACCCCCTCGGTCTCCCTCTTCGCTTATAAGTTGCCTTCTGACCTAAAAACTCAGGGAGGTTCGACGTTTTTCCAGAAGGAGTTCAGCTCCGCCGCTAGCACCAGATTCCACGAAACAACACCAAAAACTCCGTTCTAGCACCCTGCCGGGACGGGGAATTGGAGGAGATCATCCCCATCATCATCACCATCACTTCTCCATCGACCATCCATGTTTCCCCCATCTATGAGTGAGTAATCCCCCGCTGTAGGCTATGGGGATGGTAGGGATTGGATGCGATCATTCATGTAATGGTATCAGATTGTTAGGGCATGGTGCCTAGTATCTTTTATTAGTGATTTATGACTTTGTTGCCACTTGTTATGCTTAATGCTTGTCACTAGGGCCCGAGTGCCATGATTTCAGATCTGAACATATTATTGATTCATTATGATAGTATTGTTTTTGGTCTTACCTGCAAGTTGTATACACACGTTGTTGTCCGGAACCAATGGCTCCAAAGTGACAGAAATCGAGATAACCGGAGGGAATGGCTTTGATGTGAGGATCACATGTGTTCACAGAGTGTTAATGCTTTGCTCCGGTGCTCTATTAAAAGGAGCACCTTAATTGCTAGTAGTTCCCTTGAGGCCCCGCTGCAAACGGGATGGCAGGACAAAAGATGTTGTGCAAGTTCTCATTGCGAGCACGTAGGACTATATATGGAACACATGCCTAGGATTATCTAGTACTTGGGTGCTTTATCTTATTTATCTGCAATTGCCCTATGTTCTGATTGCTATGTGAATTGTCTTGTCCATGCAACGCCCATCCATCCATCCCTATGCCTACCGCACTCGAATCCTACTGTTTACTGCTATTGTTACTGCTGTCTTTACTTTACTACTGCTATTACTTTACTACTCCTATTACAAAATTGTTGCTACTGATAAACTGCTATGAGCAAGATTGTTTTCAGGTGTAGCTGAATTGACAACTCAGTTGTTAAGGCTTATAAATATTCTTTGGCTCCCCTTGTGTCAATCAATAAATTGGGTTTTACTTCCCTCGAAAATACTGCGATACACCCCCTATACTTTTGGGTCATCAGCTGCACATCTTGTTCGGGTCCTTATTGTTCTACTTCTTCATCTTCTCCTCCTCCCACGGGTATTTCTTGTTGGGGTAGATTAGCTTCGACCTGCATGTCCTAACGCAAACGTCCATCCTCGATAGAGAATAAACTGTTAGGCAAAGGAGCCAAGATCAAGTGATCCGCTCCAGGGATATTGAAGAAATATCTACCATGATTTTTAGAAATCATACCACGTGCTCTTAGAGTAGATAGACCGATACGGTTACTTCCAGTCAAAGGTTGGATGTTACCTAGGTTGATGCGAAGTGTGCGTGCGAGAACGGTCACAATTCCTCCTCCACATATGGGCTCTCGAAATTCAAGGGCTTGATGCTTAAGATAAAACACAAGTAAAGCGCCCAAATTTCGCGTTAAGTTACAATTGATAAGTGCAGCTTTTGCGAGGATCAACATGTCCTCCTTATTAACTCTATTAAACTCACCACGTGCCTAGCAGGTGTTAGCAATAACATAGAACAAATATTGAATAACATGATGATCAATTTGATTCCCCTTGGGTCTGTGTCCACAAATTCTCATTAAGTTAAAATATTGTGAAGGAGAAGGATCTAAAACAAAGGTAGTTGTGTGTACATCGGTGGTGTTGTTGGTTAACCCAAAGCATTGAGCCCATTGGCTGAGTGTTAAAGTATACTTACAGTTCATAAGGTGGAATTTAATTCGATCAACTCTGGGCCTTTGTTCCTTGGAACAACCATAAGGATCCACCGTGTGTGTCAAAGTGCTGAAGAATTCAAGTGTCAAGCGGCAGTATGTCGCAACATCCTGAAAGACAAAATTGTACAAGCCAACATTGTTGCAAAGTAAATCAAAATCTGCACGAATGCCAAGTTGGTTCAAGATATGAGGACACACCCACTTGGTGGACTTGATCTCTCGAATCTTGAGACGATCGAAACGGGTAAGATGGAACTCCTTGGTGTACTTGATGCCAAGTGACTCGAGGGTTAACGTATCAACGGGTGGCGCGGAGGATTCCATAGCCATCTCACATGTACGACTCCTCGTGTTCATCTAAAAAAATACAAAGTAAATAAAGATTACTAATAAAAAAATTAGTCCAATGGAAACATATCATAAGTGATTCTGTACACTAACTACAAAAGAAACTCATCTAATATCAATACTAAGCATACTTAGTACCAATATTGAATCAAGAATAATACCTATGTCTAGAGTGACAATGATGAATGATTAAGCGAAGATTTTTCATAAATAAGTTGGGGATCAGATGAGAATCATACCTTAGATTGAGTGAGTGCAAAGAATCAAAGGAGGATTGAGTAAATTTGAAGCTCCAATGGAGGTGGTTTGAAGTTTGGTGTTAGAAGAAAGAGAAAATAGATGATTTGGGGATTTTTGGTTACCTCCTCGGGGTGCTTATGGCGTCCACGTACTCGGTACGGGCGGGCGGTACGGCCAGAGCCCGCCCATACTGGGTGACTTAGCTTGGGGGCGACGACTGCTCCCAAGGGGTTCACTCGGTACGAGCGCGCGGTACGGTCGCGCGCGCCCATACTACTGTGCATTAACGTTGCGGTGACTTTGCTTGAAATCTGATGTTTGCTCGGGTGTATGGTACGGGCGCGTCCGGCCGTACCAGTGGTCGTTATCGACACTGATTCCTTCGGAAAACATGAAAATTTCCATCTCCTTTTGCCTTGAGGTGGTACGGGCACATGGTACGGGCCACTCCGGTCGTACCAATAGTCGTTATCAACACTGTGAACTACAAAAACTCAAAGAATTTGATTAGTAGATCCATGCGCCTCTGCACATCTTCTCAAAAGGTTAGATAGCATCAAAAACACTAAGTAATGATCCAACAATACTTCTTGGCCATGTGTTAGTAAATAAAATATAGAGGATTACCTTATTTCTTCTCCTATTTCCACAAGTCTTCTTGAACACTCTTTATTAAAAACAAAAACAAAAACAAAACAAACTAACACGAAATAAAACATAATAAAAAAACTTAGAGAAACTTTATTTCACATGGGTTGCCTCCCATGAAGCACTTCTAGTTAAGATCAATTAGCTTGACCTTGATGGCAATCACTTAGATTTGGGAGTGGAATGCCCACTCCAAACTAGTTTTATTTTAAAGTAATTACACCATCATCATCATTAGGCTTGGCCTTATTTTTCCTAGGGAAGTTGACTACAAAAGGATCTCTTGATGGTAGCCCTATTCTTACATTCCCTTCATGTAAATTAATCAAAGCTTTAATAATTCTTAGGAATGGCCTACCTAGAATTATAGGTGCTATGGGATCTTCAGGTAAGTCCACAATAACAAGATCAATAAGAACGGGACTACCTTTAATTTCAACAACTATATTTTCTTTGATCCCAACGACTTGTTTATAAGTTGAATCAGCTAGATGGAGTCTTAATCTAGTTGTAACAAATGACCCCAAGTTTAACTTATCGAATAGGCTTTTGGAAATCATTGAGACGCTTGCACCAAGATCACAAAGTGCGGATATCTCATTAACTCCCAACTTAATTTTAATAGTGGGCTCAAATATATCATCTAGCTTAGCCAGAAACTTATTAGCTAGTCTTTTGTACTCCATCTCTGAATCACAAACCTTAGATGCTACTTGTTGTATAAATTGTTGGTACATAACATCATTACCTTGTTCTATACATGGATTCTTAACGGTGATCATATTTAATAGATCTTCCATGATATATTCTAGTGTAGGCGCGTTGCTATAATCTAGCTCTTCAGGTTTTTCATCATTGGTTACCACCCTCATCATTTTGAGGTCTTCTATCGGATTTGGCTCGGGTTTGCCAGCGACTTTGCTAGTATGAGAGCTTGGCTCTTGGCTACCTTACCCAGCTGAGCCTCCACGGTCTTTGTTCTTTCACGTAGAGCCTGCACATCATTTCTAATTGCAATGGCCTGATTAGATTATCTTCCTATATTACTCTCATAGTTCTTCGTAATCTTAATAAGCATATTGTTTTCTTCGGTTTGAGATTGCATAAATGTTCTAACATTTTTCTCAAATGGGAGATTGCCATGATTTTCTCCATTAGTATTATCATAATTATTATAAGGAGCTCCTGCAGGATTAGTATGATATTTTTGAACATTAGAAGCATAATTATTTTTCCATGCAGGATTAAAAGGAGTGCGAGCTATAAAATTAACATCATTAACATTAGTAGTGATAGCATTAACTTGGGTATCTTCCTTACCCTTTACTAAGCTAAGCAACTCATCTACCTTAGATGTAAGCTCCTCATTGTTTACCTCGGTAATTGAACTTACTCTCTTCGAGGTTCTTTCCATATGCCATTGGGCATGGTTATTTTGCATGTCATCAAGTAACTTACTTGCAACACTCACATGCTTTCCCATGATCGTTCCTCCTACTGCTGTATCTAGCATAAACTTAGACATTGGGTTAAGACCATTATAAAATAAATGTAATATCAGCCATACTCTTCCATCCCATGATTAGGACATTTCATTATGGCTTCTTTCATTCTTTCCAATGCAAGCGCTAGTGGCTCAATCTTCTTGTCTAAAGCTTGTAGTGTTGGATCTTAGCTGCATAGTCTTAGCTGGGGGGAAAATTTAGTCATAAACAAATTAGTGCATTCTCCCCAAGATTTAATAGTGCCCTTTGGTAGAGTTAGCAAACAATCCTTAGCCTTTCCTCTAAGAGAGAAAGGGAATAATCTTAACTTAACAGCATTTGGATCTACATCCTTAATACGCATCATCTCACAAATTTCAATAAAAGTATTTAAGTGCAATCCAGAATCTTCAGAAAATGAACCCCCAAATTGGTCTTATTGAACCAAACTTAAAAGGTTAGGCTTTATCTCATATGTTTCCACATCAATTGCGGGTTGAGTGATGAGTGCACGAATAAAATCATCGGTGGGAGTAGCATACTCTCCTAATCTCTTTTGAGCCATGGCTCTTATCTTTTGGTAATTTTTAAGTAATGGAAACGAATAACAAGTACCTAATTTTTTTTGGGTTTTCTAATAGATGACAAGAAAGTAAACTAGTAACAATAATTAAACTACAACTAATAATAAAACTAAAAACAAGGTCTCTAATGACCTCACCAGGATAGCAAAATTGCTTTCTCAGCAACGGCACTAGAAAAGGGATTGATAACTTCGATCCAAATTCACGGATTTAGTATAATAGCTTTTTCCCTAGAATACCTAGGTTTAATCGAACCTCGGAAACCACTGCTAAAAGGTAATAAAAAGGACACGCCTAGAAGACTTTGTTTGTTCGTTTTATCTTAGTTGACCGGACCAATCTAGTTTACTTTATAACGGGTTTTGAATCAATGGATGGAGATAGGCCAGGGTTGAAGATCCACCTGTAGCTGCACATCAAATGGGATAAAAGATAATAATAAGCATAGTCATGTATAATGTTTGTATTGAGATAATCTTTTGTGGGTAACACATCCTAATATTCTAGAGCCCCCGTGATGTAGCAGGCATAGCAATAGACTTTTAATCCAACCGAGAGTACACCGAAGCCACGGGTTACAAACAATTATTAAGTGTAAAACACAGATAAAAGCTTTAAGTGATGTTGTTGTTGTTGATCCCGAATGGGGCCCTAAGCAAAGACCGTACTTCCCTTTCTGTCACTGAGTTTCCTATGAGATTGCCGCTAGCCAAGTATCTCACCTCAATCATTTATTAATCTATGGGATCTTGGGTACCTACAAGTCCACATATCGAGACGAGAGGCAAAGAAACAAAAGATACAAATCACGAATCCAAACAAAATACAATTATCCCATGATCTAGATGCACATAATTACTGCGAGGTTTCTCCCTAACCCGCAGCCCGTGAGGACTACTCAGTCATAACAAATAGATCGGAGATAGAAAACAAAATGCAAGTACTTAGATTGAAATCAAATATTCTTACAATGGTCACCAAATCACAAGGATATATAAAAGTACAAAGCACTGGCTAATGGCTAATGGAGGATGGGTGGTCGAAGTGATGAACTATGGATGAACAATGGTGTGGATCTCCTTTGGTGGTGTTGTGATCCAATCTAAGAATATCGGCCCTCTGGCCGGCGGCTGAAGCCTCAAAATATATAGGCGTCTTCACAAAAGTTGTTGGGTTTGGTGAGACGAAGCCGTCGCCACCCAGTACGGGCGGGCGGTACGGGCAGACCCCGCCCGTACCAGTGGTCGTTAAGCGTGCTGACGCCCTGGAAAGCTTCTCCAATTACTTAGTCGTGTGTACTTCCTAAAAATCCTTCATTATGACTTCTTATTTCACCTTAAAAGTAGTGATTTCCTGCACAACATAAATCAAAGAAGATATTTTCATATCTTTGTAATTATTAGTGATTAGTGGCAAAATTTGAGAGTTTATTTGGCAATTGCTTGACCAAAAAAAACGTTTAAACGCAGTGGAAGATGGCAGAAATCGGAGCCATCTGTCAATATCAGTCTCAACAAACTGATGGGTGAGCATTTTGTAAGTCTTTTTTGACTCTTTGATGTAGTTAATATCATATCCTCTAGCCCCCAAGCATGAAGTTGGATAGTTATCAGGAATCCGAGTTTATGCTTTTATAGGATGCCAAAGAACGAAGTAGTATAGCCCCCCAAAGCTCATGCTGAAATTTAGTTAAAAATAACAGCCCGAGTCTTAGTAGCATTTCTAACTCTGGTTACAGAAAGTTAATGTTTACAACTAGGAATTGTTAAAGAACATCTGCAACAAACGCTCTCCGACGTGAAAATTCTTAGTTGAAAGTTGAGAAGGATGATGCCGACAATAAGTTGTCTGACAATTTGTGTTTTTGTCAAATTTCGACTGACTTGTGAGTCTTACTCCAGACTTGCTTGCTGAATCCTGTAAACTTGTGGAGGAGGCCCAAATTTATAAAACTCTATAATCTAAGAATGTTGGCCTGCATGAGAGACTCAAGAAATTGCAAGAGGATCATGAGCGCAGCGTCAGCAACATCCTTGAGTCGACCAACCGTGCCACCGAAGAACGTGATATGACTATTTCTTGTAAGGATAAAGAATTCTCGAAATTAAAAGCTAAACCAGATAGGCAGAAGGATACCACCCAGGCCCTTCGGGATGAACTCCAGAGTCTAAGGGCGGAGAAGACCAAAGTAGACGAATCTATCTTTGGTATATTTTTATTGCCATTCTAACTTGTTGCTTGTTTTTTCGACTTTTTTAGTAAGATTGTTCTAACATTGATACCTTTTTAGGGCATCTCAACATCCTGGATTCATCTTCATCCGAGTCACGCACCGGCCGGCTTGTCATAGTCGGAGATTTACTTCATGATTTCTACCAATCCTTTGAGGATATTGGCGAGACCATTAATCTCCCCGACCTAGACAAGCTGTCCATCTTTGAGCTGCCTGACAAAGTGAAGGGTATCCCCTAGCTGGTCCAGGATTAGAAGATGTCATATGCCCACACCGCAATGCAAAATGCCCTCACAATGGTAATGAGCCACCATGGAAACATGGAAATCTGGCAAGTTACCAAGGGATATTTGACTATCGATGAAGATGGGAAGCTTTAGAATGTTGGTGTTGTTTGGGATTCTTGTGTCGGTTATGCTTGCCGCATAGCCGATGTGATGAACTACGAGAAGCCATTCTTCAAACCTATTGAAGTGCCTCCAAGCCCCCAGAAGACAAAGAAATTGCCGAAGAAAATCAAGAAGAGAAAGAGTCTGACGTCCCCGTCTCAGAAAAATATCAGGGCAACTTAGGTGATGGAACCAGCGAGCCGGTAAATCCTTCTCCTGCAACATGAAAAAATTGCAAGAAACTTTGTGTTATTCTGAAGCAAACCTTGATGTAATGGTTTAAACTTATTATTGTGGTGCTGATATGTAAGAACTAATGCTTTACTCGTAGCATGTATTTTTTTTTTGCTTTTTGTGCTTGCAAAATACTTAACCACTTTTTTGTTTATACTTATCATTTATCTGGTTGTCTGCCTCGTCCCTTTCGTGAGCAGGCAAACCTTCATCACGGAAACCTTGCCGAGTAACAGAGCTCAATTGCTAAACCAGTTTAAACCTGAAATCAAAGCTGGCTCTCAGTACCAACAATTCACTACTCGGAAAATACCTGCGTCCAACAATCAGACAAAAACCCATGTATAAACTGAAATTAGACTTATACCCCAATGTAGCATTTTTAGAATCGGAAATCTAACCAGAACAAACATGAGCATAAAGTACATTCAAGTATCCTGGGATTTTCGACTATGCCATGATCATTAGGAAATAAGATGGTACTTTAAAAAACATCTCAGGAAAAATATTGAGAAGACCAATACTTTATTTCACTTTGAACATGTACATTGATATGATTACAAAGAAAGAAATTTTAAGAATAAAAGGGATGTAGCTGAGAAATATTCCATGGGCGGTATATCTCATCCGGGTTTCTACTGCCTCTAGCTCTCTTTCTCTTCTTAGCAGAAGGTCTTTCTTTTTCTGGCCTCATGCCAGTTAGATAGTATGAACCATTTTGCAATACTCTACTAACCATTAAGGGTCCTTCCTAGATTGGGGAATGTTTGTGCTCTATTTTTTGCACTAGTCG
Organism: Avena eriantha; assembly: GCA_910589775.1. NCBI lineage: Eukaryota > Viridiplantae > Streptophyta > Magnoliopsida > Poales > Poaceae > Avena > Avena eriantha. The sequence continues at coordinate 213,526,815 of OU342740.1, forward strand.
GAGAACTAGATCGCCTTTTTTGAAAGATCAATTTTTGACTCTCTGACTATGATACTTGCGTAACTTCTGCTGATAGGCTGTTAATCTCTGCTTAACAATGACGTGAACTTCTTTGAGAATATCAAGGTCATCTTGTCGAGCAACTTCGACATCCTCTTCGACATATGCAACAACTCAAGGAGAAATATGAATAAGATCACTCGGAGAACTGCCTCTGCGCCATAGACCAATAAGAAAGGTGTATATCTGGTTGACCTATTAGGAGTAGTTCATAAACTCCATACAATAGACGACACCTCATCCGCCAAATCCCCCACAACACGATGAAGTGCTGCTTCGATTCTGGGAGAATTAAACCATTAGCCCTTTCTACTTGTCCGCTGACTTGTGGATGTGCGACTGGTGCAATATCAAGTCGGATCCCTTGATCTTCACAAAATTCGACTATTTCTCCCATTGAAAAGGTGCTCCCGTTGTCTGTAATAATACTGTGTGGACACCAAATCAGATTATGACATCCTCGATGTATCTTTCGGTTGTTGCTCCATCACAACTTGTGATAGGTTTAGCCTCAATCCATTTTTTAAATTTATCCACCATCAATAGGAGGTGAGTAAATCCACTTGGAGCCCATTTAAACGACCCTATCATGTCAAGCTCCTAGACCGCAAAATGCCATATAATCGGAATTATTCGCAGCTGACCAGTCGGAACATGGGCTTGTTTGGCGTACTTTTAAGGCCAGACTTCAAAAGGCCATGTAATCCTGACTAGGCTATCGGCATCTACCTTAGATGTAAGACAGAAAAATCCACGCTGAAAAGCTTTTGCCACTAAAGATTTGGCTACGACATGATATCCGTATTCGCCGTCATGGATTTCTAGTCCTTCTTCCAAAGAAACACAGTGCTGAAAAACCCCAGACACACTCCGCTTATAGAGCTCACCACTGATTATTATGTAGTATTTCGCTCGTCGGACGGCCTGTCGGCTCAGAACTTTGTCTTCAGGTAATTTTCCGTCTACAAAGATTTCTAGGTAGGGTTTTGTCCAGCTAGGAGTTATAGCTAGAACTTCTATGAGCGATGAGTTGGATTTGGTCGGATACTCCTCATCAACTCTGATGATAGAGGGAACTCTTAGGTGCTCCAAAAAAGCACTATCCAGGACCTTTTCTGTACAGAGCATATTCTTGATAGAGCATCTGCTTCCTCATTTTCTGTTCGGGGAATGTGTTGGACTTCAAACCCTTCGAACGATTTTGCTAGTTCATCCATGGCATCTCGATATGCTTCCATGTGCTTATTGGCATTGCATATGTCGGATACTTGCTGAGCAACTAAATCCGAATCTACATAACACATGAGTCGAAAAATGCTGATGTCTTTTGTAATTCGAATTCCATGTAGAATCATATTCGGCAATGTTATTTTTCACCATGAAGTGAATCTATAATATGTAGAATAGTTTGTCTCCTTGGGGTGATTTGAGTACCATGCTAGCCCCTAAGCCCCCGAGCGCTTTTGAGCTGTCAAAGTTCAAGGTCCAATATTCTGACTCTGGGAGACTTGTGTTTTCTGCCATCTCTGTCCAATCAGTGACAAAATCGGCAAGTATCTGGGAAATGATTGCTATATGAGGTTTATACTCGATGTCAAAAGTTGCTAGCTCAATTCCCCACTTAGCAATGCGTCCTGTGGCATTGATGTTATTGATTATGTCTCTCGTGGGAGCTGTGCTCACCTCGGTAATTTTGTGCTCTTGAAAATAATGTTGTAGCTTTCTAGATGCAAAGAACACACCATAGGCTAACTTTTGGTAATGAGGATACCGTTGTTTTGATTCAGCCAGGACCTCGTTGAGATAATAAGTCAGACATTGCATGAGGTGTTCATGTTTGTCCTCTGTCTGTTCAACCACCATGACGATGACAACGACTCTATTTGTCACAGCCATGTAGAGCAACATCAGTTCCTGTGGTTACGGTGCTGCAACGATAGGGGCAGACGAAAGTACGGCTTTCAGGTCTAGAAGTGCAGCTTCAGCTTTGTCGGTATAGAAGAATTTCTTGGTATTTTAAAGAGCTCGTATAATGGTGAGGCTCTTTCACCGAGCCAACTTACGAGCTGACTGACCGCATCAATGTTGAGTATAGCCTTTATTTTGTCTCTGTTTACCTCTATTCCTCTCTGAGTCACGATGAAACCTAAAAATTTTCTGACTGGTATTCCAAAGAAACTTTTCTTTGGGTTCAGCATTATATTGTATTTTCATAGATTGGTGAAGGTTTCCTCCAAGTTGGAAATGAGTGTTTCCTTATTTTTGGACATCACATCTATATCATCCACATATGCATGTACATTGCGTCTGATTTGATCATGGAGGCAATGTTGTGTTGGGGATATACTTTCCGGGTATCCTCACTGTGCCTCACTGACCAGGGTGGCCCACTTCGGGTTAGAGCTTTGCTTCACGAACGACCCAGTCAGGGAGAAGAGATAGAGTCTAGTCCGGCTACGGGAAGGCCTAGAAAACTTACCGACATAGGCCTGTCATGTTACTTGTAGTCCAAGATGTACTCTGTAACCGACTCTTAGTCATAGCTAGATAGGTCTCTCCTGTAAACCTTAGGCCGGATATCTATATAAGCCGTCCTAGGGGAAGCCGTCAACACCCAGATTTTTAATCCCAGATGCCTATTATGCCATACATCGCAATCCCAGGATTACCATTTTTGCGAGACATAACAGCTTGGATTTCACAGTACATCATCCATTACAAACCATAATAAGGTCTTACACGAATAAAGGATCTCATGATCCAGTCTTAATACAACAAACAGCGGAATAAATACTAAGCGTAGAGGTGGGGTCCATCTTCAGGGTCACAGGCAATGCTGACGATGGAAGATAATCCTAGTTATGATAGCCGTCCTGCTGTCCTTCCTCTTGGTAGTCTCCTTCATAGTCTGGCCATAGGAACAGCCAGGGACAAAAGCCATGAGTACTCTTTAAGTACTCGCAAACTATCACTAACAAGTAAGATAGTTCTAGTAGGAAAAGCTAACTTTAAGTTTATTTGTAAAGCTAAGTTTGAAACCAAAGCTGAGTTCAGAAACAAAGAAAGATAAAATAAAGTTTGAAAACACCTAAGTGGGAACTTAATTGTCATAGTCACAACTCTATTGTGGTCCAATCATGTCACAATTCATTTCATAAGTTGTTTTGAAAACATCTGACAACAGAATAGTAAGGCCACTCCAACTGTCCATAACCGCGGACGCGGCTATTCGAATAGTTTGACACTCTGTAGAGGTGGTACACTTTCACCACAAGATTCGATACATTTGTCAGGGATAACCCTGAATCATCATACTTAGTATGCAGATAATCAAACATAACCTTTCCTTTACACACCCTAGTATAAGCACCTCTCCTATGAGTATGGCCTCCCAGCCATGACCATCTGTCATCCTGGGCACTGCATAGGTGGACAACATTGAGAGGTAGCCTCAGCTCAAACCTCTCCCGCGAGGGAACTAATACTAATGCATATAAACTCCCGGCTAAGCCTTACCTAATTCAGGTATTGTGGTTATACCGTAAAATTGGAATGGTATCGCATCCGAACCCAACCATCAGTTTTGTAAAAGGGCTAAGGCTCATGCCTCAACATTTTCATCATCCTAAACCATTTGTGTTTCTCAACACATGTCAAAACATCTCAATAGAATGACTCATCATTCCAAGGTTTTCACAAGTCATTTTCACCAAGTATTCCCATCTAAAGTGAATCAAGTTTTGGTTTAGCTCTAAACTACTAAGTTAAGAGTGTTCACTAATGTGAAATGCTAATCTCAATCTCATGCCATAGAATAACATCTAAGTCTAACTAGATAGGTCAAGTTTTATACTTTTTATGCTACCTTTAAACAAGTAAAGGACTTTGGTAAAGTAAAGAAGGTAAAGCTTGGGAATAAACTTGGAGTAAGTATAAGTCAAAATGGTATAACCAAAGCATGGCTAATGCCTTTGCTTAGGTTATCTAGCTTGCAAGGGTTAGCTTGCATTTTCAATGATGGCTTGCTAGTATAATACTTGCAAGTGTTAGCTTGCCTTGGGTAGTGAAGTGGTTGAAGTTTTCTTCCTCCTCCTCTTGGTAGAACTCCTCCTCGAAAGCTTGGTCGTTAGTATCGTCTATAAATACATACGGGATACACAATCACCAAACAATGCTTAACTAGTATACTTAGCACACTAAGGCACACATTTGATGATCTATTATCATCACAAGCATCACAAGGTTTAATGAACTAGCTTCATTCTTTTTATTTGAGAAAAGTAATTTCTACTCATTGAAATTAACTAAGATTTAATATTCTCCAATTAAAATATGGGCTCATGTGGATACATGTCCTCCCCACATATTATAACATATGGGAATGTGATTTAAAGGTTGGATCATATTTTAATAAGTTTAAGTTTAATAATTTAATGATTTAAAGTGACTAGAAATGCCTATATAGCATTATTTTGGTACTAGTCCAAAGTCAGTGCATGTAAACCTTAATATTATTACATATTCAGATAGGTATGGTTAAATGTGATTTTTGAGAGTTGGAAACAACTCAAAAGCTATTTTGGTTGAGTTTAGAAAAATGTTTGAATGTGCAAGAGCTTCTGTCTTGTTATTTTTACTAGGAGATATCTCTAACACTAAATGATTTAAATCCAACGGGCTTGGATAGATATTTAAAGTAGCTTTCCAACAAAATTGGAATCACTCAATTTGGATTTGTAAAACTCTCTAAATTGATTTTTTAACTAAGGAACACAACTAAGTTTTAATCAAAATAGAAAAACCTATATTTGAATTACTGGGTCAACGCGGGAAACTAAATGGGCCGGCCCGTGTACACTCCACGGCGCTGAGGGCTGCTGACAGGGGGGTCCCGCCTGTCAGTGACTCTTTAAACGCGAAGTGGTATGGGGCGCTAAGGACCACACGATTAGAACTAGATCTAACGGTCCACGATCGTCGTCGACGACGGACACGTCGCCGGCGAGACTGAACCCTAGCACGGTCGGTAGGGGTATGTGAGGGCACACTAGGGATCCAGCTAGTGCGGCGAGGCGGGAAAACGAACAAGTCGACAACGGCGGTTCTCCTGGTACTGGCGGCATCCCTAGAGATGGCCTGGATCAACGGCTCCCTTCTCGTCCTTCTGCGGCAGACTCCGGCAAAATTCTGGTGTTGCGGGCTACGGCTTGCTCCGGTGGGGCTCTAGGAGTATTCTGAGGGGGAGTGAAGGAGAATGGTGTGACGAATTGGTGTTGGGAGGCGCTCTATTTATAGCGGGGCGAAGCGGAAGTGCGGCATGGGTGGAGCTCGTCGGTGACGATGATACAGAGGGCTACCGGCGTGTTCGAGGTAGGCGGATGGTGGGCGGTCTACTGACGGTCCTCTATGGTGTAATGGCGTGGCTAGGGGCGATGACAATTGGTCAGGGGCTTCCCGCGCCCTGAGGGACAGAGGCGGTGCTCGATGGTGTTCCTGGCGACTGTGGGTTGCGTAGCGGTGCACGACCATGTCTGGCGGGGTGAGGGGGTCGAGGCGGAGCGGCGTGCGCGGTTTGGTGTCGAGGCGCGGTTTGTGGCGTGTTGGCGGCGAGGGCACTCTGGCGTGCTCTGGCTGCACGCAGAGAGAAAGGGCGGCACTGCTCTGGGGTGGTCCAGTGGCTGGCAGGGGCCGTGGGGTTGATTGTGGACGTCGGTGAGGTCACGCCGTGCTTCCTGGAGCGGCGGAGAGGGGCTGGCGGTCTGCTGTGGCGTTGGCAAGGTTGGCCGGCGAGCATGTCCTCGGGGTGTCGTGGTACTGCTGCTAGGGACAAGGGGGTGGGTTGATTAAGGTTTGGTTAGAGCTAGGAGGGACAGAGGGAGTAAATTGAGGACAATTGGGTGGCAACACCCTGTAGAAACAGTGAGCTAAAACTAGAGTGTGATTCATGCCTGCCAAGTGTTTGACCAAATGGCCGCATGAACAAAATATTTGAATTTTTGAAAGAGTTTTGGTGGAGTTGTAGGTCTCATAGATGAGCATGTAGGTTTGCTTGGGATTTTGAAATGGAGTTCGTTTGGATTGTTTTTGAAATAGTGTGATCTTGATACATACACTAGATTCAGTTTTCAAATGTCATTTAAAATTAGAGTTTGAATGTTTTTGGGAGATCACAAAGTGGGCCTTGGCACATCACTAATTGTACTAGCAAGGGGTGCAAAGAACCACAATTGTCTTTGTTGGGAATTGAGTGCTAGGAACACCCAAAGTGGGCTAGTTGATTAAAATGGCAAAAGTGACCATTTCCTTATTTAATTCTTTCTGATTTATTTTTCTTGGGGATTTGCTTGGGGATGATCTAGATGATGTGTAATTCACCTTAGAGTCATTTTACAACTAATGGATCACTCAATGATGGCAATTCAAACAACTCCTAATTTAAATGCACACACAGATGAATGCTTAAAGATTTTAAATAGAAAAAGGTTTTATTAATCCTAAATCGGGTAGATTTGATCTTGATCACTTGGATTAAAGTTTTGGGATGTTACACAAGCCTTTAGGGCACCCCACAATAGTCTACAATTTCAACTCGCACAGGCGAAACCCTTGTAAACCATATTCGGCTCTACCGTATTACTAGATTGCTAGCAAGAGTAGGATCCGTCCAAAGCCGGTGGATTCGAACCTGGGTAAACTTGTGTGATCACCGTCCTGGAACACCATACGTCTCACACCCCTCTCTTCCGCATGCCTCGAGGTCCCCTGCATGGTGTACTTGTCGTCAATCCGACGACAGTTGGCGCCCACCATGGGGCAAGTGAGCTTTGGATCTGCGTTCCAAGCGGAATCTGCAAGAATCGGAATCAGTGAAACCATCGCCATCGGTCACATCCTCTACTCCAGCGACGTACCTCTCATCGTTCTCGACGAGACCTGGATTCTGCCTAGGGAGGCCGTGACTTCCTACACCATCATGTCTTTTGGTGAGATCGATGTTTACATCGGTTTCGCTGAACCTGCCCCACCCATCCTAGTGTTGATGATAGAGGCAGAAGAAGTTTCTGGGTCCACTTTGTCCGCAGAGGCGGTAGAGTTCCGGATCTTGGAAAACCCTAATCCCACCCAGCCCGCACCTATTGCAGAGATAGTGGAGAAAGCTGAGCCTGAAGGAGATCTTGCGGTGCAAGTCAAATCTGGAGTGGATCTCCCTAGCGAGGCTGAATCCTAGATCGATCTACCCGTCGAGGTCGAAATCCAGGAGGAGCAAGATAACAACTTTGGTTCCAGATCCACCAATGCCGAAACGGATCAACCTTTCCTGAGGCATACGTTGAGGTGCATAATGCTGCAAGACGGCAAGCGTGGATGAGGTTCTCGAGACCATCAGGCATTTTGAGGAAGCCCACGAGGAAAGCCGCAACTACCTCAGGACGCACGCATCACAGTTTGTCGGATATGTTGGATCTGGATCCGGCTCTGCCGATGTTGGAGACAACAAAGACTCGGTGCTGGAGGCGATCGGAATAAACATCGACTTACCGGCATCTTCGGATGATTCCATGACGTCAGCAGATTTCCGAAAGTTCTCTGTGGAATATGAAGAGGAGTTCAACTCCAAAGGTGTAGTAGAAGGAGAAGCCATGGACGAAGGATCCGGAGAAAACTCTCCCAAAGCACAGGATGACATGGATCTCGGAGACAATCCCCACGTCCAGATGTCCGAAAGTACCGATCAGAGCTTGACTCTTGGAAACGGACCCAAAGCCGTCTTTGCTACCGATGCTGCCAAGAAGGCAAAGAAGAGGAACAAGAAGAACAAGACTCCAACGAAAGATCCTCCAGCAGTGGAAGTGATTACCGAAGAATATGTAGAAGACTCGGATGGAGCTCTAATCCCAGACAAGCCAAAGGAAACTCCGGTGGATGGATACGTGGTTACCGCTGGTGCCCATAAACTCATCGATGCCGCGTTAACTACGCCTATCCCTACAGTTGTAGAGCTTACACCTGCAGAATTGGAAGAAAGGGCTCAAGCCCTAGAAGCACGTCGTCAAGTACTCCTAGATGAGGCTAATAACCCTATGGAAGAGAAGAAACGCATTGTGTCTGTGGGGCAGTTCAACTCCCTGCAGCATCCGAAGACTCGAAACGCCCTCGTGCGGGCTAACATAAATCCGGAAGTCCACAAGACCCTCTTTGAGGGAGATGACACCGTCAAAGGAGAACCTCGGCTTGATAGCAAGGGAGATCTGGTGTATGGAACGCTAGTGGAAAACGCTGCTGCAGCTTGAGATATCTTGGTAAACAATCCAAACCCAGATCAATTCTGGTTGGGCGTGAAGCTGCTCACCAAGGGTCTGGAGCAGCAGAAGGTCGCGGAATCCGAAAGCGGAAAACTGGTCTCTCAATATGACCAATATCGCACGGATCCGGCCTAAAATGACATTAGGCCCCAACGGGTACCGGAAAAACATCACCGTTCCGACCGTCGGGAAGATAACTACTCTAGAACTAGATCTTCAGGGCAACGACATAGAATTGTACGTGATTGGAGCAATGTTGCTCTAGCCGCAGAACGATACGCGGTTGCGGCACTGGTTCTAATACACCCTCCTCGACGAGAGTCGAACAATCGCAGGGGAGATGACAAAGAGAAATGTCGGGAGGAGGACTAACAAAGGATGCCACCTCCTAGACATACAAGCCGTCCGGATGAACCTCATCGCGGTGGGGGAATGAAGGACGAAGGAACGACGGACACTGTGTTGAGTCAAGCCAGTAGGGGGATCGTCGTAATGAAGACCCTTCCCAGAATCGGAATAATGATGATCCAGATGGAGGCCGACATTTAGCTGGAAATAATCCACCTGCACCACCCTCTCCACCAAACAACCATCACAATGGCTCTCAAGGAGGCCAAGGAGGACGTCATGGTGGAGGAGGTGGTGGCAGAAGCAGAAGTCCGGCTCCAAGGCACCGCAGCCACATCCAAGAACCAAGTCGGTGTTCTATGTCACCTAGTGATGCGAGACACCGGATCAATTCTAACATAGAGGCGCATCGTTATGAGAACGACGATATCTACGTAGGTCCAAAATGCTTCGGACCATGAATTTGACAAATACACTTCCCGGAAGGATTTGCTATCTCAAGACACATCCAAGCCTATGACGGCGTGACCCGATCAGATACTTGGCTCCAGGATTTTTTCCAGGCTTGCTGCATCGCCAAAGGCGGAAATAGCTTAGTCGCGACCCGGTATCTCCCGCTTATGCTGAGGAAGATGGCACGATCCTGGCTCAATGAACTTCCGGAGAACACCATTCACAACTTGTATGACATGCAAAGTGCGTTCTTTCGGAATTTCAAAGGCACATATCTGAGGCCCTGTACGGTAAGAGACCTGTAGCGTTGCACCCAGAAAGCCGGAGAAACTTGCCGAGATTATCTCGGATGATGGATCGACACCAAGAACTCCCGTGAAGGAGTAAATGATCAAACTGCGATTAAAGCTTTCATTGCAAGACTCCCAACTGGTTTACTACGTCACCACTTGAAGTGTGACAAGGTCACTGATCTGGGAGAGATGATAGAAACGGCAAGCAAATATGCAGATGCCGATGCAGAAGGACTACTAAACGTCCTGGCGGTCGGCAAAATAGCCGAAGCAACAAGCTCAGAAGCGCAAGAACACCTCGGAAGAAAATCCCAACACGGAAACTGCAGCTGTCACTGCTAATTTCGGGTCTAGAGGACAAGGAGGGCGTGGACGCAGCCGTGGACACGGTCATGGGACGTCAAGAGTCCAGGGTAGAGGAGACCAGCAACCTGGAAAAACCTACTCGTGGGTCGACATTACCAACAATTCGTGTGTGCATCACTTAGATGCCAACAGGGGCTCGTCCCACACAAATGCCGAGTGTCGTTTCAATGATGACATCAAGAAAGACGATTTCGTTGGCTACAGGGCTAAGCGGAAGAAGTTAAAGAAGAATCTTGAAAAAGAAAAGGAGACCAAGGAAGATTCCGACAGGGAGGAAGCTGATCCTTCAAATCCCAAGTCGGATGGAAAGAAGAACTTCCCAAAAAAGAAAGACACTTATGTCACTTTCCTTGGGTCTCAACCAGCTAAGGTCAAGAAGGCAGTTTTGCATGAGCTCAATGCAACTGTTCCAGCTGTCCCTCAATTCTTGGACTGGTCGGAAGTGACAATCACCTTTGACCGTGCTAATCATCCGCCTAAGTTACACAGGCGAGGAAAATACGCCTTAGTCATCAATCCACTTATTGACGGCTATGGTTTCTCCAAGACTTTCATGGACGGCGGCAGCAACATCAACATCCTCTACATTGAAACTTTGCATCGAACGAGGATCTCAGAAACTGAGCTGAATCACAGCTTTGTGATCTTTCACGGAGTTGTCCCAGGAAGACAAGCAAATTCCTTGGGAGAGATCACTTTGGATGTTACTTTTGGAACTCCAAAGAATTACCGGACGGAAGCACTTTCCTTCGAAGTGGTCTCATTCAAGAGCACATACCACACTATATTCGGACGTCCGGCCTACTAGTCCGCTTGGGAGGATCCCCTCCATTGCTAACGTCAGCAAGGCGTCATGCCCGTGCAATAATTCTTTTCTATTCTATTTAATCTTTTCTATAAAAATTTCTATAATTTATTAAATGCTGACAGGTGGGTCCACCCTGTATGTGATATAACATTTTCAGAAATGCTTTTCTAATTAACAAAAGTATAATGTATTATCCAAATTGTAATTCTTTTCACAATATCCCAAAATGATTTAAAATGAATTAAAAAATCAGAAAATCATAACTAATTCATTTTAGATCAAAAAATAGAAATAATATATCAAAATGATCAGAAAAATGAGATCTATATCATATCATCAAAATCATGCATTGTTAAGCAACTTAAACGACAAGTTTAATTAGAAGAACAAAATAACCCCTCTCATATACATCTGGGATTTCTCCGAATTAGGGTTTGGACCCCTCGGACCCCGCTTAAATTGCCAAGAATGGTTTAGGGTTACATTTCAACTCTATTTAACTTGTCATATCATCATCCTTGCTTGAGCATTGCATTGATGCCATGTGTTGATTGTTTCCTTGCTTTCTGATGTTTCTGCTTCTTCTCGGTAGACCTCAGAGTTGATGTGAGCAACGGGATCGAGTCCTAGATTGAAGTTCGAGATTAGCACCATCGAAGAGAAGTACTTGGTCAATGGTGAACAATGTCAAGCAGATGTACCTGAAGTTATGATGTGGGTATCAATAGGAAAAGGAAAGCATAGCCCCACACATGATAAAATCCTATGCTTTCAAAGTATTTCATTCTTGCGATGTGCATATGGTTCTAAAGTCTTTCTTCGATAGATAGACTAATCCTATCTGATGCATGTTTCCTTTGTAGCCTATACTCCCTGATCCACTACTCCTAGCATAATTAGGGTTTGGCTTATGAGCTTCGCTAGAGCTATTTATATGTTGTGCTTAGCCAAGCTTACTTGTTACCACTGGTCCATCCGGTTGATTAGTCAGAGCTACAAATGAACCTAGTTGGACAGGATGACATGGTATGATCAGAGATGAAAGTTAAACATGCTAAGGCTTGTATGGGAGGCCACGAGGGTTGTGGTTTTTGCAATTCCATACTAGCCACCCCTAGGACCCGAGGTTCTTGCCTCTTGAACCTAGACCGAGCGTAGAGCCACACGGGGACTAGGAAACCCCTTGACCCCAACTTGCCTAGTCTGATCCATGAGTCCGTAGTTTGATATTTGGAGTTAGCATCTGCATATTTGGATGGGTTGAAGATGGTGCATCATATAGGAAGTGGCCGGGTGAAGGGTGCATGACACTGAAACTGGATCCCGATACATAGAGTCGAGGACCGCCTGGGAGTATCGACAACTACCACAGCCGGGAGCCATTCTGGGTGACTCATGGATTAGGCAAAAGCAAGGGAAAGGTTTTGGTCAACCACCCTCTGTCAGCACACCATGGAAGTGTGTCAAGTGACATTAAGAGTCGGTCGACGCGTGTGGGTAAAGTTGTACGCCCGTACAGGGTTAAATATTTTTGAAAAGTTGTGTCCACGGATAAGGACAACTTGGAAATGGACGTGGGATCATAGAGAAGAATAATCTAATCGTAAAACTTGGCAAGTAAGTTAAGTGTGTTCTAAGGATGCTTCCTCAGGGATCGAGGGGGTGATCCTAGTTAGTAGGTTCAGCTGATAAATATTTGATGGACGTCGAAGAAGATCAAGTTAGAGATATCGCCTTCTTATCCCTTTTTAAAATGATCTATTTAGTCGAGCTTCTTCTCCTCCCTCTTGTTTTACAAACAAAGATAGCTTTATGCAAAATAGCTCCACCAGCCATAAGTCTTGCAGAGTACACCATGTACTCACCCTCGCTTCGTTGATACTTTTGTAGCAGGTAAGTGTTGACATAAGAGATGAGTTCTGTGTGACATTGACATCGACGAGTAGCTTGTGGTTCCCGGTCGGCAGCCTAGAATCTATGGATTGGGACGTCATTGTTATGCTTCAGGCCTCTTAGGCTATTTATTAAGTTTGCTATGCTTAATAGCATAATTTGCCTTTCGTTGTTTGATGTTTCTGGTCAGTGACCTCTGCTTGTAATATTTTGGTTCTCAGATCAGTTATGAGCTTGTTGTAATAACTTTTGAGTGGTAGGGTCACTCTAATGTTACCGATTCTTTCTCTCTATCACCAGTAGAGAATTGCTTACCAGTGGAGTATATTTTTTGCTACCAATAGCGCATATGGGATGCGCCACTAGTGTTGCACATATCCAATATGCGCCAGTGATAGTGGGACAACCGCCATTGATATTTTACCAGTGGAGCATATATCCAAATGCGCCACTGGCTGAATAAAAGATGCTCCACTAATGTTTCGTATAGGTATACAGAATACAAGGCTCTCATGTATTTATATAGGTACATATACAGGTATTTATATAGGTACACCGGAGTATAGAAACAGAGATAATAGTAAAAATAGAATTATACATCATCACATCAATTAGAACCCAACACTGACAAGTGCCCGAATATTATACAAGTCTTGCATACAACAAGTTGATCATCATCTCATACATTACACATTACAACAAGTTGATCATCATCATTAGCCACCTGGACCGGATAGTTTAGCCCGTGGAAATGGTCGTTGAGCTTGAACACTATGTAAGCTGCATAAACAATGTCTTCTGACAGCATCTTGTTGTGTATCTTCCCACGGATTTCGAACCAGCAAACACTCACGAGTTGAGCACCTTCCGATAACCTGTCGCAAAATATAGTGTAAGAATTTGCAATGAACACAAAACCAATCAATAGCACCGAGTTGCTGAAAACCATGTATCACTGCAGCAAAACTTTGTAACTTAGTATTAACCCTGTTTTTCAATGAGTGTGTTTCCCTTAGTGGGCTGCAAAAGGGGCACAAAATACAAAGAAAACTAATGTGAAGGAGGTACATCATAGCCACATTATTTATGCAAAGTGTCACCCATGTGCTGCCTATGATTTATGTACCTATATATAATGATTCGTACAATCTGCATCAACACACGCTAGTAGATAATAATTCAGACGATTTGCATCAACACACGCTACTAGATAATAATTCAGACGATTTGCATCAGGAGGACAGGAGAGAGCGAACGAACCTAGAGTCGGCGAGAGGGATCCGGCTCCAGTACTAGGGCATGTCGCCCCGGCCCCACACGATGAGCAGGTCCCTCGCGGACAGCATGTACTCCCTCCTGTTCAAAATATAAGACGTTTTACAATCTGTTCCGACAGGGCTCAAAACGTGAATTGTACAAAAATACCCTCCACTCATGTCCGAACGGGTATGATCGGTAATTTGAAATTTTGAAAAACTAGATCTTCTATCTCTCAAGCTCTCTTACTAAAACTATTCCATGATCATCAGAATACTACTCCTTGATAATCAGAATACTACTCCTACTAAAACTATTCAAGGTAATACAGAAATATCCAGTACTCCTTAAGCAAACTGGAGTATTATTCAGTTAAAAAAACCAAGACTGCAATGATGTTCTAATATTTGGGAAAGATTAAGCAAACTAAAGAATTGTTCAGTTAAACATGAGTATTGCTAGAGTATTGTTCAGTTAAACAAGCGAGTTGGACTATTGCACTCCAAGTACACATAATTCACACTTTCAGTATTGCACAAACCTAACAAGAGCACAAGCACCGCAAGCAAGAACACATCATCTGCTGTACTAGTGTAAGGACTAGTACAACATCAGTCTCCGGCATCCATAAGAAACATTAAATCGAGTACTGCAAGTTCAGTTAACAAGTGCTGGAGTACTTTTGTGCAAGCTATACAAGTACTGAAAATATTGGAAATGCCACAAAATTCCATACTGTAGAGTGACATGTTTACAACAAATAAAAGAATAGGAAGCTCTTTCACGAGACATGTTCACCAAATTATTTGTCTTTCTAATGTGGGTGACTCGGTCACCAAAAAGCTTATCAAGCTATGGATCATACTCACGAAAACCATCGGTGATTTGAGGTGACCTTTCAGATGAGCTAGCAACTGGTATGCCACAATACTAAAATTGAGAAATTGGGCTAGCAACTGTAGTGGTACCTGAGATGTCGAGGTCATCGAAGAGGATGCCACCGCTGTCCACACCGATGAAGGAGAGCACCATGAAGGAGGTGACGAGCTGCCGGAGCTCCTCCATCGGTTCATGTTCCTCAACGCGCCGTATCACCACCACCTAATCCCGTGCCTTTGCCGAGATCTGGGAGGAGTTCTTCTCCAGCTACGATTGGAGCTCTGCACCACATCCACCACGATGGGAGCTCCACCTTAACCTTCGCTCAACAGATCAAGCCCTGCCGCTGCAGATCCAGCCGGGAGCGAGAGGACGCCGGAGACAAGAGGAAGAGAGACGCGAGCAACGCGAGGGAGACGCGAGCGAGCGGGGCGGGGTTGAGATTAGGGGAAGGGAGGGGGACTCCTCCGGCGTGCTAGGGTTCGCGTGAGACGGAAGGGGATTGATACGAGACATTGAGAGTGAGAAGAAAGGGAGAGAGGCCGATCGGCTTTTTTTTCAAGTGTAAAACATCCGTGGCACATATTTTGAATATGCGTCATTGGACACTTACTCAAATAAGGTGATAGGCTTAACGCAGTGGTTCGACTCATGGCAAAACGTGGGCTGGGCATCCAGGTTTGATCCTTGGTTGCCTAACAATTTTTTGGCCGATCGTTTTGGGCTAAGTGTCAAATATCTGTGGCGCATATTGTCCGATATGCGTTATTGGTATTTGGCACTTAGCCAAAAACCACGATGCCCTGATCTATGCCAACAACACAAGGCTACTGTAGTGGTTGTTGACGCTGTGCTGCATCTGCTGCTGCTAGAGCAGCCAGGTTTATTCCTGGCTCTCTCATTTTTTTTTAGTATTTGGCACTTAGCCACAATACTTGTCATTAATATCTAATATATTTTGTAATAAATAGTAATTAAGTTTAACATTCACAAATCTATTTAAAACAAGGACATCCATTTGCAAGTACATAGACAATTATTAATTTATTTAAAACAAGAACATCCATTTGCAAGTACGGCAATTATTAATTTATTTAAAACAAGGACATCCGTTTACAAGTACATAGGCAATATCCATACACCAATATTCTTCACAAATCTAGCGTCTCTTTGCAATCTTCTTGCCCTTCTTCCTCGCGGTTGAATACTTTAGCCCGGAAAGGTTAAGGTTTATTCTCGTGAGCGGACAACCTTTAGTAGGTAGGGTGGTCTTCCTTTTTCCTGCAACAGTCGACTTGTCGAATTCCTCTTCGATCTTCGGATCACCGTTCTTTTCTAAGTTGGCAGGTCTGTCCATTCCGATGATACTCCTCTTGTCCCTCCTCACAACAATACGGCTTGGCTTTGACTGGTCAGTGATGAAGAAACATTGGTCAACTTGGCTCGCGAGTACCCATGGCTCATTTTTTGCGGAGGCATTCTTCGCGGAGTCATCGGATATAACCAACTTGGCTCGCGAGTACCCATGGCGTTCTTTTTGGACGCTCTTGGCCCATCTGACATGGAACATCATCACCTTCTCTCCGGCGTAGTCGAGCTCCCAGATCTCCTTGATCCTTCCGAAAAATCGTTCCTTGATGGTGGCTTCATCATCGACATAGGATAGCATCGTTACTTCTGAGTTTTGATAGTCGCTGCTCATGTCCCTTTTCTCGGTGTAGAATCTATACCCGTTGATGTCATATGCCTGATATGTCCTCATGTTGTGCCCGGGAGGAGGAGGATGAGCTAGATCTAGTTTGGGTGGTGGGTGGAGAATAATAGAATGGTGGTGGTGGGTGGGGGTGGCTTCCAACCTGTAGATCTGGTCGAAGTTATAAGTGGCGCATATTACACTAAATGCTCCACTGATAAGTCTGCCACCTTTTCAGGTGGTGGGCCCCAAGACTTATCAGTGGCGCATTTCGTATTATATGCGCCATTGGAGGCAAATTATTAGTGGCGCATATAGTGAATGCGCCATTGATATTTCTGCCACCTTTTCAGAGTGGTGGGGTCTAGGTGGGGCCCACGTATTTACCAATGGCGCATGTAGGAAAGGATGCACCATTGGTGAGGAGAATATCAATGGCGCATATTGCGCCATTGATATTTGGTCCACAACCCTCCAGGGTGCCGGGCCCACATTATCAGTGGCGCATTATTTTTGATGTGTGCCATTGGTCGGACAAAATATGAGTGGAGCATATTTTTGAATGCGCCACTAATAACTATTAGTGGAGCATATTCAAAAAAATTCTCCACTGATAATAGATCTATCATTAAGCCTTTCTCTAGTAGTGTATGCTTCCGATATTTAGGTTAGGCTTATATTAGATAGAGGTCTGGGATTGGTCTAGCCCTAATCCCGGGGGTTGTCGTCGGATTGATGACAAGTACGCCATGAGGGGGTCCTCGAGGCGTGCGGAAGAGAGGGGGTGAGACGTATAGTATTCCGGGACGGTGAGCACACAAGTTTACCCAGGTTCGAATCCGCCGGCTTTGGACGGATCCTACTCCTGCTAGCAATCCAGTAATATGGCAGAGCCGGAATATGGGTTACAATGGTATCGCCTGTGCGAGTTGAGGGTCTAAAGTATTGGATGTGCCCTAAAGGCTCTCCCTAGGACAGCTTATATAGATATCCGGCCTAGGGTTTACAGGAGAGATCAATCCGGCTACGACTAAGAGTTGGTTACAGAGTACATCTTGAACTACAAGTAACTTTATGGGCCTAAGTCGGTAAGTCTTCTGGGCCTTCCCGTAGCCGGATTGGACTCCGTCTTCTCTCCCGACTGGGCCGCCCGTGAAGCAAAACTCTAACCCGAAGTGGGCCACCCTGGTCAGTGAGGAACTGTGAGGATACCCGGAAAGTATATCCCCAACAGCAGCCCCCGGAGGCCTCCAAGATCCAAAGTCAGATTTTATCATTGTATAGCTTGATCTTCGGCTTGCAGAATCTTGAAGGGTTCCTGAAACTTTACAAAAATACGATCCGGGTCTTAAAAATAAGTCGGACCTATCAATTAGTTACTCGGATTTTCCAGCTCGATTTTAAACTAAGCCGGAACTTGGTTTCCACGCCACCTGACACAAGCATGGTCAAGTCACGTCATCTGACAGGCGTGCCATCAGCACGACCGTTGGTGGGTCCGCGGTTCGCGGAACCGAGGCGTCGTTTCAATGCGAGCGTGGAGATCGAGGAGACGCAATCATCACGTGGGTCCTTCCCAGTTCTTTCCATGACGCGTGGCGGTTACACTGTAGCATTTGCACGAATCTTGGCGCAGTTAGGTGGATATAAGGGGTTTGGATTTCTCCTTCTCCTTTCCACCAGTCTTTGTCGTTTCCTTTCCTCCCAATCCTCCTGTGCGCTCAGAGCTCTCTCGTCCTCCCCCCACAGAAAACTCCCAGCGCCGCCGCTTTTAGGTCACTTTCTCACTGGAGAAAAATGGCTTCATCATCTTCTTCCTCTGGTTTGGCGGCGGCAGCGGCGGCGACATCGGCGGAAGCAACTGCGGAGAAGGAGAGCTTCCGGGGAATCTGGATCCCCTGCGCCCTTGACGAGGACGGCCTCAAGAACATGGAGAAGGAGGGGCTTCTCGCCGCCGGCGACTGGCGGAGCGGCTCCGGCGAAACCGTCCCCAACCCGCGCGAGGGCGAGCGTGTCCACTTCAGCACCCATCTGAACCAAGGTCTGTCTTTTCCTCCCTCGGAGTTCTTCTCCTAGGTGATAGATCACTATGGAGTTCAACTCCACAATCTTCCTCCCAATTCTCTTCTAGAAATGAGCGCATATGCTGCGCTTTGCGAGGGCTTTCTTGGCATTAGGCCGAGTTTGCTTCTCTTCCGGTACTATTTTCATGTTCGGAGAAATTCCATCACTGCCGGTGTTCCTTACATCACCGGCACCATTAGCTTTTCTGTTAGACGAGACCGGTCATATCCCAAAATTTCTGTCAGTGACTCGGTCAAATAATGGCCAGCTACTTTCTTCTATCATAGGGATATTCCGGCTCCCGGCAAAGCTACGGAGCTGCCATGGCCCAGCCTTCCTAGGACGAGGCTACTCCGGCTCTCACCGACGATCTGATCCTCGCTAAGAGGCGGATCGAATATCTGATCAAGCACATGGGTCTGAAGGGATTCGACTTGGTCCAGTGCTGGGTCTCATGTCGGATCCAGCCACTTCAGTACCACGGGGATAGACTGATGCATTCCATCATGTCTTCGAAAAAAGACTCCCTCCGCATCAGCCCCAAATCCTACACCACTCAAGGCTACATCAGCCAGATCAAGTGGCTGATCAAGGAGCGGATCGAGAGGAGGATTCCGGAGATTTCTCTGGATATGTACACAGCGGAAAACCCCGTGGTGCCGGTAAGCTTCCAAATACACCTTTTATGTGTTTCAATCTCTAAGTTATATACTGCAATGCTGATATGTTTTCTTGTTTTCAGCTTGCTGACCTCCCCGAGTCGGAGCTTGTTCCACTCGAAGGATATCCTCCTAAGTTTTCTCAGGAGACTGAAGTAGTCCCATTGCCGAACCTTGCGCTCAAGAAGCGCAAAGCTCCGACAGAGGCTGTTGGCACAAAGGAAGTGCCTGTTGTGAAGAGGTAACTTTCGTTCACAATTTCCGCCTTTGTACCTTTCTCGAATTTCTTTCTGAGATGTAATGTTTCCGACTTTACTACATTCTCATAGCAAAGCCTCTCATCAAAGGTAAGGGGAAAGGGATTCCTGCGAAGCCCCTGCCGAAAGGGCATGTATGCCCCCATGTGTGGTTTTGGTAATTAATGACAATCCCTATGGACTAATGTGCAAATTGAGTTTCACTTGTAGGTTTGTCCATTGGCATCGCTTGGACCATGTGTAGGTTTCAAGGATGAAAAAGAAGAAGCATCGTCCAAGGGCTTTGTGCCTATTGGAATCAAGTAGAAGAAGAAGATCAAGTTTGTCTTGAAGAAGAAGAAGAAGATGGAGTTCCTCATGGCTTTCTTCAAGACATCATCATCAAGATTTGATGTGCAAGCTCACGGTGCGCCATCTCGAGAAGATATCATCCTTGGAGCTTGCCATCCTCGGCGTTCATGGAGTGATGAAGGCAAGGTCAAAGAAGAGGTTTGCCCATGGATTATGGGGGAGCCATTCGCAAGTCTTCATCAAGCAAGAGCAAGCACGAGCAATCAAGAAAGGTGTTCCATCTTGAAGGTGACAAGATCGTCTTCATCAAGCTCAAGTGGGATGCTCAAGGCAAAGGTATGATCTTGATAGGATTTCTATTTTACCGGTCTCGTGTAGTGTTGGGAGACCGGGTTTAGGATAGATAGCCGTACTATCAAGAGGGGCTCTCGAGTGGGTGACTCGTTTGTATCTTTCGAAGAGAGCTCAAACCTTTGCATTCATAGCATCATCTTTCTTGGTTGTTCTTTAGTTCTTGTCCATGTGAGGTTCTAGAGCTTGTGGTTATCTTCATAACAAGCTCTAGTTCATCAAAAACGGATTTCCCTTGCATATCTTAGTGTGTTTTTGATCTTGCGGGTTTTTCGGCTCCACACCTTGGGAGGTATCTCACATATATATTCATGGTATTTTCTCCCTTGGTGATACCCAATATTTCGTTATCTTTCCAGCAATTTTTTTGTTGGATTCTACACGTCGTTATCTTTCCAACAAAATTGGTTTCATCTCGTTTGGAGTTCGGATGCAAAAGTTGTGGCAGTTCTGGTTCTGAAGTTTTTGCCTGACCGGTAGTTCCGATGGGCCACCGGTAGTACCGGCCAGACGCCGGAAGTACCGCTCGGGCAGAAATGTCGCTGGTAGTACCGTTAATTCTGGCCCAACTTCCGGCAACCCAAATTTTGGTTCAGTACCCTCTCTGCCTTGTTTGCGCTATTTGACGGAACTTGGATCGGATTTTCAGGCGGTAGTACCGCTAGGACATTCTTGCCACCGGTAGTTCCGGCGAAGCGGCGGTAGTACCGGCTAGGCTCGCGTTTTTGTTGTTTGCGTCGCTGTTTTCTGACCATTGGCTAGGTGCCACCGGTAGAACCGGCCACCCACCGGTACTACAGGCCGTGCACGATTCTGTGGGTAACGGGCAGATCGGGGAGCCCTTTAAAAGGAGCTCCCCTTTCCCCTTCACCCCAAAAAACTTGTTCTTCTTGGTTTTTGGCTTTCTCTCTCCTCCATTGTTGACCTTGAAGAGCTTGCCCTCTCCCCTTCTCCCTCCTATGATTCTTGCATCTTTTTGAGGGATTTGAGAGAGGAGATCTAGATCTACAAGCCCCACCAAGCAAAATCCCTTCTTTGTGAAGGAATCCTTGGGATCTAGATCTTGGAGAGTTTTGTGTTCTCCTCTTGTGTTCTTCCTCCCTTATTCCCCCAATAGCTTTTGTAGCTTTGGTGGAATTTGAGAGAGAAGGACTTGCCTCTTGCATTTGGTGCATAGGTTTGAGTTCTCCTCGGAGATTCGGTGAGTTCAATCCCTTGGGATTGTTTCTCTTGGGTTCTTGGAACCCTAGACGGTTGTGGTTGGATAGTTGACCTTTTGTGGTCTTGTAGCCTTTTGTGGCCTTGTTGCCTTTTGTGGCTTGGTATCCTTTATGGCATTGTTCTTGGGGCTCCAATTGAGTTGTGGAGGTTCCCCAAGCTTGTAGGTCTTTTGTGGCATTGTGGAGCCTTTGTGGCGTTTCTTGGGAGCCCTCCAATTGAGTTGTGGAGATTGCCCCAAGACTTGTACGGGTTCTGTGACCGCCCTCAAGTGTCCCATAGTGGAACGTGAGTAGGCCTTTGTGGCGAGCTCACGGGAGAATAGGGTGAGCCTTTTGTGGCGCCAGTGAGTTGCGTGGCTTCGCATCCTTGGTGAGGCCTTGTTTGGCGTTGGGTGAGCATCGAGCCACCACACCTCGAGGTGAGCCATTTGTGGCGTTCGAAGTGCATTGCGCCCCCGCACCTTTGCAACGGAGACGTAGCTTCTTTGGAAGTGAACTTCGGGAAACAAATCATCGTCTCCGCGTCCATCGGTTATCTCTCAACCGAGCCCTTTACCTATGCAATTTACATTGGGATAGCCTTCGTGCTTGAAGTATATTATCTTGCTATCACCTTGTTGCTTGTCTTGCTTAGCATAGGTTGTTGGTGCACTTAGTGAACCTAGTGGATTTAGGTTTTGGCTTGTTAAATTAAACGTTAAGTTTTATTCCGCATTTATTAGAGCCTCAACCGTAATAATTTTAAATCGCCTATTCACCCCCCTCTAGGCGACGTCCATTTCCCTTTCACCTGCGACAGACGAAACCCATCCTGGTATTTCCCCCTCGAGACCAAACGAGGAAGTCGGACCAAGGAACTCACACAGTTGGCAATTTTACTCATTCCATTATAGTTGCAGCAATTACTAATCAGATATAGATAGCATGAGTCATCCTGATAGCATAAGTAGTGGGCAGTTTTAGTTAACATTCCGTTGTAGTTGGAACATTTACTAGTCAGATATAATTGTCCTGAGGAATCCCAAAACCCAGCAGTTGTTGGCACTTTTATCACATTCCATTGGAGTTGCAATACTTACTAGGCATATAGCATGTCACAAAACAACCCAGATCCACCAGTTGTTGGCATCTTTAGTATCCATTCCATTATAGTTGCATCTGATTACTAGTCACATATTAAGTCAAATTTATAACACTACTTTAGTTTTGCTTGTCAATGATCGAGATACTGTGCTCCAAGTCGTCCATAACTGCGGACACGGCTTTCAGAAAGTTTTACCCTGCAGGGGTGCACAAATAGCAACACACACTCGATCAACCTCGGAAAAACCAACTCAAAACCCAACGAGGCATTCACGACAAAGCGATCACAGGATTCATAAAATATTTCAGGGGGCCACCCCACTAAGCTACCCGCAACAAAGTTGGCCGGCTCCGGAACGGACCCAGGGTTTGCGTCAAAGGCTGTAAACGACTGGGAACCCGAAAGTGTGACTGGGCTTGTCGATACCGCGAAAACACTCCGCATCCAAAACAGTACAGGTGCTCCACGCACAATCTTAAATAAATCAGTAACATGGCATAAGTACAGGATAGTAATAAAGCCCCAAACTACTTGTGGCCCCAAGAAATAGAAATGAATCAAGCTCTGGCTCAGGGGGGTCCATAAGGCCTCCCGGATGTGGATAGTGCGAAAAATCAAGGAACATGTATCAAGTACTCGGGGTCCTACGAGACACAAGTGAGCGTGGAAGAACCAAATAACATCTATTGCCCACCGATGCCTCTGCATTAGTTATATCTAGCATTTTAATAGTTGTAATTAAAGTCATGATCATCTCCACCGATAAGCATCTCCACCAATAAACATCTGCCAGCATTCCAACAACTATGGTACTTGACAACACGAGATCACACCTAAGCAAGCGTCTATGACTCGCAAGGCCAGCTATCTACCAAACACAGGTAATAGGAGGTGTCCAAGGCAATATAGAGGCTGCACGGGATATAACTGGGATACGGAAACTAAAGCATCGCGACACAGATAGCAATAGATCAACATGAGGAAATAAAGACTATAAAAGAAAAATAGGTAGAAGGGGAAGAGATGCTCGCCTGGGAAACACTGCCGATGGGTCATATCCGGAGAACTTGTCGATACTCGCATCCACTCATCGGCCTAATCTGCAAAGAAGCAAACACTAGAAGAAACACCGGATGCAATATTTAATACTATGGCAGAAGATCCGGCATGATCATGATATGATGCATGGCATGGCACAGATGCGGTGCAATTAGGCAATATTAAGCGGAACCGGGGTCCCGACAATTAATTAAACGGTTCAAGTTATTTAGAACCCCCGCAATTTAAAGGTTGTATTAACAAGGCAAAACATGGCGCCGGTTCGCTACACAAATTTAAATAAAGACAATATAAGACTAGAAAAGCTTTCATATAGTCACCATATTTATTTATTAGATGAATCAATAGAATACCCCCAAACCACACAAAGATGTATGCAATCATGAACAATTTAATATGCAACAAGTTAGATGTCATTTATAAAACAGGGTCTCGGAAAAAGGGGTTCACACATTGGTGTTTGGCGATCTTGGGGTTACGAGGGTGTTCGACGGGATCGGTCTCGGTCATCGGATCCAGGAAGGAGAACTTGGTGCGGCGCCAGGTTCGGGATCGGTCTCAATCATCGGACTCCAAGATCGGGGTCTTCGGGTTCGGTCTTTAGATGACGCCGGTTCTCGGCGGCAAACGGTCTTGGGGACGAGCTTGGGTAGGCATCGACACATGGGGCGTGGCTTCTCGGAAGAACTTGGCGCCACGGTCTTGGTCTTGGTCTAGACGGGTCATCGGGTGCTGTTCGTGCTCCAGAACAACAACCACGCAACTTCACGTAAGCAGGGTCATGAGCACCGTCATAATACCCATCGACAAACAGGCAACAACACGGCAAACACATGGCCCACTGACCATGAGCAAAGGTCACAGGCGCGTGTGGCGGCGTAGGGCAGCGCCGGCGTGGTCTGCCGCATCGGAGATGAGGTGGCGGCTCGGTGAGGCTGCAACGAGGGCGCGGCCACAGGGTCCTGGCGTCGGGGAACGGCCGAGCTGCAGGGGCGCGGGCTCTGCGGCGGCACGCGGTCGAGGACGGCAGAGAAGCTCGGCGGTAGGAGGCCGGGTCGAGGCCTGCAGAGACCGACGCGGAGGGTAACCTACCCGGGGCGGTGGCTGGGCTCGAGCGACGATGAGGAGGGCGGCCTTGGCGTCGCTGCAGGGGAACGGGAAGGCGGATCGGTCGTGGGCGCCCGGGGAAGAGCTCGGCCGCGGCGGCGGAAGGGGCTCCCGGCGGCGGGGTCGTGGACAGGAAGGTGGGGGAAGGGTGGAGGCCACGAGGTCGAGGGGGCCGGCGGCGAGGACGAGGAAGCGCGGCAGACCGCCAGATGCGTGGGGTCACGCGGAGGAGGTGGGCCGGGACCACGACCGGAGGAGGCGAGGCGACTGCGGCGGAAGAGCGGGCGACGAGCGAGGTGGGGAGAGAGGCGAGGGGAGAGAGGCGCGGGGCCACGCGGGTGGGGATCGAGGCTGTCGGTGGGGGGAGACGCGCCCAGGTGGTTCGGGCTGGGGCTAGGGGATGGGCGTGGCAGGCGCGCGCTGGGGCGGCGTGTAAGGTGGGAAAAGAGGGGGTAGGTGGAGTCGGGCTAGGGGGTTTGTCCGCTGCGGCGGTGTGGGGCGTGCGCAGCTGGCGGGAAAAGGTGGCCAGGTGGTTGAGGTGGCGAGACGTGATTGGGGAGAGTGAGGTGGAGGCCTAGGGTTGGCCAGGGTGAGGTGGCTGGTTGGGGACGTGGCTGGCGGGGGTTATAGTATGCGGCTGGGTGTGTGGATGCGTGGTAGGGGTTGGTTAGGGTTAGATTAGGTTTTAGTTAGGGCTTGGAGGTGGCCGGCCGGGCTTTCAGGCCTGGCGGGCTGCCTCTTAAAAAAAATAAAAATATATTTTATTATTTAAAACGGGGCTTTTGAAATCCGTTGGTAGACGAAACAAAATATTCCGGAGACCCGGGTTTTAATTTGAAATCAAGACGGGGCGTTTAGAAAACAAAAACAGACTTTTCGAAAATAGTTTTATGCAAACAAATGCAAGATGACATGACGATGCTCAAATGCAAGGTGGCATGATGACATGAGCATGCGGCCATGATGATGCAATGCACAAAAACAACGTGATTTTCTAGTAGTGGTTTTTGCGGGGCGCCACAGCTGGCCAGGCAAGTCCTGGACAAAAGCCATCTATCCACCGAGGAGGAAGCGCAAGAAGCAGAGGACGTCAAGTTCTCTTACCTTCTCGCTCAAGTCCGCCTTCGCGATGGGAGGATCAGGACTGGCGAGCTTCCAACAACCCCAGTAATCCCTCTTACCCTCGCCGAGAAGGTGGCAGCTGAAGTGAACGCGGGTTTAGACAAACTCATCCACGAGCAATATGTAAGTCAGAATTCCAACTCTTGCTTTTACATTATGTTATATCATATCCTCTAGCCCCCAAGCATGAAGTAGGATATAGAATCCGAGTTTGTGCTTCATTAGGATGCCAAAGAATGAACTAGTGTAGCCCCCAAGGCTCGTGCTGATATTTAGCAAAAAATATTAGCCCGAGTCTTAAGTAGCTTTCTGACTTTGGGTATTCTGACTTACAGAAAGTATGTTCCTATAACCAGGAATTATTATCCAATGTCTGTGATAAGCGGAGAGAGATCAAAGCTCTCCGGCTTAAAAATGTTGAGCTCAAGGTAGCTAAGGATGAAGTGAAAGGGTAATTGCCTCTATGTGTGGTTTTGGTTATTAATGACAATCCCTATGGACTAATGTTTTCATTGAGTTTTATATGAAGGAATATTCCATAGGTCATGCTTGTAGTTCATGTGTTGGATTCAAGTATGGCTGCCATGAATATAAAGATATACCTTGAGTTTTGGCATCAATATCATTAAATTGAAGAGAAGAATATGATATGTTCAAGATATTGAGAGTGTGATCTCAATAGAAGAATTCAAGATATGGATCTAAGCCGGTGTCATGATAGCCTCATTAGTTGAGCTATGGTTGACTAAGATTTAGAGCATGTAATCAAATGAAGAATTCTTTATGTACCTCAATATATTGAGATGGAGCATGAGAAGATACTTGGTTGACCAATACAAAGAGTGAAGAGTGATTTCAAGTTGGTCAACACATGAAGCATATAGAATGTACCACATGGATCTTGTGGTATGGTAAGCTTTGTCATTTATGCATCATGAACTAACCCATTATATATGTGCCTTTGCGTTTTCTATATGGGATAGGTATCTTTCCATGGGAATGCTTCAAAAGTGAAGATCTCATATAACCCATGAGAGGATGACATCAAGTGGTGATCGTCATCAAAGTTTGAGAAGGGCAAGTTCAAGATAAGCATCTCGAGAAGATCATTTTCTTGAAGCTTGCCATCCATATTTGTGATAATGGACATGTGAAGATGTGTCTTAATGAATCTATCCCATAGTGGTGTATGGGGTAGGATATTACGAGTCTTCACGAAGCAACAATGATCAAGTGATGCATTCTGGCTTGGATGGAGCTTGAAGCGTTGTCATCAAGATCTAGCGGGATGCACAAGGCAAAGGTATGGCCTTGATAGGTTTTCCTTTTACCAGTCTCAAGGTGGTTGTTGGGAGACCGGGTTATAGGATAGATAGCCGCACTATCAAGAGGGGCTTTCGGTTGGGTAACTTGATCACATTGTCTTAGGGAGCTCAATCCTTTGCATACTTTGCATCTTCCTATTTTGTTGCTTCTTGGTATTTTCTCTATGTGAGGTTCTTGAGCTTGTTTGTAGCTCTTCAACAATCCCAAGTTCATCGAAAACGGAATTCTTATGCATCTTATATGGCGTTTTCAAGTTTGAAGGTTTTACCAGTTCTTCTTATAGTGAGGCTCCATACCTTTCCTCATTTGGTTCTATCTTCCTCTGTTGTACTATGATGTTTTCATGCACCATATTGTAGAGCTTGTTTTGCTCATCAAAACAAGCCCAAGATCATAGAAATCGGAGTCCGGATGCAAAAGTTATTGCGTTTTTCGTGAAGTCAGTTTCATCCCGGTTGTGGATCCGGTTCAACCGAGCCCCACACCGGACGGTCCGGTTCCAGCTCCGGTAGACCGGAACTCAGACCGGGTTTTCCGGTTTTCACGACCGAGTCTATTCCGGGTTGGCAAACAGAGGTATTTCGTTTTGTAGGTCGGTCCTCCGGCCTGGGGGCCGAGTTTCCCGGTTCTGGGGCCGGTCCAACCGACTTTGGAACCGAGTTTTCGCTGTTTTCTCTCCAACGGCCATATTTGCTTTTCCCTATAAAAGGGGGTTCTTCCCCAACGTTTTTGGTTGTTCTTGAGCCCGAAATTGACCTCCATTGTTGACCCTCTCGAGCTTGCTTCCTCTCCCTTCCCTCCTATGATTCTTGAATCTTTTTGAGGGCTTTGGAAGAGGAGATCCAGATCTACAATCCCCACCAATCAATTCCTCCTCTAAGTGAGGGGAACCCTTTTGATCTAGATCTTGAAGTCATTGGTTGACTTCCACCATTGTTCTTCCTCTCTAATTCCTCCCTAGCACTTGTTGCTTTGGTGGGATTTGAGAGTGAGGGATTTGAATGCCCTTGGTGTTCTTGCTTTGCATTCTTGCATAAGTGTTGAGCGCTCCACTACAATTTGTTCGAGTGAGAGACCGTGAGCTTGTTGCTCTTGGAGGGTGACCTCCTAGTTGGCTTGGCGGTTGGTGCCGTGGTGTCCTCTTCATGGAAGATTGTGAAGAGACCCGGGCTTCTCCTTCGTGGAGCTTGTGAAGTGGTTGTGGAGCTTTCCATCTCCAGAGTGGAGGAAAAGCTAGCCATAAGGAAATGGCCTATTCCTTCGTGGGATAGACTCGGAGAAGAAGGTGAGCCTTCGTGGCGTTGGGAAATCCTTCGTGGAATCTCACACCTCTCCAACGTGACGTACATTACTTGTAAGGGAACACGGGAATACATCTTCGTCTCCGCGTGCCTTGGTTATCTCTATACCTGAGCTTACTTTCCTTGTGATAGCCATCGAGCTTGAAGTACTTTTATCTTGCTTATCACTTGTGGTATATTTATCTTGTGCTATCTTGCTTAGCTTATCTTGTTGTTGGTGCACTTAGTTGAGCCTAGTGTATTTAGGTTTTGTGCTTGTAAAATAAACGTTAGTTTAATTCCGCATTCTATCAAGCCAAAACCGTAATAGTTTTGAAATTGCCTATTCACCCCCTCTAGGCGACATCTCTATCCTTTCATGAAGCCGAAGGTAAATCATTTCAAGATTCAAACCTTATATTTTGCTTTTTTAATGTCGAATTTTTCTGAACTGTTGTTCTTTTTGACTTACAGCGTTGGTGAAACAATCTATCGCTATGATTGAAGTGGCCGAGAACCTCAAGACCCTGGTGGTGGAGAACAAGGGACTCCGCCAAGAGCTGGATAAGCTCAAGGCGGATCATGAAAGGAGCATAGCTCAAGTCCTGGAATCCTCCTCCATGGCCACCGAAGAGCGTGATCGCAAGATCGCTGCTCAAGATAAAATTATCTCGGACCTCAAGAATGAGCTTGGTAGAGAGAAGGATATCTCCGAGGCGCTCCGGGATGAACTCCAGAGTCTTCGGGAGGAGAAGACCAAGATTGACGACGTCATTCTTGGTACGTTCCATCTGTCTGACTTGTCATTTCTTCGACTTTCATCAATGTCGGATTTTTCTTGACTTGTTTTGTGTATAGGTCCTCTGAACTTGACGGACTCTTCCTCCTCCGAGCCCCGCACCCACCAGCTTACCCAAGTCGGTGATCTTCTGCATGACTTCCGCCAGTCTATTGAAGACATTGGCGAGTCTCTCAGGATTCCGGACATGCCAAGCATGTCGGATTTTCAGGTGCGGGACAAGGCCAAAGAGATGCCGCAGCTTGTTTGGGACTAGAACATGTCCTACGCACGGACTGCTGCGTAGAACGCTCTCGCCATGGTCATGAGCCACCATGGAAACATGGAGATATGCAAGTGACCAGAGGGTACTACAAGGTAGACGAAGACGACCAGGAGCAAGACCTTCAAGCCATCATGCATTCCTACGCCGGATATGGGTGCCACATAGCTGATCTGACCAGCTACGAGATCCCCTTCTTCACCCGCGTAGATACTCCGCGGCCTCCTCCAGAAGAAACCGAAGAAGTTTCCGACGATGAACGGACCACCTCGGATCCGGACATCTCGGAACGATATCAAGGCGGAGTAACCAGCGAGCCGGCAGCTACTTCATCTCCTCCTGCATCATAGATCAGAAAACTATGTATTATTCTGGAAAGACATGATGCGTTTTGTAAATATTAAGTACTATTGACTTTTGCTAGTGCTAAGCTTTTTATCTATTCAGCACTTTTGGCTTTTGAAATTTTTGCGTGCCTGAAATGTTCACATAAGCACTTGAAATTTTCTATCTCTACTTATCGTTTATCTGGCTTTCCGCCTCGTCCCTTTCGTGAGCCGGCTAAACCTTCAGCCAGAAACTTTGCCGAGCAACGGAGCTCAATTGCTAAACCAATTTAAACTCGGAAACAAAGCCGGCTTCCAGTACCAACAATTCACTACTCGGAAGATACCCGCATCCAGCAATCAGACAAATAACCCAAGTAAAGACTAGAATTTTTTAGAGTTATACCCGAAGGTAGCAGTTTTAGAATCGGAAATCTAAACCAGAACGAACATGAGCATAAAGTACTTTCAAGCATTCTGGGATTTTCGACTATGACATGATCATTTAGGAAATAAGATGGTAAAAACTTCTCAGAAAAACTTTGAGGTAACCAAAACTTTTATTTCTCACAGAACATGTACATATGTATGATTACAAAGAAGGATAAACTAAGAATAAAAGGGACGTAGCTGAGCAATATTCCACGGTCTGTCTAACTCATCCGGATATGTACTGCCTCCAGCTCTCTTTCTCTTCTTAGTAGCAGGTCTTTCTTTGACTGGCCTCATGTCAGTTAAGTAGTACGATCCATTGTGTAATACACGATTAACTAAAAAGGGCCCTTCCCATACTGGGGAAAGTTTGTGCTTTCTTTGTTGCACAAGCCAGAGAACCAAATCACCTTTATTGAAATATCTAGTTCGGACTCTCTGGCTATGATACTTGCATAACTTCTGCTGATAGGCTGTAGATCTCATTTCAGCAACGACGCGAACTTCTTCGACTAAGTCGAGATCATTTTGTCGAGAAATCTCGGTATCCTCTTTGATATACGCGGCCACTCTAGGAGAAGTATGAATTAAATCGCTAGGAAGAACTCCTTCTGCACCATAGACCAAAAAGAAAGGTGTGTATCCTGCTGACCTGTTCAGAGTTGTTCGTAAACTCCAAATTACACAGGGTAATTCCTCTGCCCAAGCCCACGCAGCACGTCGTAGTGGTGCTTCGAGTTTTGGTTTCAAGCCTTGTAGAATTAAACCATTTGCTCTTTCGACTTGTCCGTTAGCCTGTGGATGTGCGACTGACGCAATGTCAAGCCGGATATTTTGCTCATCGCAGAATTCAGCAAATTCTCCCATGGAAAAGTTGCTCCCATTGTCCGTGATAATACTATGCGGATAACCATATCGGATTATAACATTCAGCGTTGGTGTGGGACGAGCCCCCATTGGCATCTAAATGATGCACACATGGGTTATTGGCAATGTCGGCCCAAGTGTAGGTTTTGCCTGGTTGTTGATCTCCTCTGCCTTGGACCCTTGACGTCCCACGACCACGTCCGCGGCCTTCGCCACGTCCTCCTTGTCCTCCAGACCCGAAAACAGTAGTGACCACTGCTGTCTCCGTGTTGGGTTTTTCTTCCAAGGTATTTTTGCGCTTCTGAGCTTGTTGCTTTGGTTGTTTTGCCGACTGAGGCACAGCCAGGGCATTGAGTAATCCCTCTGCATCGTCGTCAGCATCTGCATACTTGCTCGCTGTTTCTATCATCTCTCCCAGATCAGTAACCTTGTCACACTTCAAGCGATGGCGCAGTAAACCAATTGGGAGACCTGCGATGAAAGCTTCAATCGCAGTTTGATCGTTTACTCCTTCGCAGGAGTTTTTTGTGTCGATCCATCGTCCGAGATAATCCCGGAAAGTTTCTCTGGCTTTCTGGGTGCAACGCCGTAGGTCTCCAACCGTACAGGGCCTCCGATATGTGCCTTCGAAATTCCAAAAGAACGCACTTTGCAAGTCATACCAGTTGTGGATGGTGTTTGCGGAAGTTCATTGAGCAATGATCATGCCGTCTTCCGAAACATAAGTGGGAGATATCGGGTTGCGACCAGGCTGTTTCCGCCTTTAGCGATGTAGCAAGCTTGGAAGAAATCCTGTAACCAGGTGTCTGGCCGAGCAATGCCGTCGTAGGCTTGGATATGTCTTGAGATAGCAAATCCTTCCGGGAATTTTGTAGCTCTGATGCATGGTCCGAAGCCATTTGGGCCCATGTACACGTCATCGTTTTCATAGCGTCGAGCCTTTATGTTGGAGTTGATCCCGTGCCTTGCGTCGTTCGGGGATAGAGATCATCCCGAATATTAGCTGTGGCTGCGGTGCCTTGGAGCCGGACTTCGGTTTCTTCCACCACCTCCTCCGCCATGTCGTCCTCCTTGACCTCCTTGGGGGCCGTTGTGATAACTGTGTGGTGGAGAGGGTGGTGCAGCTGGATAGTTTCCGGCTGATCGCCAGCCTCCGTCCGGAGCGTCATTATTCCAGTTCCGGGGAGGTTCTTGACTACGACGAGCCCCCTGCCGGCTTGTTCCAGCGTGGTTTCCGTCGTTCCTTCGTCCATCGTTCCCACCACGTTTCTCCTTATCTTCTCCCTTTTGATCGTTGAATTCTCGCTGGGGAGGATTCCTCGGATTCAGTGCAGCAATCGCGTCTTTCTCGGTTGCTGGAGCGACATTGCTCCAGTTATGTGTAGCTCTGCGATGCTGTCCCGACGATCCGGTTCTTGAATAATTGTCTTCCCTGCGTTCGGGGTGATGGTACTGCACCCGAACGTAATGGGATCTTACGTCAGCCCATGCCCGATCTGTGCGACATTGGTCAGAATCCGAGACCAGTTTTTGACTTCCGGACAGGGCGACCTTCTGCTGCTCCAGTCCCTTGTTGAGTAGCTTGATACCCAAGCGTATCTCCTCTGGCCTTGGATTAGCTGATAGAATTTTACGAGCTGCCACGGTATTTTGCACTGGTGTTGGGTATACCCAATCTCCGTTGCTATCCTTCCGTGGCTTCCCCATCTCATCTCCAAAAAGGACGGCACGGACACATGGGACTTGGTTGTCATCTATGTGACGCTTCCGTGTCTTCTGATGTAGACAGGACATGTACTCCTTGGTTGACATGCGCTTCTTCTCCACCTCGATGTTTTTGGCTTCATCAAGGAGTTGTTGACGATGCGCTTCTAGGGCCTGGGCCCTTTCATCCTGCTCATCTGTAGTAAGTTCTGCAGCTGTAGGGATAGGTGTGGTTAAGGCGGCATCGATGAGTTTACGCGCACCTTCAGTGATCACGTGTCCATCCACCGATGCTTCTTTTTTCGGCTCGTCTGGGATAAGTGCTCCATCCGAGTCTTCCTCGTATTCCTCGGCAATCACCTCCTCTGTCAGAGGGTCTTTGGCCGGGGTCTTGTTCTTCTTCTCTGCCTTCTGGGCAGCACCGGTAGAAAAGACGACTTTGGGTCCGTTTCCTGGAGTCAAGCTCTGATCGGTACTTTCGGACATCTGGACCTCGGGATTATCTCCGACGTCCATGTGATCCTGCGCTTTGGGAGAGTGTTCCCCAGATCCTTCATCCATGGCTTCTCCTTCTTCTGCAGCTTTGGAGTTGTACTCCTCTTCATATTCCGTGGAGAACTTTCGGAAATCTGCCGATGTCATAGATTCATCCGAGGATGAGGGAACGTCGGTGTTTGTTCCAATTGCCTCCAACACAGAGTCGGTGTTTTCTCCAGCATTGACAGAGCCGGATCTGGATCCAACATATCCGACGAAGTGCGATGCGTGCTTCCTGAGGTACCTGCGGCTTTCGCGATCAGCCATATCAAAACTTTTAATGGTTTCGAGGATTGCATCTGCGCTAGCGCCTTGCAGTATCATACGTATTAGTGTGTACCTGAGGAAAGGCCTGTCTGTCCCGGCATCGTCAGAGCCGGAATCAGTGTCGTTGATATGCTCCTCCTGGATTTCGACTTCCACGGGTGGGTCGATCTGGGATTCGGCTTCTCCAGGGAGATCCACTCCAGATTCGACTTGGACTGTGAGGTCTTCTTCAGGCTCGGATTTCTCCACTATATCCGCAACTGGTGCGGGCTGGGTGGGATTAGGGTTTTCTGAGATCCGGAACTCTGCCGCCTCCGCGGACAAAGGGGACCCAGAAGATTCTTCTGCCTCTATCATCACCGCTGGGGTGGGTTGGGAAGTTTCAGCGAAACCGATGTAAACATCGATCTCGCCAAAAGACATGATTGTATAAGCAGCCACGGCTTCCCTAGCCAGAATCCAAGTCTCGTCGAGAACGATGAGAGGGACGTCGCTGGCGTAGAGGATGCGACCGACGGTGATGGTCTCGCCGATTCCGATTCTTGCAGATTCCGCTCAGAACGCAGATCTGAAGCTCACTTGCCCCACGGTGGGCGCCAACTATCGTCGGATTGATGACAAGTACGCCATGAGGGGGTCCTCGAGGCGTGCGGAAGAGAGGGGGGGTGAGACGTACGGTATTCCGGGATGGTGAGCACACAAGTTTACCGAGGTTCGAATCCGCCGGCTTTGGACGGATCCTACTCCTGCTAGCAATCCAGTAATACGGCAGAGCTGGAATATGGGTTACAATGTTATCGCCTGTGCGAGTTGAGGGTCTAAAGTATTGGGTGTGCCCTAAAGGCTCTCCCTAGGACGGCTTATATAGATATCCGGCCTAGGGTTTACAGGAGATATCAATCCGACTACGACTAAGAGTTAGTTACAGAGTACATCTTGAACTACAAGTAACATTATGGGCCTAAGTCAGTAAGTCTTCTGGGCCTTCCCGTAGCCGGATTGGACTCCGTCTTCTCTCCCGACTAGGCCGCCTGTGAAGCAAAGCTCTAACCCGAAGTGGGCCACCCTGGTCAGTGAGGAACCGTGAGGATACCCGGAAAGTATATCCCCAACAGGGGTGTCAAAGCTCGCCACATAAACACAGAAAACAATAAAAAGGAGTCAGAGCTAGCAAAGATTGGAGGCGGAAACTCCAGCGGAGCTGCCGGACGGATATCTACCTTATCCACATATCCATCCTCATCAGCATGATGAAGGGGGAGTAGTCCACCTCTGGACTATGGGTTTGTGGTAGTAGCTTGATCTCTCTCCTGTTCTTCATAGATCTATTACCATATGAGCTTCCTAACATGATTATGGTCATATGTGTAATTCCTAAGTGGTGGATCTTTATCCTATGATTTTCTATATGAGATTGGAACTTGTCTATGTGTAAGATGTATTAATAGATGCATATCATGTACCCCATTCTTAATTTCTTGTTTTGATCCAACTTGTATGCAAGAGCGTTTGTGTGGAGGGATGTGTGTATTAGATGGAGTAACATGGTGGTTGTGATTGAATAGTGACAACAAATTCAAGATCTTCTATGGTTTTTACCTTTCTTTTGTTACCTCACTAGGGATTTGGTGAATTCATGTGCTATAATTATCTTGTGACAGCTTGATAATCTTTTTTGGGCAAGGTAGCATATTTGTTAATCAAACATCATGTCAAAGTACTTAAGGCTATGCTATATTAATTCTTAATTCTAGATTACTTGGAGTTTTCCCTTTCTAGAGGAGTATAAGAGAGATGTGTTGCATCATCTTTATGATAGGATGTGATGCCCATATGAATGCTGATCGAACACATATTGAAATTTCACCAATATTATATTGAGGATGAATAGTTTTATGTCCACTACAACTTAAAAGAGAGTAGACAAGTGAACCCATGAACCCCGTCCAAACTTTATCATAAGAAACAACTTTCCAACACTACTGCTAGCATTTACCTTTGCTGCAATTTAATATATCAAAAACACAAAAATACTTTGTTTACTTGCAAACACAAACAAAAAACAAAAACAACTCTCATATCATTGCATTTAATTTGCTTGCCTAGTTATAAATTATTTTACTTGCATATTTTACTACCATTTTACTTTAATAGTTATTATTATTATTTCATATTACTAATACGAAACCTTGTGATTGACAACCGCATGGTGGAGTTGGGGACACAAGGCAAAAACTTTGTTTTATAGATTGCTTGAGAGGAGAAGAAAAAGATACTCTTTGCCAATTCCCCAAGAGTTCAATATAAACCCTCGAGTCACCCTTGTGGGAAAAAAACGCTTGCTAAACACTCTATACTTGGAGTCTCAATGAGTTGGTACACACGGAGTTGTTTCCATCAAGAACAAATCTCGATCTCGATACATATGCCTCAACCTATCCCTTCGGAATACCTGATAGACACCTTTATGATCGCCCTATTACGGTGTGACGGTTGATGCAGCCAAGGCAACTTCGGGTGACTGAGATTAGATATGATCTCATAGTCTAAGGAGTAGGATATTTTGTTTCCTAATTATCACAATGATGACCCTTGTGACTTGATCGTGTTGTAATACTTATGTTGGGTAAGTGTGTCCATCACATCATTCACTAATGATATGACCTCATTGTCAATTGACATAAATGTCCATGATCAGGAAACCTTGATCATCAGTAGACTAATGAACTAGTTGAACAGAGGCTACTAGAGACTTGATTTTTTTATTTACCACACGTGTACCAATTTGTCCAATTGATACAATTATAGCATGGTGTAAAACTATTATGAACTAACTGAGATATGGTAATAAGTACTCTTTAGTATTTGCCTCTAGGGCATATCTCCAATAGTCTCCCACTTGCACTAGAGTAGAAATAATCTAGTTGCATTTGTTACTAATCATAAATACCATATCACATAGTGTGCTAATGATCATCACTACTAGGAAAACAACTATAGGTAGACGGCTATTCTGTGGCACATATTTTAGACCATGCGCCATAGAAGAAATCCAGTGGCGCATGCCAGGGCCATGCACCACCGAAACTTCATCATTATGTGGCAAGAAAACCATGCGCCAAAGAAATAAGGTGGGACCCGCCACTAGGGTTGGGCTACCAACTTTCTGTGGCGCATATCTCTATATGCGCCACGAAAATTTATATTTTTGTGGCGCATATGTCCATATGCACCACAAAAAGTGAAGGGGCCCCACCAAAGACAGTATGAGAAAAATGGGGTAGGAGGGACGAGGAAGACAAGCTGGGTGTGTAGGAGGGGGAGAAGGATGTGAAATGGGTGGCGGTAGGTAGAGGGGTACAAGCTGCCATCTTTTTATACATTGATCTGAAAACATAGTTTCGTGGCGCATAATACAGATATGAGCCACATAAGTTCACATTTCTGTGGTGCATACTGCTATATGCGCCACAAAATAAGGGGCAGCACGTCCCGCGGTGGGACCCGCGTCCACTTTCTATGGTGGCAGCTTGTACCCCTCTACCCTCCACACCCAGCTTCTCTTCCTCCTCCCTCCCATCCCATTTTTACCATAATTTTCTAAAAAATTATACTTAAACCTACTTTAGTTGATATATTGGTAAGGGGAAGCCTCTCTCCAACTTGTAGATCTAAAACACAGTTACTTTTCTCCTCCACGTCTCTATTTGTCCACTAATTTCCTCTCCACCAACTTGTAGATCTATTTGTCCACACTCTCCCATCACGGTCTTGTCTTGGTATTAAACCTACTACATGAGTACTTGGCCATGAATATGCATGTTTTGTAGGTGAAGCTTGTAACGCAGGCGGTGTGCGATGGAGAGACGATGTTTATACATGAAGATTGTGTGGTGCATGAATGTTTGCATGGGGATAGGTTTTTTTGTTGCTTGTTGCCCCGATGTGGTGCATGGATGTTTTCCGAAATGTTGATTCATTTCCATTTCGGCAAATGTTTGCACTACCTATATGTCCTACTTTTAGGAAAGGTCATCCTGAATTTTTCCGACGACCATGCATGTGTGTGTGCATATGGTGTGGTTCCAGCCTACGCTCTCTTGTGACCATGCAGGCAACCATCGTCATCATGATGAGCGAAGATCAAGTTGCTAGGTATAAGAAAGACGCGAAAGTGGACATGATTCAGAACAACAAGACCTAGATAAGATGTCCATGTCGAACATGCAAACTCCCTTGCTAGATAGACCTTGATTCTGGACAATTGGAGGGTCACCTTCTCAGGCAAGGTTTCATGCACTACTTCAATGAGGCGCCGACAACAAATGGTGGTCATGGGGACGAGGGTAGGCGAGAAGATGAAGAGTCTCCCGGGCATGGTCATCGTGATGAAAGAGATGCCAGCGGACATGATCATCATGAAGGAGATGCCGACAGACATGATCATCATGAAGAAGGAGATGTTGGCGGGCATGATCATCATGAAGAAGCAGAAGACACGAACACCCAGAAACTGCTAACTTCGGATTTGCAGGACCCTCATGTTCAAGAACTGCTCCTCAAGGAGACGAGCAATGCCAAAGCTACAGCTAGAGAGAAAGCCAAGCTGGCGCATATGAATATAGATAGGATGACTCCATTGTATCTTGGGTGTCAGCCCGAGGATACACGCTTGAGTGTAACACTCAAGGCTCTAGAGATGAAGGTGGAACACAAATGGACTGACGTGGGATTCAACGCGAACATGGAATTGTGGCATGATCGACTTCCTAAGGGGAAAACATTGCTAACAAGTATCGAGGAGGCCAAGAAAATCGTGTGCCCTCTCGACCTACCACATGTTAAATACCACGCTTGCATCAAATATTGCACACTTTATCGAAACGCGTACGCGGAGGGAACCACATGTCCGGTGTGCAGCCATGGATGGTACAAGAGAGGGAACAAGAAAGTTCCTTGAAAAGTGTATGGTACTTTCCTATCACCCTCGTCTGCAGCGATATTTCATAGATCCTAAGGAAGCAAAGCTCATGCAATGGCACGCAGAAAGGGAGAAATCCGAAGATGATCCAGAGAAGGGCAAGATCCTGACACCCCTTCATACGCTAGCCAGTGGAATGCTTTGGACATCAGTTTCGAAGAGTTCGGGGGTGATGCAAGGAACATCATGCTGGGTATAAGCATCGATGGACTCAATCCTTTTGGAAACCATAGTAGCACGCATAGCACCTGGCTTGTGTTTGTATGGATGTACAACCTCCCTCCATGGCTGTGCATCAAGCAAAGGTACGTATACATGAGCATTCTTATTCAGGGGCCAAAACAACCAGGTATTGATATGCATCTGTATCTCTAGCTATTGAAAGAGGAGTTAGCCATGTTGTGGGAGACGCCGGCCCGTACGTGGGACGCCTACACTAGAGAATATTTCCCTCTAAGAGCCGCGTTGCTCACGATGGTGCAAGACTATCCTAGTTACGCATATGTATCGGCCCAGGTGAACCACGGACACAATGCATGTGTTAAGTGCATGGATGAGACCCCGCATCTCCAGCTACCAAAGGATCCCGGGTCTTTGAAAACCATGTTCTAAGGGACTCGAAAGTGGCTCCGCCCATGGAGAAAACACGGTGACTTGTTCAATGGTAAAGACGAGCTCGAAAGAGCCCCGCTTTCGAGGAGCGGCGAAGAAATCGAGAAGCATTTGAATAATTGGCAAGAGTGACCTATGCCAGGAAAGAAGCGACCAAGAACAAAGCCGCGATTGGGTCTATGGAAAGCAAGGTCTATTGTCTGGGACCTGCTGTACTAGAAGGTCCTCCACATGTCCCATAGCCTCGATGTAAGGCACATCGAGAAGAACGTTACCGAGATTCTGCTTCACTCTGCTCAGCATGACGGAGAGGACCAAGGATGGGCAAAAGCATGAAATGACCTGAAATAGCTTGGCATCAAGAAAGATCTTCAGTACCCTAATAGTGATGATGATGATCAGACGAAAGGGACTCATGGTCGCTGCAAAAGGGTTAAGAAGAATGAGGTGGTGCGTCGTGATGCCTACTTCACTCTGAGTCAGGAGGAGCTTGAGAAGTTTTCTAGGTGCCTCCTAGGAGTGAAAGTTCCTCATGGTTACTCGGGGAAGATAATCATATATCTAGATGCAGCGAAGAAGAGGTTCAGCGGTATGAAGTCTCACGACTGTCACGTGCTGATGAAGCAGATACTTCTCGTTTCAACGTCATCTCTAGGAAGTCGATCCACGTGAAGCAGCTCGACAAGGTACAGGAAGAGATCGTGGTGATAGTATGCGAGCTCAAGATTTATTTTCCACCCGCATTCTTTGACATCATGGTGCATATGCTTGTCCATGTCGTGGATGACATCATTCATCTTGGCCCGACATTCCTGCACAACATGATGCCGTTTGAAAGGCTGAACGATGTTATGAAAGGATTCATTCACAACATGTCATGTCTAGATGGAAGCATAGCCCAGGGCTTTATGATCTACGAGTGCATCTCCTTCAGCCAGAATTATCTAACCACCGAGAACTAGGATGTTGGAATACCCACCAAGAAGCACTTCGGCAGGCTCGCTGGATATGATCACCGCGAGGGCTACTTCTCACTGCATGTCGGCATTGCTGGTCGACACACCGAATTTGACAGGGCACACCAAATTGCACTACAACACATTGAATTGGTTGGCCCTTGGGTGGAAGAGCACAGAAGTTTAATCAAGCAGGAGTACGTTGACCTATGCCGGCCGAGGAAGAAGGGAGATGTAACCAGAGAGCACAACTCTTGCTTTAGGGGTTGGTTCAAGAAAATGCTGCTAGACAATCCCCCACATACGCCTTCTATGGAAGATAAAAACTCATATTCTCCTTGTCATAGGGCCCAACACACAACCTAAGGACCTATCAGTCATACGACATCAACGGTTACAAATTCTACACCAAGGAAAGGATAGGAATAGTGAATATCGAAAATCAGGAGTGACTATGCTGTCCTTCGCCGATGATGAGACTACTGTCATGGAAAGATTCTACGGAAGGATCGAAGATATATGGCAGCTGGACTACTATGGAGAGACAGTACCGATCTTCCGTGTTAGATGGGCCAAGAACAAGGAAAAAGAAGGCCGGTATTTTACTACCATGGTTATACGTGTTAGATGGGGGCAAGAGGAGCATCATCGGAATGGAAGGAGATGCCAACAAGCAAGACTTCGACAAGAATGACGATCCGAAGATCAAAGAGGAATTCGACAAGTACTTTGACATGCCTACTACTACTACAGTAAGAAGGAAGACTGCCCTACCTACTAAAGGTTGTCCGTTCACGAGAAGAAATCTCAAAGTGCCCGAACTAAAGTATTCAACCGTAACGAGAAAGGGCAAGAAGATTGTGAAGAGAGGCTAGCTCAAAATCGATACATCACATGATGATGTGACCTTTTTTGTGTATTAATTCACAAGTGTGCTCGCAAATATATTAGTTCGAGTAAAACATATATCATGATATTCGTGTGGGTATACAAATATGCATATGTGTGTGACACTACTAGGAAAACCCACGTATGTGGCGCACCTATTTTCCCCTTCTGTGGCGCACTAGGGGTGCGCCACGACTTCTGCGCTACGGCTAAAAAGTGCCCGTAGCGCACTACCAGGTGCGCTACAGGTATCTCGAGTTAGTGGTAGCGCATTGCCTTGTGCGCCACTACTATTTTTCCTGTGGCGCATGACACAGTGCGTTACTAGTATCTAGTTAGTGGTAGCGCACTACCTTGTGCTCCACTACTATTTTTCCTGTGGCGCATGACATAGTGTGCTACTAGTATTTAACAATGTGCGCCACCAACATAGTGCGCCACTAACCAAGTATATGTGCGCCACGGCTGAGCTTTTCAAAAAAAATACTCAATTCATATGATATTCAATACAGATTATATACAATACAACTGATATACACACATATACAGTATAGAAATAAATACACAGATATACAATACAGAAATAAATACACAGACAAGATAGAAACAAATACATATAGATAAGTCACATATATAAATACACAGTATAAGTTACATTATTTCGATCAGGTTACAAAGTACCTAGTGATGACATGAATACATGCCTCAACCAAGTTAGAGCTCGCGGAAGATCGCCTAGACATCTAAAGTAGGAACATGCAGGACAGACAACCAAGGACGATAACCATCACCGCGATGGAGGTATAAGTCTTCATCCGGTTCATCGTCCTAACTCCCGCTAGATAGCGCGTGTATCTAGCTTCCGCCTCCACTATAGTGTTGTACCCTTTGTAGATATTGCCGCCGAAATAGTGCACCTATCTCCAGCAGTCTTCCCAATCATCGTAGACTTCGGGAACCCGTCCCTTGTACACGACGTACCACGTCATCTAAAAGTTGGCAATAATAATTAAATGGTGGGTGAAAAAACAAGTAAAAGTCGCATATAAAGATATACTTATCAAATAAGGTAACAAAGTAAGCAAAAAATACCAAGTAGTAGCATGTACATGTCGACACACACAAGTACTTGTGGGGATAAAGAACGACAACTAGACCAACACGTCAAGACTTCTGGCTCGGCTCAGGGAACGGGATGACGCCTTGTTTCGTCATGAACGTCCTATAGTCACCCTGCATCTTTAGGCGATCTACTACGTCACGGTTATTCGGGGGATTGCCTCCGTAGAAGACCCCCCCTGAAGTCATGACATCACGGCTGATGATTTCCCCAAACTGTTGCTGGATGCGATATATCTCTTGTCTAATATCTGAATCATTGATCCTGGCCTTGACTTCGGCCCACCATTTGAGATGATCTGGCAGCGTAGATTTCTGTTGCTCTAGTAGGAACGCCCTCATGTGATGGAGTGCATAGTAGGCTTCCTTCTGACTGACTGCCAGCTGCTTCACACAGGGGAATTCCGTCACATGGGTGAAGACGTGCCTGCCAAATGGTACATATATATCATCAAAAGTGGTACAAAAGTGATTCAAAGTAGAAAGAAATTAAATAATAATGTGTCCATTAATAATATGCCATCCATATGCATCAATACAATCTTTTTTGAGCATGCGTTTTACAACCTTTTTGAGCTAGCGTTTTACAATATTTTTTCCCTTCTTTGTCGCGGTTGAATAATTTAGCCCTGGCAGTTTTATGTTTATTCGCTCGAACGGGCTACCTTTTTTGGGTAAGGTTATCCTTTTTCTTCTTGTGATGTATGTTTCTTCATTGTAGTCGTCGTCATCTTCAATCTTTGGATCACCGTATGGTCGAAGTCTTGCTTGTTGGCGACTCCATCCATTCCGATGATGTTTTTTCCCTCTCCTCACGACAACAC
Source organism: Avena eriantha (assembly GCA_910589775.1). NCBI lineage: Eukaryota > Viridiplantae > Streptophyta > Magnoliopsida > Poales > Poaceae > Avena > Avena eriantha. The sequence continues at coordinate 213,569,562 of OU342740.1, forward strand.
GACTAGGCTTTGTCGGGTCGGTAATAAAAAAACATTGGTCCACTTTGCTAGCCAGTACCCACGGTTCATTTTTCGCGGCGACGTGCCCACCGGCGGCCTTGGATTTGGCTGCTTCGGGTATTAACATGGTTGTGAAATACCGGTCTTCTCTTTCAACGCTCTTGGCCCATCTGACACGGAACATCGACACATTTTCTCCGCAGTAATCGAGCTCCCAGATCTCCTCGATCCTTCCGTAAAATCTTTCCTTCATGTTGTTATCGGTGTAGAATTCCGATGTTACGCCTGAGTTCTGATAGTTACACTTGTTGTCCTTTTCCTCCATGTAGAATGTGTAGCCGTTGATATCATACACCTGATAGGTCACCAGAATGCGATTGCGGGGGATTATCTAGGAGCGTCTGCCTAAACCAACGCGTAAAATCTGAGTTGTGCTCTTTGATTATTTCTCCCTGCGTCCTCTATATGCCCCGGTCACTATACGTCTTCTCGATTGACCTTTTGTGCTTTTGTACCCAAGGATCGACCAGTTCTAAATGTTGTAGCGTGACTAGGTTTGCTCTATCAAAGTCTGCGCATCGACAATCGTAGTCTGCATGCAGTACGCGACGACCCTCTCGGTGACCCGATCCATCGAGCTTGCCAAGGTGCCTATTGACGGGAAGACTGACAGGGTTCTCGATGCCTAGATAATTCGTGTAGAAAGAGATGCACTCTTCGGCCAGAAATCCCTTGGCTATGCTTCCATCTAGACGGGACCTGTTGCGAACGTATCCTTTGATGTGTCCGTTCATCCTTTCGAACGACATCATGCTGCGGAGGAACATCGGCCCGAGTTGGATGATATCCTCCACGATATGGACCAGAAGATGCACCATAATGTCGAAGAATGCGGGCGGGAAGTAGATCTCGGGCTCGCATAGTATCACCATGATCTCCTCTTGTAGCCTCCCGAGCTGTTTCACGCCAATTGACTTTCGAGAGACGATGTCAAAAAACTTGCAGAGCCCAAACAATGTTTCTCGGACATGCTCGTCCATTATACCTCGTAGTGCAACCATAAGTATCTACGTCATTAGCACAGCACAGTCGTGAGACTTCATCCCACTAAACCTCTGCTTAGCCTCATCTAGGTACCTGCTTATCTTGCCCGCGTAGCCGTAAGGAAATTTGACTCCTAGAAGGCACTTGAAAAACTGTTTGATCTCATCCTGGCTTAGTGTGAAGCACGAAGGGGGGCAATAATATTCGTTCTTCTTGACCTTTTTACCCTTTCGACGACCTTGTGTCGCCTCCGACTGATGATCATCGTCATCTTCCTAATCATCAGGAGTAGGGTGTCCTCCGTGAAGATCCTTCCGGATGCCCATAAATATCAAGTCGTTCCTTGCTTTAGGACCATCTTTCATCCTATCTGGCATGTTGATTAGGGTGGCGACTAGACTCTCGCACACGTTCTTCATGATATGCATGATGTCAAGGCTATGAGGTGTGCGGAGAAACTTCCAGTATGGCAACTCCCAGAAATCAGACCTTGTTTTCCATACCTTCATCAATGGCTTGTCTTGCTGCCTCTTTCGCTTCTTTCCCGGTTTAGGACACTCTTTCTAGTTTTTCAGCAATTCATCCACTTCTTCGCTGCTCCTCCGCTCTGGGATTCCTCGGGTCTCAGATTTTCCATTGAACAGATCTCCACGTTTTCTCCATGAATCATTCTTTCCAAGCAACCTTCGGTGCCCCATGAACACGGTTTTCGAAGACCCTGGATCTTTCTCTAGTTGGAGATAGGTCGTGTTATCCATGCACCTAACGCATGCGTAGACTCCTTGGATAACCTGCCCCGAGAAATATCCGCAACTTGGATAGTCTTGCACCATAGTGACCAACGCGGCTCTCATAGTGAAATAATCTTGTGCGACCACATCATACGTATTGGCTCCGGATTCCCATAAAATAGCTAGCTCCTCTTTCAACAGCCCGAGATATAGATTGATGTCGGTACCAGGTTGTTATGGCCCTTGAATTAGCATACTCATTTGTATGTACTTCTTTTTCATGCACAACCAGGGAGGGAGGTTGTACATCCATACAAACACGGGCCAAGTGCTGTGCGTGCTGCTCTGGCTAACGAACGGATTGAGTCCATCGGTGCTTGCACCTAGCCTGATGTTCCTCGAATCTCCACCGAATTCTGGGAATTCAAGGTCTAATGCTTTCCACTGGCTACCATCTGAAGGGTGCGTTAGTAGCTCGTCCTTTTCAGGGTCATCATCATCTCCTGGCTTCTTTCTTTCCGCATGCCAGCGCATGAGATTTGCTTCCTTAGGGTCTGCAAAATAGCGCTGCAGACGAGGAGTGATAGGAAAGTACCATACCACTTTTCGAGGAGCTTTCTTTCCTTTCTTGTATCGACTAACGCCGCCACCGGACATGTGGTTTTCTCTGCGTCCTCGCCCCAATAAATGATGCAATCGTTGATGCAGACGTGGTATCTAATGTGCGGTAGATCAAGAGGACACACGATTTTATTGGGGTCCTCGATACTAGTTGGACACGTGTTCCCCTCCGGGAGACGATCATGCCAGAATGCCATCATATCGTCGAAGCTTGCGTCGGTCCATTTATGTTTTTCCTTCATCTCCATAGCCTTGAGCGTTACATTCAACCGGGTATCATCGGGCTTGCATCCTTCATACAATGGAGTAACCGCGTCTTTCTCAAGTTGCGCAAGCTTGGCTTTCTCTCTAGCGGCAGCCCTGGCGTTACTCGTCTCCTTGAGAAGCAGTTCTTGAATATACGGGTCCCGCACCCAGCCTGACGTTGTTCCATCGTCTGCTCCGGCATCTAGATCATCATTATCCTGGTATGCTTCCGCACCTTCACCATCTCCAGGAGACTCTTCTTCATCTCACCCATCCTTGCCGTGATCATGATCATGTTGCCCGCCTTCCTCATTTTCCGCCGCCCCATTTACGGCCTCATCGTCTTCGTCATCACTTATCCACCGAGTGTAGCCATCCATGAAACCATGGCGGAGCAGGTGCACCTACAGATTTCCGGAATCTGGGTCGATCAACCAATTGAGTTTGCATCTTCTGCACAGAAATCTTATCTCCGTCATGTTATTTCGTATCATGTCGGCCGTCGCGCATTTCAAAAATCTAGCCACAATGCCTTCGCTCATAATGCGGACCATGGTTGCCTGCGCGGTGTACACGGTAGAATTAGAAGTTTATTACAACCACAGAACCAATACATGCATGCAATGGTCGATGGAAAATTTCGGCATGACCTATCCTAAAATTCGGACCTTTGCGAAATGCCAAAGTTTTGCCAAAATGGAAATAAATCAACATTTTGGCAAAACAATGCCAATATATGAGAGAGCATGCATGCATGCTCTCCAAACACATGAGAGCATCGATCCTCTCCATAGATATGTGACCATACCATCCATACACATAAACATATCCCTCTTACATAGACAACTTACTGAGACGAGAGACCGCGAGAAGATCTCGAAGGAGAGGTGAGAGACCGAGAGATGGTGGCCGGAAGGAGAGCCTTCGTCTATTATGTATGTAGCATCCAAGGTAAGTTTTACAAGCTACAAATCGTGAAAGAGTGGAGAAATTGAGGTGGTAAGGAGGAGGGGGGCGAGATCCAAAGAGGAAGAAGGAGGGGAAAGTAAAGTGGGAGATGGTGGATCCAGACAATGTGCAAAAGGTTATCTACCGAAATATAGCAGGCAGCACGCACATCCGTGGTGCACATGGCGTGGTGCGCCACAGGCATAAAGAACAGCCATGGCGCACATGCCACTCGTGCGCCATAGACTCGTTCTCCCAGTTGCACAACAGTGTGGCCCGATTTTTCCTGTAGCGCATGGTGCCCAACTGCACCACAACCGCCGGTCACACTCAAAGCGCACTAAGCTTAGGTGCGCTATGGCTATGTGGTATACGGCCGACAATGCCCTGGCCCACACACATCCGTGGCGCACCGCGCACATGTGCGCCACGCTTACTGTAGTTACCCGTAGGGCACCTTTAGGCAGTGCGCCATGCCTATTTTAGCCGTGGGGCAGCACTAGCACGTGCACCACGGATGTGCGTATTACCTATAGCCGTTTTCCTAGTAGCGTGACAATCATATATATATGATCTGGGGAGGTTTTTTTTGAATAAATATGCATGTGTATGTTCTTGCTTTAAATATATTTGGAACATAATTAAAAGTATTTTTAAATAAGGAAAAAAGGTTTAAGACAACCAAGATTCGAACATGGTCGCCCTAGGTTTAGAGCTGTCAAGCAATCTAGCACCATTAGGCTATGTATGTGTTTCATGTCAAACTACAATGCCGCGCTGCTTTGGACTAAGTACAAAACATTCTCTGGCACATAACTTAGGAATGTGCCAGAGAAGTTGGAAATTCTGTGGCGCATAATGTAGGAATGCGCCACAGAATTTTCACACATAGCCAAATGGACGGTTTGGCCTTCCCCCGTCCCCCTTCAATTTAGTTCCCCAAATCTAATAGTTCTCGTTGCACGCCCACGCCCACACCAACCCTAGCTCTTGCCCGCCTCCAGTGCCTGTGGGGGAGGGAGCCAGCCGTTGCCACGCTTTAGGAGGAGAAGGGAAGCGCCAATGGAGCCCGTGGAGGAGGAGACACCTGCCGCCGTCGGAGCTTGTGGAGGAGGAGCCCGTCCCGCACACGACCTAGGAGGAGGAGGCCAGTCCCACGTGGGACCTAGGAGGAGGAGGCCAGTCCCGTTCTCGTCCCGCAGGAGGAGCATCGCCACCACCTCGTCGACGACCACCTCCCCATCCATAGGTACACTTCATTGGACATCACTGCTCCCTCTCTCTTGTTTTCCCCTCTCAATATCATTCTTCTCCCTCTTTGTTAGTCATGGTGACCAACTCATAATCCTCGCTTAGATTCCTTGCCGAATTACCCAGTCTATATGGTCTGCATCAGTTGAGGACATGTGCTGAGGACAAAACATTTGTGGTGGCACCTCAATTTGTATGACTGAACTTTGTAGTATGTTATGTATCTATTAGACTTGGTAGTAACACTCTGGGGTGCAGTGGACTTCTGAAATTCTAGCTGAAGTATTGAACAAAGTGAAAGATAAATAGCAAAATTGGTGATAAAACTGAACATCACATTAGTAAAATTTGTGATATATCCCATTCGGCAAGGAATTGACCTATTAACTCCTGAACTTAAGAAAATCTACGGTATCCAGTACGGTGTTGAAATCCTTGTTTGAACACTTGATAATTTAGTGCTTACTAAACCTATAGTGTCTTTGTGATTTTAGGGTTACTAGTTGTTGTTGATATTGGTTTGTTTCTAATGCACTAAATATGAGTTCTTGCAACTTAGTGTTAATTGGTATGATAATATTTCTATGGTTGCTACCACTAACTTAACGGAATCTTGGTTTTGTTAGTGATAACTTACAATATACTAGGATGTTTCTTAGCTTGCTTGCTAAGGGAAATGGTCTAGACTTCCCTCTAAATGCTTACAAGTAGATATGAAAATTCACCTCATGGATTGATACTGATGGATTTATAGTGATTTCTTGTTCATCCAATTTGCGGTGATTGTGATGATGATCTATGGCTATGTGTGCTACTAGTGGGCTCCTAGTTGAACTAGGTGTGATATATGGTTGTATATGAATACAAAGAGTGGATAGTGGTTTTTACCCTGTTTAGTTCTAGGTGGTCGACTATTTTGTAGTTGTATGATTATATTTTCCGCTAGTAGTTCTAGTTATTCTTCCTAGAATAAATGAGGTTACTACTATAATTTTCAGATGCCTATCTAGCTTTGCTAGACAATTTCTTATTATACAAGTCTAGTATTCCTATATAGGTTCTAGTTGTAGTTGTATGTATCAATAGATGCCTCACTTAATACATAGAAGCATATAGTGTATCATTAAGATGTGCACACCTAATAAACAAGTGAATGGGTATATGATGTGTAAGAGTGTATAGGACAAACCTGCGAAGTGGTATGAATTTTCTTGTTAGTTTGGTATAGTTAAATTCCCATGTTACAATATTGGAGAACAAGCAATTGCTTACGTTTTAGTTATTGGAGCTATACTTGCTAAGTTAAATGTTCACCAGGTCATATAGATGTATATAATATATCTCTAAGTCAACTACAATTACCCTAGCTTGCTGGTGCTGCTTGCTAGTGCTACTGGTTTATACTTGCTAAGCTTGCTAGTGCTGCTGGTGCTTGCTGGTGCTACTACTATTTATTGTTGGTGCTTGCTACTACTTGCTGCTGGTACTTCTGTGTGTGTAAAATGTTTACAAGAATTTCCATTGAGTTGACCGTTTCTCACGAAGTGTCGATTCACTACCATTTCGGTTGAGAATTGGGAACTCCTAGGTTAACAAATTAGCAAAGGTCATTTCGATTTTTTTTGTCGATTTTTGTACTAAATTTTTGCCTCTTTTTTATTAAGTGCAAACATGTCGGCCAACAACGAGATCAAAACTTCTAAGCACATGAGCGTCGAAGAACAAGCTAGAGAGGCCAACAAGTCATCCTGGCGGGCATCCCAAGAGCAGGAGGAGGCGGAGGAGGAGATGAGGATGACACCACCACCGATGGCGGCGACTTCCACCGGAGTTACTGGGGGCAATGAGGGGGATGATGATTATGAGGGGGCCGACGACGACTACGACAAAACTAGTGAAGGGGGCAAGGAGGATGACACCACCAATGGCGGCACTCGCATCGATGGCGGCGAGCGCACAGATGGAGGTAGCGGCAACCGACCGCTATGCAGAAGAAGAAGTAAAGGAAGGACCGGAAGCTGAAAGTGATCACCAACGTCTACAATGAGTTCACTGAAGTCACATAAAGTGGCCTACCCATGGTGCCTGCGAAGATTGCCAAAGGTTACGACATGCAACTCGGGTGCATTGTCCGGGAAAGTATGTCGATCAACACGAACCACATCAGAAGTGCTGCCAATGAGGCTTTGGTCGAGAACCTCCTTAATAAGCTTCAAAAATGATACACATTCCAAGAGCCGTTAAAAACCTAGAGATAAAGAACCCGGTGAACAAACTATCCATCATGAAGATGAGCAAGGCCTTGAGCGGCTGGAAAATCCGGGTAAAGAACAACATTGACAACAGTGAAAGCTAGGAGATTATAAGTAAGAAAAATACGATGCTTGATGAAGAAGAGTTCAAGATATTTAAGGAGGATATAGGTATGGATGATGCTATAAAATGGACTAACTGAGGGAGGATAATGCGTGAACAGAACATAGGTAACCACCGGCTTGGAAGCGGAGGTTACAAAGGGAAACAACCCATTTGGGACAAGGAGTTCACGAGCTTGAACGCATGGGTAAAGACAACCCATGGCATAAATCATTTTTAAAGCCCACTCGACTTCATTACGGGTAGCTTAGTGGCATGGCCCCCTGAAATCATTTTTGAATCTTGTAAATGCTTTATCTATTTTTTGCGAATTGTAAATGCTTTGTCATGATGACTCTTTGCATTCATTTGGTTTTTCCCGAGGTTGATCGTGCGTGTGTTGCTATTGTGCACCCCTACAGGGTAAATCTTTTTGAAAAGCCGTGTTCGCGGTTATGGAGTACTTGAATTACAGTTTCTTGACCATAGACAACTCAAACTAAAGTAGTGTTATAAATTTGACTTTGGCATGACTAGCAATTATCTTCACTACAACAGAATGGTTAATTAAAAGTACGAACAACTAGTGGTATTGGAATGTCTTATGCTATCTTAGCTAGCTAGTAATTATTGCAACTATAAAGGATTAACTAATAAAACTGCTAATTGTGTGAGTTCCTCCGAAGGACTTCCTTATTTGGTCTCGAGGGGAAAAAATCCAGGATGGGTTGTGTTTGGTGTTAGTATCAGGTTGGTTACTAATAGGTCTCTCTTACCCCTTTATGATAGCCGATAGTTGTATCATATCTCTAAAGGTTGTTTTAGTGCATGCTTTGCTTCTGCTAAGCCCACCATACCTATGTAGGAGAGAGCCGCCGAATTATAAGACTCGCCGTGTACTAGCCTCAGTATTGATTGCTCCCTTTTTCCTTTGCCCTTCGTTGTCACTCCTTTTGCTTTGACATGTATGAGTTTAACGATGTTAGCAAGCTTACCCTTTCGGCTGGGCCTGGGCATATGGATGCCATTGGTTATTCTTTAGGAGTCTTAGTCCCATTTGCATATTGTCCGTACTCGGATGTTGTATCATTTTCACTATGGTTTGGATATTTGTAATGTATATATGTATTCTTGACTCGCTAAGTCGTTGTTGTACACACGTATATATGTTCTTGCAGGTTCCAACGTGGACTATTGTATAATGGTATTACTTTGTTTCCACCCACACACAAGTGCTTGGTGGGTATCATCGAATCGTTTCTATGAGGCTTTGGAGGAAATAGCTAAAATATGCATAGGGATGATTCGAGCTTGTTATAAGTGGTATTAGAGCCTTGGTTTTTGATACCCCACTAGTCCAACCTGTAGGATAAACTAGCTAACGGATGATGTAGAGTGTCAAAAATATTTTTTCAAAATCGGTTCGATAGATTGGAGTAGCTGTGCTTTTACTCCTTACCTCTTTGCTATTCTCCTCTTAGCTTTGCGTGTTTTGAATCTGCTCTCTTACCTTTCTTCAAGTCTAGTGTCGTCGGATTGATGACAAGTACGCCATGAGGTGGTCCTCGAGGCATTGGAATATGTGGGGTGTGAGACGTACGGTTGTCCAGGACAGTAAGCACACAAACATACTCAGGTTCGAATCCGCTTGCGGTGGATGGATCCTACTCATTCTAGCAATCTAGTATATCGATAGAGCCGGAAGTACAGATTACAAGAGGGGTTTTGCCTATGCAAATTGTGGTTTCTGTTGCGTTGTTATGCTGGGTGCCCTAAAGGATGATCCCTACACAACTTATATAGTCATCTGGTCGTAGGGTTGGAGGCGAGTCCTATCGGGCTATGATATAGAGTCGGTTACATAGTACATCTTGAACTACAAGTATTCCTACTAGCCTAAGTTGGTAACTGTTCTGGGCCTTCCCGTAGCCAGACATGCCTGCATCTTCTCTCCCTGACTGGGCCGCCCATGAAGCATAGCTCTAACCCGAAGTGGGCCACTTTGGTCAGCAAATCACAGTGGGTATACCTAGAAAGTAGCCCCTGGAAGCCTCCAAGATCCAAAGTTGGATTTCATCATCTAGCTTGATTCTCCTTCGACTGTACAATCTTGAAGGGTTCCTCAAACTTCAAAACAGAAGGTAGGATCCGAGTCTCAAAACGAGTCAAACAACTTAATATCTCATCATTGTTTCCCTGCTTGATTTCAAACTGAGCCGGAATTTGGTCGGTGACGTAACCTGACAACTTTTTCAGATCTTATCTTGTCACTAACAAAGGTTCTGTCAGTGTAAACATTGATGGGTCCACTTTGCACGGAACCGAGGGACTGTTTCAATGCATACGCAGAGATCAAGGCAGCGGAGCCTTTGCGAGGAAGTTGCCCCTCCCGTTTTGTGATACGTGGCGCTAATTTCGCTCAATTAGTGCTAATCTCGATGCGAACAATCATTTATATGGAGTAACTCCTTTGTTTTCTCCATCTTCCACAGCAGTTCATCCTCATCCCTGAGAAAACCCTTTCGGTCCTCATCCTCTTTCCTCTACTTTTCCGACAACCCCCTGAAGAATCTGGGTGCGGCCAATCTTCGCCTCACCAGGAAAGTGCAGTGGAACTTTAGAAGCTTTCCTTGAATTACCTGGAGACCAGGACTATTGCAGCTGAGGAAGAGGCTCAGGAAGATGAAGACGTGAAGCTCGCTGATCTACTGGATCAAGTTTGTCTTCGTAATGAAAAGTTAAAGGATGGTGCAGTTACACCTCCACCAATCATTCCTTTAACTTTTGTCGTGAAGGTTTCTGCTGAGATAAACAATAGCCTCAACAAGTTGCAACATGAGAATTTTGTAAGTCATTTTCTAGCTATTTACTGTATTTATATCATATCCTCTAGCCCCCAAGCATGAAAGTTGGATAGAATTAGAAATCCGAGTTTATGATTTTATAGGATGCCAAAGACGAAGTAGTATATCCCCCAAGGCTCGTGCTAAAATTTAACTTAGTTAAAATAGAAGCTCGAGTCTTAGGTTACCATTTTGACTTACAGAAAGTTAATGTTTACAACTAGGGATTATTGAAGAACATATGCAACAAGAGGAGAGAGCTCAAGGCTCTCTGTCTTGAAAATGCTCAACTTAAGGTTGAGAAGGATGAAGCGGAAAGTAAGTCTTTCCGGCTACCTCTTCTCGGAATTTTATGCTATCATGAATTTAATTAGAATAACTTTGTCCATTTCACTCCAGACTTGCTGACTCAGTCTTGCAAGCTTGTGGAGTAAGCTGAGAATTTCAAAGTCTTGGAGTCCGAGAATGTCGGACTGTGGGAGCAACTTCAGAAATTGAGGGCTGACCATGAACGTAGTGTCAATAATATCATGGAATCCAGCAACATGGCCACCGAAGAGCGTGACCGAGTCATTGCTCGCCAAGACAAAGAAATCTCCGACTTGAAGGCAGATATTGACATGAAGAGGGATACCACTAGACAAGTTGAATTTATCTCCGGGATGAACTCCGGAGTCTGCGAGACGAAAAGACCAAAGTAGATGAATCTATCTTTGATATGTATGCTACCATTTCGTGTCCTATTTTGATTTTCTGACTATTTCTATCGAATTTTATTAACATTGTTCCTTCCATTGGGTCTCTCAATCTCCTGGATTTGTCTTCGTCTAAATCCCGCATCAGCCGACTTGTTGTAGTCAGAGATCTAATCCATTATTTCCACCAATCTCTTGAAGAGATTGGTATCTCTCCAACCTAGACAAGTTGTCCACCTTTGAGGTGCGTGATAAAGCGAAGGATATTCCCCATCTGGTTGAATATTGGAAAATGTCGTATGCCCGTACAACGGTGTAGAATGCCCTCACCATGGTAATGAGCCAACATGGCAACATGGAAATTTGGCAAGTTACCAAGGGTTATTCAACTATCGATGAAGACGACAATGTTCAAAATGTTGGAGAAATTTGGGATTCTTGTGCTGGATATGCTTATCATGTGGCCTAGATGACCAACTATGATAAACCATTTTTCCAATCCATCGTAGTGCCTCCAAGCCCCCCGTCTAGAGATGATGAAGCTTCCGATGATGATGAAAAGACTAAGTCTAACATCCTCATCTCAGAAAAATATCACGGTGACTTGCATGCTAGCACTAGCGACCCGACAAATCCTTCATCTCCTTCACCTGCATCATAGGGTCACAATAAACTTATGCATTATGCTGAAACAAGTGATGTAATAGTCAAACTATTTATTTTGTGGTGCTGTTTTGTAATAACTCATGCTTTACTCCATCACTTGTTTTTGTTTTGTGCTCGAAAATTACTTCAGCACTTTTTTGTTCATACTTATCGTTTATCTGTCTTTCTATCTCATCCCTTTCGTGAGCTAGCAAACCTTTAGCACGGAAACTTTGCTGATAAACGAAGCTCAATTGCTAAACCAATTTAAACTTGGAAACAAAGACGGCCTCCACTACCAATAATTCACTACTCGGAAAATACCCGAGTCTAAGTAATCAGACACAAACCAAAGTGTAAATAGAAAATGAGACTTACACCCAAAGGTAGTGTTTTTTTAGAATTAGAAATCTAACTAGAACAAACATGAGAATAAAGTTCTTTCAAGTATTCTAGAATTTCCGACTATGCCGTGATCATTCATAAATAAGATGGTACTTAAAACCTCTCAGAAAAAATATTGAGCAAACACATACTTTATTTCACTTTTAACATGTACATTGATATGATTACAAATAAATAAAACTCAAGAATAAAAGGGACGTAGCTAAGCAATATTCCATAGACGGCCTAATTTATCCGGATTTGTACTGCCTTCATCTCTCTTTCTTTTCCTAGCAGCATGTATTTCTTTGTCAGGCCTCGCGTCTATTAGATAGTATGAACCATTGTGCAATACTTTACTAACCATAAAGGGCCCTTCCCAGATTGGGGAAAGTTTGTGCTTTCCTTGTTACACAAGTCGGAGAACTAGATCGCCCTTTGTAAAAGAAATATTTTTGACTCTCTCACTATGATATCTGCGTAACTTATATTGATAGGCTATAGATCTCTGTTTAACAACGACATGAACTTCCTCAAGCACATTGAGGTCATCTTGTCGAGAAACTTTGGCATCTTCTTTGACATACGCAGCGACTCGGGGATAAAGATGGATTAGATCAATCAGAAGAACTGCCTAAATGCCATACACCAAGAAGAAAGGTGTATACCCGGTTGACCTATTAGGAGTAGTTCGTAAGCTCCACATAGCATGATGAAGTGGTGCTTGAAGCCTAGGTTGAAGGCCTTGTAGAATTAAACCATGTTCCCTTTCAACTTGTCCATTGGCTTGTGGATGTGCGACCGATGCAATATCAGTAGGGTTCCAGAGCAGAAAACAAAAAAATTCTAACTATGCAAACACTAATATCACGATCTATACTATGTAGACATAAGTAACAAAAAAGGAAGACGATACTCACACCCGCGAAGACCGAGGAACGCCTTACGTAGGAAGGTGTGTGCTGATGAAAACGAGCAGCTCCAAGCACCACAAGTGTGGTGCCTCTGAAGTTCTACACACGTTCGGTGTAGGCGACGTCTCCTGGGCTCCGATCCAGCCGAGAAGTGGAAGAAGAAAGATGGCATACCAAAGATCACATGACGGTAGTGTGAAGGTGGAGAACTCAAAACCCCCGAGGTCCTCTCTAATATTACGGAGAAGTCCTCAAAGGAACTGAGATAGAGAGAAGAGAGAAGAGAGAATGGGATGATTTCCATGGGAAGGGGGTGACCCATATATATAGTGGGAGGGGCGGGGCACCACCCAAGGGGTAGGTGGTGTGGGACTATTCCCATAGCCACCAGCCACCAAGGGGGACCACCGGCCTAGGTGGGCCCCATTTGGGGAGCCCACTAGGGCATGTCCGGATGGCCCTCCTCCCTAGGTGCCTTGCCCCTTTGGGCCTCCCCTCTGGGTGAGACCCAATAGCAAAGGGCTGCCTATAAAATAAAATAAAAAATATTTATTTTCAATATTAATTCAACCAATTAATATAAAATACATATCTTATTATATTCCTTCACTCTGAAACTCCTTCCGGACCCCTCCTATCAACATTGGGTATTACACGAAACTATTTCGGTTTCTCTCTCTCAATTCTTCTACGGTGCCGTATCGATCTCTTTGCATCCGCACCCTTAAGCGTGTCACCCTTCAGGTTTGGAAACAATCTGGACATGACCGAGACCTCTCTCCTATCAATGATCATTGTGCCCATGATGACCCCTGTGCATTTCATGAATCTTATCGCTCGAACCGTTAACGTTGTTTCCCATTCCCTTTTCCACTTGATACCTAGTTCATCCAAGATTTGATCTTCGGTATCTCCATACCTTTGTTTGATCTCGTTACTGATGAACTCGTTTACTCGTTCCCATATCATTGCATTCCATGACCCAATCACATGCTTGCAAGCTTCGTTAATGCAACATCACCGAGATGGCCACATGTATCTATCCCTTACATGGATTATCAAATCCTAGTCTTGATATGTACTCCTCTACGCGCCCCTTTGGGAAACCTGAGTGGCAAATTTTTGATCACCCTTTCACGGCTTGATACTTGATACCATCTAAGCTCCCTCTAGAACAGTGATTTGCAGTATCTCACAGGCTAAGGATCAGGTTGCAAGGTTTCCTTTATTCAACATTATTGGTAAACCTTGTAACTAGATCTCATTATGATACAACTATTGGGTGTTTGTCTATCACATCATTCTACCAATGATATGACCTTGTTGTCAATTGGCATAAATGCCCATGATCTCAAAACCCTAGATCATCCTCATGACCAATGAGCTAGTTTGCTAGAGGCAACTAGAGACACGATTTGTTTACATGCCACATGTGTATCAACGTTTCGTATTAACATAGTTATAACACGGTATGCAATGTATTATGAACATACACGAGATATATCAAACAATACACTTCATTATTTGCCTCTAGGGCATATCTCCATCAGTCTCCCACTTGCTCTAGAGTACAAATTAATCTAGTTTACAATAGGCAAGAGCCTAACAGTGATGGCATCCTGGTGTTGCTCATGCTTGGATTGTAGAAGACCTTTAGTCAAAGGATCTGCAACATTTAGATCCTCGTGTACTTTGCAAATCTTGATTTCACCTTCATCAATGATTTGGCGGATGCCATGGAAACATAACTTGATATGTTTGGCCGTGGAATGAGTTCTTGGCTCCTTCGCATTTGCAATGGCCCCCCATGTTGTCACAATAGATCGTCACAGGGTCTTGCACGCTTAGAATAACTCCCAGTTCAATGACAAAATTCCTTATCCAAAAAACTTCATTCATCGCTTCAGCAGCTGCGATTTATTTTGACTCCATTGTAGATTGTGCTACTACTGGTTGCTTCCTGCTCTTCCTGCTTACCACCCCACCATTCACCAAAAACATGTATCCTGTCTGAGACTTCGAGTCATTAGGATCCATGTTCCAGCTCGCACCCACGTAACCAGCTAGGCTTAGACCTTCGTCACTACCTCCATAGACTAGGAACATATCCTTTGTTCTCTTGAGATACTTTAGGATATTTTTCACGGCTATCCAATGATCCACTCCTAGATTACTTTGGAATCAGCTCGTCAAAATGAGAGCCAATGCCACATCAGGTCAAGTACTTAACATAGCATACATGATAGAGCCTATGGATGAGGCATACGGGATGCTAGACATCCTTTCTCTATCAGCATCCATTGTTGGATATTGAGTCAAACTAAGTGCGCTACCTATTACTACATGCACAAAACCTCTTTTGGCCTCTTCCATTCTGAACCATTTCAAAATCTTCTCAATGTAAGTACTTTGACTTAATGCAGTTAGGAGTCTCAACCTATCTCTATAGATCTTGATGCCTAATATATATGAAGCTTCACCAAAGTCCTTCATGGAAAACTGACTACTTAGATATGCTTTTATGCTTTCCATAAGTTCCCCATTATTCCCCATAAGTAATATCTCGTCCACATATACTACTAGGAAAACCACTAAGATCCCACTCATTTTCTTGTAAACACAGAACTCTTGTTGATTTTTGACAAATCCAAAACTCTTGATCACTTGATCAAAATGTTGGTTCTAGCTCCGAGATGCTTGCATCAGTCCATAAATGGATCGCTGAAGTTTGCATTCTTTTCCAGCATCCTTAGGATCAACAAAACCTTCTGGTTGCATCATATACAATTCTTCTTCAATGTGTCCATTGAGGAATGCAGTTTGACATCCATCTGCCATAATTCATAGTTGAAATGAGCAACAATTGCTAGTAGAATTCAGATAGATTTCAGCATCGCTATGGGACAGCAAGTCTCATTGTAGTCAACTCCTTGAATTTGTCAAAGCCCTTTTGTGACAAGTCGAGATTTGTGGATGGTCACATTACCATCTGCATCTTTCTCTTTCTTAAATATCTATTTATTTTCCATGGCCTTGTGGCCTTCTAGAAGATCCATGAAGATCCAAACTTGGTTTTTGTACATGGATCCTATTTTGGATTTCATGGCTTCTAGCCATTTCTCGGAGTTAGCTATCGGAGATGCGTCCCGCAAAGGAACAGAGGTACAACAAGCCCTAAGTTCAAGAGGGGGCTGAATCACGCATTCCAAGCAACTCAACAACGACAAGGATGGCGGCGGACGCACACGATAGAGAGGCTAGCACCAGTTTTTTACCGAGGTTCAGGACCCTCGTGAGGAGGTAAAGCCCCTTCTACTGGTTGGTTATATTGCTCGTTGTGCTTCACGAGGGTACAATGGATAACCAATGTCTAGGGTTACAAGTTCTAGGACTCGACCCCCTCCAAGGTAGAGGAAGGCCTCCTTTTATAGGTACGCTGGGCCTCTTCCCCCAAACACTGGGTGGGAAGGGTCACCACTCTAACTCCCCTTGAGGACCCGGTTTACTAGTCTACTTTTGGTGGACTTGGTCCTCCTTGTCTTGGTCGTCCGTCGGACTTCATAAAGCTGGTTCACTTGACGCCATCCTTCGCTTCCCGATGTTGTTATTGTCCGCTTAGCACCAAAGTGGCAAGGGGCAGCTGTCTTGGCTCCACCGATGTCTTTGGCATCCTTGGATCAGTCGGTGCATGGTCCCTCCTTGCTTTGCCGAGGCCACCCGGTCTCCCCTATGGGTTCTTGTCTTCATCTCACATACCGTGGAAGGGTTGCAGGCGTGCCCCTGCCGTCACCCTCTATAGGCGCGAGCCTAGACCTCCCCTCGTGAGGCCCTCTGGCTGTCTTGATCCCATGGGAAAGGGAGGTGGCTCCCTAGGTGGGCTTGTCGCCCACAGGATCGGGGTACCTCGGGTACCAGGACTCGGACAGTAGCCCCTAGACGCTTACCGTGCGTGCGTCCTCTCTTAGGCGCGAAGGGGCAAGGGACCCAACTGGACGATGAGCCCCACCCAGGGGGAGGGGCAGCGCCTGACCCGTAGATACATCTCCACCGTGCATTCGAATCATTGGGCCCTTGGGACCATTGGGGAGAGAAAGGATTCCCCCGCCTTGGGAACCGCTCCCCATGACTCGACGTGTCGCTGCGGGCGTCTGCGGCCCGTGCCACACGTCTGTCGCAATGGTGCCATCTTCCGCCTTGTTAAATCAGGGTTTGGGCACAATGCCTTCTTATCGACACCATTCTCCCGGACTCACTGATTTTCCTCTTCGCTTCAGATCGCCGAAAACCCCCTTTCTCCTATGGTGCCTGAGAGACTTTCTACAAGCGAGAAGGGCAAGGCACCGGTGATGGACGAGTCTGAGGCTCCGTCTGCAAAGTGTCGTCGTGGGAGGCCTCGCAGTAGCAGCCGCGGAAGGCGGGGCGGCCGTGGCTCCAGCTCAGCCGGTGTCGCGGCTCTCGGGGCCGCTGCGGCTACTAAGGGGGATGCCTGTGAGGCGAGGGAGCGGGCGGCTGCGCAGGAGTGGACACGAGCGGGGTGGTGGTCACAGCGCCAACACGGTTGGAACATCGGCTTCAGGGACTACAACGACCATTGGTGGGGAGACGCTGGCACAGCGAGGTCACGACCAGCCCCAAGGTAGCAACCGGGGATGTCGCGGTGAGCTCGAAGGGGGTCAGGGCGCTGGTGCAGATCCCCCAATTCTCCCTGATCCCTCGCCTGTGGTAGACGTAATCAAGATCGAGGATGACCCTGAGCTAGAGCAGATCATCGAATTCGTCCTTAGCCTCTAGGACATGGACTAGTCCACCCGAGTGAAGCTTCCCCAAAACTTTGCTCTTGTGGTCACAGGCGATATCCCTAGAGGTGTGCCGCTAAATCCCTCTGGAGGTGGCGATCGGTGGAGAGTGAACACCGAGACCCCCACACTGGGAGAGATGTACCTTACCATCGGGTGGGCCAAGCTTTTCCACGACCATCGTGTTGGGGATATACTTTCCGAGTATCCTCATAGTTCCTCACTGACCAGGGTGGCCCACTTCGGGTTAGAGCTTTGCTTCACGGGCGGCCCAGTCGGGAGAGAAGACGGAGTCCAATCCGGCTACGGGAAGGCCCAGAAGACTTACCGACTTAGGCCCATAATGTTACTTGTAGTTCAAGATGTACTCTGTAACCAACTCTTAGTCGTAGCCGGATTGATCTCTCCTGTACAATCTAGGACGGATATCTATATAAGCCGTCCTAGGGAGAGCCTTTAGGGCACACCCAATACTTTAGACCCTCAACGCGCACAGGCGATACCATTGTAACCCATATTCCAGCTCTGCCGTATTACTGGATTGCTAGCAGGAGTAGGATCCGTCCAAAGCCGGCGGATTCGAACCTCGGTAAACTTGTGTGCTCACTGTCCCGGAATACCGTACGTCTCACCCTCCTCTCTTCCGCACGCCTCGAGGACCCCCTCATGGCGTACTTGTCATCAATCTAACGACAGTTGGAGCCCACCGTGGGGCAAGTGAGCTTCAGATCTGTGTTCCGAGCGGAATCTGCAAGAATCGAAATCGGCAAGACCATCGCCGTCGGTCGCATCTTCTATGCCAGCGACATCCCTCTCATCGTTCTCGACAAGACTTGGATTCTAGCTAGGGAAGCCGTGACTGCTTATACAATCATGTCTTTTGGCGAGATCGATGTTTACATCGGTTTCGCTGAAACTGCCCAACCCACCCCAGCGGTGATGATAGAGGCAGAAGAATCTTCTGGGTCCCCTTTGTCCGCGGAATCGGCAGAGTTCCGGATCTCAGAAAACCCTAATCCCACCCAGCCCGCACCAGTTGCGGAGATAGTGGAGAAATCCGAGCCTGAAGAAGATCTCACGGTCGAGAAGCCGGATCCCAGATCGACCCACCCATGGAAGTCGAAATCCAGGAGGAGCATATCAACAACTGTGATTCCGGCTCTGACGATGCCAGGACAGACAGGCCTTTCCTCAGGTACACACTAAGATGTATGATACTGCAAGGCGCTAGCGCAGATGCAATCCTCGAAACCATTAAAAGTTTCGATATGGCTGATCGCGAAAGCCGCAGGTACCTCAGGAAGCACGCATCGCACTTCGTCAGATATGTTGGATCCAGATCTGTCTCTGTCGATGCTGGAGAAAACACTGACTCGGTGCTGGAGGCAATTGGAACAAACGCCGACGTTCCCGCATTCTCCGATGAATCTATGACATCGGGAGATTTCCGAAAGTTCTCCGTGGAATATGAAGAGGAGTACAAATCCAAAGCTGCAGAAGAAGGAGAAGCCATGGATGAAGGATCCGGGGAACACTCTCCCAAAGCGCAGGATGCCATGGACGTCGGAGATAATACCGAGGTCCAGATGTCCGAAAGTACCGATCAGAGCTTGACTCCGGGAAACGAACCCAAAGCCGTCTTTGCTACCGGCGCTGCCAAGAAGGCAAAGAAGAAGAATAAGAAGAACAAGACCCCGGCAAAAGACCCTCTGACAGAGGAGGTGATTGCCGAGGAATACGAGGAAGACTCGGATGGAGCACTTATCCCAGACTTGCCGAAAAAAGAAGCATCGGTGGATGGACACGTGATCACTGAAGGTGCGCGTAAACTCATCGATGCCGCCTTAACCACACCTATCCCTACAGCTACAGAACTTACTGCAGATGAGCTGGACGAAAGGGCCTAGGTCCTAGACGCGCGTCGTCAACAACTCCTTGATGAAGCCAAAAACATCGAGGTGGAGAAGAAGCGCAAGTCAACCAAGGAGTACATGTCCCGTCTACATCAGAAGACACGGAAGCGTCACATAGATGACAACCAATTCCCATGTGTCCATGCCGTCCTTTTCGGAGATGAGATGGGGAAGCCACGGAAGGATAGCAACGGAGATTGGGTATACCCAACACCGGTGCAAAATACCATGGCAGCTCATGAAATTCTATCAGCTAATCCAGGGCCAGAGGAGATACGCTTGGGTATCAAGCTACTCAACAAGGGACTGGAGCAGCAGAAGGTCGCCCTGTCCGGAAGTCAAAAACTGGTCTCGGATTCTGACCAATGTCGCACAGATCCGACATGGGCTAACGTAAGATCCCATTACATTCGGGCGCAGTACCATCACCCCGAACATAGGGAAGACAATTATTCAAGAACCGGATCATCGGGACAGCATCGCAGAGCTACACATAACTGAAGCAATGTCACTGCAGCAGCCGAGAAAGACGCGATCGCTGCACTGAATCCGAGGAATCCTCCCCGACAAGAATTCAACGATCGAAAGGGAGAAGATAAGGAGAAACGTTGGGAGGAGGATCGTCAGAGAATGCCACCTCCTAGACATGAGAGCTGTCTGGCTGAGCCTCACCATGGTGGGAACGACGGACAAAGGAATGATGGAAACCACGCTGGAACAAGCCGGCAGGGGGCTCGTCGTAGTCAAGAACCTCCCCGGAACCGGAATAATGACGCTCCGGACGGAGGCCGGTGATCAGCCGGAAACTATCCAGCTGCACCACCCTCTCCACCACACAGTTATCACAACGGCCCCCAAGGAGGTCAAGGAGGACGACATGGCGGAGGAGGTGGTGGCAGAAGCCGAAGTCTGGCTCCAAGGCACCGCAGCCACAGCCGACATTCGGGACGATCTCTATCCCCAACGACGCAAGGCACAGGATCAACTCCAACATAGAGGCTCGGCGCTATGAAAACGATGACGTGTACGTGGGCCCAAAGTGCTTCAGACCATGCATCAGAGCTACAAAATTCCCGGAAGGATTTGCTATCTCAAGACATATCCAAGCCTACGACGGCATTGCTCGGCCAGACACCTGGTTACAGGATTTCTTCCAAGCTTGCTGCATCGCTAAAGGCGGAAACAGCCTGGTCGCAACCCGATATCTCCCACTTATGTTGCGGAAGACGACACGATCATGGCTCAATGAACTTCCGACAAACACCATCCACAACTGGTATGACTTGCAAAGTGCGTTCTTTCGGAATTTCGAAGGCACATATCGGAGGCCCTGTACGGTTGGAGACCTATAGCGTTGCACCCAGAAAGCTGGAGAAACTTGCCGGGATTATCTCGGACGATGGATCGACACAAAAAACTCCTGCGAAGGAGTAACCGATCAAACTGCGATTGAAGCTTTCATCGCAGGTCTCCCAATTGGTTTTCTGCGCCATCGCTTGAAGTGTGACAAGGTTACTAATCTGGGAGAGATGATAGAAACAGCGAGAAAGTATGCAGATGCTGACGACGATGCAGAGGGATTACTCAATGCCCTGTCCGTGCCTCAGTCGGCAAAACAACCAAAGCAACAAGCTCAGAAGCGCAAAAATACCTCGGAAGAAAAACCTAACGCGGAGACAGCAGTGGTCACTACTGTTTTCGGGTCTGGAGGACGAGGAGGACGTGGCGGAGCTGCGGGCGTGGCCGTGGGACGTCAAGGGTCCAAGGCAAAGGAGAGCAACAACCAGGAAAAACCTACACTTGGGCCGACATTGCCAATAACCCATGTGTGCATCATTTAGACGCCAATGGGGGCTCGTCCCACACCAACGCTGAATGTCGTTTTAAAGACGACATCAAGAGAGATGATACCGCGGGCTACAAAGCTAAGCGGAAGAAAGGAAAGAAAAATCCCAAAAAAGACAAGGAGACCAAGGAAGATTTCGACATGGAGGAAGCTGATGCTTCAAATCCCAAGTCGGAAGGGAAGAAGACTTTTCCCACCAAGAAGGACACTTACGTCACCTTCCTCGGATCTCAACCAGCAATGGTCAAGAAAGCAGTTCTCCACGAGCTCAATGCAACAGTTCCAGCTGTCCCTTAGTATCTGGACTGGTCGGAAGTGGCAATCACGTTTGATCGCGCTGATCATCCGCCTAAACTACACAGGCGAGGAAAATACTCCTTAATCGTCAATCCACTTATTGACGGTTATGGTTTCTCCAAGACCCTCATAGACGGTGGTAGCAGCATCAATATTCTCTATGTCGAAACGCTAGGCCGAATGAAGATCTCGGAAACATAGCTGAACCATAGCTCTGTGATCTTTCACAGAGTTTTCCCTGGAACACAAGCTAATTCCCTAGGAGAGATCACTTTGGATGTTACTTTTGGAACTCCAAAGACTTATCGGACGGAGGCACTTTCCTTCGAAGTGGTCCCGTTCAAGAGCGCATACCACACTATATTCGGACGTCCGGCTTACTAGGCTTTTATGGCTCGTCCGTGTTACATTTACAATATGATGAAAATTCTAGGTCCCAATGGTGTGATCACCATCAGGGGAGATCCGAAGAAGGCGCGAGAGTGCGAAGATGGAAATGCCGCCTTTGCCGAAGCCGTGCTGCACGCCCAGGAGTACCAGGAGATCAAGAAGAGCATAGATCTGTCCGAGATGCCCGCAACGAAGAAGGAGGTCACAAAGCCAAATCCGGAGTTCAAGGCATCAGAAGAGACGAAGACGACGCCGTTGAAGGATGATGACCCCTCCAAGGTGACCCAGATAGGCGTACGCCTAAGTAGCGCATAGGAAAGCGCGCTCGTCAAGTTCCTCCAAGCAAATTAAGATATCTTCGCATGGCAGCCATCTGACATGACCGGAGTACCTAGGGAACTTGCCGAGCACTCTCTAAATGTAAACCCGAACGCTAAACCCGTCAAACAGTCCTTACGACGGTTTGGCGATGAAAAGCTAGCTAAGGAACTAGCGCGGCTCGAGTTAGCCGGATTCATAGAAGAGGTCATCCATACTGATTGGTCGGCCAACCCTGTAATGGTCCCTAAAAAGGACACCACTGATTTAAGGATGTGTGTTGATTATACTGGCTTGAACAAGGCTTGTCCAAAAGATCCGTTCGCTCTGCCTAGAATTGATCAAGTTATCAATTCTACGGCAGGCTCGGAACTCCTCTATTTTCTTGACGCATATTACGGTTATCACCAAATCCGGATGAAGGAATCTGACAAAGTCAAAACTTCATTCATAACCCCCTTCGGAACCTTCTATTTTGTTACGATGCCCTTTGGGCTGAAGAACGCAGGAGCTACGTACCAGCGCACAATGCAGCGTTGCCTCCATGATCAACTCGGACGCAATGTACATGCATACGTGGATGATATCGCGGTCATGTCCAAAAAGAAGGAAACATTGATTTCCGACTTGGAGGAAACGTTCACCAATCTAAGAAAATACAACATCATGCTTAACCCGAAGAAATGCTTCTTTGGAATACCAGCCGGAAAATTGTTAGGTTTCATCGTGTCTCAAAGAGGCATAGAGGTGAACCGCGACAAGATCAAGGCTATTCTCAATATTTCCAGGCCAACTCGCCTGAAGGACGTACAAAGATTAACTGGTTGTATTGCTGCGGTCAGTCGATTTGTAAGCCGCCTTGGTGAAAGAGCCGCACCATTATAAAAACTCCTGAAGAAGACCAAGGATTTTGTCTGGACTGACGAAGCTGAAGCTGCACTACAAGACCTGAAGAAAGTACTCTAATCTGCTCCTATCCTTGCAGCACCGGAACCTTAGGAACCGATGTTGCTCTACATTGCTACGACAAATAAGGTTGTCAGTATCGTTATGGTAGTGGAGAGACCAAAAGAAAATCAGGAACACCTGGTGCAGCGTTCGACATACTTTGTCATCAAGGTCCTGACAGAATCAAAACAGCGGTATCCGCACTATCAAAAGTTGGCTTACGGTGTTTTTCTAGCATCTCGTAAGTTACGACACTATTTTAAGGAGCATCCAATTACCGTGGTGAGCAAAGCTCCCATGAGAGATATAATCAACAATAGTGATGCCACAGGACGTGTCGCCAAATGGGGCATAGAGCTTGCAG
Source organism: Avena eriantha (assembly GCA_910589775.1). NCBI lineage: Eukaryota > Viridiplantae > Streptophyta > Magnoliopsida > Poales > Poaceae > Avena > Avena eriantha. The sequence continues at coordinate 213,593,111 of OU342740.1, forward strand.
CTTTCAATATTGAGTACAAACCCCGGACAACAATCAAATCCCAGATCCTTGCTGACTTTGTCGCTGATTGGACAGAGACCAAGGAGAACATGGTCCTTCCTGAGTCGGAATATTAGACCCTCTTTTTCGATGGGTCTAAGGCTCGAGGGGGCTCGGGGGCTGGTGTGGTGCTCAAATCACCCCAAGGAGATAAACTTTTATACGTGTTGCAGATCTACTTCATAGCGACAAACAAACATTGCCGAGTATGAAGCACTGCTGCATGGAATCCGGATTGCTAAGGATATTGGCATCCGACGTTTGAATTGTTACGGAGATTCGGATCTTGTTGCTCAGCAAGTCTCGGATATTTGTAATGCAAATAAGCACATGGCAGCATATAAAGTTGTCGTGGATGATCTATCTAAATCGTTCGAGGGGTTTGAAGTTCAGCACATCCCTCGAGCAGAAAATGAGGAAGCAGATGCACTATATCGAATAGTCTCTGCGCGGAAAGAGGTCCTAGATGGCGCATTTTTAGAGCACCTCAAAGTTCCCTCGATAAAGGGAGTGGATGAGGAATATCCGACCAAATCCGACTCACCTTTGATAGCAATCCTGGCTGTAATCCCCAGCTGGACTCAACCCTACCTCGATTATTTGGTAGATGGCAAATTACCCGAAGACGAGGTACTGAGCCGACAGATTATCCGACGAGCAAAAGCCTATACTATTGTTAAAGGTGAGCTCCATAAACAGAGTGTTTCTGGGGTTTTTCAGCGCTGTGTATCTCCGGAATGAGTGGAAATCTTAAGGGAAATCGACGAAGGCGAGTGTGGTCACCACGCTGCAGCCAAAGCTTTAGTGGCAAAAGCTTTTCGACATGGATTTTTTTGGGTTACAGCTCAGGCAGATGCCGAACGATTAGTCAAGATATGCAAAGGCTGCCAAAAGTACGCCAAGCAAGCTCATGTTCCGGCTGATCAGCTGCGAACAATACCTATAACATGGCCCTTTGCGGTCTGGGGGCTTGATATGGTAGGACCTTTTAAACGAGCCCCAAGTGGATTCACTCACCTCTTAGTGATGGTGGACAAATTCACAAAGTGGATCGAGGCTAAACCTATCACTAGTTGTGATGGAGAAACAGCCAAAAGATTTGTCGAGGATGTTATAATCCAGTATGGTTATCCGCATAGTATTATCACGGACAATGGGAGTAACTTTCCCATGGGAGAATTGGCTGAATTCTGCGATAAGAAAAATATCTGGCTTAACATTGCGTCAGTCGCACATCCACAGGCTAACGGACAAGTCGAAAGAGCAAATGGTTTAATTCTACAAGGCTTGAAGCACCACTACGACGTGCTGCGGGGGCTTGGGCAGAGGAATTACCCTCTGTAATTTGGAGTTTACGAACAACTTCGATCAGGTCAACAGGATACACACCTTTCTTCTTGGTCTATGGTGCAGAAGCAGTTCTTCCTAGCGACTTAATTCATACTTCTCCTAGAGTGGCCGCGTATATCGAAGAGGATGCCGAGATTTCTCAACAAAATGATCTCGACTTAGTCGAAGAAGTTCGCGTCGTTGCTGAAGTGAGATCTACAGCCTATCAGCAGAAGTTACGCAAGTATCATAGCCAGAGAGTCCGAACTAGATCTTTCAATAAAGGTGATTTGGTTCTCTGGCTTGTGCAACAAAGTAAGCACAAACTTTCCCCAGTATGGGAAGAGCCCTTTTTAGTTAGTCGAGTATTACACAATGGATTGTACTACTTAACTGACATGAGACCAGTCAAAGAAAGACCTGCTACTAAGAAGAGAAAGAGAGCTGGAGGCAGTACAAATCCGGATGAGTTAGACAAACCGTGGAATATTGCTCAGCTACGTCCCTTTTATTCTTAGTTTATCCTTCTTTGTAATCATACATATGTACATGTTCTGTGAGAAATAAAAGTTTTGGTTACCTCAAAGTTTTTCTGAGAAGTTTTTACCATCTTATTTCCTAAATGATCATGTCATAGTCGAAAATCCCATAATGCTTGAAAGTACTTTATGCTCATGTTCGTTCTGGTTTAGATTTCCGATTCTAAAACTGCTACCTTCGGGTAGAACTCTAAAAAATTCTAGTCTTTACTTGGGTTATTTGTCTGATTGCTGGATGCGGGTATCTTCCGAGTAGTGAATTGTTGGTACTGGAAGCCAGCTTTCTTTCCGAGTTTAAACTGGTTTAGCAATTGAGCTCCGTTGCTCGGCAAAGTTTCCGGCTGAAGGTTTAGCCGGCTCACGAAAGGGACGAGGCGGAAAGCCAGATAAACGATAAGTAGAGACGGAAAATTTCAAGTGCTTATGTGAACATTTCAGGAACGCAAAAATTTCAAAAGCCAAAAGTGTTGAATAGATAAAAATCTAGCACTAGCAAAAGTCAATAGTACTTAATATTTAGAAAACGCATCATGTCTTTCCAGAATAATATATAGTTTTCTGATCTATGATGCATGAGGAGATGAAGTAGCTGCCGGCTCGCTGGTTACTCCGCCTTGATATCGTTCCGAGATGTCCGGATCCAAGGTGGTCCGTTCATCATCGGAAACTTCTTCGGTTTCTTCTGGAGTAAGCGGTGGAGTATCCGCGGGTGAAGAAGGGGATCTCGTAGCTGGTCAGATCAGCTACGTGGCACCCATATCCGGTGCGGAATGCATGATGGCTTGAAGGTCTTGCTCCTGGCCGTCTTCGTCTACCTTGCAGTACCCTCTGGTCACTTGCCATATCTCCATGTTTCCATGGTGGCTCATGACCATGGTGAGAGCGTTCTGCGCAGCAGTCCACGCGTAGGACATGTTCCAGTCCCGAACAAGCTGCGGCATCTCCTTGGCCTTGTCCCGCACCTGAAAATCCGACATGCTTGGCATGTCCGGAGTCCTGAGAGACTCGCCAATGTCTTCAATAGACTGGCGGAAGTCATGCAGAAGATCACCGACTTGGGTAAGCTGGTGGGTGCGGGGCTCGGAGGAGGAAGAGTCCATCAAGTTCAGAGGACCTATACACAAAACAAGTCAAGAAAAATCCGACATTGATGAAAGTCGAAGAAATGATAAGTCAGACAGATGGAACGTACCAAGAATGACGTCGTCAATCTTGGTCTTCTCCTCCCGAAGACTCTGGAGTTCATCCCGGAGCGCCTCGAAGATATCCTTCTCTCTGCCAAGCTCATTCTTGAGGTCTGAGATAATTTTATCTTGAGCAGCGATCTTGCGATCATGCTCTTCGGTGGCCATGGAGGAGGATTCTAGGACTTGAGCTATGCTCCTTTCATGATCCGCTTTGAGCTTATCTAGCTCTTGGCGGAGTCCCTTGTTCTCCACCACCAGGGTCTTGAGGTTCTCGGCCTCTTCAATCATAGCGATAGATTGTTTCACCAACGCTGTAAGTCAAAAAGAACAACAGTTCAGAAAAATTCGACATTAAAAAAGCAAAAGACAAGGTTTGAATCTCAAAATGATTTACCTTCGGATTCATCCTTAGCTACCTTGAGCTCAGCATTTTTAAGCCGGAGAGCTTTGATCTCTCTCCGCTTATCACAGACATTGGATAATAATTCCTGGTTATAGGAACATACTTTCTGTAAGTCGGAATACCCAAAGTCAGAAAGCTACTTAAGACTCGGGCTAATATTTTTTACTAAATATCAGCACGAGCCTTGGGGGCTACACTAGTTCATTCTTTGGCATCCTAATGAAGCACAAACTCAGATTCTATATCCTACTTCATGCTTGGGGGCTAGAGGATATGATATAATAGAATGTAAAAGCAATAGTTGGAATTCCGACTTACATATTGCTCGCGGGTGAGTTTGTCTAAACCAGCGTTCACTTTAGCTGCCACCTTCTCAGCGAGGGTAAAAGGGATTACTGGGGCTGTTGGAAGGTCGCCAGTCCTGATCCCCTCGTCGCGAAGGCGGACTTGAGCGAGAAGGTCAGAGAACTTGACGTCCTCTGCTTCTTGCGCTTCCTCCTCGAGGGATACATGGCTTTTGTCCAGGACTTTCTTGGCCAGCCACTGGATTTCCTCTGCAGATTTTCGGGATAGGCCAAACTTGGCAAGTCCCGGATTGCTGAGGAGGTTTTCGGCGAAGACTTCAGCCGAGGGATCATTACCCGAAGAGGGTTCACCCTTATCTTCAGCTGACGCACCCACGGTGACGTCAGTCTGCGACCCAAGGATCGCGGGCTCCATTGGAGGAGCCGGATCTTTTGCGACCACCAGAGAAGGAATGATCGCCAGAGTTGCAGAAGGTTGAGGGGCAGGAGTTGGTGGAGCCACGACAGGAGAAGCTATGGTGAGCTTTGTCTGTCGCAGGGGCTTAGCAGGAATCCCTTTCCCCTTACCCTTGATGAGAGGCTTTGCTCTGAGAATGTAGTAAAGTCGGAAACATTACATCTCAGAAAGAAATTCAAGAAAGGTACAAAGGCGGAAATTGTGAACAAAAGTTACCTCTTCATAACAGGCACTTCCTTTGTGCCAACAACCACTATCGGAGCTTTGCGCTTCTTGAGCGCAAGGTTCGGCAATGGGACCACTTCAGTCTCCTGAGAAAACTCAGTAGGATATCCTTCGAGTGGAGCAAGCTCCGACTCGAGGAGGTCAGCAAGCTGAAAACAAGAAAACATATCAGCATTGCAGTATATAACTTAGAGATTGAAACACATAAAAGGTGTATTGATGGAAGCTTACCGGCACCACGGGGTTTTCCGCTGTGTACATATCCAGAGAAATCTCCGGAATCCTCCTCTCGATCCGCTCCTTGATCAGCCACTTGATCTGGCTGATGTAGCCTTGAGTGGTGTAGGATTTGGGGCTGATGCGGAGAGAGTCTTTTTTGGAAGACGTGATGGAATGCATAAGTCTATCCCCGTGGTACTGAAGTGGCTGGATCCGACGTGAGACCCAGCACTGGACCAAGTCGAATCCCTTTAGACCCATGTGCTTGATCAGATATTTGATCCGCCTCTTAGCGAGGATCAGATCATCGGTGAGAGCCGGAGCAGCCTCGTCCCAGGAAGGCGGGGCCATGGCAGCTCCGTCGACAAAAGCCGGCAAAGCAGTAGCTTTGCCTGGAGCCGGAATATCCCTATGATAAAAGAAAGTGGCTGGCCATTGTTTGACCGAGTCACTGGCAGAAATTTTGGGATAAGACTGGTCTCGTCTAACAGAAAAGCTAATGGTGCCGGTGATGTAAGGAACACCGGCAGTGATGGAATTTCTCCGGACATGAAAATAGTACCGGAAGAGAAGCAAACTCGGCCTAATGCCGAGAAAGCCCTCGCAAAACGCATCATATGCGCTCATTTCTAGAAGAGAATTGGGAGGAAGATTGTGGAGTTGAACTCCATAGTGATCTATCACCTCGGAGAAGAACTCTGAGGGAGGAAAAGACAGACCTCGGTCCAGATGGGTGCCGAAGTGGACACGCTTGCCCTCGCGCGGGTTGGGGACGGTTTCGCCGGAGCCGCTCCGCCAGTCGCCGGCGGCAAGAAGCCCCTCCTTCTCCATGTTCTTGAGGCCGTCCTCGTCAAGGGCGCAGGGGATCCAGGTTCCCCGGAAGCTCTCCTTCTCTGCAGCTGCTTCCGCCCCTGCCGCTGCCGCCGCCAAACCAGAGGAAGAAGATGATGAAGCCATTTTTCTCCGGTGAGAAAGTGACCTAAAAGCGGCGGCGCTGGGAGTTTTCTGTGGGGGGAAGGACGAGAGAGCTCTGAGCGCACAGGAGGATTGAGAGGAAAGGAAACGACAAAGACTGGTGGAAAGGAGAAGGAGAAATTCAAACCCCTTATATCCACCTAACTGCGCCATGATTCATGCAAATACTAAAGTGTAACCGCCACGCGTCGTGGAAATAACTGGGACGGACCCATGTGATGATTGCGTCTCCTCGATCTCCATGCTCGCATTGAAACGGCGCCTCGGTTCCGCGAACCGCGGACCCACCAACGGTCGTGCTGACGGCACGCCTGTCAGATGACGTGACATGACCATGCTTGTGTCAGGTGGCGTGGAAACCAAGTTCCGACTTAGTTTAAAATTGAGCTGGAAAATCCGAGTAACTAATTGATAGGTCCGACTTATTTTTAAGACTCGGATCGTATTTTTGTAAAGTTTTAGGAACCCTTCAAGATTCTGCAAGCCGAAGATATGCTAGACGATGATAAAATCTGACTTTGGATCTTGGAGGCCTCCGGGGGCTGCTGTTGGGGATATACTTTTCGGGTATCCTCACAGTTCCTCACCGACCAGGGTGGCCCACTTTGGGTTAGAGCTTTGTTTCACGGGCGGCCCAGTCGGGAGAGAAGACGGAGTCCAATCCGGCTACGGGAAGGCCCAGAATACTTACCGACTTAGGCCCATAATGTTACTTGTAGTTCAAGATGTACTCTGTAACCAACTCTTAGTTGTAGCCGGATTGATCTCTCCTGTAAACCCTAGGCCAGATATCTATATAAGCCGTCCTAGGGAGAGCCTTTAGGGCACATCCAATACTTTAGACCCTCAACTCGCACAGGCGATACCATTGTAACCCATATTCCGGCTCTGCCGTATTACTGGATTGCTAGCAGGAGTAGGATCCGTCCAAAGCCGGCGGATTCGAACCTGGGTAAACTCGTGTACTCACCATCCCGGAATACCGTACGTCTCACCCCCTCTCTTCCGCATGCCTCGAGGACCCCCTCATGGCGTACTTGTCATCAATCTGATGACACATCGCATCCAACAAGGCTCCATGCTGTGGTTCTGCTATGCTAGCGGAGGGGGCTTTGCCGTGACGGTGTTTGACCCTCTACTGTGCCGCGTTGAGTTCCCGTGCCGCCTTTGGGGGGTCCGGCTGAGGTTCTTCCACGGATGTGGCCGTCATCTATCGTCGTCATGTCGTAGTGTCCTTCCTGCCTTTTGTCTTGTAAATTAAATCCTTGTTGAACTCGTTTCTATGGCTGCTCCGCTTTTGGTCCAGTTTACTAGTAGCACCGTCTGGGGTCCCGGGGTAGGATTTGCTTCCAGGCATCGTCCTACTTACTGCCTTCCCTCCTTTGCGCTTGCATTGGAAGCACCGTTCACCTTGTCTGACGAGGCGCTACCTCTAGCAAGGCCTCTTGGCACATGTTCGGTGGTGCCTAGGAGAGCCTTGCGAGGGGTGTCTCCACATGAATGACTCAGCAGTGGAGGTGTTCTCCTATAGGGATGACCTGTAGTGCCCCTGGTACAGGGGTGCTACGCGAGGTGACCCACATCCCCGGCTAGTCTTTAGAAATAACTTTGTGAGGCCATCACAAGGGTGCATACTTAGCCTGTTGGACGCCTGGAGGGGTCCGTAGGCATAGGGCCGAGTCGGTCCACTGGAGTGTGATACCCTCCTGAGCCACCCCCCGATCATCCCGAGGGAAAGGCTGCAGGGTAGGCGCCTACTCTGTCAGCATCCTCCGAGAAGAAGACTGTGATTCCGGAGTGGATTTTGGCCGCTGGAGGGGGATACCCTCACGAGCCACCCCGTAAGCTTCCCGAGGGAAAAGCCGTGGGGCAAATGCTTATCCTGTTAACCCCTCCACGAAGGAGACCGTAGGTCTAGCACGAGATTTGGCCGCTAGAGGGGGATACCCTCAAAAGCCACCCCGTAAGCCTCCCAAGGGAAAGGTTGTGGGGCTAATGCTTATCTTGTTAGCCCCCTCTGAGGAGAACATCGGTTTAGCTGATGGCTCGAAATATAGCCATCTACGTCCACATTTAAACTGGATATTAATCATATTTTTGATGAAATATCTCTCTAAACCCTGCCACTAATACTAATATTCAGAGGGGTATACAATTCTTTGTTCTTGTATTTTTCCTGCACAGATAATGTCGTCTAAAGGAGGGAATCACTACATTAAAGTAAAAGATACGATATTTCCTCAACCAGAAGAAGCCAGGAGCCATCTAACAAAGGTAGACGCCGTAACAACCAACTCTACGACCAAAGCAAAAATTCCGACCATATACCTCCGGTCGTATAGTTCGCGCCACCACCGTTAGGTCAAACAGAACAACTTTCGTGAAGGGACCCCTATATAAAGAAGCCTCGGGCGACGGGAAAACACCTCTCTCTCGTGCTTCCTAGACCACGAAGAAGCCATACCTCGCTAGAAATCCGCCTCTAGATCTCCACATCCTTTTCCATCTCCATAGCCATACTCCACCACTTGTAATAGTAGATCTCTTCTCCGATTGGTGACATTGTAAGACTATTGCTATGAATCTTATGATTTTCATTACAATGTTTGTGATTGTTGATCTCATCTCTATGTGTGAGTAATTCTCCTTGGGCTAAGGGCTTTGGCCTAGCCATGTAGCAATTATGCATGCGATTTATCATAGATGGGATCGTGTATTAGTTTGTATGACATGATGATTATTGTATCCAAGACTTTTCAGGTACCCAAGACCCCGAGGGTTGAGCCAGGTATAGGGACTATGAGTGATGACTGATCTATAGGTTCGAAACCCAAGTGACATAAGGGATAGTACAGCTGTATGTGAGGGATTTGCTTGGGATTAATGGTGACATCACTATGCATATCACTAGTTCTCTTTCTTCTATGGATGAGACTACTAGGTTATTGCTATAAGCGGTTGCAGAGGCAATAGCAATTATGGATGCACTGCCCACATATAATTTATCTTGCTCTAAGAAGTACATGCATACTTTATTTCTATCTTTTATTTCAATCAGATGTTTTTGCACAACTACAGGTGAAACCGAACGCCCTAGGCCCTCTCTCTCCATCATCGACAACAACAAAAAGACGTAAGCTACTGGTCCGGTAAAAACACAAAAGGAATTCTAAAACTCCCGAAGGTCCATGAAAGTAACTTCACTACTCATTGGCTTCACGTGGATTTGATAACCTAGGTTTACTAGGGAAAATGAGCTATACTACATCCGTAATCCGGATCGAAGGTATGAACCCTTTTTCTAGCGCCGTTGCCGGGGAAGCATTAGCTACCCCGGTGAGGTTATTAGGAACCTTGCTAGTTTTAATTCTTGTTTTTAATTTTGTTAGTTTTCTTTTATTCTGTATTTTATAAACAAAAAAAAATTAGTTCGTCTTTACATTCTTGTTTTTACTGTCATAATTTTTAATCTAAGAAAAGCCAAAAACATAGGAAGTATGGCTGAAAAGAAACTTGGGGAGTTTGCTACTCCCAATAATGATTATTTGCGTACTCCTATTACTCAGCCAGCAATTGCTGCTAATGACTATGAAATTAAGCCCCATTATTTAATTTTGGTTCAACAGAATCAATTTGGAGGCTCTGCTGTTGAAGACACATGTATGCACTTAAATACTTTCACTAAAATATGTGATATGATGCGTATAAAAGACGATGACCCTGATGCGGTCAAATTACGTCTATTTCCTTTCTCTCTAAGAGGAGAGCTAAAGAATGGTTGCTATCTTTGCCTAAAAATACTATTACATCATGGGTGGGATGTATTCTTTATTTATGACTAAATATTTCCCACCTGCAAAGACTATGCAACTTCGATCTAATATTACAAGTTTTAGACAGGAAGAGCGTGAGCTTCTAGCGCTTGCATGGGAGAGGATGAAAGAATGCCTAAGAAACTGTCCTAGTCATGGGATGGAAGATTGGTTAATCCTCCTTTTATTTTACAATGCTCTTAATCCTGTGTCTAAGTCTATGCTTGATACTGCAGATGGAGGAACATTCATGGGTAAACATATTACCGAAGCAAAGCAGCTGCTAGACAATATGCAAGACAACCACGCCCAATGGCATGTTGAAAGATCAAACATGAAAAAGGTGAACTCTGTCTCACCACAAGAGAACGAAGATCTCAATGCTAAGTTGGATGAGCTCATACTAGCCATAAAAGGTAAGGAAACTCAAGTAAGAGCCACCCCCGAAATAAATATAGAAGAAATAGACTTCGTAGCTTGTAATGATTATAATCCTGCTTGGAAGAAAAGTTACAATCCTAATTTTCAGAAACATTATGCTAGTCCTACAAATAACTCTAATAATAATATGGGAACTAGTAATGGTAGTCTCCAAGAAATAGTTAAGTCTTTTATAGGCTCGCAAAATGAACAAAATAATATTCTAGTCAAAATTATGGACAACCATGATGCTATGCTTCGCAAATTATCTAACCAGGCTATTAGTTTGAGAAATGATTTATAGGCCCTTCAAGAAAGAACAAGGATTGTTGAGGCACAACTTGGTAAGATAACCGAGAGTCAAACTCTCATTCTAGCTAAATTTGCAGGTAAAGCTAAGCCAATCCTGTTGAAGAACTCAAAATGATGAGAATCCAAAGGGAGGAGCCTGAAGAACTTGATTATATTAATGCCCCTTCACCAAGCTACACCATCGAAGATCTCGTAAAAAAAGGATTAACATAAAAATTCTGGTAAGTGAAGGTAATGATGAAGCCATGTATCAACACTTTGTTGATCAAGTAGCAATTAAGGTATGCGAGCTTGAAAAGGAATACAAGAAAATTGCTGAAAAGTTACCTGTTAAACTAGATGACATATTTGATCCTACTATTAAGATAAATATTGGAACTAATGAGATAGCTACACTTTGTGATCTAGGTGCAGGCGTCTCAATAATTCCAAAGAGTCTTTTTAACAAGTTAAATCTTGGGTCCTTTGAAATTACTGAATTAAAATTGCATCTAGCAGATTCTACCTACAAACAAGCTGTAGGCATTAAGGAGAACACTTTAGTTTACATCAAAGGCTGTCCTGCTCTCATTGATTTTGTTATTGTTGACATGCCTGAAGATATTATTTCTCTTATAATACTAGGCCGTCCTTTCTTAAGAACTATAAAGGCTTTAATTAACCTCCATGAAGGGAACGTGAATTTGTAATTGCCTTCATGAGATCCTTTTGTTATTCATTTCCCCAGGAAGAAGAAAGCCAAACATGACGAGAAGGAGGCCATCACTTTGAAGGCCAATTATTTTGGAGTGGGTATTCCACTTATCGGGCCCAAGTGAGTATCATCAAGGTTAAGCTATTGACCATAAAAGAGAGCCCCATGGGAGGCAACCCATGTTAAATTAAGGTTTAAGTTAAGTTTTTTACTTTTAGTTAAACTTCATATTCAATAAAGAGTGCTAGAAAACTCCATTTGAGGAGAAGAAATTTGGTAGGACTTGAATTTCTGCATTGTTCATGCTATTGTTGGTCGACAACATTTTTGGTCAATTTTCTGTCAAAAACAAGGTATATCGCTAAGTTGCAGGAAAAGAAATATTTTACGAAGAAACAATTTTTTTATGGACACGGACAGTTTAACGACTAACTATACGGCAGGAATAAAATTCCGGCTGCATAGTTCCAGTCGTATAGTTATCTTTACCATCGGAAATTTTTCTGCAATATGTACTGAGAGTTTAACGACCAACTATATAGCGGGAATAAAAAATTATGGTTGTGTAGTCCCGGCCATATAGATATCAATGCCTCCGTATAATTTATTTTCTTATGTACAGACAGTTTAACAACCAACTATACGGCGGGAATAAAAATTCCGGCCGTATAGTTCTGTTCATATAGATATCAATGCCTCCGTACAAATTATATTCATATGTACTAAGAGTTTAATGACCAACTATACAGCGGGAATAAAAGTTCCAGCCGTATAGTTCCGGTCGTACAGATATCAAGGCCTTTTGCAAATTTTCTTTCGCAGGGACTGACAGTTTAGCGACCAACTATACGGCCGGAACATTTTGTTCGCCCCGTATAGTTGCGGTTGTATAGCTACGCCGCCAGGAGGAAGACCTAATATTTTGATAGAACGCCAACTATACGGTCGGAACACATGCTCGAATAGTTGCGCCCATATAGTTGCGTCCGACCACAAAATCGCACGGGAAGGTACTCCCAACTCCAAAACTTCAATCCTCTTTCTTTCTTCTACCTCCAAACTCTCCCAAAACCTCAAGGGATCTTCATCTCTACTCAATTTCATTCGATTTACTTGCACACAAGTGATCTACGGTATGTTTCTCCTCCAATCCACCAATTACTTTTTGCAAATTCATCTTCGATCTATTATCATTATCAATCTAGGGTGAGACCTACTATGAACCAACTGCCATGATTTTCTTACTTAGATTATTATCTTGAGGAGATTTTTAGTGTGCTTAGATGAGGAACGTATTATACTTACTGTTGTTGGATCAAAAAGTTTTATTTTTGCCTTTCTTCAATGTTTTAGAAGATGAACACAAGAAGCCAAACTCGTGCTCGTGCCACCACTAGCGCTTCTTGGGTGATCACCTAGGAACGCATGGGGATACGATTCAGGGATCAGGCTCATCGCGAATGCTTCAATAAGATCAAGAACCGCGAAGTGAAGGCCACCAAATGGGCTTTCCCCCTTATATTGAACCAACTTGGTATTTCTAATGACTTCGATTTACTTTGCAATAGAGCTGGCCTACAAAACTTTGCGTACAATGATGTACCTACTTATCGCCGCTTAACTATTGAATTCCTAAATTCATTACAAAGAACTGTTAAACTGTGGCAAGGAGAGGATACAATTTCTTTCGGTCTGATGAACAATAACTACACCTTAACGTTAGCTCAATGGTGTGCATGCTTTAATTTGCCAAACAATGATGTTAATGCTCTAGCACATCCTTTACTGGTTTAATTCCTTCCCCCGATCAATACTATAATGGAATGAGTTTTGCTAGTAGAGTGAACAAGGGGAAGAATATTCAACATCCTACAATTCACTATTTGTTCTATGTTATTACTAACACCTTGCAGGCACGTAATGAGTTCACGAGACTCAACGAGGAGGACATCCTAGTCCTTGCAAAGGCTGCTTACATCAATTGCAACTTGTCACTCAACTTGGGCGCCATCCTTGTGCGCTACCTCGAGTAGCAAGCCTCCCAAAGCCAAGGGCCAATCACAGGAGGAGGCGTCATCACCGTGCTTGCCACTGCCCTAGACATCGATCTTGATGAGTTGCAACCCATACTAGGTGAGACGCGTGTTGGATTCTCCACCTTGAGGGCCTATGGAATACTCACTAGGAGAGGCGGTGTTTATTATATGCATATTGCTGGAGCTGGGCGTATCTACCCCGCTCCTTTGCCTAATGGTCTTTTCTCTATCGAGGAATGACGTTTGCTATATGATGTGCAGGTTGAGTAGCACCAATCCGAGGAGGAGATTCCTGAAGAGGATGAGGACCAAGAGGAGGAGCAAGAACTTCCTCATTAGGAGGAGAAGCCACAAACCCGGCTCGCAACATACCAAGATTTCCAAGGACTTGAAGGGACTGTGGAGAGGATACACAACCTATCTTTGAACCTCCAAGAATCAACAAGTAACCTCTCCACTCAATTCGCGAACTGGAGTAACAACTTTTTCCCGCCACCATAATGATTTGAAGGGCTTGCAAAAGCCTAAGCTTGGGGAAGTTTCCTCATGTATCTTTATTTGGCATTCATTTGCTTTTATTTTTCGAGGTTACGTTTATATTTGAGTTTATAAGCACTCGTGTTGGTTTCCCTAACACTTTATCTTTAGTTCTTTTTATTAGCTTTCGAAATTTTTTGGCCAAGCTTTGCCACCAATTTTCTATTCTTTCTTTTCCTCTCTTAAAAATCATAAAAAGATTTCTGCATTTTCCTTATTTCCCTCTTTCTTTTCTTTTCGCCTCGAGGTATTCATATGTTTGTAGGAGAGTGATCGACTTCGAGTTTCCAAGAAACAAATAAAAAAAGGAAGAGAGAAGTGGAACCAAACATGAGAGGTATGCCTTATGACTCCCCACTTTTGAAGTTTGAGAAACCCATGCTAGTTAGTAGTAAATGATGAGATATTATATTGGTGGAGTGAGTCTTTGTATCATAGTAAGATTGTTATTTGCATGGAATTAAATTGGACTCATTTTGTTCCAGCTCTCGTAATTAACCAAGTCTTGCCTAAAAATTGCTAAACAATTGTAATAAGAAAAAGTCTCACAATTGAAGGCTTGGGTGTTGTAGTGTTTAGTCTTGAAGGCTTATTTCTTAAGACAGTTGACACCACTGAAAATGTTGATTGACTTAATAGGTCTCTTTGAAAGGATTTGTTCTATTGAATTAATGTTTAGCGGTTTTTGTGAGCATGCCAAACTTTGACTTGTTAATTATAAGAATGATATAGCTTTATGCATGTCAAGCTTCATGGGATGCCAACAACTCAGCTGGCCTACGAACAATCTCCATGGAGGTAACTCCTAGATTACGGCTATGAGTTGATTAAACACTTGTAGTAGCAATCCTATAGTGGGTAAGATTCTTGGCACTCCTGGGTAGCTGTAATCATGATGGAATCACTCCTCTGGCTGTTATGAGTAATGATTATGCAAAAGGAACAATAACCTTAGTGATGCCACGAGTGTCCATCATAGCCCGATAAACTAATAAAAATCTTTGGCATGCTCTCAATTACTTCAAAACTGAAATTCTTGAAGAACAATGAATACAATAGTAGTGCTTGCAAAGTATTGATTCATTGATGTTGGAGAATTGAGATACTCTTGTATATATGCTTTTGATGACAACTCTCACACTCTTAATTTACATGATTATACTTTACTGTTCAAAGGCAAGCCTATGAGTTGAGTACTTGACATGGAATAAAATTTACTCATTTGAATCATCCATGCTTACAATAATTTTGCTACGCTATAAGGATGCATGAAACCTGTATGATACACTTGCCATTACTCTATCTATGCTGAAGTTTTTCAGATTTATGAAAGTGGAGGAAACATGAGACTATTAATCATCAGTAAGATCACCATCTCGTTATTTTAATTTAAATGTTGAGTTCCTTTTTGATTTTGGTTTTCTTGCTCAGGACGATCAAGTTTAAGCTTGTGGAGGTTGATGGCTCTGAAATATAGCCATCTATGTCCACATTTAAACTGGATATTTAATCATATTTTTGATGAAATATCTCTCTAAACCCTGCCACTAATGCTAATATTCATAGGGGTATGCATCCTTTGTTCTTGTATTTTTCCTGCATAGATAATGTCGTCTAAAGGAGGGAATCACTACATTAAAGTAAAATATACGATATTTCCTTCAACCAGAAGAAACTAGTGAAGGGAATATGCCCGAGAGGCAATAATAAAGTGGTCATTATCTTATTCCATGTTTATGATAAAGCTTTATTTTGCATGCTATAATTGTATTAATTGGAAACATTAATACATGTGTGTTTAATAAACAAAATACAAAGTTCCTAGTAATGCCTCTCATATAAACTAGCTCGTCGATTAACAAGATGATCAAGGTTTCCTGATCATGGAAATTGGATGTTGTTAATAACAAGGTCACAACATTGGTGGAATGATGTGATGAACATTCATCCGAAGTATAGCATTACGATCAAAGTCATTATGTTTATATTGCTATAACATCATACGAAGTAATCTTAGTCCTTAGACCATGAGATCATGTTAATTGCTAACACTAGAAGAGTATCTTGATAACACCAAACGTCACAACGTAACAGGGTGACTATAAAGGTGGGTTCAGTACTATGAAGGTGTTATGTTGAGGCTCATGGATCAAAAGTGGAATTTGTCAATCCCGACGACGGATATATATACTCTAGGCCCTCTCGGTGATATCACATTATGATAGCTTGCAAGCAAGTGATGTGATCACTAGAATGTTATATCACGGGAACGAGAAAAGAGTGCATGTCGGTAACGAGATCAAACTAGGTACTTGGATACCGATGATTGATCCTCGGACATGTATTATATCATGAGACAAAGGTATTTAGTTACTAGCATTAAAGGTTCTCACGATCACAAAAGTCATCGTTGAATGTGTAGGAGTCAGCATGGATCTCTAGGTCCCGCTTCTGATTATTGATCTGAGAGGGGTCTCGATCATGTCTGCATTATTCGTGAATCGTAGGGTGACACACTTAAGGGATACCGACACCATTTGGAGCAAATATGTTTCAGATAAAGATTTAAGAAAGCGCTGGAATTATTTCAATAGACACCGAAACTGTTTCGGGTGAAATTGCTGAAATTGGTTCTGCATGTAATATTGAAATGTTGCAGGGGGTTTTATTTGAATGTTTGTTAATTAAAGTAATTAACAAAATTATGAATAAAATTAATAAAAGAGTTTTATTAAATGAGAGAGCATTAAATTTGAAGAAATTTAATGCATTTAAAGTGGGGACTTTAAAAGAGAATGTGAAGGGGCAAATTTATGTGGAGGGAGTTACCACCACATGAATGAGGATGTGAGGGGTCACCCCTTGGGCGCCGGCCATGGGGAGGGGCACCCCCTCCTCCTATAAAAGGCCCCCTCACACCCCTTCTTCCTCACACCTCCTCGTGAAGGATCTCTCTCCCCCTCTAGTATTATTCCCCCATGGTCTCGGATTAGCGAGATACATGTTCCCGGTGGCTTTATCTGGAAAGGAGTTGCTACTTCTGCTGCTTTGCTGGAGTGAGGGACGGAGGTTGTCGGGGTACCGGACGTGTGTGTGATCACGGATGCACCGCTGCTTTGCGGTGCTAGACTTGGTGGTGATGGACTTGCTAGAGCTGGATCTGATGGACGTGCTGGAGCCGAACCTGCTAGACTTCATCACAATCTTGAGATCGACAAGTGTATGACTACATCATCCACCAGTTCCAACTCGTTAACAAAGCTTTGTTGTCTTCGAGGGTAAGTTCTCTATGGATGTATATCCACCCGTTGCTTGTATCTAGTAGATAGATCTTGGCGTATAGTTCCCATCGTAGGAATTTTTTTGTTTTCTATGCTGTGAACCCAACAACTAGGAGCCATCAAACAAAGGAAGACGCTATAACGACCAACTATACGGCCGGAGCAAAAATTCCGACCCTATAGCTCCGGTCGTATAGTTGGCGCAGCCACCGTTAGGTCAAACAGAACAACTTTCGTGAAGGGACCCCTATATAAAGAAGCATTAGGCGACGTGAAAACATCTCTCTCTCTCTCTCGTGCTTCCCAGACCCCAAAGAAGCCATACCTTGCCAGAAAGCTGCCTCCAGATCTCCACATCCTTTTCCATCTCCATAGCCATACTCCACACTTGTAATAGTAGATCTCTTCTCTGATTGGCAGCATTGTAAGCCTATTGCTATCAATCTTATGATTTTCATTACAATGTTTTTTATTGTTGATCTGATATCTATGTGTGAGTAATTCTTCTTGGGCTAAGGGCTTCGGCCTAGCCATGTAGCAATTGTGCATGTGATTTATCATAGATGGGATCGTGTATTAGTTTGTATGACATGATGATTATTGTATCTTCTCTTGCCTCAATCTAAGGAATTGTTAGGTACCCCAAGACCCCAAGGGTTGAGCCAGGTATATGGAGTATGAGTGATGACTGATCTACAGGTTGGGAACCCTAGTGACAGAAGGGGTAGTACGGCTGTATGTGAGGGATTTGCTTGGGATTAACGGTGACATCACTATGCATATCATTAGTTCTCTTTCTTCTATGGATGAGACTAGTAGGTTATTGCTATAAGCGGTTGTGGAGGCAATAGCAATTATGGATGCACTGCCCACATATAATTTATCTTGCTCTAACAAGTACACGCATACTTTATTTCAATCTTTTATTTCCAGCACATGTTTTTGCACAGCTACAGGTGAAACCGAACACCCTATGCCCTCTCTCTCCATCATCGACAACAACAAAAAGACACAAGCTACTTGTCTGGTAAAAACACAAAAGGAATTCTAAAACTCTCGAAGGTCCGTTAAAGTAACTTCACTACGCATTCGCTTCCCGTGGATTCGATAACCTAGGTCTACTAGGGAAAAAGAGCTATACTACATCCGTAATCTGGATTGAAGGTATCAATAGCATGAGATTTGGCCACCAAAGGGGGATACCCTCATGATCCACCCCGTAAGCCTCCTGAGGGAAAGGCCTTGGGGTAAATGCTTATCCTGTTAGCCCCCTCCGAGGAGGAGACCGTAGGTCTAGCACGAGATTTGGGTGCTAGAGGGGGATACCCTCACGAGCCGCCCCGTAAGCCTCTCGAGGGAAAGGCCATGGGGAAAATGCTTATCCTATTAGCCCCTCCGAGGACGAGACCGTAGGTCTAGCACGATATTTGGTTGCTGAAGGGGGATACCCTCACGAGCCGCCCGTTAGCCTCCCGAGGGAAAGGCCGTGGGGAAAATGGGCATTGCTGGGCTTCCCCATGAGTGTCAAGTTCAACGCTCAACACTTTTGATCCTAGTTGGAAAGGGGATGGCCCATTCATGCGCGAGGAACCTTAAGTGAGTTGACTTGATGCCAAAAAACCGCCCCTCCTGAGCTCTAGGTACCGTGGGTGAGTTGACTTGTAGGCGGAGCCGGTCGGTAAGTTTAGAGCTCCACACTTTAGGACCTGGGTGAACAAGGCATGTCCTCGTTCGAGAACCAGGCACTGTGGGCGAGGTGAAACATTTCCGGGGCCGCTCCGCAAGTTCAGCGCTCAACTATTCAGGTCCTAGGTCGATAGGCGGTGGCCCCACGATAGACACCGTGCCTATCCCCCCACTCGTGTGGCAGTCGTCGAGGAATCCAGCACCACGCAGCTTCGGAAAACATTTTCTCAAAAACGCGATAAACCAACGGCAGAATCGGCGACCGGCTTGAAACCCGCAAAAAAGAGGGAGCAGCAAACAATGCCCAACTCCTTACAAAGCCTCAGAAAACCAGGGATGGACTCTAAGGCCGGAAGCAGAAAAGGAGATCAAAGTAGGGAGGGGGCAGTGTCTGTGCCGAGGGCATCATAGGACGCACGCTGGCCTGATTGCCCAAGCCATGCGGGGGTAACCCCCTAACGAGGGTTAAAGTCATCAATGCCCATTGTTATGGACTTGGGTTTTGGAGAAGAGGGGAGCGCTGGAGGCATCAATTGGCTAGCAAACAAGCACATAGGGATGCAAGGTTTACCCAGGTTCAAGCCTCGTATGACCCTACTCATGCTTGTCTTCTCTTGGAATTATTGAGGGAGTCAAAAGTTACAGGGGGTGCGTAGATGCAATCTGGTGATGGTGTGATAACTAGGGTTGTGATTGTCCTCCTCGCCGCCCCCTCCTAGCCTTTATATAGATAGGCTAGTTCTCGGGATAGTAGGTCGAGTCGGTTACAAGTTAGGGTTTTCCCTTTTAAACTTTCTATCTTGAGCTCGCCGTGTGCCGCAAGCAGTCGGAGTCTCGTTAGGTCACCTGAATCCTTGATTGGGCCCTGGTAACATTGTGGGATTCTGCTAGACTGGACCGTATATGCCAAACTCGAGTACCTGTAAGGTATGCCCATGTCAGTAGCCCTCGAGTGTCCGGTTGAATCACAAATTTGAGTGGAGACTTATGAAGTCTTTTGAATGCATAGCCGAGCATGTTTTCAAGTGCTCTGATTTGTATCATAGGGATTGTTGATATAAATGCCTGATTTAACCAATGTATCGGGATCAGTTAACTGCCTTAGGGTAGAACAACACAATCTACTCAAACTCGAGTCCTAGGACTCGAATTTGGAAAAGTGATGGCGTAATTCGACTCAAGCCAAGGAGGTCTTATAGAGTCGAATCCCAGTTAAGTGTGAGCACTTGACGTGTCCGTCAAGGCTTATTCATTGTGCCTGCAGGCACGGACTATGTCTGGTAGAGCACAGCAGATGTGTTGCTAGGCCTTATTCAGGTCTTATCTTCACGTCGTAGACATGGCATCCCAATTTGGTCATCGCGGAGATGATTCGGGTGGACCAGGAGACACAGTCTCTTTGTAGGGAAAATATGAGGCGGAGTCGTCGGAGCTTTCAAGTGTGGACGTAGTCAACACGCAGTTATGTGTAATAAAAATCATAGGGTGCGCGACCAGCGCTCCCTATGGGAGTAGCCCCCGAGTGCCTATTCGAGTCGTAGACTCGAGTGGGGACTATAAGTATTTTGTGATCGCTGTTGTCTTTTGCTTGTTTCAGTCGAATGTGCTTTCAGCGCTCTCTATGGGAGTAACTCAGAGTCCACAGTCGAATCGTTGATTCGGGTGAAGGGTGTTTGCGAGAAAATATGTTCTCATAATGCTTGGATGTCTTACAAAGTTTCTTGGGTGCGCGGCCAGCACTCCTATTAGGAGTAGCCCCTGAGTGCTTGTTTGAGTCAAAGACTTGATTAAGGACTAGAGTAGTCACAGAGTGCTCCTGCTGGTGTTGATGACGTCCGTGCTGACGATGAGGTGATCTCAGTTGCCCGCGTGGGCGGTTTTGACGGGACATGATGAAGACGTGGGTCCCATTTGTTACTTGGATTTGATCAAGCATGTGTAATCTTTGGTTTTAACTGTGTCTCCTCGTTTCTCGCTCGTAATGGGGGAGTGGCATGACGGTTCGTGGTTTTCATTGCCACGCGTCGATATTGATTTGTGCCACGCGTCTGGCTGGTTTCCTCCGGGCCGTTGGATGGCATCTTTGGCGAGGTTAAATATGGATCTTCTCTACGGTAATTTCCCCACATCTTCTTCTCGCTTGCGCACTTCCGCCATTGCTGCTCCTGCAGTTCCATTGCTCTCGTCTTCCTTGTGGCACTGGACAAACTTTGCACTTTCCCGACCTACTTCCTGTGCTCCCACCGCAAGCGCCAGATGGGAAAGAAAAAGGGAACTTCTGCCGCTGGATCTACGGCGGCCACTGCTGCAGCCAAGAAGAAGGGCGCTGCCACCGCGGGCACCGGCACTACCGCCAGAGCTGGGAAGAAGAAGGGCCTCGGAACCCGCATCACGAATGGGTCGTGGCGCACATTCTCCATCAAGCCTTCGGAGCTCTTCACCCACCGTCAGGATGGGAAACTCCCGCTGAAGATGACTACCGCATCCGAGGTGACGAGGTAATCCCCAGTCCTCCTGCTGGGTTTCCAGTGATGTTCCTCGCTTTCATCATTCGCGGTCTATCCCTCCCCTTCACAAGTTTGTGAGGGGGTGCTTTGT
This sequence comes from Avena eriantha, assembly GCA_910589775.1. NCBI lineage: Eukaryota > Viridiplantae > Streptophyta > Magnoliopsida > Poales > Poaceae > Avena > Avena eriantha. Next base: position 213,614,165 of record OU342740.1, read on the forward strand.
TTCTACGAGATCCAACTACCCTGCGCCAGCTCCATCCTTTCGTTTGGACTCATCAAAATTCATTGTCCATAGATAGGACATGTCTGGCTTGTCGGGGAGCTGGTTTTCCATCCAGTGCACGACGAAGTCTAGGAGAACTTGCGACTTGATCGCATCTCTCTTCTCGTAGGTGATGTCTCGTGGAGACAGTTCTATCACCCAAAGCGCGACTCGCCCAGTGGCGTTGGGGTTGTTGAGGATGTGCCCTAGCGGGGCATCATCCACCATGATTATTGGATGCTCCTAGAAGTAGCAGCGCAGTCGCCTGGATATCATGAAGACGCCGTACACCAGCTTCTGATAGTGCGGATACCGCTGTTTTGTTGGTGTGAGCACCTAACTGAGGTAGTAGACTGGGCGTTGTACCCCGTGGACTTTATTCTCTTCGGCTCGCTCTACAACGAGCACGGTACTAACCACTGGTTGGTGGCGGAGATGTATAGCAACAACGGCTCCTTTTCGCGAAGTGGTACCAACACCGGCGAGGTGGACAATAGACGCTTGAGGTCTTCGAATGCTTCTTGTGCTTTGTCTGTCCACTCGAATTTGTCAGCCTTACGGAGGAGTTGGTAGAAAGGCAGTGCATTTTCGCCCATCCGACTGATGAATCGGCTGAGCGCCGCAATTCGCCTGGCCAGATGCTGGATGCCTTTTACATTCTTCAGCTTCTCCGTAGCCATTATGGCTTTTATTTTCTTTGGGTTTGCCTCGATCCCTCTTGCAGAGATGAGGTACCCAAGAAATTGCCCAGATGGTACGCCGAAGGCACATTTGTCTAGATTCAGCTTGATCCGGTAGCGGTCGAGGTTATCGAAGGTCTCACAGAGATCGTTGAGTAATGAGGCTTCCTCCTTTGTTTTTATGACGATGTCATCGACGTATACTTGAATGTTGCGGCCCAGCTGGCTCTTGAGGCAGCCCTGCATACACCGTTGGTAGGTGGCCCCTGCGTTTTTCAGCCCGAAGGGCATTGTTTTGTAGCAGAAAACCAAAGGGCGTGATGAATGTCATTTTCTTCTGGTCCTCCTCCTTCATTTGAATCTGATGATAACCTGAGTAGGCATTTCGGAAGGAGAGGCGCTCGCATCCTGCGGTGGAGTCGATTATCTGATTGATCCGTGGCAATGGGAAGTGGTCCTTCGGGCAATGCTTGTTCAAGGAGGTGAAGTCCACGCACATCCGCATGATATCCGTGTCTTTTTAGGAACAAGCACGGGGTTTGTTACCTAGGTGCTTTCCTTGATCTCACGTATGAAGTTAGCACCGAGGAGTCTGTTGACTTCCATACCGACCGCTTTTGCCCTTGGTTCAGACAGTGGCTGTATTGATTGTTTGACTGGCCTTGCTTCAGGATTCACATTGAGTGAGTGATCGGCGAATTCCCTAGGAACTCCTGGCATGTCCGCTAGACACCAGGCGAAGATTTCCCAGTGCTCACGGAGGAATTCGATGAGCACGAGTTCCTATGCGGGACTCAAGTTGTTGGCGATGAGGTCCATCTTGGTCAGGTACGTTGGGTCGACCTAGACCGCCTTGGTCTGGATCGACGTGTCGAAGGATTGGACGGGTGAGATTGTCTTTCTCATAGGTGGTAGACTGTTGTTTGTCGACTCCTTCAACCTCGCCCGCTCCTCTTGCATGCCGAAAGACAGGGAGATTCTGTTGAACTCCCTGTCATAGCGGTCGGACCTCTCGAAGCTTCCGTTGACTGTAATAATGTCGTTTGGGCCTGGCATCTTCATCTGCAGGTAGGCATAGTGTGGTATTGTCGTAAAACTTGCGAACATGACACATCCAAGGATGTAGTGGTATTGATAGGGCCAGTCGACGACTTCGAATTCGATGCGCTCTCATCGAAAGTTTGCTAGCGTTCCGAAGATGACGTCGAGGCTGATCTTACCCAGGGGGTGTACACCCTTTCCTGGGACAATTCCGTGGAACGTTGTTGTAACACCCCTAGTTTTAGTAATAGCACTTAGGGTTTGATTTGTGCATAGAATGAGCATCATCTTCTTTAAATAAATACATGGAAGAAAAGAAAACCCTAAAACGCTAGTTTCTTATCCTCTCAAAACAAGTCAAAATGCTTTTCATAATTTGAAAAGTACAAAGTTGTGGAACCCAAATGGTTATAAAGGGTCCCCACAGTATTTTAAAGGTTTACCAAAAGTCTCTAGTATTTTTGAAATGACACCAAATAGATTTGAATTCAAATACAAAAAGAAAAGAGAGAAAACTATTTGGAAAATAGTTTTTCTAAAAAAAATAGAGCCAACAGAGTCAGCCCAGCCGGCCCACCTCCCCTCTCTCCTTCCTGCCGCCCAGCGCAGCTAGGAGCCCCTGCCGCGCTTGCTTCTCCGCGGCCCAGTTTGGCCCAAACCAGCCCAGCAGCGGCCCCGTACCCCTTCGGCCTCCTTTCGGTGTTGTCGTCTTCGACCCCGACGAGGATACACCTTGCTGGCATCGCCTCCGCCACTCGTCTGCGCCACGATTCCCGCCGGCACCGCTATGAACTCTACTGACGCGCCGACGTCTACAAGATCCTCTATCGCCGCCACGAACGAACCCTAGTTTCCTTTTCTCTTGTTTTCCTCCTCTCCGATAAACCCTAGCTCGCATATGACTCGTAACCCCGCCGTTCCCGAGCTCCCCTTGCCTTGCTGAGCACCTCACCATGGTAGCCACGTTGCCCTGAGCCTAATCACAGAAGGAATCGAAGCCGGGCATCAAGAATCGAGCTCGCCGTCCACCTCTTCTCCGCCTCTGTTCGCCGCTCGCCGTCGACATTGCCGGCGACCTCGACTTCCTCTGGCCTCCTCGACACCACCATCAGCATCAGCATGAGCTACTGGTTCTCCAGCACCCCTCTGTTTTCCCTCTCTCTCCCTTTCTCGCCGCCTCGCCATGCTCCGCCATTCGTCGCCGCAGTTCTTGCTCGCCGGAGTAGCTTCGGCTACCATATCCGTGCGGCACCGCCTCTATTCGGTCCAGCGCAATGCCCTGCATCGAGCCATCCCACCCCCGCCTCCCCGCATCGCCCCTAGCGCCGCGCCCGCGCTCGATCTGGAGCCATGGCGTCGCTGACGTCAGCATCACGTCAGCATGACGCAATATCCCTTTTTCTTTTGTTTTGTAATTATTTTCTGTAAATATTAATATGACAGGTGGGTCCTGATTGTCAGTGTTTATTAATTTCCTAAATCATTTATGAAATGAATAAAATCCTGACATGTGGGGCCAGCTGGAAAATATTTAATATAATCCAAAAATGTTTAATTGTTTTAATAATGATTTAAAAATGGATTAAAAATGAGAAAAATCATAACTAATTCATTTTAAATCAGAAAAATATGTATAATATATCAAAATGTTCATAAAAATGAGATATATCGCATAGCATCAAAGTCATGCATCATTGTAACAAATAAAATGACCTCCTTAGTGAAACCCTAATAAACCCCTCTCATATGCCTCCGGAGTTTATCAGAAGTGCTATCTAGGGCATTTCGACTCCGCTTAAAATGGTTCATATATCTTTAGGGTTTGATGTAACACCTTTAAATATGTCATATCATCATCCTTGCTTGAGCACTGCATCGATGCCATGTGTTGATTCTCGCTTTCCTTTCTGGTGTTTCTGCTTCTTCTCGGTAGACCTCGAAGTTGATGTGAGCAACGAGATCGAGTCTAAGATTGAAGATCAAGATCAACACCATCGTAGGATATCGACAAATGATGCCAAGCAGATGAACCTGATGTTCTATATCTGAGTATCAATAGGCAAAGGCAATCATAGCCCCACACATGATAAAATCCTATGTTTTCAAAGTATTTCAATCTTGCCATGTGCATACGATTCCAAAGTCTTTTATCGATAGATACAATAATCCTATCTGATGCATGTAACCTTGTAGCCTATACCCCCTGTTCCACTGGACCTAGCATAACTAGGGTTTGGCTTATGAGCTTCGCTAGAGCTGTTATATCTGTTGCGCTTAGCCATGTTTAGCTGTTACCGCTGATCCATCTGGTTGATGAATCAGAGTTGCAAATGAACCTAGTATGATAGGATGACGTGGTTTGATCAGAGATGAAAGTTAAAGATGCTAAGTCTTGTATGGGAGGCCACGTCGGGTTGTGGTTTTTGTAGTCCCATGCTCGCCGCCACTAGGATCTGAGTTCTTGCCTCTTGAACCAAGACGAGCGTACAGCCACACAGGGTTTATGGGGACTCCTCTGCTGATTAACTTGCCTAGTAGATTCCATGAGTCACATAGTTCGGGCGTTCCATTCGACATATGCATTCTGGTCGTTCTTGAAGGAGGTGGAGGAGGTGCATTCATACAGGTAGGTAAGCATGGCAGGGAATGGGAGAGGCACGACCTCCGTAATATCAAACCCTGTTCACATCTCTAGGGACCGGCTTCGGGACTTGACCTGTTACGGCGGCATCTCCTTAGAGCGTGACTCATGGTCTCGGCGAATGGAAGGTAAAGGTCGTGGCCAACCACCCTCTGCGGGGCTTCCAAGGAAAAGGGATAATCTATAGTGGCATTAAGAGTCGGTTGGTATGTGTGGGTAAAGTGGTGCACCCCTGCAGGGTAATAATCTTTTTGAAAAGTCGTGTCCATGGTTATGGATGACTTGGGAACGGATTCAAAGATCATAGAGAACTATAACATAATCGTAAAACTTGGCAAGTTACGTAAAATGTGCTTAAGGATGCTTCCTCAGGGATCGAGGGGGTGATCCTAGTTAGTAGGTTCAACTGATAAAGATTCGGTGGATATCAAAGATAATCCAATCTAGAGATGTCGCTTTATTTTTCCTTTTAAAAGGTTCTATTAGTCGAGGTTATCTTCTCTCTTTTACAAAGAAAGTTAGCTTTATGCAAACTAACCCCACCAGCCATAAGTCTTGCGGAGTACACCCCGTACTCAGCCTTGCTTTGTTGATACTTTTGCAGCAGGTAAGTGTTACCATAGAAGAAGAGTTCTTTACAGCATCGACATCGACGAGTAGCTTGGGGTTCATGGTCGGCAGCCTGGAATCTATGGATTGGGACCGTCATCGTTATGCTTCAGGCCTCTTAGGCCATTTGTTAAGTTTGCTATACTTGCAAGCATAATTTTCCTTCCGTTGTTTGATGTTTGTGGTCAGTGACCTCTGCTTGTAATATTTTGGTTCTCTGCTCAGTTATGAGCTTGCTGTAATAACTTTTGTGTCGTAGGGTCACTGTAATGTTACCGATTCTTTCTCTGTATGCTTCTAAGATTTAGGTTAGGCTTATATCAGACGGAGGTCTGGGATTTGTCTAGCCTTAATCCCGGGGTGTCATAGGTTTTGGTACCAGAGAAGTACCGACTGTAGGAAAACCTTTCTACTGGTCGATGTTGAGTATAGTGCTTGCGAAAACTATTTGAATGCTGAAAAGTATTTGCGAAAACTCTAGTATGCTTCTTTTCCTCCTTATCCAGTTTCGCTCTACCTCTGGGTCACCTTAGCTTGTGTTGATTTTGAAAAAGTTTCGTTATCTCGTCTCGTCTTTCAAAACTTAGGTGCCTTTTAGGCATGTCGTTTCTCAACCAGTTGACCTAATGCTCAGTTTTCTAGAGTCAGTTGTGTGTGTTCCTTGTTTCCCTTTTCTCTTCTTTAGTTGAGAGATTCCTTTCCATCATGATCTCTCTATCTTACGGGTCCACAACATCATGTTTATGGTTCCATAGTGATTTGTTCTAGGCCTCAAAGTTTCCTTTCGCCTCATGTGCCTCCTTTTCATTTGTTTGGGTACTTCGGAAGTTATTTCTTCCCTTGGAAGCTACCTCATGGTTATTATCTTGTAGTGCTCTTCGTGCTACTAAGATAGTAGTTACTCTTTTCTCGGGTTTTAGCCCTTGGACTTGAACCGAAGATCCTAGATTGTGCTGGATTCTGGTGTTGAGAATATTGTACATGAAGCTGACCTTTAACCCAAGATCCATTTTATCGATCCCTGTTGTTAATGTCTAAACATTACCTCATGATGGCTAATACCTTCTAGTATAGCCTTCAAGCTTGTGGTATTTTTCACGATTGAATTGTGACAATTAAGGACTTCCCCTACCACATGCTATGGCAGATGTTCTTTAATGGAACCAAATAGATCACAACAAGAGTACTCCTCGTGAGTCTCGCATCTGTACCCATGACTCTGCCACACCTCCCTTTTCTGCATCGGTCCTCGGAAGATTGTTGACTTAATCATCCACATCTCAGGATTCTATCCTGAGCATGTTCTTCTTTTCCTTTGTTGTTTTCTGACCTGTGTCTACCAATTGGTAGCCAAGTAGTACACGTGTATCGGTGTCTTCCGATGCAATATACTTTTGTGGTTCATCAAAGACAAACCATTTCGGGATGTCAGGAGAAACAAACTCCAGCACCTCGTCATTTCTAGGACCAGGTCAAAGTGTTGTAATCCACAGATCAATAAGCATTGATTAGCTTATGTTCTCTTCTACCTTAAAGTATCACATTCCTTTATACTAAGAGGTCGTGTCGAGTTTCATGACCCCTTAATGAAGTGATGCTCTTACACATATTTACCACCCTTCTCCGACCTTTCGTGCGCGTGAATGATGCGTGTGCATAATAATGTGGTCATCTGAGATTCTTAGCAATTCTTACTGCTTTGAACTCCAAGGACATTTGTGTCATTCTTAGCGTGATGGTTAACCTATCAGTAAACAAAGCTTGACTATGCTACCAAGTCCGTTATTCTGGTGCCTTCTCCTCGGTCAAAGAGTTAGGCTTGTGCCGAAACTCTGAGACTATGTCTACTTGCCTTACTAAGCAAGTTTCCTCTCGAACTATGTGACATATCGGTGGTTCATGATATTCTAGACGTCTTTCTAGCAGTATCGTCATGTCGCCACGTGACCATGTTTGTCATGTTCTTGAGCAAGCTAGTTCTTTGAACAACTCCTTCTCCAAGGATCCATACTAGATAACCCTGAACTAGTTGGTTGAGCTTAAACAACAACTTGGAGAGTTGTAAGACAAAAGTTCTATCAAACTTGTTCCTTCTAATGGGATGTCTAGTTTTGTTCGTGCTGAAGAAAGATAGTGTTTCCTTCATGCAAATGTTATCGTCCCCACCTTTGATTTGATACGGGCTATCGTCAAAGCAAACTCAGTCCTAAGGACTATCCTGATGGTGTATCTATTCGTGATGTTTCACCTAGGTACATCTTCATGTTCTTTGGTCTGATAAATATCTATGTCATGTTCGTATAGTATATGAGTCCATCTTCTTGGAGTGTCTTGATAAGTTTGTCGTTGAGTCCATCGATGATATCCTTATCTTCCCCATTCTAGATTGGATTCATGTGGAACAATTGACATTAATGTTGGAAACTTTTAAGAACCATCTTCGAGTCATCTCAAAGTATGTGTTTTGTATGTTGGAAGTGACCTTCTCTGGTCCACGTGCAAAAGTTGAAAGTTGTTGTAGTGGATTCGAGAAGAGTAATCTTTTTTCCTTGGGAATCGTTTCAAGTAAGTCAAGCATGTGCGAAGTATTCTTGATATGGTAGGTCAATACCTTTCCATCTCGAGAACATCAACTAAGCATGTAAAGCCACTAATGATTTGTCACGGAAGAGAAGAAGTTCTACAAACTTAAGTATCCTCCTAAATGTCTACCAGCAATAAGGATGCATTTGTGTTTCATTGCAATCAATTCATGTAGGGGCAATTATCTTTTGATAACTCGCTAATACATGGGTTTTGTAACCTAGCTCATTCTTTTGGAGCTTTACAATGTAGTCCATGTCTTGAGAATCAAGTAACTTTACCTCTAAGGTAAATGTTGCAACCTTTCCATTCAGACATGCTGAGTCTGAAGTAGCTCTTAACTTAACCAAATATGAATCTCAAGCAGATATGATGTTTGGTGTTCATCAAGGTTTTTTACATATGTCTCTTTGAAAATTCGGCAAGATTGATGTGATGGTTGACACCATTAGCCGGAAGACCTTTTGTCACATTCTCTTGAATCAACAATAACAACCACTCTTCATGAGGCTTCTTCTATGACTTATTATAGGAGTTGTACTTATGGTTTCCTTTGTACCAAAGTCTGACCTTTACTTGATGTCCACTTTCTCAAACATCAAGGAGAACATTTAAAGTAGAGTTGCTAAATGTCTCTCGGTCGATCCTCCAGACCCTTTTATGTTGGCAAGCATCTTGTTGTGCCAAGTAATTGAAGTATGAGAATGAAGTTTCTTTTTCCTCATGTCATCAGGAATCTTCTTATAGATTCATCTTAGTGGTGTAAAGTTATATCATAATCATTGGAAAAGATTTTGATAAACCTGGATGAATAAAGAGTTTCCTTTGGTTCCTCTAACATGTTCGACGAGTGACTATGATCTTGGTAATCAGAAGTTACTCTTGTTACATGTTCCTTGTGACTCTTACGAGTCCTCGCCACAAAACAACATTTCTGTCTTGACCTTCTGCTGAACGAAAGAGTGATCTTTCTATATCAAAAGTAATTCAACTAGTTGGTTCTCCACATCTTTGTACCTATGAAATCTCTACTTAAGTCACATAGTAGAGATTCATCTCTTGAAGTCTGTGGTCGTGTTCTTTCGTTGTAAGCTTTCCACTTCAGAAGCTTAAGCTCTTCTATAACTCCATGGTCTCAATCCTTATGAAGAACGGCTATCTAACAACTTGAAAACCTTCTCCTTTGTTTCCTCCTTTACCTTGACATGTTTAATGCTCGTTATCTCTAGAGATGTTCGTGAAACATCTATCCACGAGTTGACCATGAGATACTCTATTTGTGGTTTTGTGTCCTTCCATCTCCTCTTTAGTGTGTGCATCTACCTCGATGAAATGAAGCGCTTCATTCATTCAGCAATGGTGGCATGGATCAACCTCTTTGGGAAGATAGTCGAAGTTTAGTGTAACCTTGTTTCTTCTGTCTTCCTACCTAGGGATCTCGGGACGAGATTCTATTAAGGGGGATAAAACTGTAACACCCCTAGTTTTAGTAATAGAACTTAGGGTTTGATTTGTGCATAGCATGAGCATCATCTTCTTTAAATAAATGCATGGAAGAAAAGAAAACCCTAAAACCCTAGTTTCTTATGTCTCTCAAAACAAGTCAAAATGGTTTTGATAATTTGAAAAATACAAAAGTTGTGGAACCCAAATGGTTATAAAGGGTCCCCACAGTATTTTAAAGGTTTACCAAAAGTCTCTAGTATTTTTGAAATGACACCAAACAGATTTGAATTCAAATACAAAATGAAAAGAGAGAAAACTATTTGGAAAATAGTTTTTCTAAAAAAATTGAGCCAGCAGAGTCAGCACAGCCGGCCCACCTCCCCTCTCTCCTTCCTGCCACCCAGCACAGCTAGCAGCCCCCTCCGCTCTTGCTTCTCTGCGGCCCAGTTCGGCCCAAACCAGCCCGCCAGCGGCCCCGTACCCCTTCGGCCTCCTTTTGGTGTCGTCGTCTTCGACCCCGACGAGGAACCACCTCGCTGTCGTCGCCTCCGCCACACGTCTGCGCCACGATTCCCGCCGGCGCCGCGATGACCGCTACCGATGCGCTGACGTCTACAAGATCCTCTACCGCCGCCACGAACGAACCCTAGTTTCCTTTTCTCTAATTTTCCCCCTCTCCGACCAAACCCTATCTCGCATATGTCACGTAGCACCACCGTTCCCGAGCTCCCCTTGCCTCGCCGAGCACCTCACCGTGGCTGCCACGTCGCCCTGAGCCTAATCACGGAAGGAATCGACACCGGGCGTCAAGAATCGAGCTCGTCGTCCACCTCTTCTCCTCCTCTGTCCGCCGCTCGCCGTCGACATTGCCGGCGACCTCGACTTCCTCTAGCCTCCTCGACACCACCATCAGCTTTAGCGTGAGCTGCTGGTTCTCCAACACCCCTCTGTTTTCCCTCTCTCTCCCTTGCTCGCCACCTCGTCGTGCTCCGCCTTCCGCCGCCGCATTTCTTGCTCGCCAGCGTAGCTCCGGCTACCATATCCAAGCGACGGCGCCTCTATTCGGTCCAGCGCAGCGCCCTGCATCGAGCCAGCCCACCCCGCATGCCCGCATCGCCCCTAGCACCGCACCTGCGCTCGATCTAGAGCAATGGCGTCGCTGACGTCAGCATGATGCAATATCCCTTTTTCTTTTGTTTTGTATTTATTTTCTGGAAAATAATAATATGACAGGTGGGTCCCGATTGTCAGCGTTTTATTAATTTCCTAAATCATTTATGAAATGAATAAAATCCTGACATGTGGGGCCAGGTGGAAAATATTTAATATAATCCAAAAATAATTAATTGTTTTAATAATGATTTAAAAATGGATTAAAAATGAGAAAAATCATAACTAATTCATTTTAAATCAAACAAATATGTATAATATATCAAAATGTTTAGAAAAATGAGATCTATCTCATAGCATGAAAGTCATGCATCACTGTAACAAATAAAATGACCTCCTTAGTGAAACCCTAATAAACCCCTCTCATATGCCTCCGGAGTTTATCACAAGTGTTATCTAGGGCATTTCGACTCCACGAAAAATGGTTCATATATATTTAGGCTTTGATGTAACACCTTTAAATATGTCATATCATCATCCTTGCTTGAGCACTGCATCGATGCCATGTGTTGATTGTCGCTTTCCTTTCCGGTGTTTCTGCTTCTTCTCGGTAGACCTCGAAGTTGATGTGAGCAACGAGATCGAGTCTAAGATTGAAGATCAAGATCCACACCATCATAGGATATCGACGAATCATGCCAAGCAGAAGAACCTGAAGTTCTATATCTGAGTATCAACAGGCAAAGGCAAGCATAACCCCACACATGATAAAATCCTATGTTTTCAAAGTATTTCATTCTTGCCATGTGCATACGATTCCAAAGTCTTTTATCGATAGATACAATAATCCTATCTGATGCATGTTACCTTGTAGCCTATACCCCCTGATCCACTGCTCCTAGCATAACTAGGGTTTGGCTTATGAGATTCACTAGAGCTGTTATATCTGTTGCGCTTAGCCATGTTTACCTGTTACCGCTGATCCATCCGGTTGATGAATTAGAGCTGCGAATGAACCTAGTATGATAGGATGACGTGGTTTGATCAGAGATGAAAGTTAAACATGGTAATGCTTGTATGGGAGGCCATGTCGGGTTGTAGTTTTTGCAGTCCCATGCTTGCCACCACTAGGATCTGAGTTCTTGCCTCTTGAACCAAGACGAGCGTATAGCCACACGGGGTTTATGGGGACCCCTCTGCTGATTAACTTGCCTAGTAGATTCCATGAGTCACATAGTTCGGGCGTTCCATTTGACATATGCATTATGGTCGTTCATGAAGGAGGTGGAGGAGGTGCATTCATACAGGTAGGTAAGCGTGGCAGGGAATGGGAGAGCCACGGCCTCCGTAATCTCAAACCCTGTTCACATCTCTAGGGACCGGCTTCGGGACTTGACCCATTACAGCGGCATCTCCTTAGGGTGTGACTCATGGTCTCGGCGAATGGAAGGTAAAGGTCGTGGCCAACCACCCTCTGCGGGGCTTCCAAGGAAAAGGGATAATCTATAGTGGCATTAAGAGTCGGTTGGTATGTGTGGGTAAAGTGGTGCACCCCTGCAGGGTAATAATCTTTTTGAAAATCCGTGTCCACGATTATGGATGACCTGGGAACAAATTCAAGGATCATAGAGAACTATAACATAATCGTAAAACTAGGCAAGTTAAGTAAAGTGTGCTTAAGGATGCTTCCTCAGGGATCGAGGGGGTGATCCTAGTTAGTAGGTTCAACTGATAAAGATTCGGTGGATATCAAAGATGATCAAAGCTAGATATATCGCTTTCTTTTTTTCCTTTTAAAAGGTTCTATTAGACGAGGTTCTCCTCTCTCTTGTACAAAGAAAGTTAGCTTTATGAAAAATAACCCCACCAGCCATAAGTCTTGCGGAGTACACCATGTACTCAGCCTTGCTTTCTTGATACTTTTGTAGCAGGTAAGTGTTACCATAGAAGAAGGGTTCATTACAGCATGGACATCGACGAGTAACTTGGGGTTCCCGGTCGGCAGCCTGGAATCTATGGATTGGGACATCATCGTTATGCTTCAGGTCTCTTAGGACATTTGTTAAATTTGCTATAATTGCAAGCATAATTTGCCTTCCATTGTTTGATGTTTGTGATCAGTGACCTCTGCTTGTAATATTTTGGTTCTCTGCTCACTTATGAGCTTGCTGTAATAACTTTTGTGTCGTAGGGTCACTGTAATGTTACCGATTGATTCTCTGTATGCTTCTGAGATTTAGGTTAGGCTTATATCAGATGGATGTCTGGGATTTGTCTAGCCTTAATCCCGGGGTGTCACAGTTGTGTCTGAAGCTTCTAGACACGACAGAGGGATTCACATTGCACGCAAGGTACTTGCGAACATGAGGTTGATGCCGCTTCCGCCGTCCATGAAGACGCGACTCATCTCGAAGGCTCCAATCTGTGCCTAGAGCACCAGGGGACAATGGTCTAGGCGAGGTACTTGGCACGAATGATTGCGCTTGTCGAAGGTGATGTAGGACTGGCTTCCGCTGAGGTACTCAATGGTGGAGGGCGGATTGTTCATCGCAAGATTGACTTGGCGAGTTATTGATTTTTGCACTTGATTTGAGGGGCATCCTTTTTGGATCATCCCCATGTTCCCCAGCGGTTGAGGGTATGGCTCGCCTCCATGGTTCTGGACTGGCGCAGCCGCAGGTGGTGGTGGCCCGGGTGGTGGTGGAGGTGCTCCATGAGCCACAGCGCCCGGGGCAGCTCTATAGCCCTGGTTTATTGCGTCGCGATTCATCTGGGCTAGGCCTTCGTGGAGTTTGAGGAACTCGCGGTAGTCCTTTAGAAGGTGGCTGGACTTTTTCTTACCGTCGTGCTTGTCGATGTAGAAATGTACGTTGCACGGTCCGGACAGTTTGACCTGGATAGATGTTCCAGGTGCCTCATCACGGGGCCTGTTTGTCTGCGGTACCAAAGTTCGCAGGCCAGCGCATGGCGGTACCTAAGTTGCCTGAAATTGCCGCGTTTCGAAATGTTGGGCCGCCAACTACTGAGGTGGGCCATTTGGAGGCAAACTCATCTCACCCCTGGCAAATTCAAATATTCCGTTAAACTGCCCCGTGATGTAGACGGTCGGGACCCCCATGTCAGTCATCTGTCCGTGACGCGAGCGCCAACGTGGCAACCTCTTAGGCAAATCGAGGAACTATGTGGATTGGATGTGTTGACCGATTTCACAAATCCACTCCCACCTTTCCCCTGGCACCGGTGGCGTCGGAATCCACCCTCCAGGCAGGACGGTCCCTTTGGATATTTGACTTATGGCGCCAAGTTGCTGCGCCCAGTTGCGGCGCCCAGTCGCTGATCCCGAGCTCCAATGGCGCATGCCGTAGCCGCCAGGCCTGTTTGTCTGTGGTACCAAAGTTCGCAGGCCAGCGCATGGCGGTACCTAAGTTGCCTAAAATTTCCGTGTTTCGAAATGTTGGGCCGCTAACTACTGAGGTGGGCCATTTGGAGGCAAACTCATCTCACCCCTAGCAAATTCAAATATTCTGTTAAACTGCCCCGTGAAGTAAACGGTCGGGACCCTCATGTTAGTCATCTGTCCCTGACGCGAGCGCCAACACGGCAACCTCTTAGGCAAATCGAGGAACTAAGTGGATTGGATGCGTTGACCGATTTCACAAATCCATTCCCACCTTTCCCCTGGCACCGGCGGCGTCAGAATCCACCCTCCAGGCAGGACGGTCCCTTCGGATATTTGACTTATGGCGCCAAGTTGCTGCGCCCAGTCTCTGATCCCGAGCTCCAATGGCACATGCCGTAGCCGCTGTTGCGAGGCTCTAACCCGCTTCCGCCGTCGACGAGCCGAGCAGCTCGGAGGATGGCAGATCCTACTACTAAGGAAGAAGAAGTTCTGGCTACAAGCGGGTGAGCTACCCTTCTCTTTTCTATTCGCACTAATTATAACTGCTAGCTGGCTACTGAACCTAAAATCGTTTGTTATCCCAACGCTGACAAACATATTTTGTCCACCGTTTTCTGTCAAGCGGGATCTTCACAGACCACCATTACCTGGTTATGGTAAGCCTCTTCAGGTACGACTCTAAGGGCAAGTGGTATGGAGACCATTGTATCACGATGGAAGAAGCGCCTGCGCATATCTGCACTATATCTGGTATGGTTGCTGCTCTGCGTAATCATGATGAATTATGGCCGAAGCAGACTGCAAAGTTCAGATTCATGGATGAACGTGGCATCATGGTTCCTCTAATGTGTGACAGTTAGCTAATTGGGTTGATGAAAAGGTATGCTTCGGCTTGCATGTTTGAGCTGAAATGTGATGTACTAGATGTGGAAGCTGCTGCAACTGGGAGTCGCCCTTCTATTCTTGGACAGGGTGGTTGTTCGAACCCAATTACCTCCTGGTAAGCAAAAGTCTCTTGGGGTTCGCATGTTTGTGCTGAATTGTAATTTTTGTTTTATTTACTTTGTAGATATTGGGCAGTTATGCAACAGTCCTATTTCTTTGACAGGAAGCGCCGCAAGGTTAGAAACATGACTGCCGGGGCAGTCATTTTGTTGCTCGAAGAAATTAAAAATGAGTGGAAAGATGATGCTGGACACGATTCTGGTGCCCATTGTCCCGTCGATGCAGAGTACGTGAAGCTAAGAAAATTGGCACCGAGGAAGAGGAAGAAGGCAGGAAATGAAGAAGCCAGTGGACGTGAAGGCTTGGCACCCAGGCTGCGGAAGAAGGATGGTGGCAATGAAGATGCATAGTAATGTGTTGAACTTGAACCTATATATGTAATTCGGTTAAATTCTAGAGCTCTGTGTGTGGTATTTTTCTGGGCGAAACAATCTACCCACATTATCTGAGTAAAATGTACCGTGACTTAGCGTTTCGAAACACCCGAGTCAGTAGTTGAATACGAAATTGTGATTGTGCCACTGCTGTCTGAAAACATGCAGCACCGGTTCCACGATTGCTGAGGGGCATGAGGTCTCCAGAATGTAAATGGCACATAAATAAATTATTTAAGATACTACACTCCACGAAGCAGCAACTTATTTCAGCTGCTGCACACAACGACATGGCAACATAAACAACAATGGCAACCAATAATGCCTAGATGCTTGAGCCCGTCTATCTCACCGCCTCCCTGCTCCTGCATCCCCTACGTCTGGCGAAGCTCCCGGATCTCCATAAACCGGGTGTACGTGCTTCCACTTTATAAATTGTGGCTATGACATTTGCATGCGGAACAATCCACGTAGATTACGTTTAAACACACCACCAATGTCAGAATACCACCATGATCAGACAAAAGGAAGTGATGCAGGGTTAAGACAGACTAACGGGAGAGCAATTTTTTTCCTCCTAGGACTCCAGGACCACTAGTTCAGAACAGTAGGTCAACAAGTACTACTATTACAACTTAAAAAGGCACGGAGCTCAAGCTAAATAGAACTAGTTATCACACATCTCCTTGATCTTCCTAATCTTAGCCTGATGCACATCTTCCTGCGAGAGCAAGGATCGATTCGTCTGCTCCTTCCTTTTAGCATCTTCCTTGCACAGCTTCAATTGTTTCTGTGTATTTTTCCTCATGCACTTGTCAATACTCGTAGTTGTGAACTGCAGGACTTTGGCCTGGTGAAGATCATTCCTTGCTTGAGTCAATTCTTGCTCTGCTTTAGCCTTCTGGGCCAACGCCATGTCCCTCTCCTTCTCGACTTTGCTAACCTTGTCTTGCGCCCTCCTGAGATCTCGGTTAAGCTTGGTCGTGTGAACTAGGTCCCATAGCTTCATCTCAACACTGTCAAGAAGTGAGCTGACTACGGATTCTTTCAACTCAACAGTCATATCACATAGTTTGTCCAGCGTTTTCTGCATCGATTTGGGCCACTCTGGGTCTACCCATTTGACAACACCGCAACTTCCGCCTTGCATCATTGCACGATATCCTTGACACCGTAAAAACCTCCTGCCTACGTTTCGTCCTTCGAACGCTACAAATTTAGCAGGCACATGTCCATGTTTACATAGCAGAGGACTGTCTTCATCCACTAAACCGTGATAGTCGGAGTCATACATCGTCTGGTTGGCCTAACACATCATACGCGCATGAGTGAACAGAGTAGATCTAGCTCAAAAAGTAGATAACTGGCCACAAATGATAGAGACAGAGATGAGACGACTCACATCGAAATCACCGTCCCTATCGTCACGACGCGTTTCCTTGCCGTATCCCCTTGAACCCATGGCGAGAGGGGAGGGGCTGGCTGTCGGAGAGGGGATTGGGATGGAGGTGGCGTTGGCTTGCGGCTATGGCAGGATAGGAGTGAAGTGGGGAAAGTGGCTTCGAGGGGAAGGAAGAGTAGTTCGGGGAGGAAGATAAGTAATGGGGACGTGACACTAGGATATGGCCCACTCAACTCGTGAGTCGTGACACTCGCAACAGGGGAGCGCCCGGTGTTGCCAGTTTGTCCAGAGAAAGCGTGGCCAATCATGCCGAAGTACATCCTACTCGCGGATCGCTCTCACGAAGACCATCCCAATCGTGCAAGCGCACCGATCGAACCGTATGCAACAATCGTCAAGAAGAACAACTGTGTTAGGGCGTGCCTTCTAGAAGACTCGGTCTAATCGCCACCCATTGGGGGGCTAAGGTTAGGGCTCTCCTAAGGTTAGGATCCATACGTGGTTTATGAGAGGAGCAGACATGCAATGACAATGGGTGTGGTTCATGAAAAGAATAGACATGCAATGACATTGGTGGATCCATATGTGGTTAGTGAAAAGAACAAACATGCAATCACACTGGGTGGATCCATGTGTGGTTCATGAAAAGAACACACATGCAATGACACCGGTGGATCCATGTGTGGTTTGTGATAAGAACACACATCCAATGACACTGGGTGTGGTTCATGAAAAGAACACACATCAAATGGCATTGGGTGTGGTTCATGAAAACAACACACATCAAATGGCATTGGGTGTGGTTCATGAAAAGAACACACATCCAATGACACTATGGTTCATGAGAAGAACACACATGCAATGGCACTGGTGGATCCATGTGTGGTTTGTGAGAAGAACACACATGCAATGACTCTAGCTGTGGTTCATAAAAAGAACACACATGCAATGACACTGGTGGATCCATGTGTGGTTCATGAGAAGAACACACATGCAATGACACCGGGTGTGGTTCATGAAAATAACAGACATGCAATGACACTGGTGGATCCTTATGTGGTTTGTGAGAAGAACTGGCATGCAAGGACTCAAGCTATGGTTCATGAAAAGAACATACATGCAATGAAACTGGTAGATCCTTATGTGGTTTGTTTAGAAGAACACACATGCAATGACTCTAGTTGTGGTTCATGAAAACAACACACGTGCAATGACACTGTTGGATCCATGTGTGGTTTGTGAAAATAACAGACATACAATGACACTAGGTGGATCCATGTGTGGTTTGTTTAGAGGAACAGACATGCAATGACACTGGGTGTGGTTCATGAAAAGAACATACATGCAATGACACTGGTGGATCCATGTGT
The DNA here is from genome assembly GCA_910589775.1 of Avena eriantha. NCBI lineage: Eukaryota > Viridiplantae > Streptophyta > Magnoliopsida > Poales > Poaceae > Avena > Avena eriantha. The sequence continues at coordinate 213,631,865 of OU342740.1, forward strand.
GGTTCATGAGAAGAACACACATGCAATGACACCGGGTGTGGTTCATGAAAAGAACAGACATGCAATGACACTGGTGGATCCTTATATGGTTTGTGAGAAGAACTGGCTTGCAATGACTCTAGCTATGGTCATGAAAAGAACATACATGCAATGACACTGATGGATCCTTATGTGGTTTGTTTAGAAGAACACACATGCAATGACTCTACCTGTGGTTCATGAAAAGAACACACATGAAATGACACTGTTGGATCCATGTGTGGTTTGTGAAAAGAACAGACATGCAATGACACTAGGTGGATCCATGTGTGGTTTGTTTAGAGGAAAAAGCAATGACACTGGGTGTAGTTCATGAAAAGAACAGACATGCAATGACACTAGTGGATTCATGTGTGGTTTGTGAAAAGAACATACATGCAATGACACTTGGTGGATCCATGTGTGGTTTGTGAAAAGAACAAACATGCAATCACATAGGTGGATCCATGTGTGGTTTGTGGAAAGAACAGACATGCAATGACTAGCTGTGGTTCATAAAAAGAACATACATGCAATGACACCATTGAATCCATGTGTGGTTTGTGAAAAGATCACACATACAATGACACTAGGTGGATCCATGTGTGGTTTGTTTAGAGGAATAAACATGCAATGGCTCTAGCTGCGGTTCCTGAAAAGAACAGACATGCAATGACACTGGTAGATCCATGTGTGGTTTGTGGAAAGAACAGACATGCAATGACACTAGGTGGATCCATGTTTGGTTTGTGAGAAGAACACACATGTAATGACTCTAGCTGTGGTTTGTGAAAAGAACAGACATGCAATGACACTTGTGGATCCATGTGTGGTTCATGAGAAGAACACACATCCTATAACATTGGTGGATTCTTATGTGATTTGTGAGAAGCACCGACATGCAATGACTCTAGCTATGGTTCATGAAAAGAATAGACATGCAATGACACTGGGTGGATCCATGTGTGGTTCATGAGAAGAACACACATCCAATGACACTGGTGGATCCATGTGTGGTTTGTGGAAACAACAGACATGCAATGACTCTGGCTGTGGTTCATGAGAAAAACACACATGCAATGACACTAGTGGATCCATGTGTGGTTTGTGAGAATAACACACATGCAATGACTCTAGCTGTGGTTCATGAAAGGAACATACATGCAATGACACTGGTGGATCCATGTGTGGTTTGTGGAAAGAACAGACATGCAATGACTCTGGCTGTGGTTCATGAGAAGAACACACATGCAATGACACTGGTGGATCCATGTGTGGTTTGTGAAAAGAATAGACATGCAATCACACTAGGTGGATCTATGTGTGGTTTGTGATAAGAACACACATGCAATGACACTAGGTGTGGTTCATGAGAAGAACATACATGCAATGACACTGGTTGTGGTTCATGAGAAGAACACACATGCAATGCCACTGGTGGATCCATGTGTGGTTTGTTTAGAAGAACATACATGCAATGCCTCTAGCTATGGTTCATGAAAAGAACAGACATGCAATGACACTGGGTGGATCCATGTGTGGTTCATGAGAAGTACACACATCCAATGATAGTAGTGGATCCTGATGTGATTTGTGAAAAGAACACAAATGCAATAACACTGGGTGTGGTTCATGAGAAGAACATACATGCAATGACACTGGTGGATCCATGTGTGGTTTGTGAAAATAACAGACATGCAATAACACTAAGTGGATCCATGTGTGGTTTGTTTAGAGGAACAGACATGCAATGACACTAGGTGTGGTTCATGAGAAGAACACACTTGCAATGGCACTGGTGGATCCATGTGTGGTTTGTGAGAAGAACACACATGCAATGACTCTAGTTGTGGTTCATGAAAACAGCACACATGCAATGACACTGGTGGATCCATGTGTGGTTCATGAGAAGAACACACATGCAATGACACCGGGTGTGGTTCATGAAAAGAACATACATGCAATGACACTAGTGGATCCTTATGTGGTTTGTGAGAAGAACTGGCATCCAATGACTCTAGCTATGGTTCAAGAAAAGAACATACATGCAATGACACTGGTGGATCCTTATGTGGTTTGTTTAGAAGAACACACATCTAACCACTCTAGTTGTGGTTCATGAATATAACACACATGCAATGACACTGTTGGATCCATGTGTGGTTTGTGAAAAGAACAGACATGCAATGACACTAGTTGGATCCATGTGTGGTTTGTTTAGAGGAACACACATGCAATGACACTGGGTGTGGTTCATGAAAAGAATAGACATGCAATGACACTAGTGGATCCATGTGTGGTTCATGATAAGAACACACATGCAATGACACCAGGTGTGGTTCATGAAAAGAACAGACATGCAATGACACTGGTGGATCGTTATGTGGTTTGTGAGAAGAACTGTCATGCAATTACTCTAGCTACGGTTCATGAAAAGAACATACATGCAATGGCACTGGTGGATTCTTATGTGGTTTGTTTAGAAGAACACACATGCAATGACTCTACCTGTGGTTCATGAAAAGAACACACATGCAATGACACTATTGGATCTATGTGTGGTTTGTGAAATGAACAGACATGCAATGACACTAGGTGGATCCATGTGTGGTTTGTTTAGAGGAAAAAGCAATGACACTGGGTGTAGTTCATGAAAAGAACAGACATGCAATGACACTGGTGGATTCATGTGTGGTTTGTGAAAAGAACATACATGCAATGGCACTTGGTGGATCCATGTGTTGTTTGTGAAAAGAACAAACATGCAATCACACTAGGTGGATCCATGTGTGGTTTGTGGAAAGAACAGACATGCAATGACTAGCTGTCGTTCATAAAAAGAACATACATGCAATGACACCGTTGGATCCATGTGTGGTTTGTGAAAAGATCACACATACAATGACACTAGGTGGATCCATGTGTGGTTTGTTTAGAGGAATAGACATGCAATAGCTCTAGCTGCGGTTCATGAAAAGAACACACATGCAATGACACTGGTGGATCCATGTGTGGTTTGTGGAAAGAACAGAGATGCAATGAAACTAGGTGGATCCATGTTTGGTTTGTGAGAAGAACACACATGTAATGACTCTAGCTGTGGTTTGTGAAAAGAACAGACATGCAATGACACTTGTGGATCCATGTGTGGTTCATGAGAAGAACACACATCCTATAACATTGCTGGATCCTTATGTGATTTGTGAGAAGCACAGACATGCAATGACTCTAGCTATGGTTCATGAAAAGAATAGACATGCAATGCCACTAGGTGGATCCATGTGTGGTTCATGAGAAGAACACACATCCAATGACACTGGTGGATCCATGTGTGGTTTGTGGAAAGAACAGACATGCAATGACTCTGGCTGTGGTTCATGAGAAGAACACACATGCAATGACACTAGTGGATCCATGTGTGGTTTGTGAGAATAACACACATGCAATGACTCTAGCTGTGGTTCATGAAAGGAACATACATGCAATGACACTGGTGGATCCATGTGTGGTTTGTGGAAAGAATAGACATGCAATGACTCTGGCTGTGGTTCATGAGAAGAACACACATGCAATGACACTGGTGGATCCATGTGTGGTTTGTGAAAAGAATAGACATGCAATCACACTAGGTGGATCCATGTGTGGTTTTTGATAAGAACACACATGCAATGACACTAGGTGTGGTTCATGAGAAGAACATACATGCAATGACACTAGTTGTGGTTCATGAGAAGAACACACATGCAATGCCACTGGTGGATCCATGCGTGGTTTGTTTAGAAGAACATACATGCAATGACTCTAGCTGTGGTTCATGAAAAGAACAGACATGCAATGACACTGGGTGGATCCATGTGTGGTTCATGAGAAGTACACACATCCAATGACAGTAGTGGATCCTTATGTGGTTTGTGAAAAGAACACACATGCAATAACACTGGGTGTGGTTCAGGAGAAGAACATACATGCAATGACACTGGTGGATCCATGTGTGGTTTGTGAAAATAACAGACATGCAATGACACTAGGTGGATCCATGTGTGGTTTGTTTAGAGGAACAGACATGCAATGCCACTAGGTGTGGTTCATGAGAAGAACACACTTGCAATGGCACTGGTGGATCCATGTGTGGTTTGTGAGAAGAACACACATGCAATGACTCTAGTTGTGGTTCATGAAAACAACAGACATGCAATGACACTGGTGGATCCATGTGTGGTTCATGAGAAGAACACACATGCAATGACACCGGGTGTGGTTCATGAAAAGAACATACATGCAATGACACAGGTGGATCCTTATGTGGTTTGTGAGAAGAACTGGCATCCAATGACTCTAGCTATGGTTCATGAAAAGAACATACATGCAATGACACTGGTGGATCGTTATGTGGTTTGTTTAGAAGAACACACATGTAACGACTCTAGTTGTGGTTCATGAATAGAACACACATGCAATGACACAGTTGGATCCATGTGTGGTTTGTGAAAAGAACAGACATGCAATAACACTAGGTGGATCCATGTGTGGTTTGTTAAGAGGAACATACATGCAATGACACTGGGTGTGGTTCATGTAAAGAACAGACATGCAATGACACTAGTGGATCCATGTGTGGTTCATGATAAGAACACACATGCAATGACACCAGGTGTGGTTCATGAAAAGAACAGACATGCAATGACACTGGTGGATCGTTATGTGGTTTGTGAGAACAACTGTCATGCAATTACTCTAGCTACGGTTCATGAAAAGAACATACATGCAATGACACTGGTGGATTCTTATGTGGTTTGTTTAGAAGAACACACATGCAATGACTCTACCTGTGGTTCATGAAAAGAACACACATGCAATGACACTGTTGGATCCATGTGTGGTTTGTGAAAAGAATAGACATGCAATGACACTAGGTGGATCCATGTGTGGTTTGTTTAGAGGAACAACCATTTTTTGAGGTGAAATAGTAGGGAAAAATCCCCACTACAATTTTTTATTATATATGTGTATGTTACAATGAGAAATGATCTAAGGTAGATCATAAACAGTTACATCTAACTCGATCTATGCAGAGGAAAAAAATTGAGACAATCTAGTCTATCCCTGGTCTAAATGCTGATTGAGCCAGGCTTTGAATTTCTCTTTGTATTTTCCTTTGATTCTGAATTGTATCCATCTCATTTCTTGGTAGAAAATTGCTTTCCATCTATCAAAAGTGGGTCTTTTGTCATTAAAAATTCTTTCTCATCAGTAGATTTCTTGTATTCAATCTGTCTAGTAGCAAAAGCCAGAAAAAGAACTTGTGTTTATTTTGACAGGAGGTTGCCCAAACCCAAGAAAAGTGAGGTGGTGATGGTGAGTATCCAATCATGCCTGAGTAGGCCTTTTTAACTTCAAATTTATCTAATCCCCAAATATAGTTCCAATTATCATGGGTGTCCTCCTGAGTGTCATGCCTGAATTCCTGGCATCTTTCTTCCATGAGTAAAAACTCAGAGAAAGCTTGTTGAGAGAGAGGTAGGTGGAAGTTATCTTCAAGAAATTCAGCCTGAAGGAAGTCATGAACACTGATGTTTGTGGACTTAGCATAGGAAAGAAGGTGAGGGAATTTATTCATCAAGCACTCATCTTGCCACAGGTCAGTCCAGAAATAAGCAGATCTGCCTGATTTCAGATTGCATTTAGCCATGCCTTTAAAGTAATCAATTTATTTGATATGTGACTTCCACCAGAAAGATCCCTCCATGCTTCTTCCAGGTAGTTTTCCATTTTTGTAATAAGTCTCCCATATGAGATGAACCCATGGTATGTCCTGATGGTTGTAGAATTTGTCCAAATATTTCAGTAGGAGTGCATTATTTTGAATCTGTAGGTTTAGTACCCCTAAACCCCCTTGATTTTTAGGACGGCAGATTTTGTCCCATGATACAAGTGCTTGTCTTTTTGCTTGCACATATTCAGTCTTCTTTCTCCACAGACAATATCTCATATTTAATAATTTGATCCTTGATGGCTATTGGCACCTCTAAACAGCTCATAAAAAATAGAGGAAGTGAGGAGAGAACAGATTTGACCAGCTGCAGTTTTCCTCCATAATTCAAGAAATCAGCAATTCCACATAATCTTCTTTCCACTCTCTGAACAATGGGAAGAAAGTGCTCCATAGATGGCTTAGTAATGCTTAATGGAAGCCCAAGGTAAGTAAAAGGGAGGCATCCAGTTTAACAGTTGATTATCATAGCAAAATGCATAAGTCTATCATTACATGTGTTTATTGGCATCATGCTAGATTTCAGGTAGTTGACTTTGAGTCCAGTGGAAATTGCAAATGTTTGAAGACGTGCTTTCAAGCATAATAATTGAGATGCATCAGCTTTAAGTATCACCAATGTGTCATCAGCATATTGAATAACAGGGAAGTCACTGTTGGGTGGTCCCACAATAGGTGGAGTTATAAGATTCATATGCATGGCCTTGTTTAGAACTGATTGCAGGAGGTCAGCAGTAAGGACAAAAAGTAATGGTGAAAGTGGGTCTCCTTGCCTAACACCTCTCCTGCAGTAGAACTTTTTACCAGGCACACCATTAAGAAGAATTTCAGAAGTTCCAGATTCAAAGATCATTTCAATCCACCTAATCCATTTTCTCCCAAATCCTCTAGCTTTAAGGATATTTATGATGGCAGAGTGGTCTACTGTATCAAATGCCTTCTCAAAATCAAGTTTGAGAATTAAAATTTACTCCTTTGACTTGTGGCATTGGAATAAGTATTCAAAGGCCCAACCAATGCAATCTTGAATAGATCTGTTGTTGAGAAATCCATATTGGTTTTTATGTACCAATTTCAGAATAATAGATTGTAGTCTATTTGCAAGAATTTTGGTAATTATTTTGAATATATAGTTCCATAAGGAGATTGGTCTGAAATCAGCCGATGTAGATGGGCAAGTGACTTTAGGTATGAGTGTAATGTAAGAATAGTTGATGCTCTCAAGGGACACTTTCTCATTGAAGAACTCATGTATCAGTAATTTGATATCATATCCAATGATAGACCAGCGACTTTTGATAAATTCATTATTAAAACCATCAGGACCAGGTGACTTGTCATTTGGTAGATCAGTGATAACCTCCTCAATTTCCTTGTCAAGAAAAGGTTTTTCAAGTGATTTCTTCATCTCATCAGTCATTCCATTTCCATAGAAGTCTGCAAGGTTATAGTGCATCTCAGTTTTGACTAGTGTACCCATTCTTGCCCTGAAGTCATTCCAAAGGATATCAGCCTTGTCATAGTGATTTGTAAATTCCTGTCCAGATTCATTCTTGATCATAGATATATAGTTGTGTCTGTAACTGATGGTAGCTTTGGAATGGAAAAACTTAGTGTTTTCATCCCCAAGTTTTACCCATTTATTTTTCCCTCTTTGTTTCCAATAGGTGTTTTGGTTCTGAAGAAGAGAGATAATATGGGATTTCAGGATATCTCTGAGGTGCCATTCATTGATGGTTAATGTTCTAGATTCTTCAAGTAGGTCCGGGAGATCAATGGTGTCATTCACCTTAGCAATCTGGTCCTTTAAGAAAGGTAATTGTTTTGCCCAAATCTTGATGCCTCTCCTCACTTTTTTCAACTTGGCACAAATTCTTTTTTCCATGTCCTGATAATTCACAGGTATATTCCAAGCATTTTGTACAATCATCTTAAAATCAGAATGATGAAGCCAGTAATTTTCAAATATAAAGATTTGTTCCTTGGGGATGTTAGTTCCAATGGATATGACACAGGGAAGATGATCAGAAGTAGGTTTGGATAGTGGAGTAACCATAGTGTATGGGTATTTGGTTTTCCAAGAACTAGATGTAAAAAACTAGTCCAATCTTTCCAGGAGTGGATCTTTTTGCATGTTACTCCATGTGAATTTTCTACCCTTTAGTGGCAACTCAATAAGACCCAGGTTGCAGATAGCATCACTGAAGAGCATAGTTTCATTAACATCTCCCCCACTTTTATTTCTATCAGTGAGACTTCTAATAAGGTTAAAATCACCTAACACTAGCCAATCCATACTATCAGGCATAGTGATGTTTGAAAACCAGTCTAAGAAATCCATCTTTCTATCATTTTGACATGGACCATAGATATTAGTAAGAGTCCAGGAATCATTTGATAATTGAGAGGTGAAGGTGACAGAAGTTGAGAAATCATTTCGGAAAGCCCTGGTACCATTAAATAATGTACTGTTCCAGATGGTAATAATTCCTCCAGATGCACCAATTGATGGTAAGGAATCAAAGCTGTCAAACTTGTTTGGACATAATTTTTTTAAATAATTGATATCAAAGTTTTCTCTCTAGGTTTCTTGGAGATAAATAATGTCACATTCAGATTCCATGATCTTGCTTCTTAGTGCCAACCATTTTTTCTCAGAGTTAATTCCCCTGAGGTTCTAGTTCAGAATCTTCCAGTTTCTGTTGTTACTCATTTAAAAACCAATTGGGTGAGCATTGGGGTGACACAAAATTTGTAGTCACACAAGACTGAACATATCATAGGATACTGAATTCATAAACATGTCCAACAGCAAATAGGTATGTAACAACTCATAACAGACATGAAAAGTAACTGGTCCAGTCACAAAAGGATAGATTTTTGTAAACATTAACCACATTATTTAGGTGCTTTCTTCTTAGACTGCTATCCACAAGATTCAGCAGCACCTCCCTTCTTGGTTGGAAGGTATGGTTCTGGACCAGTCTTCTTAGGTCCAGGCTTTCCAGGTGGCTTGATGATCAAATCATTGATCCTGCCCTTCTTCAGCAATCTTTTCTCAAGTTCTCCCTCCTTAACCTTGCAAAATCAATCAGCAAGATTCTTAACAACCTTATTACTAAGACAAGGTGGAGCAGCATTGCAAGAGAGACAATTATGATCAGAGCAATTCATATGGCTTTTAAAACCCCCATTAAGTTCCACAATTCTGGGGCTCCTTCTCACCTCAGATTCCACCAATGGTTCTTTACCCCTCCTCCTCTTTGCAGGAGCATTTAGCACCATGATGCTCGATGGGGAATCATTCAGGCAATGAGGAGGAATCTGTCCAACACATTCATTAGGTATAATGAAGGTTAAAGTAGTTTCTTCAGTAATTGGTTCCTTAATAATCTCCCAAAGTGGAGATGTGAGAAAATGTCTAGTCCAACTGAATTTCTCAGGAGTGATGAGCATTAGAGTGATAAAATTAAACCAACTTACAGGAATGTCACATTGCAGTTTGCCTTTGTCAGGTGAGGGATTCATGTGTGGAGCAAAGAATCTGTCCCATAGTTCAAGACCTTGCTTTGAGAAAGAATTCCTAGCAGAAAGCATCTCACATGTATTGACAAAAGGAATAATGGCCATTCCAACTTGAAGGTGTGCCTCATTTGGAGAGAGGAGATTAGTGTCCTCCATCATCCAGTCATCTTGCTACCCTCATCAGCTTGGATGGTGTCCTCTTCCTCATCTCGGTAATTCTGCAGAATGTTAAGCAGTCCTTCTCCCATGCCCACATCCTGATTAGCATTAGCAATATTTTGTTCCACTTCTATATCCTCAGCTCCATGGACAGATGCCTTTTCACTGTCAGATGAAACATTTGCAACAGGGATAGATCCAGTAACAGCACTGTCAGCCTCCTGAGGTGGCAAATTCTGGATGTCAATGGGCATGTCAACTCCTTCAGCAAAAACAGGTCCTTGGACCGAATTCCAGTTGCCCCAGCTAGCATTATTATTCTGAGGGGCAGGTTCAATCCATTGATCCCATCCACCAATGTCCCCTTCAGGTTGTGGAGGAGGAGGTGGAGAAGGGGGCCCAAAAATGGGTCCCACCATAGGTAGAGGGTGAGGGTCAGCACCATCATCAGGTAGTGGGTCCTCATCAGGTGCCCCCCCAGGAGATTGCTGTGCAAAATTTCCACAGAAAAGGTCCATGATTCAGTGTCCACCAGGTCCCCAATGGTGAATCTAACACTTTTAGGAACATCTAAGAGGTCAGTGACTCTGAGCTTTGCAATGATCCTACCCTTGTGCTCAGGGTCCCTCTCCCAGAGCAGAACTTTACCAATATCAGAGAATATAGCATTCAGGTCATCATGATGCCAGTGATCAAGTGGAGGACCCATGAGCATAACCCAACATTCATTGTTGAACTGAGTCCTACGCCAGTTGATTCCTTCATTATGCCTATCAAAAGAAATAACAACATCTTGGAAGGGAATATGACCAGCAGCAATTAACCGGTCACGGTCACTGACATTTGCAAATTGAACATATGCAGAACCAAATGGACAATCTTGAATATCACGAAATTTGACATGTGCATCATTGATAAAGAAATCTTGCAACACATCCCTGATATTACCAAAAGGGACTGGACCAGGAGGAAGGGGATGGATGTGCGCAATGGCATACTGTTCATGTGCCCTTGGTCGGCGAGGAACCACCACCCTTTTGACCCGATTCCTGCCAGCTACCTGCATAACCTCGAAGCCATGGGGAAGAAATGGTTGAGGGTCAAGTGGAATGTTGGCCATTGCATCGGTGGTTGTCGCCGGCGACGAGCAGAGCAAGGCAGTTGGGGTTTCTCCAGGCGAGGGAGTTGAGGAGACAGGGGTTTCGGCCGAATTAATTTTTTGGGCAAGAACAAAATCCTTAAGACAATCGTACACCCTGGGCCACGAAACTTGCGGCGTGACATGGGCCTTGAACCAATGCAGGCAAGATTTGTCGGGCCAGGGACAAAAAGGGAAAGTAGGGAATTTCAAAAATGGTAGAAGACCAGGCAAATTAATTGTAGAAGATTTGTTGACTGCAGTTGATTTCGCCTCTTTAATACCATTACCATTAATCACAATTTCCGCAAATGATGCACCCGGTACTACACGAGTAATGTCACCTTTATTTTGACCGTTATTGCATGGGACAGGTGACGTCGAAGAACCAATACGATCAAAAACAGAGGATTTATTTTTTCTTTTGTATGAAACAAATGTCCAATCCTTGTCCAATTCTTTGTAATATTATTTCTCTTCGAATTTCCAATTTGGGCCTCCATCACCCCAAAGTTTGATCTTCAATATGAACGACTCATCAGAGTAAGACCAGAATTATATATTTCAAATCCCACAGCTCTTGATGCAACCGAGAATCTATAGGTTCTGTCTTGGAGTATTTTGACTTGAAATTTTGATGCATGACCCCCAAAACAAGCTTGAAGAACAATGCCAATAGTATGAATATCAATCTTAAAATTTGCACGACCAAATGAACCAACAAGGAAGAAAGGTCTTCTGTGAAATCCTCCTGAGAAATTAATGTGGTGTCCAATTTTTTTGAACATATTATCCTCAAACTTCAGCCCTTTAGAGAAATCCACAGAAATGCCGTTGATTTTGGTTGATGAACTGGGCACATCGAAGATTTGATCACCCACCACCACTCTTTTGATGACAAGATCCAAGATAACACCAGAGGAAACTTTCTCATTTTGAAGAAGGAATCTAGCATCAATAATCACCTTGTCACGATTTAGTAACACAACCCGCTTAGCAAGAGTATACAGGACCGGAAAACCAGGAGCATTGTCCAAAACATCAGAAGGCAAGGTAGAGCTAGTAACATGCCACATAAGTTTCAAATCATCACTCTTGCACTCATGAACATGAGAAGTCCCAAGAAAATCAGATGTTGGTGGCAAAATATCATTGATCCTTGCAAGGTGAGAGGGGCACCTCACCACATAACCAATCATGCAATGACACTAGGTGTGGTTCATGAAAAGAAGAGACATGCAATGACACTGGTGGATCCATGTGTGGTTTGTGAAAAGAACAGACATGCAATGACACTAGGTGGATCCATGTGTGGTTTGTGAAAAGAACAGACATGCAATCACACTAGGTGGATCCATGTGTGGTTTGTAGAAAGAATAGACATGCAATGACTAGCTGTGTTTCATGAAAAGAACACACATGCAATGAGACTGTTGGATCCATGTGTGGTTTGTGAAAATATCAGACATACAATGACACAAGGTGGATCCATGTGTGGTTTGTTTAGAGGAACATACATGCAATGACACTGGCTGTGGTTCATGAGAATAACACACATGCAATGGCACTGGTCGATCCATGTGTGGTTTGTGAGAAGAACACACATGCAATGACTGTAGTTGTGGTTCATGAAAACAACACACATGCAATGACACCGGTGGATCCATGTGTGGTTCATGAGAAGAACACAGATGTAATGACACCGGGTGTGGTTCATGAAAAGAACAGACATGCAATGACACTAGTGGATCCTTATGTGGTATGTGAGAAGAACTGGCATGCAATGACTCTAGCTATGGTTCATGAATAGAACATACATGCAATGACACTGGTGGATCCTTATGTGGTTTGTTTAGAAGAACACACATGTAATGACTCTAGTTGTGGTTCATGAATAGAACACACATGCAATGACACTATTGGATCCATGTGTGGTTTGTAAAAAGAACAGACATGCAATGACACTAGGTGGATCCATGTGTGGTTTGTTTAGAGGAACATACATGCAATGCCACTAGGTGTGGTTCATGAGAAGAACAAACATGCAATGACACTAGTGGATCCATGTGTGGTTCATGAGAAGAACACACATGCAATGACACCTGGTGTGGTTCATGAAAAGAACAGACATGCAATGACACTGGTGGATCCTTATGTGGTTTGTGAGAAGAACTGGCATGCAATTACTCTAGCCATGGTTCATGAAAAGAACATACATGCAATGACACTGGTGGATCCTTATGTGGTTTGTTTAGAAGAACACACATGCAATGACTCTACCTGTGGTTCATGAAAAGAACACACATGCAATGACACTGTTGGATCCATGTGTGGTTTGTGAAAAAATAGACATGCAATGACACTAGGTGGATCCATGTGTGGCTTGTTGAGAGGAACAAACATGCAATGACACTAGGTGTGGTTAATGAAAAGAACAGACATGCAATGACACTGGTGGATCCATGTGTGGTTTGTGAAAAGAACAGACATGCAATGACACTGGGTGGATCCATGTGTGGTTTGTGAAAAGAACAGCCATGCAATCACACTAGGTGGATCCATGTGTGGTTTGTGGAAAGAACAGACATGCAATGACTAGCTGTGATTCATGAAAAGAACACACATGCAATGACACTGTTGGATCCATGTGTGGTTTGTGAAAAGAACAGACATGCAATGACACTAGGTGGATCCATGTGTGGTTTGTTTAGAGGAACAAACATGCAATGACACTAGGTGTGGTTCATGAAAAGAACAGACATGCAATGACACGAGTAGATCCATATGTGGTTTGTGGAAAGAACACACATGCACTTGGTTTTTTTGATACAGACATGCACGAGTGGATCCATGTATTTCATTGTACAAGACACTCACTTTCAATTTTTATACTACTCAGTTTTGCCCTTGGTTTTTTGATATTAATCAGTTTTGCCCCCCTCTCTCTATCTTTCGTAGAAGCCCAACTGTGCTCACTCTGTCTTCTACTCCCTGATTGGTTGTCACAGTTGTCACGCAGATCATGCACACTAACCGTTGATTCTATGCGATCCAATGATGATTGTTGCACACGTCGTGCCCTTCACGGTACAGCGTGAGACAGCACAGATGTCTCCCTCAGCGAGACTTCTACAAGAAGGAACACGATGCCGTCCATGGAAAAAGTCGTCGAGCGGTCATGTCATGTTTAATCAAGTCTGAAAAGCCTACTAATTCTACTACTATGCCACAACACATGCGTCATCAAGTGCACGATCGTCGATGGACAACTGCAATTTATTGCCACTTGATTTTAATAAGACACATCCCATTTTTTACGTAGCGGCTCTCAATCTCACTTCCAATTGGGGCCCACCATAAGAAGCTTCCACATGCTAGCCGGAGGCCGAATAGCTGAGTTCAACGAGACCTAACGTCTCCGGCTTCATCGAGTCACTCGCAGCCATCAATACATCCCTTTACCAAATCTATCACAACCCCACAAATCTCGCCGTACAACCACCTACCTTCCCCTCTACATTTCCACTTTTAACTATCACCAATTTTAGGGCCGTGTCAAACTTCATACATAGAAATTGTGTGTGCGCCCTTTGCATGCAGCTCAATACAGAACTACCATGCATGGCCCGGGAAAAAAACGTGACGTACCGTGCGCGTGTCGCCGTGCACGGTGCAGTAGACTGCGCGGCGCGTTGCACGATGGTGCAATGAAACATGCATTGCTTCTATCCACCTTAACTATAGAGCCCCTCTCCGCACACCAACTCCCACTCTCCCCACGCAACCCTCTCCACCATCCCATCAGCATCCGCAAACTGCCGAGAATACCCCGTCCACGCCGGCGATGGCCGAGGAGGATAAGGTAACCATTGTCGCCTCCAAGGCCGCAAGCGAGGAGGCCCCCGTCTCCTCGCCGGTCCCCCTCGATGCGTTGAAAGTAGCCACCATCCCTGTCCAGGCCCCAGTCGAGGCCCCCCGCCGGTCACAAGCAGTTCAAGCACTTCTTGGGCACCTACGATCCATATAAGTACATCGCTCCGCTGAACCCCTACGACAGCGGCATCGACGACCCATGGTCGGAGGTAACTAGGGTTGCTCTCCTCCCCTGGTTCTTCTACTGTTCCCATCGGTCGATGCTAGATCTTGGTTTATTAGGATTCGCTTGTTCGCATTTCGATTGCTCAATCTTCTTACATCATATACTCCCCCATTTTACTTTTCTTCCAATAGGTTTCTAGCAGCGATGTCTGCAGCGATGACGATTCCATTCACACCAAGGCTCGTCAGGTGCTGAGGAGGCTGCGGGCCGGCCAGTACGACGCCTTCCTCAGGCGCGGCAACTACAGCTGCCCCTTCCACAAGGGGATCACCTACTGCTTGACAAGTCACGCCGGCGGCACCAACTTGAAAACCTTACTGAAGCATGCAGAGGCCACGGGCTCCGACATCCACAAAGGCGGCAAGCGCGAGACCATGAACATCAACGCCTACATCATTGAACACTGGGCTCTCGGCATTCACCTCCGAAACCTCCAGCGGGTAGCCATCAAAGAGGGTCGCATGCTTCCAGTCAGGCCCAAGGCCCCCAAGATCAAGGGACTAGGCAACAAGAAGTGGAGGAAGCGCCGGAGGGAGGAGGCGGAGGCGCGGGCGCTTGCAGGATGTGCCTGTAGCTGCAGCGGCGGCTACTGCTGCTAAGCAACTTCTTTCTAGCTATATCCTATTTCTGGCTGAAATGCATCGAACCTTGTTAAGCAACCTACTTTCTATCGCTATATCCTATTTAGCCGCGCACAACTGTATCTACATTTGTTTTGTTTTCTGAATGAATGTATTCTGCCTGGTGTGATTTGCTGCTCTAGATTTGCTACCTGATCGAAGGAAAAAAGAGGTCCAAAAGGGAACGAATTATCGAAGCGAGAATCTTCTCTATATTTGCTACCAATTTGGGCAAAATGAAACATATCTATTTAGCGAGAGAGGAAAAGGGCACTCTTTCAACCTGCCAGTTAACAAGCTACCATCTTGACAAGCTACAAGACACATACATAAACATAACACAAAGAGGGTTAAATTTATTTTACTAGTATCACTTGAGGCACTAGACATCTTGACAAGCTGTCTGAGTTCCACAAAACAGAAACATAACACTGACAAGTAAAATTTAATTCACTTCTCATCAGACCACTTGAGGCGCTTGCCATCGTTCCTAGGCGACAAACTGCAACCATTCCAGGTACTCCACTGCTCACGAAATGCTGCGTCCCACCTGGGATCTGACTTGGCTTCCCTATATTTAGCGTCCCGCGGCACAATTAGCGGTGCATCACAGGCCTAATTGTTGCCGCTAGAAGATGATGCCTCTTTGTTTGCTACTTCAGCTGCAGCCTCTTTGTCAGCTGCTTCTGCTTCAGCTGCAAGCTCTCTTTCAGCTGCTTCTGCAGCCTCTCTGTCAGCTGCTTCAGATGCAGCCATTTTCTTTGCATATGCAACTTCGAACTCATCTATTCTGCATTTTCTACAAAGGTCTCCCCTAAGCTCGTCTTCCCTCTTGCAAATAGGGCAAACCACGAGGTAGCGTAGAAAAAAATGGATCTTCTTGTACAACTGGTAGGTCACGTAAGAATCTATGGCTGCATACTTCAGGTTTATATCAGACAACAGCCACTCGTCCCAGAAATCGTGCCTATCCGTAGGGAAATCTTCCTTCATTTTGTCGTACGACTCATCGAGGATTCTAGTTGCGAGTGATGCCATTCCATCCTTCCTCGATCCCCTAGGATCTTGACAAGACTGTCAATATCGATCCAGTTGTGCGCAGGAATTATAATTACCTCTTGATAAATTTCGAAAAATCAGTTATTTTGTCAACAGTGCAGAAAACAATTCCCTTTTCTACAAGGAACTAGCGCAGCACTAGACAATTCCTGTCAGTCCTGAAAGTATGTAGTTTGTCATCACCAAAATTTGAACTACAAATATTTTGTCAATGCAAGATTATCATCTGAATATAATTTTGAAAAGTTTAGTAAATGCAAGATCAAGAATCTCAACATTGTCTTGTCATAATTTATTCGGTTTTGCTATTTCTCAGTCGACTGAACGAGTTACACATTTCCTTTAACTACGGTTGCACTTTTCTTAGGTGATTGAGACTAAAGAAAATCTCAGTCGATTGAGACATAGGCAAACCCTAATTTATTTGGTCCTAAATAAAATCCAGTAGTTGCAAGATGCGCAAGTGGATAAAGAACAAGAGGAGAAAACCCTAAAAGCGGTTAGCTACAGAGAGCAAATCTACAAACCGGGAGAGGTGGTAGACGAGGACGTGTTTCCGCATGGCTAGTTGAATGACGGCGACTTCACTCCCTTCATATGGGTGCTCTGGGGTGTACTCGAGGTCCAATCCCACAAACTTGTCCTTGTCTATCTCAAGCCAACCCTTGTACATCCTTAGGACACGCACCACTGTCTCCTCCTTGTTGGTGTAGACAACGTCTATCTTCTTATTGTCATGGGTAGTGAAGCTTGTCTCTAGAATGCGACAACCTTCCATGGTGGCAAGGAGAAGACGGGAAGAAGACAGATGACAGGAAGAAGAAGAGTGGTTTCTGCGAGGCAGGAGAACGGTGGAACCGTCAATGTGCTTTTAAGGTAGTGGTTAACGACGGGGACGAAAGACCAAGGAGAGACGCGTGGCGGTGGCCGTTCTAGCTTCTGAGTAAACAAAAAATAATTATAACGCCGATGCATGTGCCATGTTTTGTCACGTCAATACACTGGGCATGGGGTGTTGTCCTATCCACTGTGCCAACACTGCAAGCCTACGTGACAACCACCCTGCCTAAGCGACGGGAGCGACATAACGGTGAGAACTGACAGGAGGGGGGGGGCAACTTGACGGCCGTTAGCCTGTTTTTTTGTATTGAAACAAAAAGTTGAATTCGTGCCGAAAAAGACCCTCTGAGTATTTGGCACACCAATTGTAGTCATCCCGGCTGATTTTAGGGAACTTGGGTACCGCGTTGCCTAGACACCCCAACTTTCGGGCCACAAAATGATATTCTCCTCATCGCGAGTGTGGCGTTGCCACACTTGCATGTTTTTTCCATTGTCGCGGTATCCACCATTGCGGTATCCATTGTTGCGGTTGTTGTCGTTGCGTTTGTTAGCATAGCCAGCCGCGACCATGTCGACCTCCTCGTGGTCCTCATAACCACGCATACGATGCTTTCCTCGGTGATCACGTTTGTGGCCGAGGTCGTCGTCATCATCGGAGTGGACACGGTTTTTTACCGAGTCCTTCCCATCGGCCCACCTATTCGCGATCTCCATCAGGTTGTCGATTGTTTTGGGCTTCGAGCGGCCCAGCTCCTCCCTAAGCTCTTTGCGGTGCACGCCACCATTGAACGCGTTGATTGTGCGATCTTCGGAGATGTCTTCTACAGAGTTTTTGATGATGGAACATCTCTCGATGTACGAGCGCAGCGACTCGCCAGTCTTCTGGTAGCAGCCTCTCAATTCTTCGATTGATGCGGGTCTTTTGTAAGTGCCCTTGAAATTTCACACGAAGCTGTAGACTAGCTCTTCCCAGCTGCGAATTGATCCCTGCAGGGGTTGTTAAGCCACTCATGAGCAACACCCTGCAGCTGTAGCTAGAGGCATTGCATTGTCGTGCTCGTGGCGCCATGGATCTTGACGGAGGAGATGTGATCCTCCCGCCAGATCTTCGGGTCCTGCAGGAAGTCGAATTTCAGGTTATCCGATGGGATCTTGAACCCCTTTGGCATTCACTTCTATCGAATGGCTCTTCTAAAGCAGCTGGCACCGCAGAGCTCTATCCCGTCGTCTTCCGCGTTAATCGAATGGGCACGTCTTGCATGCATCTTGTCAACCTTGCGCTGCGTGATGTCATGACACATGTCGTAGTTGTAGTCGTGCCTCTGTGAGTGGCGTCGTTGCGACAAGTCGTGGTTGTCGTCACTAGAGGAGGGTGAAGAGTAGCATTTGTCCAGAGCTTTGTTTTTCTTTGGATTTGGCGCTGGATCCTTAATGAGGGCAGCTTTGACTAGCCCTGGCCCGCGATCATAGACCGGTGCATGGCAGCCCGCGGGTCCCCAGCCGGTGGCTGGTTGTTGAGGAGGTAGATGGTGGCCGCTGTCACCGCTTCCTACGGCATCTTCGGGAGCACATTGCCCCGCGTATCCACTGTCATGGATGAGAAGTCGAGGACTCGTGTGGCCTCTTCTCACTCCTTATCGGTGAGGTGAGCCAGTCGAGAACGTCTCTTGGCGGTTACATGGTCGTTTCCCTTGGAGGAGGATCCTCCTATGGAGGAAAGTTGAGCTCGTTGAAGGCTCGACTCATCCGCCGCCTTTATGCACATCTCGAGCTAGGCGATTACTTGCTGCTGGCGCCTGAATTCTTCCTTGAGCAGCCAGTGATAACCCATCAGCATGTCTTGCGATGAGTTTGGTGGCAGGGGGTTGCCCCGCAAGGCCTCTCGACAGCGAGCCTACTCAAAGTCGTTGAGCTTGATCAGCACGTGCTCCTAGGTGTGTTCATTCGCAGTAAGGGTCAAATGATTCTCCAGCCCATTGTTGGTGGGTTCTCCGTTGGAGGGACCACCGTTTGCGACTGGGATACAGGCACCAGTAGTGGTGTTGTCACGATTGCCATCGTTGTTGCCTGTGTTAACCACGGCACACATGTAGTGTTTGGGAAGCTGTTGCTTCCGCAACTGTCAGATCCAAAGCCGTAGGCTCCATCCTCTATGGCCAGATCGCCCAGATCAGACTCGCGATTGCTGTCGCTGTCCATGTTCCCGACTATTATCGGGGCATTAATTTTGCTTAGGGTGCCGATCGGCGGTGGAAACCACAATGATGGAGCAATCGTGGGGACCATCGGCTGATCAAGAAGATGAAGCGTGCCTTGCTGACCCACTTGGAAGTGTAAGCTCCCGATCGCTTGGCCGATCCCATCACCCACGGATTCAAAATCCAGGCGGGTGGCCTGAGTATGCACGGTGAAGTCGATGGCACCGAAGATGAGGCGAATCTCTGCTGTTGCAGAGTTGTAGATCACAGTTGATGGGGCCGAGGAAGCCACAACATTAGCACTCCCGATTCCCATAGACGGCGCCAATTGACGAGGGTTAAGCTCATCAATGCCTATTGTTATGGACTTGGGTTTTGGGGAAGAGGGGAGCGCTGGAGGCATCAATCGGCTAGCAAACAAGCACACAAGGATGCAAGGTTTACCCAGGTTCGGGCCTCGTAGAGTGTAACTACCTCGGTGAATTATGCTCTTAGATACATGCCTGGATGAACGAAAGTGGTTAAAGTAGTACGGTGGGGCCCAGGGCTACTCACGGTAGACCTTTCAACCGTCCTAACCACTTTCAAACAACAGGACAAGAACGAGCGGCGTAATCGGCAGGCGAAGGGATCAACTACATACACAAATGAGTATGTATGCAAGCCACATACAACAGTCCTCAGAGCCATTCCATCTAAAAAAAGAAATAGAAATACTGCAACGCCATACGGCAAGATTCAAATGTCCTAGATAGATATAATAATTTAGGATAGCTCCTCATACATCGCACATCAGAGTATCAGGCAGAAGCGGAAAACAAGATCCAAGTACGGATAAGAAGCAAATCGGCATAAGATGCCCCATAAATAAACACATCCCGCCCACAGATCTCACGGATCCCCGTTCCCGGAATCTCTACACCGAACGATCGTTGCCAACATCATCTGTCTCCTCCACCCAGTATCCATCCTACAGGTACACCTGTTCATCTAAATCAAACAATTTATCGTGTGAGACCCTAGGGGTACTCAGCAAGTCTTTATGCCGCTAAAGAGGACACAACCTGGGGTGACGCAAGTGCAGCAAAAGATAATACCTAACAATTCTACAGATACTCGCTAACCATCCGCCTAACCAATGATAGACGGATGTCCATGGATTAACAACAACAGTTATAACAGTATAATTAACAGATCCATCCTCCTCCTCGCTTACCAACGAGGAAGCGGACGAACAACCCCCATCATCCGTTGGCAGTTTTATTAACCATTCCATGAGTATTGCACTATTTACTAGTCAAGTACTTAGTCAATTAAAAGCGGTACTTTAGTTATACTTGTCTATGATCGAGAAACTGTGCTCCAAGTCGTCCATAACCGCGGACACGGCTTTCAGAAAGATTTACCCTGCAGGGGTGCACGAATAGCAACACACACTCGATCAACCTCGGAAAAACCAAATCAAAACCCAACGAGGCATTCACGACAAAGCAATCACAGGATTCAGAAATATTTCAGGGAGCCACCCCATTAAGCTACCTGCGACGAAGTTGGCCGGCTCCGAGACGGACCCAAGGTTTGTGTCGATGGCTGTAAACGACTGGGAACTCGAAAGTGTGACTGGGCTTGTCGATACCGCGAAAACATTCCACGATCCGAAACAGTACAGGTGCTCCACGCACAATCTTACTAAAGCAGTAACATGGCATAAGTACATGATAGTAATAAAGGCCCAAACTACTTTGTGGCCCCAAGAAATAAGAATGAATCAAGCTTTGGCTCAGGAGGGTCCATAAGGCCTCCCGGATGTGGATAGTGCGAATAACAAGGAACAGGAATCAAGTACTCGGGGTCCTACGGGACACAAGTGAGCATGAAAAACCAAATAGCAGATATTGCTCACCGGTGCCTCTTTCATTAGTTATCCCATTACTACTCAGGTTATGTTGTTTAGGTACCTCATTTGTCCATCAGACTCTCACATACCCTACTCATGCTTTTCTACGACTCGCATGGCTCAAACAACTCCTGTAGTACTGGCTCATGGGACGGAGGAACAAGCTTCGGTGGGGTTTAAAAGTAAAGGCTATGCAGTACTGGGGATTCAATTTAATGCAATCGCGACTCAATGATGCAAGAATAAGATAGAGGCAATAGGTACTGTATGTATGCAAGCATGTGGTAGTGCTTGCCTGGAAGCTCAGTTGAAGTGAGGGATGGATCTGGGTAATACTCCTGTGATTCCTGGTAATTCTCCCGCTGGGCGTCTATTCGAAGAAGAACCAAACAAACAAGGGCCAACATAAATATAGTGCACAAGCATATGAATTAAAATGCGACAAGCAAACAAGCATGCCATGATGAATGATGCACAATTTACATGGCATTAAAGTAGCATGGCAAGGGTGAGGTGTGGTAAAAGAATTAAAGCATTTTATTATTTATTTATTCCAATTTTTATTGCCATAAACAGTTCAGATTTGTAAGAATGACATGATGCATGCTTCAATTCAGAACAAGGACTGCATAGTTAGAACGGGCTCGTCGCACCGATCGATTTAGACATATTATTTGCCAAATTTGGAGTTATAGAATTAAAGTTATTAATTAATTAAGGAAAAGGCCATTTTATTGTAATTTTAATTATCTCAAAAATTTAAAGTGCTCAAACAATATTTTGAATGGCATATTTGAATTCCTCACATTTTTCTGATTCCAAAACATATATTACTTGTATTATTTGGATTTATATTCGAAAAGTTATTTGAATCTGAATTGAATTTGAATTTAAAAACAAATTTTGAAAAGGTTTAATTAAAACAGGCACAGGAAAATACTTTTCTTACTCAACCCGTCCCAGCCATAGTCACTGGCGGGTGGGACCAAGCGGACTGGGGCCACGCGCGCAGAAAACCTTTGCTACCGCCGCTCTGGCTAGCCCACGCGGTTGACAAGCGAGCCCAGCGGCTACGGCCCACGTGCCAGGGGTGGGAGACTGCAGCGACTGACAGGTGGGGCTAGAGCTGGAGCGCGGGTTACGGCCGGAGAAATCTGGGGGGTTTTCGGCAAGATTGCCAGAGCGGCTGACTAGTGGGCCACGAGGTACCGCGGGTTGAGAGCGAAATTAAAAAGAGGGGGCTTTCGTAAAACTACCACAGGCCCTGGTACTGTTCTTCTTCTCCTCGGTCTGACGGGAAAACGGCGCGCGGCGCGGGGCGGGGATCGAACCCGGGTCGCGGGCGAGCGCGCTGAGGGGCGAAGCCACTGCGGCGGGCTAGGGGAGCTGTTAGGAGGGGGTTTGGGCACTAGGTAGGCTCTAAGTGGCGCGGGAAGCTTGCAGACAACGGCGAGCGGCGACGCACTGAGACCGTTCGACGGAAAGAGCGGCGACGCTAGTGCTGTACGGCAGAAAGGAGGTTGTCTAGGAGGTGGAGGAGCTTACCGCGGGGAAGCTGCCGGTGTTAGAACGGGAAGGGGTGCAGCGGATCATGGACGATGCTGGCGCTCCAGCGATCTAGGGTTTCGGGGAGCGGCGAGGTTCTGGCGGTACTAGGGGCTTCTCGTCCTCGTCGGCGCGTGCAGGGCGATGCAGTGGGGTCTTCTCGGTCGCCCAGGCCACCTCCACGTCGCGCTGACCGGCTGGAATGACGGGGGCAACGTGGTGCTGGCGGCGACCAGCGGCAGGTGCTGGTGGCGGAGAGGAAGAAGGAGGAGAGGAGGGCAGGCTCGGGCAGATCTGGGCGAGCCAGGAGAGTCGTGTGGGCGAGGGAAAACGAGAGAGAGAGAGAGGAGGGGCAGCCATGGAGGGGGTAGATAAAGTGGCCTCGGGTGCCACCTTTTCTTCCTCCTCACGTGCTGGCTCGAGCTGGGAGCAGGTAGGGCACGACAGGGGGAGGCTGCAGGTGGACCAGGGACGGCGTGGTGGCTACAGGGTGGGGCTAGCACGCGGTAGAGATAAGAGAGAAAGGAGAGGGGGTAGCTCGGGCTAGGTAGATGGTAGCCTCGGGTTAGGGTTTGTTTAGGTTAGATAGAGGGTTAGGGTTAGCTGAGGTGTGGGCCAGGGAGAGAGAGGGGGTCAGGTGGCCCTCATGAGAGAGAGAGAGATAGAGAGAGAGGCTAATGTTAGGGTTTAGTGTAGAATAGGGATAGAAGAAAATTAGAGAGAGGGAAAAGATAGGTTAGGTGTTGTTTAGGGTTTTGGATTTATTTTGAGTTTGTTTATGAGATCCAACCAAGAGGAAAAATTATTGAGGCATTTGATTTATCATGAGATGAGGTGGAGGAATAACAAGAAATAGAGAAAGAAAGATGTATGGAGAGAATCTCTCATATAAAACATGAATGTAGATAATTAAAATAATAGATGTTGATGAGAGTAAAGGAGTGGTAGAGATGGTGATGATCCACAAAGAGAAGAATCAATAAGACCAAAGAAAACCAATGAGATATAAGGTGGTGAGGAAGGTTGCATGGCCCATGCAAAAATAATAAATTCCATGAATTACTTTGTGAAAACAATATTAATAACATGGCATTATTCTTATGCACCCCCAAGAAGTGGAATAAAAGCCAAGCAAAGGATAAGTAGGATTAGATCCAGCCCACCACATGAGCTAGGAGAAAATCAAAAGAAAAAGAATTGCAAGCTCATGGACTAGTAGGTTGGTGGAATTATAAAGTGGTGAAAGAAAGGTGGTGGAATTGAAATAAAAGATATGCCCCCCAACTCAACTTGGGCATTTAATCAATATATCAATAACCAAATACAATATCAAGAGGCAAATACAATTTATAATGCATATGAGAGAAGAACCAAAAGAAAAGGGGTTTTATATGATGCTCAAATGCAAGGTGGCATGATGACATGAGCATGATATAGTTATGATGCAACAATTGTATATAGGAAGTAGCCAATATCTTACTAGAACAAGTAGCATTACAATTGTTAGACAATTGGGATGCTACAACTCTCCCCCACTAAACAGGAATCTCGCCCCAAGATTCTAGGAAGAAGAAGACTCAAAGAGGGTAGGATACTTGGCACGAAGGTCATCTTCATGTTCCCAGGTGGCTTCATCAACGGAATGGTGCGACCACTGCACCTTGCAGAACTTGATTTACTTGTTGCGAGTCCTTCTTTCTGCGACTTCAAGAATTTTTGTGGGGTGTTCTTGATAAGACAGATCTTCTTGGAGATTAATGAGTTCATGGTCCACGGTCCTGCCGGGATCCTTGAAGCACTTTTTGAGTTGAGATATGTGGAAAACATCATGGACTTTGAGTTGTTCAGGGAGCTCAAGAGCATAAGCAACTTCTCCTCTTCTTCCACGAATTTTGAAAGGACCGATGTATCTAGGAGCTAGCTTTCCTTTGATACCAAAGCGGTGCGTGCCTCTCATGGGAGTGACACGAAGGTAAACGTGATCACCAGGGACATACTCCATGTCCGTGTGCTTTCTGTCATAATTGCTCTTCTGGCGACTTTGAGCAATCTTCAGATTTTCAAGAATGATGTGAACTTTCTCCTCCGCTTGAGTTACAATGTCGGGGCCAAACAATATTCTTTCACCTACGCCCGACCAACCAATCAGAGTTCTGCATTTGCGACCATAGAGAGCCTCAAATGGTGCCATCTTTAGACTTTTCTGGAAGCTGTTGTTGTAAGAGAATTCAGCATAAGGAAGACATTCTTCCCACTTCATACCGAAAGAGATAACGCAAGCACGGAGCATATCTTCTTGAATCTGATTGATCCTTTCAACTTGTCCTTGCGACTGAGGGTGGTAAGCTGTGCTGAAGTTTAATTTTGTTCCCAAAGCATTTTGGAAACTTCCCCAGAACTTGGAAGTGAAGATGCTTCCACGGTCTGAACTGATCTCAAGAGGAACTCCATACAGAGAGACAATTCTGTTGATATAGAGCTCAGCCAACAGAATTGCAGAAATTGTTTCCTTGACTGGAAAGAAGTGAGCTACTTTGGAAAGCCTGTCAATGACAACAAAGATTGCATTGTTGCCCTTCTGCGACCTTGGAAAACCAGTGATGAAGTCCATCTCTACTTTCTCCCATTTCCATTCCGGAGGCTTCAATGGCTGTAGAAGACCGGAAGGTTTCTGATGGACAGTTTTAACTCTGCGACAAACATCACACTCCGAGACATACTTGGCACAATATCGTTTCAAACCAGGCCACCAATATTGTGTTTGTAAGTCCATGTACATCTTAGTGCTTCCAGGGTGGATAGAAAGAACAGAATCATGCGCCTCCTTGAGAACTTACTCTCTTAGACCCGGGTAGTTCGGAACAAACATCCGGTGTTCAAAGAAAAGAGTGCCTTGGTCGTCTACGTGGAAAGGCTCATACTTCGGAAGCTGAATGTTGGAGATGATCTTTTTAGTGTAAGGATCCCCAAGCTGAATGGAACGGACCTTTTCTTCCAAGAGAGGTGTTGCTAGAAGGTTCAGAAGATACCCTTGATCCACAATTTCAAGGTTGAGCTTGTGGAATTCCTCGCACAAGAGAGGCTGTTGTTCTTCCACCATGAGGTTGTTGACATAAGCTTTTCGGCTGAGAGCATCTGCCATGACATTGGCTTTTCCCGGAGTGTAGTTGATGGTCAAATCGAAATCATTGATTGTTTTAATCCACCTCCTCTGACGAAGGTTGAGATCAGGCTGTGTGAATATATATTTCAGACTCTTGTGATCAGAAAAGATCTCACAACGGTTGCCAAGCAAGTAATGCCTCCATACTTTCAAAGCAAAGACAACTGCTGCGAGTTCGAGGTCATGTGTGGGATAGTTGATCTCATGCGTCTTCAAATGACGAGATGCATAAGCAACAACTTGCTTTTCTTGCATAAGGACCGCACCCAATCCTTGCAATGACGCATCACAGAAAATCTTGAAAGGCTTTGATGTATCTGGAGGAACCAAGACTGGTGTGGAAGTGAGCTTCTCTTTGAGTGTTTCAAAGCTTGCTTGACATGCAGGAGTCCAATGGTATTTCTTGCCTTTCTTGAGGAGATCGGTAAGAGGCTTCGCAATCTTTGAGAAATTTTGAACGAAGCGACGGCAGTAACTGGCCAAACCAAGGAAACTTCGGACTTCTTTGACATTTATGGGTGGAAGCCAGTCCATAATTGTCTTAATAGTTTCTGGGTTGACGGCAATGCCCTTGGCAGAGATGACGTGACCAAGGTAGGTGACTTGAGGCAACCAGAATTCACACTTGGAGAACTTTGCATACAGGCGGTTCTCTCGAAGCTTGTTTAGGACACACCGAAGGTGCTCTTCATATTCTTCCTTAGACTTAGAATAGACTAGAATGTCATCCAGATAGACCACAACAAACTTATCAAGATACTCCATGAAAACTGAGTTCATAAGCCTCGAGAAGGTGGCAGGTGCATTGGTGAGACCGAAAGACATGACCATGTACTCATACAGGCCATAGCGGGTGGTGAAAGCTGTTTTAGGAACATCTTCCTTGCAAATTTTGATTTGATGATAACCACTTCTCAAATCAAGCTTAGAGAATACCACAGCTCCAGCTAGCTGATCGAAGAGATCATTAATCCGTGGAAGGGGATATTTATTCTTGATGGTTTTAGCATTGAGTGCCCGATAGTCAACACAAAGTCTATCAGTCTTGTCTCGCTTCTTCACAAAGATGGTTGGACTACCCCAAGAAGAAGTACTGTGCTGAATGAAACCCAACTTCTCTTGTTCATCCAACTGACGTTTGAGTTCAGCCAACTCAGCAGGACCCATTTTATAAGGCCGTTTGGAGATAGGAGCGGTGCCAGGTTCAAGTTCAATGACAAACTCAACCTCACGATCCGGAGGCATACCTGGTAACTCTTCAGGAAAGACATCTGGAAACTCACAGACTACAGGAACACTCTGAATACCTTCCATAGCATCATCATTCAGAGCCGCCAAAGAATAAAGCTGAATTGCAGGAGTCAGACTTGGAGAATAGACTATATGGCCTTCAGGAATTTTCAGAGAAACCGAACGTTCAACACAATCAATCACAACTGCATTTGCTGTTAACCAATCCATGCCCAAGATAACATCAATATCAGAATTGCCCAGAACAATTAAGGAAGCCGGAAACGAAGAACCACCAATCTCAATTTGATTGCCATGGCTGATCTTAGTAGATAACAATCTTGCCCTGGGAGAAAGAACCATTAACTTTTTATCCAGCTGGTCTATAACAAGCTCATGCTCATTTGCAAATTTGTAAGAAACGAAAGAATGTGAAGCACCAGAATCAAACAAAACTCGTGCAGGAATTGAGTTAACAGGAAGCATTACCATGACAACTCCAGGTGCATGCTCAGCTTGAGAGACGTTGACACAGTTGGCACGAGCAACCGTAGACCCCGGCTTAGTGTTGATGTTGAGAGCCCGAGGTGGAGGTGCAAGAATCATAGGAGCACTTGCCGCAGGTCTTGGAGGTGGTGGTCGAAGATCTTTGTTGTTCATTGGACAATTCCAGTGCTGATGCCCAGTGTTTCCACAAGTATAGTAAGCAGCAGGTGGACGTGGAGCAACGTAGCCAGGGACTCCGCCAGGCGCTCCAGGGTAGTTGTGGTTGTAGCCCCTGGGAGCCGCAGTGAAGGAGTTTGGTGGCCTTGGTGTGTAGCTTGACGGTCTTGGTGGAGTAGGGAGCGACCGTGGGGTGTTAGGAACCCAGACACGACGCTTAGAAGGAGTTGTCATAGGAGAAGAGCTTGCTATATCACGGCTGTGTTTCTTTGACTCCTCAAACACTTGCCTACTTGCTTCTTCCTGCAGAGCTGTGTGTTGAAGTTCCAGAAAATATGTCGGCCTTGCATGAGTGATTGCATATTTGATGGAAGCATTGAGGCCTTGCCGAAACCTCTTTTGCTTCTTCTTGTCATCAGAGATCTCATCGCCACCATAACGAGACAGGTTCATGAAGTTTCTGATGTAGGTGTTGACATTGTCAGTGCCCTGCTGGAGGTTGAGAAACACTTCCTTCATCCTTTCCATGACAATTTCTGATGGATATTTCTCTTTGAAAGCAGCAGTGAACCGCTCCCAAGTAGGCTGAAAAGCAGAAAGATCTGCCTTGAGGTAATTTTCCCACCAGAGAGCTGCATCTCCCTTCAGAAGGTGAGTAGCACACTTGACCCATTCTTGCTCGGGAGCATCCGCAGTCATCAGCAACCTTGACACTTCACGAAGCCAATCATCCGCATCAAGTGGCTGATCAGACACTTCAAATTGACGTGGGTTGAACTTGAGAAAACTCTTGATGTCTCCTCGCTTGGGAGGTGGAGGTAGCAGAGCAAACTCATTCCTCCTCACGCTTTCCTCGAAGCGCTGCTGGTTCTGCTGCATAGTGCCCAAAGCATTTGCAATACTTGCCAAAGCAGCCCCTAGTTCAGGTGGTATGTCCTCCTCAGAACAGCGTGGTGGTGCCATCCTGTGATTGATATAAAACACAAGTCAGTACTATAATGGAGAATGATAATAATCCAAAATAGTACCAAAATGGAATTAATCAAGATTAAAGAATGCAATTCACTGAGATGATATTAAAATATCAACAAAGTTCAAGGCGACTAGAAGATACTAAGCATAACGCACACGACTGAACAAGGAGTGTGGAACACAACTAACAAAGAAAAAATTTCCGCAAATTTCGGCATTAAAATACCACTATATGCGCAAAACCACTTAACGAATCAAGATTAGTAACTCTACTAGTTCAATATACAAAAGCAAATGATAAAAGTAGTGGTATGGTCGCGACTCCACCCTGCACTCAAATCATTACTCCGCACATGAATCAGTAAAACACATATCCCAACACGTTCTTCTTAGATGAACCTAAAGATTGGTAACTATGGAAAAGAACACCCCCAACAAGATAACGTCGGA
This sequence comes from Avena eriantha, assembly GCA_910589775.1. Lineage (NCBI taxonomy): Eukaryota > Viridiplantae > Streptophyta > Magnoliopsida > Poales > Poaceae > Avena > Avena eriantha. Next base: position 213,661,214 of record OU342740.1, read on the forward strand.
TAACAAAGAGTAAGATAGATCGCATCGGTATACAACGAATCAGAATAGATCGCGTCGGTTTACAAAGGCCTGTCGGTATGGAATGTACCAACAGTTGATAACCAAAAGGCAGATAGTGATAACATTTTGATGCAACAGATAGACAAGGAATTCACACACACACACACACAAACACAACCTATGGTACTACAGAACCCAGAACACGTGAATCCTAGTTTGAATTTTAGAACAGGATTGAAAACGTTACACTTCCTTACCAGAAAAAGGGTGGGTGGGTGGGTAAGAAGAAAAATGGAAGCAGTCCTACTCTCACGCTTTGTTTTTCCCTATATACATAACTAAAATATTTTCTAGACTGACAATAACCATTTGGCTGAGACCCTGAAGGGCGGGATGGCTCTGATACCAATTGTAACTACCACGGTGAATTACGCTCTTAGATACATGCCTGGATGAACGAAAGTGGTTAAAGTAGTACGGTGGGGCCCAGGGCTACTCACGGTAGACCTTTCAACCGTCCTAACCACTTTCAGACAACAGGACAAGAACGAGCGGCGTAATCGGCAGGCGAAGGGATCAACTACATACACAAATGAGTATGTATGCAAGCCACATACAACAGTCCTCAGAGCCATTCCATCTAAAAAAGAAATAGAAATACTGCAACGCCATACGGCAAGATTCAAATGTCCTAGATAGATATAATAATTTAGGATAGCTCCTCATACATCGCACATCAGAGTATCAGGCAGAAGCGGAAAACAAGATCCAAGTACGGATAAGAAGCAAATCGGCATAAGATGCCCCATAAATAAACACATCCCGCCCACAGATCTCACGGATCCCCGTTCCCGGAATCTCTACACCGAACGATCGTTGCCAACATCATCTGTCTCCTCCACCCAGTATCCATCCTACAGGTACACCTGTTCATCTAAATCAAACAATTTATCGTGTGAGACCCTAGGGGTACTCAGCAAGTCTTTATGCCGCTAAAGAGGACACAACCTGGGGTGACGCAAGTGCAGCAAAAGATAATACCTAACAATTCTACAGATACTCGCTAACCATCCGCCTAACCAATGATAGACGGATGTTCGTGGATTAAGAACAACAGTTATAACAGTATAATTAACAGATCCATCCTCCTCCTCGCTTACCAATGAGGAAGCGGACGAACAACCCCCATCATCCGTTGGCAGTTTTATTAACCATTCCATGAGTATTGCACTACTTACTAGTCAAGTACTTAGTCAATTAAAAGCGGTACTTTAGTTATACTTGTCTATGATCGAGAAACTGTGCTCCAAGTCGTCCATAACCGCGGACACGGCTTTCAGAAAGATTTACCCTACAGGGGTGCACGAATAGCAACACATACTCGATCAACCTCGGAAAAACCAAATCAAAACCCAACTAGGCATTCACGACAAAGCAATCACAGGATTCAGAAATATATCAGGGGGCCACCCCATTAAGCTACCCGCGACGAAGTTGGCCGGCTCCGAGACGGACCCAAGGTTTGTGTCAATGGCTGTAAACGACTGGGAACCCGAAAGTGTGACTGGGCTTGTCGATACCGCGAAAACATTCCACGATCCGAAACAGTACAGGTGCTCCACGCACAATCTTAATAAAGCAGTAACATGGCATAAGTACAGGATAGTAATAAAGCCCCAAACTACTTTGTGGCCCCAAGAAATAAGAATGAATCAAGCTCTAGCTCAGGGGGGTCCATAAGGCCTCCCGGATGTGGATAGTGCGAATAACAAGGAACAGGAATCAAGTACTCGGGGTCCTACGGGACACAAGTGAGCATGAAAAACCAAATAACAGATATTGCTCACCGGTGCCTCTTTCATTAGTTATCCCATTACTACTCAGGTTATGTTGTTTAGGTACCTCATTTGTCCATCAGACTCTCACATACCCTACTCATACTTTTCTACGACTCGCATGGCTCAAACAACTCCTGTAGTACTGGCTCATGGGACGGAGGAACAAGCTTCGGTGGAGTTTAAAAGTAAAGGCTATGCAGTACTGGGGATTCAATTTAATGCAATCGCGACTCAATGATGCAAGAATAAGATAGAGGCAATAGGTACTGTATGTATGCAAGCATGTGGTAGTGCTTGCCTGGAAGCTCAGTTGAAGTGAGGGATGGATCTGGGTAATACTCCTGTGATTCCTGGTAATTCTCCCGCCGGGCGTCTATTCGAAGAAGAACCAAACAAACAAGGGCCAACATAAATATAGTGCACAAGCATATGAATTAAAATGCGACAAGCAAACAAGCATGCCATGATGAATGATGCACAATTTACATGGCATTAAAGTAGCATAGCAAGGGTGAGGTGTGGTACAAGAATTAAAGTATTTTATTATTTATTTATTCCAATTTTTATTGCCATAAACAGTTCAGATTTGTAAGAATGACATGATGCATGCTTCAATTCAGAACAAGGACTGCATAGTTAGAACGGGCTCGTCGCGCTGATCGATTTAGACATATTATTTGCCAAATTTGGAGTTATAGAATTAAAGTTATTAATTAATTAAGGAAAAGGGCATTTTATTGTAATTTTAATTATCTCGAAAATTTAAAGTGCTCAAACAATATTTTGAATGGCATATTTGAATTCCTCACATTTTTCTGATTCCAAAACATATATTACTTGTATTATTTGGATTTATATTTGAAAAGTTATTTGAATCTGAATTGAATTTGAATTTAAAAACAAATTTTGAAAAGGTTTATAAAACAGGCACAGGAAAATATTTTTCTTACTCAGCCCGTCCCAGCCATAGTCACTGATGGGTGGGACCAAGCGGACTGGGGCCACGCGCGCAGAAAACCTTTGCTACCGCGGCTCTGGCTAGCCCACGCGGTTGACAAGCGGGCCCAGCGGCTACGGCCCACGTGCCAGGGGTGGGAGACTACAACGACTGACAGGTGGGGCTAGAGCTGGAGCGCTGGTTACAGCCGGAGAAATCTGGGGGGTTTTCGGCATGATTGCCAGAGCGGCTGACTAGTGGGCCACGAGGTACCGCGAGTTGAGAGCGAAATTAAAAAGAGGGGGCTTTCGTAAAACTACCACAGGCCCTGGTACTGTTCTTCGTCTCCTCGGTCTGACAGGAAAACGACGCGCGGCGCGGGGCGGGGATCGAACCTGGGTCGCGGGCGAGCGCGCTGAGGGGCGAAGCCACTGCGGCGGACTAGGGGAGCTGTTAGGAGGGGGTTTGGGCACTAGGTAGGCTCTAAGCGGCGCGGGAAGCTTGCAGACAACAGCGAGCGGCGACGCACTGAGAGTGTTCGACGGAAAGAGCGGCGGCGCTAGAGCTGTACGACGGAAAGGAGGTTGTCTAGGAGGTGGAGGAGCTTACCGCGGGGAGGCTGCCGGTGTCAGAACGGGAAGGGGTGCAGCGGATCGTGGACGATGCTGGCGCTCCAGCGATCTAGGGTTTCGGGGAGCGGCGAGGTTCTGGCGGTACTGGGGGCTTCTCGTCCTCGTCGGCGCGTGCAGGGCGATGCAGTGGGGTCTTCTCGGTCGCCCATGCCACCTCCATGTCGCGCTGACCGGCTGGAACGACGGGGGCGATGTGGTGCTGGCGGCGACCAGTGGCAGGTGCTGGTGGCGGAGAGGAAGAAGGAGGAGAGGAGGGCAGGCTCGGGCAGATCTGGGCGAGCCAGGAGAGTCATGTGGGCGAGGGAAAACGAGAGAGAGAGAGGAGGGGCAGCCGTGGCAGGGGGTAGATAAAGTGGCCTCGGGTGCCACCTTTTCTTCCTCCTCACGTGCTGGCTCGAGCTGGCAGCAGGTAGGGCACGGCAGGGGGAGGCTGCAGGTGGACCAGGGACGGCGTGGTGGCTACAGGGTGGGGCTAGCACGCGGTAGAGATAAGAGAGAAAGGAGAGGGGGTAGCTCGGGCTAGGTAGATGGTAGCCTCGGGTTAGGGTTTGTTTAGGTTAGATAGAGGGTTAGGGTTAGCTGAGGTGTGGGCCAGGGAGAGAGAGGGGGTCAGGTGGCCCTCATGAGAGAGAGAGATAGAGAGAGAGGCTAATGTTAGGGTTTAGTGTAGAATAGGGATAGAAGAAAATTAGAGAGAGGGAAAAGATAGGTTAGGTGTTGTTTAGGGTTTTGGATTTATTTTGAGTTTGTTTATGAGATCCAACCAAGAGGAAAAATTATTGAGGCATTTGATTTATCATGAGATGAGGTGGAGGAATAACAAGAAATAGAGAAAGAAAGATGTGTGGAGAGAATCTCTCATATAAAATATGAATGTAGATAATTAAAATAATAGATGTTGATGAGAGTAAAGGAGTGGTAGAGATGGTGATGATCCACAAAGAGAAGAATCAATAAGACCAAAGAAAACCAATGAGATATAAGGTGGTGAGGAAGGTTGCATGGCCCATGCAAAAATAATAAATGCCATGAATTACTTTGTGAAAACAATATTAATAACATGGCATTATTCTTATGCACCCCCAAGAAGTGGAATAAAAGCCAAGCAAAGGATAAGTAGGATTAGATCCACCCCACCACATGAGCTAGGAGAAAATCAAAAGAAAAAGAATTGCAAGCTCATGGACTAGTAGGATGGTGGAATTATAAAGTGGTGAAAGAAAGTTGGTGGAATTGAAATAAAAGATATGCCCCCCAACTCAACTTGGGCATTTAATCAATATATCAATAACCAAATACAATATCAAGAGGCACATACAATTTATAATGCATATGAGAGAAGAACCAAAAGAAAAGGGGTTTTATATGATGCTCAAATGCAAGGTGGCATGATGACATGAGCATGATATAGTTATGATGCAACAATTGTATATAGGAAGTAGCCAATATCTTACTAGAACAAGTAGCATTACAATTGTTAGACAATTGGGATGCTACATAGAGGACCCTACTCCTGCTTGTTTGCTCTTCGAATTATCGAGGGAGTCGAAAGTTAGAGGGGGTGCACAGATTCAATCTGGCGATGGTGTGAAAACTAGGGTTGCGATTGTCCTCCTCGCCACCCCTCCTAGCCTTTATATAGATAGGCTAGGTCTTAGGATAGTAGGTCGAGTCAGTTACAAGTTAGGGTTTTCCCTTTTAAACTTTCTATCTTCAGCTCACCGTGTGCTGCAAGTAGTCAGAGTCTCCTTAGGTCATCTGAATCCTTGATTGGGCCCTGGTAACATCTTGGGATTCTGCTAGACTGGACCATATATGCCAAACTCGAGTACCTGTAAGGTATGCCCATGTCACCCCCGCATCCTCATCCTCAATAGCGTATGGCTGGAAGACGGGGGAATACTAAGGGTGGGTGTTGTAGCCCTCCGGAGCACCTAGGTCCCCGTCCTCGATATTGTCTGGCTGGGAGACGGGGGTATATCGAGGTTGGGTGTTGTAGCCCTTCGAAGCCCCGGGTCCCTGTCCTCGACAACGTCTGGCAGGAAGATGGGGGCATACTAAGGGTGGGTGCTCTAGCCCTCTAGAACCCCTGGGTCCCCGTCCTCAACAACATCTGGCTGGAAGACGGGGGCATACCGAGGGTGGGTTCCCGAGGCTCTGGGAACCCCCCATATCCATCATGGCGAAGCGCCTTCCTCGGTCGTCGTATCAACATCGGGGCGACCCAACCTACTATTTTCCTTCTGGCCCCCGACTGAGTGGGTGCCTAACTGGATGCCTTGTCAGTTGGCATGCTTGCGCTTCTTCGGGCCTTCATGTTCCATTGAGATCTCCTTGAGCTTGAAACACTGGCTGGTTTCGTGCCCCCTGATGTAGTGGAAAAGGCAATACTACTACTCCCCTTCTTCTTCCTCCGAGTCCTTCTCGTGGGGGCTCTTCTGCTCGACTCCTTTCTGGAGGGTTCCCATGGCCCGTCCTTCGGAGTTCACGAGTTTCACGGCTCCAGCCCCACCATCGTCCTCATCCCAGGCGTGTGGGCTCCTGGCCGGCGGCCGGGGGCATGGGTAAGGGCGCCACTGGGGTTCATAGTGGGGATGGGCATACTCTTCTAGATCTCTTAGTGCGACGGCGAGCGAAGATTGGGGAGTTAGCCAAGGCCTAATGGACCCTTGCATGGATCCTATTCCTTGACCCACCTGGGCGCATCTTCCTGTGCCTCGGGGATGCAGTCCGTCCTAGCACAACAGTCTGCCCCCACCCCTCCTAGATGTCAGCGGGGTAGCCCGATGGGATCTCGCAAAGGCAGGGTGCTCTTTCCCCACCTGGATGTGGAGTGCTTCGATGGCCAGCCCCCAGCTAGGCAGTAGTGTCGTGACGCCCAGGGGATCCAACAGGGTGCCATGTCGCGCAATGACCCCCGGCTCCGACAACCTTGTTCCCGGAGTGAGCTCCCAGTCGTGGGATAGCGAGGGCAGTGATGACGAGGAGCCCGGCGAGGTATGCGGTCCACCTTTCTTGGTGTAGTTCGGTTGGCGAGCTGGCGGGGTGTGCCCACGCCACCAGTTTAGTCACCTCTGGTGCAGACCGGCTGAACCAGCCGTGTGGGGGTACGGCGTGGCGGGTCGCCACGTCCCCATAGGGAGGAAACCATGGCCCCCATGGCGTATGAAAGGGGGACATGGTTTGGACCTCACCCACGCAGCCGGTACCACAGCTGGGTGCAGTGGTGCAGGGTCCATCCTTGCCCAGACCGCGGCATCGCACCCGACATGCTGCCGTCGTGGCCTAGACTTGGTGCGGGCCGTCATGCCGATGGCGTTGGCGAAGGTCATCGGAGCACGCCTCAGCCCCCTACCTAGTGTGCCAAATGTCGGAGATGTGTCCCACCAAGGAACATGGGTCCAACGAGCCGTGAGTTTGAGAGGGGGCTGAATCACGTGTTCCGAGCAACTCAACGATGGTGAGGATGGCGGCGCAAGCACACGAAAGAGAGGTTGACACTCGTTTTTTACCCAGGTTCGGGGCCCTCGTGAGGAGGTAAAGCCCCTATTCTTGCTTGGTTGTATTTCTCATTGTGCTTCGCGAGGGTACAATCGAGAACCAATGTCTAGGGTTACAAGTTCTGGGACTCGACCCCCTCCAAGGTAGAGGAAGGCCTTCTTTTATAGGGCGGCTGTGCGTCTTTCCCTAAACACTAGGAGGGAAGGGTCACCACACTAACTCCCCTTGAGGAACCGGTCTACCAGTCTATTGTTTGTGGACTCGGTCCTCCTTGCCTTGGTTGTCCCCTGGTCCTTCATAAAGCTGGTCCACCTGATGCCATGCTTCACTTCCTAAAGTGGCGAGGGGCAGCTGTCTTGGCTCCACCAATGTCCTTGGCGTCCTTGCATCAATCGGTGCATGGTCCCTCCTTGCTTTAGCAAGGTGACCTGGTCTCCCCTGCGGGTTCTTGTCTTCTTCTCATGTACCATGGCAGGGTTGCAGGCATGCCTCTTGCCCTAACCGTCTCGAGGCCTTCTCAGAGACTCGAGGGGGGGACCTCTCAAGGTGGAGTCGAGGATGCAAAGACACCCTCTACAGGCCCTCTTCTGTCTTGCTCCCACGGGAAAGGGAGGTGGACCCCTAGGTGGGCCTATCGCCCGCATGATCGAGGCACCCCGGGTACCATGACTCCAACATCAGCACTTTCCATTGCTTCTTTGTTGTTTCCAGGTTCCTATTCATCATTCAAGATGACAGTCATCACAAGACTATTGTACCAGTAAAGAATGGTACGTATTCTTGCAAACTGCAGGAGTGTCGATGTGGTTGTTTTGATCATTATCTCTTGATTCTTCTTCCACATTAATGGGCGGTTTTGGAATAACTTTTGTTGCACTACTCGGTATTTGGAGAGAAGGATCAACAACCTCATCTAGCTCAATCTTCTTTCCACTAACTCCTTTAGCGAGAAGCTCTTTCTCAAGAAAGGTGCCATTCTTTATGACAAACTTTTTCCTTTGGCCTTGTTTTAGAAGGTATACCCAACGGTTTCCCTTGGGTATCCTACAAATATACATTTTTCTCAAGAATGTTTGTGAGGTTGTAGTTTCTTAACATAAGCCTCACATGCCCAATCTTTCAAGATTGACAACTTTGGCTTCTTGCCATTCCATATCTGATATGGGGTTGTCTCCATGGACTTGGACAATGCTCAGTTTAAAATAAAAGCAGCGGTTTATAGCACAATCCCCAAAACAATATGGACAAATCAGTCAAAGGCATCATGGACCACACACTATCTAAAAGAGTATGGTTACGCTGTTCCGACACACCATTACACTGAGGTGTCCCAACTGGCGTAAGCTGTGGTATGATACCATAATCCTTCAAGTGCATGCCAAACTCATAACTCAAATACTCGCCTCCATGATCAGATCGTAGATGCTTGATTTCTTGTTAAGTTGATTCCCTACTTCCTTCTGAAATTCCATGAACGTTTCGAAGGTTTCAGATTTGTGCTTAATTAAGTAGATATACCCATATCTACTCAAATCATTAGTAAAGGTAACAAAATAACGATCACCATTGCACGTTGATACTCATATTGGTCCACACACATCTGTATGTATGATTCCCAATAGGACTATACCCCGCTCCATCATGCTGGATAAGGGTGTCCTTCTCATCTTGCCCATGAGGCAAGGCTCACCCATATCAAGATATTCAAAATCCAATGATTCCAAGAGTCCATCCGAATGGAGCTTTCTCATGCGCTTTACGCTAATATGGCCAACAAAGCAATGTCATAGATACATGGTATTATCATCATTGTGCTTACAATCCAAACAAAAGAGTTGCGCTGACAAAAGATGCCGAGAACTGACCTTCAATATCAGAAACTTTGTGTAACTCAAAGTATCACCCTTGAAAGGAATGCAGTGTTTTCAACTCAAAGGGAAGCTTGCACCCAGATATATCGGACACTTCAAGATTTTAAGTCGCCAAGGAGAAGTATCCCATCAGCTAGAACTGCTTGAAGAGATGTTAGATGTACATGATGTGTTTCATATCTCGTTACTTAGGAAATGCTTAGAAGTTCTAGAGAAGACCAAAATTTTCAAGAACATCGATCATACAGCCGTGGATATCAACAAGGATTTAACTTATCATGAAGTACCCATTCGTATTTTGGAAGAAGCCTTCAGAACCACCCGGACCAGAAGTATCAAGTTTCTAAAAATTCAGTGGAGCAACCATACTCAAGAAGAAGCCACCTGGGAGCGAGAAGATTATATTAGGACTGAGTTTCCAAATCTCTTTAGTTCCTAGTTTTTCCGAATCTTGGGACGATATTCTGTTTAAGGGGGGAAGGTTTGTAACATCTCAAAAATATTGAAAAGGAGAATATCAATTTCCGATCAACCAAAATTAGTGTGAACAAAAACTTTTAATTTTAAAAACTATGAATGCAAGTGTGTGTTTGTTAATGATGTATGAATGCATGTTATGCCATGTTTGTTTGTTATAAATGATGAGAATTGATTTAAAGATCAAAACAAGATCATCTAGGTCAAATCAAAACCAAACCAAAGCAAAAGAAAATCAAAATATAAAACATATGAGCTAATGCTCACTTCTGCAAATGTTAACACTTAGCTCACTTTGGGCATCTCTATTAAATAATTTCAAATAGAAACAATTACATTTCTTTTATCACCTTGCTAGACCAAGTGACAACGAACACAAGTGAGCTTTCAAAACTTACCAGAACAAATTCAAATTCATTTGAGGGACTTTTCAAAATTGAATCTGGTGGGTGCATCAATATAGCAACTTTTCCAAAACCATCCAAACTTTCTCCACTTGAAAAACCTTTGCAACCAGAGACTCTCAAGCTTATGATCAGCAAACCCACTAAAAAGAATTTGAAAATTCAAATATTTTTCTCTTGCGACCATTTGATCGAACACCTTCCGAGCATAGTACAGAGCTACCAACTCCACACTGCTTAGATCAATCTTGTGATCATCTTTGTACCTCACTCAGCCTCCACTACTCGCCCACACTCACCCCAGTACCATCCCATGCGCAGAGCCTCGCTCACTTGCCCTTTGGACTAGTGCCAGCCCATACCTGAGATCACCATGCCGACCCAACATGGACTCAATGCTACACGCCTCACCGCCCTCGCCCACAACCACTAGGAGATAGCCGTGACCTCACTGCACCCACGCGTGTACGCCTCGACCAACGCCAGCCCGTGGAGACGCTAGCACAGCCGTGCCCATTTTCTCTGGCTGCCATGCCGAGCGCACGCTAAAGCACCGAGCAATCCCACGCAACCACGTCGCGCCTCGCTCTCCCCTCGCATCAATGCACTCGTCGTGACGCCAGCAACCTCCCATACATGCTCTCTTGACCCCGCGCGACATGTAACCACCTTACGCCGTGGCGAACACCCGCGGTACCCGAGGATGGCATGGATGTCCCCGACCGATGGAGACCGCGCCTTGCCGTACCACTGCGCGCATGACGATTTCCAAGGAGACCTGCGTCGACCTACACCCTCAGCCATGCCCATAGCTCACTGTAACAACATCACCGACAAGCGCGAGCCATGCCCCAATGCTCCCTTCGTCGGGGTATAAATAGACCCCTCCCCTTGCCTCAAAGCGCACCCCACTCGACTCACCTCTCACCCAGCCACCTCTCTGACCCATCCTTGGAGCAAGACAAAGCAGGCATCGCCGGAATTTCACCGGAGCTCACTGCCGTAGTGGTGGAGCGGAGCCAGTGCTAGGAGCCGCCCCAGGAACCACCACGACCACCGTTCAAACCGCCGTCGTAAACTAGTTCACTCGCCCGCACCGCCGTACCTAGCTGGAGCCCTGGTAAGCCCCCGCCGACCCCTGCCATAGAGCTAGGGTTGAATCCCACGCGCGCCGTGTGAGGGAGACGATGATGCTGAGCCATTGATCGTGCTCTAATCGTGCAATTAGGATTAGCGCGTACCGCTTCACGTTAGACCAGTCACTGACGCATGGGGCTAGCACAAGTGAAGCCCGCTACGTGCACGCTGTGTAGTTGGGCCAGCCCAGTATCATTCCCGCGCATGCCCAGCAATTCAAATCTAGAATTTTCTTTTATCTCCAAAACCCTATTTTGTAGGGGACTTTGAAATTGAATTCAAGAAGAATCACTAAACCAAATTGCATGATTCCAATTTCGTTAGAAAGGAAATGAAAATCTCTAAACACTCCCATTGGATTCAAACAGTTTGAATTTATAGATCACCCACAACAAAAATAACAAGGCAGAGACTTTTCCAACTTCAAACATTTTTATAAAATAAACCATAAATGCTTTTGAGTTGATTCCAATTGTGAAAAAATCACATTTGCCATGATCTAGCTGAATATGTACAAATATTTAGTTTTACATGCAGTAGTCATGGGCTATATAGTCATTTCTAGCCATTGTAAATATATTAAATTTCCATATTAAACTTTGTAATATGTGCCAGCTACTTTAAATCAGATTCCCAAGTATTGGAATATGTGGTGATGACATGTGTCAACATGATCCCATATTTTATAAATTGGAGAATATTAAATCTTAAGTAGTTTTCAATGAGTAGAAATTGCATTTCCAAACTAAGATAAATAAGACTATGTCACTATTCATGTGGGGATTGAGATGATGCTAGATCATCTAGTGTGAGCCTTTGTGTGCTGAATAGAAGTAGCTAAGTATTGTTTGGTGATTGTGTACCTCGTATTTACTTATAGACGCTAGTACCAACCCGGGCTATGAGGAGGAAGAATTCTACGAAGAAGAAGAGGAGAACTTCGACAACTGTACCAACCAAGGAAAGCTCCACTATGCAAGCTAACCTATGCAAGATACACTATGCATGCTATTGTGATGCAACCTTGCTTATACCAATCCCAAGATTTACCTGCAAGCTCTATTTTTCCCTTTAACAAAGTTTCTTAAATAGTCAATTATTGGTGATTAGTGTAAAAATTGGATAGATGCCATCAAGAGCATAGAACTAGGTGTAGGTAGTTACACTTGATTAGCACCCTTCAATAGTGACACCCTCATTGATAGTTGCTAGTGCTAAACTAATATTGATCACTTTAGATGGGAACACTTGGAGCAAATGTTTATGAAAACCTTAGAAAGATGAGTCATTCTATTGAAATGTTTTGACATGGGTTATGAAACACCTGACTTGAAGATGATGTTGAATGAGGCATATGCCTTGACTTTGAATAAAAAAACTGATGGTTGGGTTCGAATGCGATACCATTCCATATTTACCGTACAACCACAATACCTGATTTGGGTAGGGCTTAACTAGAAGTTTATGTGTCTTAGTATGGGTTCCCTCGCGGAAAAGAGGTTAAGCTGAGGCTACCTCGTGACTATGAATGTCCACATATGCAGTTCCCGGGATGGCGGATGGCCATGGATGGGAGGCCAAGCTCATAGGAGAGGTGCATATACTAGGTTGTGTAATTCAAAGGTTAGGATTGATTATCCGCATACCAAGTATGATGATTCAGGGCTATCCCTGATGGATGTATCAAATTTTGTGGTGAAAGTGTACCACCTCTGTAGAGTGTCAAACTATTCGAATAGCCGCGTCCACAGTCATGGACAGTTGGATGGCCATACTGTTCCTTTGTCAGATGTTTTCAAAATGACTCGGGACTTGAAATATGACTTTGACTTGACCACAACAGGGCTGTGGAAATGAAAACTAGGTTCCCACTTGAGTAATCTAGATAACTAAAACAGGTCTTTACAACTAAGTACTTATGAAATAAAACTAGCTTATTGCAAATTCCTACTAGAATTGTCTTACTTGCATTAGTGATAGTTTGCGAGTACTTTAAAAGTACTCATGGCTTTGTCCCTGGCTATTCCCATGGCCAGACTATGAAGACGATTATCTAGAGGACGGACATCGGGGTGTCTCCCATAACTAGGATCATCTCCCATCATCAGCATTGCCTATGACAATGAAGATGGAGTCTCTACTACATTTATTTCTGCTTCTTTGGTGTGTATTAAGACCTGATCATGAGATCAACTATTTGTAAGAATATTATGGTTTGTAATGGATGAGGTACTGTGCTATCAATTTTATTATGTCTTGCAAAAATGGTATTCCTGAGATAGCGATGTACAACATAACATGCATCTAGACTTAAAAATCCGAGTGTTCACAACAGACGTAGAGGTAAAGTGCCGACGACCACCACATCGACTCTTGATCCGTAGCCGACGCGCATCGTCACCTCATCCTTTCTGAGGCGCCTCTTACTCCACAGCTCCTGCTGAGAGTTACAAATGTGAGGAACAGAACCGGTATCAAATACCCATGTGTTACTCCTGGCGCTAGTAAGAAATACATCTATAACATATATATAAAATATACCTTTGTCTTTGGTGGCTATCTTGTCGGCTTTCTTATCCTCAAGGTACTTGGGCAGTTGCGTTTCCAATGCTCGTCCGCTTTGTAGTAGAAGCATGTGACACTGGGGTTAGGAACGGGCCTGGCAGCTTTCGAGGTGTTAGCAACATGCTTTCCATCCTTATTAGGCTTCTTGCCCTTGCCCTGGCTTATTAAAGTTGGTGGTTTTATTGACTATCAACACCATGTCCTCCTTCTTGATCTCAACCTCAGCAGTTTTGAGCACGGCGAACACTTCAACAAGGGTCTTAGTCATCCCTTGCATTTGTAGTTCATCACAAAACTCATGTAGCTAGGTGCAGTGAGTGCAACACCCCATCAATCGCGAGCTCTTCTGGTATTTTGCAATCCAGGGCATTCAAGCGCTTAACGTAGCCTGACATTTTGACTACATGCTCGCTTATACTGTTGTTCTCTTCCATCTTGGTGGAGAAGAAGAGCTCGAAAGCATCATACCTTTCCTCCCGAGCCTATAGAGCAAAGACAGCTTTGGGATCTTCAATGATCTCGAAAGCATTCATCTTCTCAAAATGCTTTTTAAGCTCCGGCTCCATGGCATAGAGCATTCCACTCTAGATCAGGGAGAAATCATCTGCCTTGGACTACCAGACATTCTTTTCATCCTTAGAGGCGGAATCTGCAGGCTTAGCGGGAAGCTTAGCCTCGATGACATAAGTCAACTTTTAGGGGACTAGGAGGATCCTCAGATTGCGGAACTATGCGGTGAAGTTGGTTCCATCAATTTTCAGCTTGCCCTTCTCTAGGAACATACCAAGTTTGAAGGTGGGTGGGCGAGAAATCTACAATGGATTTGCAAAGTGTTTAGACCATGTTCAAAATATTGAGTTCAAGTTTTAATTTAAACTAAAACAAAAGGAACTCCCACTCAAACGAAGATCCCTTCATTGGGTGATCACATGATCCTAATCCACTACACCAACCCCGATCGTCGCGGCCGACAGTGCAGTTTCAAAGGTAGACATTCTCAATATCAATCACATCTCATGTGATTCATGCTCGACCTTTTGTTCTCTTGTATTCTGAGGCCATGTCTACACATGCTAGGATCGCCAATTCTAACTTGTGTGTATTTGTAGTGCAACATGGCTTACACCCACCGTATGCAAACGCAGATATGTCTGATACCCAGTCGTTAGGGCCTGCCTCATAACGGAGAACTTTCTTGGTGGTGCACACACAAGGGGAATACTATAACTGGAATTATGTGAGGGATTATCCTATTATGCTACTATTGTATATCCTAACACACTAGCATAATAATATGCAAAAAGGAATACTTCAAAAGTATGGTGCCATGACATGGTTGCAGCGTCTTGATCACCATCGAGAGCTCTATTGAGAATGTTTCACAAAATTACCATTACCATGTCACAAAACATGCCCTTGCAAAATAAAGTTAGATGCCTCTAATTTATATATCGCAAGTTTTACACGGCTTTAGGGCTTTCGCGGTAGAACCCCTTCCCACCTACGAACGTAGAGCCACAACATGGATTCAATGATTGTCGTTTCTTCCCTTATTAGGGCCATCCGTTGTAAATGCCATATCAACTACTATAGAGAGACAAACACCCCCCAAAGCCACTTACTTGTGGACCAGTCTCATGAATCACCACATAATGTCAGTTGGGGGTCGCTTCATCAAACAGTATCGCGAGATGAACAAGAACACAAAAGAGGGTAGAAATCAATGATCACATATTGCTATGTGTTCTATCCGTACGAATTTGTCTGTTTTTTTATGAGATGGTATAGTGGGAGGGCCTTCTCGCCTAGCCAGCTAATGGAGGCCATGCATCCAGTGAACTTCTGCATGTCACGCAGGTTCGGTGGCACCCACATGCGCTCCATTACGCGGATCTTCTTCGGGTTGTCCTCCATTGCTCGTTCTGAGACAAGAAAACCAAGGAGTTCGCCGGCTAGAACACCGAACACGCACTTCTTAGGTTTCAGCTTCATTTAGAACTGGCGGAGGTTGGCGAATGTTTCCTTAAGGACCTCGAGGAGTGTTCATCGTTCCTTTGGCTTGACTACCACATCATTGACGTAGACGTGTATGTTTTTGCCGATCTGCGATTGTAGACACTTCTACATGCAGCGCTGGTACATAGCTCCAACATTTTTCAGTCCAAATGGCATGGTGGTGTAGCAGTAAGCCCCATACAGGGTGATGAATTCTGTGTTTATTTGATCAGCGGGGTTTTGCCAGATCTGGTGGTAGCCGGAATACACATCCATAAATGACAAAAGTTCACAGCCGGTTGTGGAGTCGATCACTTGATCTACCCTTGGCAGGGCAATTGGATCTTTGGGGCATGCCTTGTTGCGGCTGGTGTAGTCAACACACATGCGCCAAGTCTTGTTCTTTTTCAGCACCAACACTAGGTTTGCTAGCCATTCTGGGTGGAAAACCTCCATGATGAATCTGGCTACAAGTAGCCAAGTGATTTCTTCACCAATTGTTCTTCTCTTCTCCTTAGCTAAGAGGCTTAGAGATTGCTTGACCATCTTTGCATCTGTCCTGACATGTAAAAAGTGCTCGACGAGCTCCCTCAGAAAACCAGGCATATCCTTGGGGGACCATGCGAAGATATCCCAATTCTCACGAAGGAAGTCGACGAGTGCGCTTTCCTATTTGCTATCAAGGCCATCTCCGACCAGGACGAACTTATCTGGCTCGGCCTTATTGAGCAAAATCTTCTTGGTGCCCTTGGATGGCTTGAACTGTGCCTCTCTGGCTGGCTTTGGTTTGCTAGCCGGCATGTCTGCCTATAGGGCTGCCACGTTCTGCATGATGATGCGGTTATCCTCCGTGATGATCATGGCCTCGGCTAGCTTGGAGCTGTGTGTGGTGCATTCCACCGACCGACTATAGTCATTGGTGATAGTGATTACTCCCTTGGGCCCGGGGAGCTTCATCTTGAGGTACGCGTAGTGCGGTAACACCATGAACTTGGTGAGCGCTAGGCATCCGAGGATGGCGTGATATGCGCTAGAGAGGTTGACCACCTCAAACCAGATGGGCTCGCGGCGGAATTTTCCCTTCATGCCGAAGATGACGTCCAGTCGGATCCTGCCGATGGGCGAATGTGATGGACCCGGAACTACCATGTGGAAGGAGGTGCTGACCTAGTCTAACAAGCTATGGTATAGGAAGATGATGCTGTTGCCCCCATCCAGAAGGACGCGAGAGAACCTGCAGGAGTTATTCTTGGAGACGATGATGGGATCCAGGACCTTCACGTAAGTACCCGGGTGCGGCAGCACAGCCCGCCGGTCCTTCCTGCTCCACATGATCTCTTGCTTAGACCAACTTAGGTACTGAGGAATGGGGGAATTATTGCATTCGCCTTTGCCTCGCAACGCCTCTTACAATGCTTGGTCTCTGGCTCGGTGGTGAAGATGTGGTAATTTTCCACCCGGCAAGGGTAATCGCCATCGTCATCATCCTAGCAGTTCTGGCGTTCACGGTTGTCCTGTTGGCTGCCGGATGGTAGAGGCGGTGGGGATTGTGGCAACCCACAAATCTTGGCCATCCTCTTGGTCCAGGTGCATTGGCGAGTCATATGCATAGCCGACTTGTTGCCGCCGCTATGGAACTTACATGGGCTAGCAAGCATCGATTTGATGGTGTACTTGGGGCGTGGTGGATGGTCGTCAGGCCTTTGCCTCCTACCGCCACCTGTAGCTGGATCCTCTTGGACGGTTGCCACCTGCTTGGACCCATACCAATTGTATAGCTGTTCGTCCTTTATTTTTCCATGGCGGTTGTCGCGGCTGTGCCGCCTAGAGTTTTTGTGATGCCCATCCGGTTGGCGTCGATCCGTGGAGTTTTCCACGATGATCTGCCCTTAGTCATCCACCACGAGGGCCTTCTTCATTTCCGCGTCAGCGGTGGCATACTTCTCCACGATGGCCATGGTCTGAGCCATGGTTTCTAGCCCCACCCACCCGTCTGAGCTTATGCTTGGGCGTGGTGCCATCTCTACAGCCGTTGACGAATAAGTCGATAGCCTGGTGCTCACGCACTCCCCTGCAGGAGTTGTGCATGCTTGTCCATCAGGTGAGGTAGGAGCGATTGGACTCGTCCTTGCCCCGAACACAAAGCACGAGCTCACGAGGCTGCCCGGGCTGTTTGTAGGTGTCGGTGAAGTTGCAAATGAATGCTTCCTCTAAGTCGACCCAAGCGTTGATGTTGTTGTCGGGGAGACTATTCAGCTAGGTTCTGGCCAAGTCGAGGAGCATGAGGGGTATGTAGCGCACCACCACTCGTAGGTTGCCGGTGGCTATGCCTACCGTAGTGACTGTGGCATCCCGCTAAAAACCAGTACTAGAAAATCGCTGTGTTTTTTTGTGCATTGCATCATCATGACCGCATGCTCATATCATCATGCCACATTGCATTTGAGCATCGTCATGTCATTATGGATGGTTTTGTCTAAAACTATTTTTCTAAAATCCTATATTTGTTTTCTAAATATCCCCTGTCTTTATTTCAAACTAAAACCCCGGTCTCTTCCGGATATTTTATTTGTCTAAAAACTATTTGCAAAAGTCTTTTCTATAAAAATAAATAAATAAACAAAATAAAAACTAAATTTTGTTTCGAGGGAGGCCGCCACTAGCTAGGCCCAAAAGCCCAGCTGGTAGGAGCCTACTACCCCATATAAGTATCCTAACCCAACCCTAATCCACCCAGCCCCCTCCACCTCACCATGGCCACTCACGGCTCGCCACATCATTCCCCTGGCCCACTTCCCTCACACAGCCACCACACACCCCCACCAGCTTTTCCACACACGCACACAGAGAACACACACACGCAACGACCCACCTAGGCCACTACCGGCCGACCCACCCCTGCCTCGGGATCTCCCCCCCCCCCCCCCGCGGGCCCACCTTCCCCTGCGGTCGCCTCCTCCTACCTCCCACCCCCGTCTCTCCTCGTGCAGGGCCGCCGCCGACCGTGCTCCCTCTGCCTCCCGCGGCCAGCCCCGCCGCAAGCCCGCCACCCTCCTCGCGTCGATCTTCTCCGCCTCCTCGCCTCTCTGTCCGCGCCGCTCGCCGTCTCCGGCTGCCGTCGCGGTTCTTCCCCGCCCTCCCCATCTCGTCTGCACCGACGCGGCCCCATCTCGACACCGGTCGCGCCAACCCCGCTGGTGAGCGCCGCCCATCCTAGCTCCGGCAGTCTGCGAAGCCCCCTGCTTCTCCTGCATCGGCACGCCGCATGCCCTCATTGCCCCATGTCGCTGTCGCCAGCAGCCATATCTCCGTCGCCGTGCTCTGCCCCGTCCGTGTCTCCTCCCCCGGCCACGACACGGGCCCGCACGACACCGCCGCCTGGTTCTCCTCCGGCCGCCGCTCTCGGCAGGTTCTGACCCCAACCTCTGCGAGCTGGCCTACCCGCCCTCGGCCTACCCGCCGCCCCGGGGTCACCTCATCTCGCCGGCCGCCAGCTACCCCGCCTCTACCGGCAGGCTCCGTCTGCGCATCGCGCGACCTCGCTGCGCAGCCCCGTTGCCATCCGCCGCTGACCTTCCCGGATCCCCTGCCGTCGTCTTCCCCTGCAGCGACGGGCGCCTCCTCGACCATGCCGCTAGGATCGGCCGTGTCTCCAGTATTTTTTGTCGGTGGTCTTTTTCCCTTTGTGGCCTTCGTGTCTGTTGCTCCTGCCAGGTTGGCATGTTTTGGTGTTGTGCATGCCTCCTACAGATTGGTGTTGCTCGATGTTCCGAGCTTTGTTGTGTGCACTGGAGGCTTGGTTGATTGCCAGATCTCTTGTTGGACAAGATCGCCTACATGGATGTCAAGTTTCCCTTCGCGAACTCGAAGCCCTCGAGCCCTCTTTCACAGATCTGAGGACCGAGACCCTGAAGACCGATCCTGTCGAACCCCCTTGGTGAACCCCAAGATCTTCAGACCTTGATGTATGCCCCTTTCCGAGACCTGTATTTTTATAATATATAATATCTCCTGGTTGTATTAATTGCTCATGTCGCATACATATTGTGGTTTTGGGGGCATTATGCCGATTCACGTCATAATTAAATATGGAGTCCATCTGCGGGATACCTTTGTCTTATTCTGGACTCCATCTAAATTGCGTAGCGAACCGATGCCATGTTTCGCCCTGTTCATACAACATTTAAATTGCGGGGGTTCTAAATAACTTGAACCGTGTAATTAATTATCGGGACTCCGGTTCCGCTTAATACTGCCTAATTGCACCGCATCTGCATCATATCATAATCATGCCGGATCTTCTACCGTAGTATTAAATATTGCATCCGGTGTTCTTCTAGTGCTTTGCTTCTTCGCGGATTAGGCCGATGAGTGGATGCGAGTATCGACAAGTTCTCCGGATATGATCTGTCGGCAGTGTTTTCCCAGGCGAGCATCTCTCCCCCTTCTACCTATTTTGCATTTATAGTCTTTATTTCCTCCTGTTGATCTATTGCTATCCGTGTCGCGATGCTTTAGTTTCCGTACACCAGTTATACCCCGTGCAGCCTCTATATTGCCTTGGACACCTCCCAATACCTGTTGTTTGGTAGATAGTCGGCCATGCGAGTCGTAGTCGCTTGCTTCTGTGTTGCTTCACGTCGTTGTCGTTCCACCGTTGACGGCAAGTTGGCACATGATAAATGGTGGAGATGCCATGACTTTAAACACAACTATTAAATTGCTAGATATAACTAATACAGAGGCATCGGTGGGCAATAGATGTTATTTGGTTCTTCCACGCTCACTTGTGTCCCGTAGGACCCCGAGTACTTGATACCTGTTCCTTGTTTTTTCGCACTATCCACATCCGGGAGGCCGTGGACCCCCCTGAGCCAGAGCTTGATTCATTTCTATTTCTTGGGGCCACAAAGTAGTTTGGGGCTTTATTACTATCATGTACCTATGCCATGTGTTACTGCTTTATTTAAGATTGTGCGAGGAGCACCTGTACTGTTTTGGATGCGGAGTGTTTTCGCGGTATCAACAAGCCCAGTCACATTTTCGGGTTCCCAGTCGTTTACAGCCAGTGACGCAAACCTTGGGTCCCTCTCGGAGCTGGCCAACTTCGTTGCGTGTAGCTTAATGGGGTGGCCCCCTGAAATATTTTATGAATCCTGTGATTGCTTTGTCGTGAATGCCTTGTTGGGTTTTGAGTTGGTTTTTCCGAGGTTGATCGAGTGTGTGTTGCTATTTGTGCACCCCTGCAGGGTAAAACTTTCTGAAAGCCATGTCCGCAGTTATGGACGACTTGGAGCACAGTATCTCGATCATAGACAAGCATAACTAAAGTAGTGCTATTAATTTGACTTAATATGTGACTAGTAATCAGTTTCACTATAATGGAATGGATAATAAAAATGCAAACAACTGGTGGATCTGTGGTGATCTGTGTCATACTATACCTGCCTAGTAAGTAATGCAACTCCAATGGAATGAGATAAAAGTGCTAACAATTGCTGGGTTTTGGGATTCCTCAGGACAATTCTATCTGACTAGTAAATGTTCCAACTACAACGGAATGGTGATTAAAACTGCCCACTACTTATGCTATCAGGCCGACTCATGCTAGCTATATCTGACTAGTAAGTGCTACAACTATAATCGAATGAATAAAATTGCCAACTGTGTGAGTTCCTCGGTTTGACTTCCTCGTTTGGTCTCGAGGGGGAATACCAGGATGGGTATGTTTGGTGTTACTATCAGGTTGGATCCGGATAGGTCTTTCTTATCCCTCTCTAATAGCCGACAGTTGAATCGAGTCTCTATAGGTTGTTTAGTGCATGCTGCGCTGCCGCTTCAGTCCACCATACCTATGTAGGCGAGAGCCGCCAAATTCTAGCCTCGCCGTGTACTGGCCTCAGTACTAACGCTCCTCTTTTTCCTTTGCCCTTTGTCGGCACCCCTTTTGTTTTAGCAGGTTTGAGATCGACGTCGTTAGCAGGGTTACCCTTCCGGCTTGGCCTGGGCAGGGTTATGGACGCCATTGGTCATTCTTCAGGGCTCTTAGCCCCATTTGCATCTTGTCCATAGTTGGACGCTCTATCGTTTTCAAGGTGATTTGGATCTTTGTATAGTATATCTGTATTCTTGACTCATGGAGTCGTTGATGTATATCAATCAGTCTGTGGGTCCCATCGAGGTCTGATGTGTAATGGTATTACTTCGTTTTCCACCGCACGAAAGTGCCTGGTGGGCGTCCTTGAATCGTTTCTATGCGGGTTTGGCGGGAAGCGCTAAAACTTTCATAGGGCCGATTTGAGGGTGTTACAGTGACGTAGTCCACCAGCCAGTCTTTTGGCTTGACAGACCCGTCGTACTTTGGTGTGTCCCTTGGTAGTGGAAATCCATTTGGAAATGGGTCGTTCCCGATGCGTGGTTTGAAGCATCTTGGACCGGCTGGAGTTTCCTCCTCCAGCGTGTGCGATTGCATCAGGAGATCAATGTGTGTGTGCACATCGCGTGTTTCTGGCTCGCGCGGGCCGAGTCGCCCCATCATGCGGGACTTGGGCGGTGTGAGGCTTCTTTCGGCTCCATTAGTCAGAGCACGGTTTCTGCTGGTGACCGATGCGGCATCATGCGGATGATGCCCGCGGCCAGCCGATCCGCTGCGTGGCCGTCTGTTCTACCTCGCACCATTTGGAGAGGAGGCCTTGCTACCGCCAGCTAGCTGCCGGACCCGCCATTCGGCGAGGTGGGTGGCTCTTGCTATTTCCCCCAAGGTTGCGCCTGCCTCAGCCTATTGCTTTTTGGCCATGGCCACGCGGAGATGAATGTGCGCTTGATGGCGGCGTAGCTCATCGCCCTCGAGGTGGCTCAGTTCCATAGCATCCGCCTCTGCAGCCCTCATGTTCTTAGCGGGAGTACTGTAGACCGGCTGAACCACGGGAGTACGCGGGTCAGTAGCATGGTCCAGCTCCGAGCCAAGGTTCTGGCCTTGAGGCGGAATCAGCCGGTTGGCACAGGGCAGGCGGTCAAAGCCATGCACGGTGTTGTACTCACGCATGGTTCCGTTTAGGAGGCACTGGTGGGTGGCGACATTGCTAGCTTCCTCTAGGAGGTTCTGGCGCGCGGCCTCCAACGCAGCTACGGCTGCCACTGGGTCCGCCCCGGGGATGTTGGCGTTGCAAAGGTGTTGGATGGATGTGGCTAGTGGATCTGGGTCTTGCTCGCGCGAAGAGGTGTTGTTGCCTCCCATGTTGCGCTCCAAAGGTGGGCGGCATCCCTCGCCTGAGCTGGCCATCATGACCTCAACACTGCTGCAAGCGACACGCGGAGTGGAGAAGCCAGGTGGTGCGCCGGAGACGGCGATGACCTCGCGAGGGAAGGCCTCGACGACGGTGGCGATGTAGATGCGGTGCTCGCTAAAGTGCATGACGGAGGCGTCGCTTGGGAAGGTCTCCCTATTGAAGCATGATGCGTTGTGGATGACATAGTCGAAGGACGAGGCTGGAGGCGATGCGGTGACCCAGCAAACCACTTCATGATGTAGTACACTATATTCGTTGATATAACACCAATGAGACACCGTTCACTAGTATTACATCCCTCAGAGTGGTAGAACAGAAACACAAGAGGTCCAAGACATGAATATAGATTACAACTCGACTCTTTACAAAAGATCCAAAGAACACTCTAGGTTAAAGAGGAAGAAAGAAACTTCTTACACAGACGAACCAGAAATAATAACTCAGAACTATCAGGCTAATAAGACTAGCATCTAAACTATCTGGCTTGCAAATGCTGCTATTGCATTGCTCTACAGAACTAGGTTTTGTGGCTAGCGAATCTATTCCTAGCTAATCTTCAACTTCATATTTACTCCAGTTAATGTATATGTTGACTTCCTTGACTTCATGGAAGGACTTGAGCAGTCGATGATGGTTTCTTGAGCACCAAGTTGATGTTGACGATGTATTCCACGACTTAGAACCTAGCAAGGGTTAAGAAGGTACGGTTGAGTACGAGCGTACTTAGAAAGTTCACTAAAAAGGAGTGTATGATGCACTATCTCTATAGCCATAGACCAAAGGTCGTAGGCAATGCAGGTTTTCGTAAACATTTCTTCAAAGGTTGCTTGTATTCTTAAAACTATGTCTGAAAGCCTTCACAAGTTTACTAGAACTTTCATGGAGTTCCTTTCCTGCCGCATTCGTATCTCCTTCCCAGAACAGGGAGTAACATGTCACAGTTCTTACACTCTATAGAGGTGCGTTGCTTTATCCATGAGAGACCTTAGCCTTGTTGCACATCCAAGTCTAGAGCTTGTCCATACTTCCTTGGTATGGCGCCCGGTCTAAGATCCAAGCCAATCACTGCCCTTCTCCGTGTCCCCGCATGAAGACATGACCTCCCCAAGCAGATATACCTCCGTTAATCCCTCATATAGGAAGATATAACCTTGGCAACCCCTTGGAGACTCCAGTGAGCAGATCATGTCCCTGGCAACCCCCATATAGGCAGATATACCTCCGACAACCCCTCACGAAAAGTCTAGACACCAATATCGCGGGGAACTATGAGTCCGACCCATCTTCTGAGTCCCCGGAAGGAAGCTACAGCCTCATGATAAGGTCATCCGTCCATGCGAAAGGAAGAAGATCCAGCTGACTTCTCTGTCCCATTCCAAATCTCATGGTTAACGCATAATATATGGCGCTAGAATCACTGGCGACATTGGTTGTGAAGTCCTAGATATTATGTTCCTTTACCACTGGAACTATATCAGTAGATTATGACCTCTTGGTAAATAATCCATAATCATATTTTCATGAAAATAGTGTTTTCTGACCTTTTTGAAATATAGGGAATGACAACATTTGAGTTACAAGCATGTGATAGAAAATAATCAAAGGACATGAGCAAGTGTGAACTTGCTAAGGATTTATTACTTTAAAATCTTGAAAACCTCTTTAATAATATATTTAATATTTGTATAGTAAAATATGTTTATTCAAGATCTTAAAAAATGATTTTTAGTTATTTTTAAGCATTATCCTTATTTTTATAAAATTCCACAAAGGATTAAATGTTTTTAATTATTTATTTCAAGTTTTATTTGTAAAAAGTTAATTGAGTATTTTATAAAATAGTAGATTTGTTTTTATATGCCCAAATAATCTTTATTAATTTTTAGGACTTTTCCTTATTTTATTTATGTTCCTTTAGGGTTTTATCAACTTTAATATTTAGTTGTATTTTATTTAACTCAAACAAGTGAAACTATATTTTTACTTGGTAGAGATTATTTTTGTGATCATTATAATATGATACATACATTTTTAGGATTTTTTTTAAATATTTTTCTAGGTCTTAAAGTACTTGTAGGATATTTTGGGTAATTCCTTTATGTTATTGCCTTATTTATTTTATTTATGTCAAGCCTGTTTGGTTGGCCTAATTTGTTGGTCCAGCTCGGTATGGCCTGCTAGGCCGGCCCATCCCAGTCTAGGCCCGGTTTGGGGCACACCCCACCCCACCCCGACCCAAACCCCTCACCCACGCACACGCTTGCGACCCCCATCTCCTCATTCCCCTCGATTCCTCTCACGTGATGAGCCACCGCCGCCAGCAACAACAGCGCCTTCCCCCATGGCCACCACCTGCTGTTTCGGCTGTCGCCGATAAAATCCACCGCTGTCGCCCGCTGGAGAGGATCCGCAACCTCCTCCTCACGCACGGGCAAAACCCCGCGTTCCCCTTCTAGTTTCTTGTGATGGACCGCCACTAGCCTCCACCTTGGCCATCATGGTCTCACAAAGAACCGCCACATGTTGTTTATAATCGCCTTCTCGCTAGGGTATCCTCCATCGGTACCCTGCCACCTCGACGTCGTCCTGCTCTGCATGAGCCCCCGCACATGGCTAACCATAGCCATGCGGTCAAATACGCTGGCGTGGTGGCACCCTCACACCTAGTTGCTCTCCTCTGACTTCTGCACCTCCTCTACTACGCCTCCTCCAGTGATGCTCCTGTTTGGCTTTCTCCAAATAGCTTACCCTGGTTTTGATTCCGGCGGGACGACAGGAATGCCTGCAACCCCAGCGACCATGATTGCTGTCACGAGATTTGGCTGAGGGAATTGTGGATAGTGATAATGGTACTGAGATCATTTATTTTTCCGATTCTGGTGGGATGGTATTCTCTACAACCTCGGCGTCAGCTTCTTGTCTAATTCTGTTATTATGTTTCCCAGGGATCTTCCTATATTCTGATCCATGTAACCATTATGAGACCGGCCTTCGAGCAAATGAACAGTCATTATTCTAAGTTAGGGTTCTGAACTTGTATATATGCCTCAATTACTTGATGATGATGGTTTATACGCTATCAATTGAAGCAGTAGAGATGGTGGGTACTTTGACTGCTACTTTTAGAAATAAAAGCTTCTCATACTACTAGTTTTACTATGAATCAAGTTGAACTAAATCTTAGTTTCAATGAGTATCTTAACTAAATGTTGTGTAATACCAGGCTTATTTCTCAGTGTTGATCTAGATGGTTGTGATGACGTGGCTCACCATGAGTTATTATTTGAGATCTTTTCTAGTATTTTTGATGGTTTGTTGACCACTAGATAAGCATTTTCTAGATTATGAGTATTAAAGTGGTAATACAGTGCATAGTTATGTTGAAACTCATTTCAATGGTTATAATAACTTAAGTTAGATGATTGAACCCCTTCCAGGCTGATGTGCTAAATCTATGTATATGCTGGAATACTAGTGTATACTAATAGGTCATTCGTTAATGATATATTTGTGCTTGTATGGATACTTAGTATGACTAACTTGGTTCTAATTGAAGATTTGTTAGAGAGTAGATATCCTACTTAGTATATATAAATACTCATGCTTTACTTATTGATTAGAAAGGATGTACTTTAAAAATATCTAGTGTATATCTTGGTGCCTAATGCCTTTCTGTTTTGAAATTAATTGGATAAACTTGATAAGACCAGATGCTCTACTTATATGTAGACTATGCATAGTTTCAATTCCCTTTTTTTGGTTTAGCTAATTCTGTGGATGCTGCTACTACATCTACCACTATGATGCCTCCATTTGAAGTGTACACAGTGGTAGTTATCACCTGATAGTTGGCTGCTGGAATGAGTTATCCCGGGACTCTAATTGGCTGCCAATGATGCTAAGGCTGAGGCCACTAATATTTGGATCAAATACTGTTGTTGCCTTTTTTCTTAAACCCTAGGATAATTGTGTATACCATTTGTATACAACTTTTAGGGTACTCTTCCACCACAATATATTTCAAACAAGTCTAATAAGAATAGATTTGGTACTTGATGTTTGGTGTTGAGCAACTTAGTGGCTACTGCTATTAAATCTGTTGTTGTGGTGCCTCCCATGTGGAGTGTGCACAATAGTAGATTTTAAATGGTATGATCTATTGCTAACTTATCTGTCCTTGCTAAGGATGCACATGCTGAAGCCATATTATAGATAATACATATACTGTGTTAGCCTCAATTCATCCAGTGATGAACTTGCACTCCATTTGGGTGCAGTTCGGAGGATCTAACTCCTCACACAACAATAATGCTCATAACTTGATAAGAACAATTGATATACGTGAGTTGGATGGTCAACCTGCTTTTGAAGTGTAGACTAGGGAAGATGATGATTTGTTGATGTCTGAGTGGTTGATCCTGGCCAGCTATTATGAATATGTCTGGCCTACTCCTCTGTCTCCTTCTAGTGCAGCAGCTCCTGCCCTTTTCTGCACATGGACCTCCTCTTCCTTGAGTTCCTAATGTTAATCTTGATCACACCTTGCTTGGGCTTGTGGACCTTCCCCTCCTGGTGATCTTGGTTTATTCTTCCCTGAGCTACTTATGGCAAGTTTATTCCTCTCAATCTGCCCCTCCTTATTCCAATATCTGCTAGATGGACATGTTGGTTGTGGAGAAAGAATTGGATCTATTGGTGATGTGGTACGGTGGTCTAATGGATCTGATGTTGGACTAGTAGCTACGGATGGCCCTTCCTTTTGCACTTCATGTGCTAGATGTTCCCATTTTACTATTTGTTGTCCCTCTCCTGGTGTCGACAACACATCTACATGCAGCTGTGTGTAAGCTGCCTGCTTGCCTGTTGTGGGTTATGGATCAGATCAAGCACATCATGATTTTTCTTGGGTTTTTTTACCTTTTGGCTTTTATTGATCTAATGAAACTTGCCCCTGTCGATGATGCTGGACTAAGGCGATTTTTATGATAAGAATAGATTACTACCTTGCCCTTTTATTAACTCAATGATGAGGCAACGCAATGCATTACATTGCTAAAACCTAGGAGTATCCTAATCAAAACCTTCCCTCTTTATATTGGTTGTGTTTTCTTTTTGTTATGTTTGGCAGGAATCAAAGTAAAGAATGAAGATATACAAGATGAAGAAATGACACAGCTTTTAGTTTAGTCTTTTCTATTTTCTTATTGTTGTAATTTGGACAAATGTATATGACGTTGTAATATTGTATTTAATTAATAAAGTTAAATGTTCTTTTTTGTGAAATTTGTTACTTGTAGTTTTCTTGAATTCATACTTAGGTAATATCTATTATTTTAATAAAAGTGACCTTTCTCTCACTTATTGTAAGAACATTGTAATATTTGTATTAATATAATAAAGTATTCCATTATTCTTTCCTTTACTTATTCTAATTTTTAATTATTAATTATCTATTGTCATATCATATTACTTTATTCAAGAATTTACATTCCATTTTCCCTAAGTATTTAAATATTCCCTAATTGAATTTGTGAATTTTCTAATTTCATTTGAATTTAAATTTGAAATTCAAATACATGTTTGAG
The DNA here is from genome assembly GCA_910589775.1 of Avena eriantha. Classification (NCBI taxonomy): domain Eukaryota; kingdom Viridiplantae; phylum Streptophyta; class Magnoliopsida; order Poales; family Poaceae; genus Avena; species Avena eriantha. The sequence continues at coordinate 213,689,445 of OU342740.1, forward strand.
TAACTTTCCCCCTAAAAATATAAAGATTCAATAGAGGTCATGTAAAAATCTGTCGCACTTGCCCCAATGTTTCCACTAGAACAAGAGAGATCCCGATCCCTCACTAGCTTCTTTAGTTTGTGTGAAAATTATCCAGATTTTCTATGCATGAATGCAATGCACACACCTCATCTCAGCTTATTTCTAAGATCTAATGCTCGGATATTACAGAGTCTCCCCCTTAAAATAAACTTCGTCCTCGAAGTTCGTACTCTCTTACGTTTCAGAATGAGGAGTTGACTTGTATTGATCATGACCTTTCCTAACTCCATTATGATCACAAATGGGCATAATTGTGGTATCCCATATCAAGATCTTTTTACTTGAATTCTCTTCATATCCGACAATATACAAATGTAGTTCTAACTTATCCCATGGTTCCTTTTACGATAATCCCTTTGTGTTTATGTCCTTACAGCCATATTTGGAATTGGTTGTGGATACATTTTGTCCATTCCAATCCAGTTTTACTATTACACTACATCGGTCTATTTTTAATACTCTCTTTACTCTTAGAGACACTTACGAGTTGTTTCCTTTCAAATTAGTCCATTGGTTTAAGTTGTTATGTCTACTTCGATCATTCATCTGGACATACTCTCGTAAATACTTTATAATGATGACTTGTTATAACCTTATGAGAATAAGTCTTAATCTTATCAACATTTAGTACTTCTTCTCCAACCTTTAGTCCGAAAGTTAGACAACAACACTTCAGTGTTTATTGTTTACTCTCCCCCTTGGGGTTTCCTAATGGTCTCTAAACTTCATGTATAATACCCATAACTCAATAGTTAGGATATATGTATTTGTCCAGCTTATACTTTACCTCTTGAAGGTCTCATGAAAGAATCTGCGGTGTACACACACAATTGTGGATCTCCAAAATGAATCTTCCAACGTTACTTGTCTTACTTTTATCTTCTCAAACCCCCATATCTCACTGATAAACCCGATTTCGCGAAACATCACGAAGATCGTTCGCATATATTTTATAGTTCTTTATGCTTTACTTATATTAGGCCAAGTTTTATAATATTTAAGTCATACAAAGATGTCCTAATTAGCTAAAGTGCTAGGATGCCAGCTACGGATCCTCCTGGGTGTAAGAATTACCCTACGGTTTTTTCGATGTACTATTGGCATTCTCTTCGAGTTGTCAGAGCTTGAATACCACTTTTCTTCCAAGACTTCTTCTTTGCGCCCTATCATGTTCCTTCCATGAACTTGGTACTACTTATACTACTTTGTTAGCTTCCGAGCAACAACACCTACTTTGGGGTGAACTTAATTCATTCCTTCATGTTGCTCCACATTTTTTAGCACTAATATTCCTTCTTATTGTTGGCTCATAGTTAGTTGGGATTGATCCATCCTTCAAAATCATGTTGATACTCCTTATATTTGGCTTACTTCTTCGTGCAAGTCTTCATCCTACTCTTTAGAACTCGTCACTCCCTTACACGAATTCCCTTTTCTATCTAGCACTACTAGGAAAAGGCTTATTAGTGGCGCACGTATTTGACATATTTGTGGCGCATATCAGATGTGCCACTATTACCTCGCCACTAATAACTCTTTTCTATGGCACATATCAGATGCGCCACTGTTACCTCGCCACTAATAACTCTTTTCTATGGCACAAATTGATATGTGCCACAGAAATCTCAAACTTCTGTGGCGCATATTGCACCACGAATTTTTTTCCAAATTTCAAAAAAAGGCGGGCCATATATCAACTTTATGTGTCTCATATTGCAATATGCGCCAAAGATTTTTTTTCGAATTTAAAAAAAAAAGCGGCCAAATATGGCCAGAGGTGGGGGGTCACCGGAGGTGGATCAGAGGTGATGGCCGGAGGAGAAGGAGGCCATCGTAGGTGGTCAGAGTAGTAGTAGGAGGAGGCCGCCAGAGGTGGAGGAAGGGCTCGCTAGAGATGGTCAGAGGAGGCCACCGGAGGTGGAGGAAGGGCTCGCCGGAGATGGTCGGAGGAGGCCGCCGGAGGTGGTGGTGGTGGAGGAGGTCGCCAGAGGTGGAGGAAGGGGTCGCCGGTGGTGTTGGAGGTCGCCAGAGGAGGAGGTCACCGAGGTGGAGGAGGTCACCGCGGTAGAGTAGGAGGCCATGGCCGGAGGTAGAGATGGAGGTCACCAGAGAGTGGAGGAGAAGGGGAGAAGTATGGAGGGGAGGAGAAGTGGAGGGGAGGAGAAGTGGAGTGGAGGAGAAGGAGAAAAGAGAGGGAGAAGAAGTGGAGGAATATAAGGAGAAGGGGCACCGGCGGGATTCAAATTTCGAATCCTGCCCAAGACTTCTGTGGCGCATATGGGAGAAGTGCGTGACACAAGGTTCTCCCCCTTTTTTGCAGGAATTTTTTCTTTCTACCATAACTTTTTACTCTTTCGAATTTGCGGATCTGTAAAATCTTGAAATCAAGTAGGGAATTTCGAGACGGTCATTCTGATATATTGAACTTTTTTTTCCGAAATCGTATGCAAAAGTTGGGGCCATTTTACCGTTCCATGACATTTTTTGCAAAATACATCGAAATTCATGTTTTTCAATTTCGTCTACAACTATACCCTAAAATCTAGCTACAACTCAAAAAAAATTATTTCTTTTGAAGTTTTTATCATTTTCTTTTATTTTTTACAAAACTGAAAAGACGATCCACGGGGCGAGGGGAGGGGTGGGATCTGTTTTCCACTTTCTGTGGCGCATATGTCTATATGCGCCACAGAGTAATCACTTTCTGTGGCGCATATACACATATGTGCCACATAATTGTCTCCCCCATTTTTTGTTCTGGGTCCCATCAACTTTCTGTGGCGCATATGTCTATCTGCACCACAGAATCATCACTTTCTGTGGCACACAGGAAAACATTTCTGTGGCACATATTGCTTTTGTGTGCCACTGAATTGCCAAATTTCAGTGGCGTTTTTTCTCTATGTGCTAGTGATATTTTTCTGTGGTACATGGTTTTATATATGCGCCATAGAATAGCTTGTCTATCTATAGTTGTTTTCATTGTAGTGTAGGTCTATAACATCAAGTAATAACTAGGTGGTGCAACATGCATTTGCACACCAAGTCAAACTTCATGTACAGATCTAGTCAATCAAGAAGATGCAAGAAAAACTAGGAAATCCAAATGTGATGCATATAACACACATCATTCTGAGCCCGGAATATAGTAGTTGAGTATAATACCTCTAGAATTCAGGCTTAGCTGTGTAGTATATGACACCTCCTAGTATATACTTAGCACATAGAAGTCAATCTATGCTTTGTCTCAATATCTACCCAAATTGCTCAGTTGAAATTGGATAATTTTGATCAAAGTAGTCTCACTTTGGTTCTGACTAACCTCTTACCTTTCTTTTGGGACTACTAAAGACTACTAATTTTCCATTTTATCATAAACTATCCTCATATAATCTCTCAAAACAACTTACAAAATTATAGTTACTGCCTTAACCAAAAAATTATCGTAATATTATAATACCTATGACTTCTATCATAGACCTACACTGTTCTTTACTTACTTCTACTTCAAGATTATTTACTATACACTTGTCATTTTTATACCTATTTCATGGTTTTAGAGCTAATCTCACCATGATCTTGTTATGATTTACTTGTTCCTCAGGATTTGAGAACTAATCCCATCATGATAATTCTTATTATTAACTTACGGTTGTTGATTCTAAACCAAATCCTACTTCATCACGTAGAATTCTCAAGTGAATCCCACATGATTTACTTCCATTACATCTATACATGTTCTAATGGTCTTCATTATGTGGTATAATGTTATCAAGTAATGATAAGGTTATGCTACCTTACTTGGATTCTCTTCATAAGTTACACTATTTACATACTTCAAATGACATCCTAATCTTAGTCATGGTCTACTCCGATATTTTAACTTACTTAAAATATCTTAGTGGTGTTATACCTATTTAGAGCTACACTAAAATGGCATTTCCCTAAAGAAGACATATAACTAATCCTTAAGAAAGATGACAAAGGCATCAAACTTAAGTGTGACAAGATTATCCTCAAGTGGATATCCATCACAAGTCTTGGTTTCGATAAGATGGCTCCCTATAGTCACTATCCAACCTACATATCTTCCTAAAAGGGTTTTAATCCTAAGGTCAAAGAATATGCTCTGATACCAGCTGCGTTGACCTAGCATACCACTTCATGATGTAGTACACTATAGTCGTTGACATAACACCAATGAAACACCATTCACTAGTATTACATCCCTCAGAGTGGTACAATAGAAACACAGTAGGTCCAAGACATGACTATAGATTACAACTCGACTCTTTACAAAAGATCTAGAGAACACTCTAAGTTAAAGACGAAGAAAGAAACTTCTTACAAAGAACAACCAGATATAATACCTAAGAACTACCATGCTAATAAGACTAGCATCTAAACTATCTGGCTTACAAATGCTGCTATTGCATTGCTCTACAGAAGTAGGTTTTGTGGCTAGATAATCTATTCCTAGCTAATATGGAACTTCATCTTTACTTCAGTTAATGTATATGATGACTTAATTGAAGGACTTGAGTGGTCGATGATGGTTTCTTGAGCACCAAGTTGATGTTGACGACGTATTCCACGACTTAGAACCTAGAAAGGGTTAAGAAGGTACGGTTGAGTATGAGCGTACTCAGCAAGTTCACTAAAAAGGAGTGTATCATGCACTATCTCTATAGCCATAGACCAAAGGTCGTAGGCAATGCAGGTTTTCGTAAACATTTCTTCAAAGATTTCTTTTATTCTAAAAACTATGTCCGACAGCCTTCACAGGTTGACCAGAACTTTCATGCAGTTCCTTTCCTGCCGTGTTCGTAGCTCCTTCTCGGAATAGGGAGTAACATGTCACAGTTCTTACACTCTGCAGAGTTGCGTTTCTTTACCCATGAGACCTTAGCCTTGTTGCACATCCAAGTTTAGAGCTTGTCCATACTTCCTTGGTATGAGGCCGGGTCTAAGATGTAAGCCAATCACCGCCCTTCTCCGTGAGCCCGCATGAAGACACGACCTCCCCAAGAAGATATACCTCCGTTAACCCCCATATAGGCAGATATAACCCTGACAACCCCTTGGAGACTCTAGTGAGCTGATCATGTCCCTGGCAACCCCCATATAGGCAGATATACCTCTGACAGCCCCTCATGGAAAGTCTAGACACCAATATCCCGGGGAACTAGGAGTCCCACCCATCTGCTGAGTCCCCGCAAGGAAGCTACATCCTCACAATTAGCTTATCCATCCATGCGAAAGGAAGAAGCTCCAACTGACTTCTCCATCTCATTCCAAATCTCATGGTTAATGCGTAATATATGGCTCTAGAACCACTCGCGACATTGGTTGTTAAGTCCTAGATATTATGTTCCTTTACCACTAGACCTGTATCAATAGATTATTACCTCTTGGTAAATAATCCATAATCATATTTTTATGAAAATAGTATTTTCTGACCTTTTTGAAATGCAGGTGATGACAACATTTGAGATACAAGCATTTGATAGAAAATAATCAAAGGACATGAGCAAGTGTGAACTTGCCTTTTGTGATTGTAAGATTATGCAATCACGGTCTTCAAGATAATAGAAGATCCAAATTCTGTAAAAAAGCATCATCGGTCCGGTAAGGACGGATGTTTAAAGAGGCAATATGTAGTTATGCATATGTAATGTAATGCCTTTTGTAAGATCCCGAGATAATTTCCCAATATCATGAATGAGTTAAATTTAGGTGATACTATTTAGATTTAGTTGTTTTCAAGTTTACTTCACAAGTAATTATATCTTCAGAGTATTTCAGAGTTTCACATGCAAAGTATATAGGTGAGGTATAATAGCACTCTAAGATTGAGATGGATTGCTATCTGGTAATTAAGATGGAAGTTAATGTGTTAGATTGTTAAGGGTTGAAGAACTTATTACAGGGTTGTTGCTGGAAGTGGCAAAACGAATAACTTTTGAAGAAAAGATTTATTTGATAAGGTTTAAACAATATTTATGGTTAATAGAATGTGATCGATGTCGTTTGGGTTTGTTCGAATAGTTTGGACTTGAGATGACTTATGACTTGATTGGAAACAAACCAAGGTTAACTATAAACATAAATAAACTTCCGATAAGATGTTTATGACTGTTTAGACCCAAGGTAACTATAAAATTAGAAGTGAATCTTAAGGGGTAATGTGTTTAGCACATTATCAAGTTTTAGGGTTTGACAAATATAATTGTGGATGTGGGACCATTCACTTTCAATGTAAGTGAATCATGAGTCTAATAACATGCAACTTATTAATGGGAGTATATTTAGATGATATTAGTAACTTGCTAGGATTTGAAGTCATGTTAATAATGATTATGAGATAAATATCATTCACCATATTACATGTGAGTGATACACACTATTAATTTAAAAGTGGTTGGTTTTAATTTGAATTTAAGATTTTAAAAGAGTATTATAAAGTTAATGGTTATACTTAAGCTTGATTATGAATCTTAGTTATGGTTTTGGAATTAGTATTTAGATATAGAAGATTTAAAGTTTAATATAAAGTTGTGATTATTTCTTACCTATGAAATGTTTTTAAAGAATTTACAAAATAGGTATTTTATAATATAGCTAAGGATTTATTACTTTATAATCTTGAAAACCTTTCTAATAATATATTTAATATTTTTATAGTAAAATATATTTATTGAAGATCTTAAAAAATGATTTTTAGTTATTTTTAAGCATTATCCTTATTTTTATAAAATTCCACAAAGGAATAAATGTTCTTAATTATTTATTTCAAGTTTTATTTGTAAAAAGTTAATTTAGTATTTTATAAAATAGTATATTTTTTTTATATGCAAAAATGATTTTTATTAATTTTTAGGACTTTTCCTTATTTTATTTATCTTCTTTTAGAGTTTTAACAACTTTAATATTTATTTGTATTTTATTTAACTCAAACAAGTGAAACTATATTTTTACTTGGTAGAGATTATTTTTGTGATCATTATAATATGCTACATACATTTTTATGGTTTTTTTAATATTTTTCTAGGGATTAAAGTACATATAGGGTATTTTCGGTAATTCCTTTATGTTATTGGCTTATTTATTATATTTATATCTAGCCTGTTTGTTTAGCCTAATTGGTTGGTCCAGCTCGGCCTGGCCTACTAGGCCGGCCCAGCCTAGTCTAGGCCCGGTTCGGGGCACACCTCACCCCGACCCAAACCCCTCTACACACGACACACGCACGCACACGCTCGTGACCCCCATCTCCCATTCCCCTCGATTCCTCGCATGTGACCGAGCCACCGCCGCCAGCTCGAGAGCCGCCTACCCCCTTGGCCACCACCTCTTGCTTCGGCTGCCGCCAATAAAATCCACTCCTGCTGCCCGCCGGAGAGGATCCATAACCTCCTCCTCACACACGGGCACAACCCCGTGTTCCCCTTCTAGTTTATTATGATGCTCCGCCACCAGACGCCGCCTCGGCCATCGTGGTCTCACACGGCGCCGCCACACGTAGTTTATAATCGCCTTCTCGCTCGGTTATCCTCCTCTGATACCCTGCCACCTTGACGTCGTCCTGCTCTGCATGAGTCCTCGCACATGGCTAACCCTAGCCATGTGGTCGGATATGCTGGCGCGGTGGCGTCCTCACACCCAGCTGCTCTCCTCCGACTTCTGCACCTCCTCTACTATGCCTCTTCCAATGATGCTCTTGTTTGGCTTTCGCCAAATGGATTACCCTAGTTTTAATTCCAGTAGGACGGCAGGAATGCCTATAAGCCCAGCGACCATGATTGCTGCCACGGGATTTGGCTGAGGGAATTGTGGATAGTGATAATGGTACTGAGATCATTTCTTTTTCCGATTCTAGTGGGATGGTATTCTCTGCAACCTCGGCGTCGGCATCTTGTCTAATTTTGTTATTATGTTTCCTCGGCATCTTCCTATATTCTGATCCAGGTAACCATTATGAGACCGGCCTTCGAGCCAATGAACAGTCATTATTCTAAGTTAGGGTTATGAACTTGTATATATGCCTCAATTACTTGATGATGATTGTTTATACACTATCAATTGAAGAAGTAGAGATGGTGGGTACTTTGACCGCTACTTTTAGAAATGAAAGCTTCTTGTACTACTAATTTTACTATGAATCAAGCTGAACTGAATCTTAGTTTAAGTGAGTAGCTTAACTAAATGTTGTGTAATACCAGGCTTATTTCTTAGTGTTGATATAGATGGTTGTGATGTCGAGGCTCACCATGAGTTATTATTTGAGATCTTTTCTAGTATTTTTAATGGTTTGTTGATCACTAGATAAGCATTTTCTAGATTACGAGTATTAAAGTGGTGATACCGTGCATAGTTATGTTGAAACTCGTTTCACTGGTTATAATACCTTAAGTTAGATGATTGACCCCCTTCCAGGTTGATGTGCTAAATCTATGTATATGCTGGAATACTAGTGTATACTAATAGGTCATTCGTTAATGATATATTTTTGCTTGTATGGATACTTAGTATGACTAACTAGGTTCTAATTGTAGATATGTTAGAGAGTAGATACCCTACTTAGTATATATAAATACTCATGCTTTACTTATTTATTATAAATGATGTACTTTAAAATTTTCTAGTGTATATCTTGGTGCCTAATGCCTTTCTGTTTTGAAATTAATTGGATAAACTTGATAAGACCAGATGCTCTACTTGTATGTAGACTATGCATAGTTTGAATTCCCATTTTTTGGGTTAGCTAATTCTATGGCTGCTGCTACTACATCTGCCACTATGATGCCTCCATTTGGAGTGTACACAGTGGTAGCTATCACATGATAGTTGGCTGCTGAAATGAGTTATCCCGGGGACTCTAATTGGCTACCAATGATGTTAAGGCTGAGGCCACTAATATTTGGATCAAATACTATTGTTGCCTTTTTTCTTAAACCCTAGGATAATTGTGTATACCATTTGTATACAAGTTTGAGGGTACTCTTCTACCACAGTATATTTCAAACAAGTCTAATAAGAATAGATTTGGTACTTGATGTTAGGTATTGAGAAACTTAGTGGCTACTGCTATTAAATCTGTTGTTGTGGTGCCTCTCATGTGGAGTGTGCACAATAGTAGATTTTAAATGGTATGATCTGTTGCTAAGTTGTTTGTACCTGCTAAGGATGCACAAGCTAAAGCCATATTATGGATAATACATATACTGTGCTAGCCTCAATTCATCCGGTGATGAACTTGCACTCCATTTGGGTGCACTTCTGAGGATCTTCCTCCTCACACAACAATAATGCTCATAACTTGATAAGAACAATGGATATACGTGAGTTGGATGGTCAACCTGCTTTTGTAGAGTAGACTAGGGAATATGATGATTTGTTGATGTCTGAGTAGTTGACCCTGGCCAGCTATTATGAATATGTGTGGCCTGCTCCTCTGTCTCCTTCTAGTGCAGCTGCTGCTGCCCTTTTTTGCACATGGACCTCCTCTTCCTTGAGTTCCTGATGTTGATCTTGATCACACCTTTCTTGGGCTTGTGAACCATTCCCTCCTGGTTATCTTGGTTTTTATCTTCCCTGAGCTACTAATGGCAAGTTTATTCCTCTCAATCTCCCCTCCTTATTCCAAGATCTGCTCGATGGCCATGTTGGTTGTGGAGAAAGAATTGGTTCTATTGGTGATGTGGTATGGCGGTCTAATGGATCTGATGTTGAACTAGTAGCTATGGTTGGCCCTTCCTTGTGCACTTCCTGTTCTAGTTGTTCCCATTTTACTATCTGTTGTCCCTCTCCTGGTGTCGACAGCACATCGACATACAGTTGTGTCTAAGCTGCCTGCTTGCATGTGGTGGGTTGTGGATCAGATCAAGCACATCATGATTTTTCTTGGGATTTTTTACCATTTGGATTTTACTGATCTAATGAAACTTGCCCCTGCCGATGATGCTGGACTGAGGCGGTTTTTATGATAAGAACAGATTACTACCTTGCCCTTTTCTTAACTCAATGATGAGGCAAAGCAATGCATTAGCTTGCTAAAACCTGAGAGTATCCTAATCAAAACCTTCCCTCTTTTATATTGGTTGTGTTTTCTTTTTCTTATGTTTGGCAGGAATCAAAGTGAAGAATGAAGATATACAAGATGAAGAAATGACATAGCTTTTAGTTTAGGCTTTTCTGTTTTCTTATTGTTGTAATTTGGACAACTGTATATGACTTTGTAATATTGTATTTAATTAATAAAGTTAAATGTTCTTCTTTGTGAAATTTGTTACTTGTAGTTTTCTTGAATTCATATTTAGTTAATATTTATTATTATAACAAAAGTAACCTTTCTTTCACTTATTGTAAGAAATTGTAATATTTGTATTAATGTAATAAAGGATTCCTTTTTTCTTTCCTTTATTTATTCTAATTTCTTTATTATTAATTATCTGTTGTCATATCATATTACTTTATTCAAGAATTTACATTCCATTTTCCCTAAGTATTTAAATATTCCCTATTTCAATTTGTGATTTTTCTAACTTCATTTGAATTCAAATACATGTTTGAATAACTTTCGCCCTCAGAATACAAAGATTCAATAGAGGTCATGTCGAAACCTGTCGCACTTGCCCCAATGTTTCCACTAGAATAAGAGAGATCCCGATCCCTCACTGGCTTCTTTAGTTTGCGTGAAAATTATCCAGATTTTCTATGCATGAATGCAATGCACACACCTCATCTCAGCTTATTTCTAAGCTCTAATACTGGGATGTTACAGACTACTCTCTCACCTGCAACGAGAAGAAGTTCCATGCGAAAGATGACTCCAGCCGAAGCGCTGTGCCCCACGGTGGGCGCCAACTGTCGTGGTGTGGGACATGGTAGTGCCATCAGGGATGGCATGAGAGGGGACAATCATGATGCTATTGGTGGCTACTAGCAACGGGTTGGGCACAGATACTGCAAACACAGCGATGTACCTAGGTTCGAAGACCTCTTGTCGATGTATCACTCCTACTCCTACAAGGATCTACTATATTGGAGGGCGAATGCCTAGTACAAGTGCTCCTTGAGATGTTTACCTAGATGCCATGGAGAGCTAGAGGAAGAAGATGACCTAACTGAGTGCTACTCGAGCTTATGAACTTAATCAATCTATTCAATCTACCTAGACCCCTAGCACTACCATCCCTTATGTACTGGCTAGGAGAAGTAGGTTACAATGTGGGCTCTAGGGTTTTCTGTTTGGGCTTTGGGTTTACAAAGTGGGTCGGTTGGACGGGCTCACCCGGTGGGCCAAGACCCGGTCAGGCCTCCAGTATAAGGGGATAACGCTATAGTGTCCCGGCGCCATTGCTTTGGGTGTCACCCGGTGGGCCAAGACCCGGTCAGGCCTCCAGTATAAGGGTACTCGCCATGCTCGAGAACAACCTCTACTATGCATCTCTAAAGAGCCTCAAGTCGCCTCTATAAGCCAACTCTAGCCTCGGGGACTACTCCTAGGCATACTATGTGTGCGCGTGGTTCCACGACCGTGGCTTGCCATGCTCGGAGACTCGCCACGCGTACTCGCCACGCTCGGGGACTCGCCATCACGGACTCGCCCTCGCATACTCAACACGCTCGGGGACTCGCCACCGCGGATTCACCCTCGCATACTCAACACGCTCCAGGACTCGCCACCACGGACTAGCCCTCTCGTACTCAACACGCTCGGGGACTCACCAACGTGGACTCGCCCTCACGTACTCGCCACGTTCGGGGACTCGCCATCACGGGCTCGCCATCGCCGACTCATTGTCGCGGAATTGCCTGCCCCTACTCGACGACTTCAACATCGACGATATGGTGGCCTCCACGCGTCCGCTATTCGTCAGCCCCTACTTCTACAACAACAAGATAACAAGGCGCCGGTCAAACTTCTCCAAGGGACGACTCTGCCCAACACTCACTCGCCTGGTGCGTCGACTCGGCCAGACGAATGGACTACTTCGTGAGCTATTTCTCTATTTCAGGAACTCGCCAACGACTTGCCATCGACTCCACCCTGGAATCGCCTACGCCGATTTGACGGCTTGAAGTCATCGCCGAGTCCCTGACGCGCTCGGGGACTACTGATGGGGAATAACAATCGGGGTATACCCATGAAGCGGAGTCGACAGCTGGATCGAGCCGACTGAAGCCAATCCTACAACGGGTCGACTCGCCAAATGCGGCGACTGGCATATTTTGGAGCTAGGCGACTCGCCAACTGGAGGCCCAAGACGGCGACTCTAATACGAAGCCCATTAGCGCGCTTGTAAACCCTAACTGGCTGCATATATTAAGCCACCAGGGGCACCCCTTTGGGGGACATCTCTCATTAGATCCAATCAGCTCTCACATCATATTAGATCTAGTCTCCCCCTCCTCCTCCGACGGCTCCATGTAAACCAATCTATGATCATATACTGGATTGATAGCAAGATGTAGCGATCCTCCATCGAGGGGACGTGAACCTGGGTACATCGTGTGCCAATCTCGCTCCCAGATTCTCCTACGTCGTCTTTCCCTTTCCTCTACGTAAGCTACCCTGTAGCATCTGCCGTGGCCAATACCACGACACAAATTCTTTAGTTTGTCTAACTCCTCCATACGTATTTGGTGATAACCATAATATGCGTCGAGAAAACATAGGAGTTCCGAGCCTACCGTTGAGTCGATAACTTGTCGATTTTAGGCAGACTGAATGGATCTTTAGGACAAGCCTTGTTCAAAGCAGTATAATTGACACACATTTTTAAATCAGTGGCATCCTTTTTGGGGACCATTACAAGATTGGCCGACCACTCCGTGTGGATGACCTCTTCAATAAATCCAGCTAATTCTAACCAGGCTAACTCCTTAGCTATTGCTTTGCACTTTTCATCGTTGAACCATCGTGAGGAGTGTTTGATGGGTTTAGCATCAAGATGTACATTATGAGAGTGCTCGGCAATTTCCCTAAGTACTCTGATCATGTCAGAAGGTTGCCATGCAAAGATATCTTTATCAGCTTTGAGGAACTCGATGAGCACGCTTTCCTATGCGTGATCTAAACCTACCCCTATCTACGTCACCTTGGAGGGGTCATCGTCCTTCAGCGGTGTTGTCCTCGTCTCTTTCGATGCCTTGAAATACGGATTCGGCTCCAACACCACCTTCTTCTACGCGGGCATCTCGGACGGATCATTGTTCTTCTTGATCTCCTGGTACTCCTCGGCAAGTAGTACAACTTCAGCAAAGGAGGGAGCTCCGTCCTCGCATTCTCTTGCTTTCTTTGGGTTTCCCCGGACTGTGATCACGCCGTTGGGACCTAGAAGTTTCATCATGTTGTAGATGTAGAAGAGGCGAAACATGAATTGCCAGTAGGCTGGGCACCCAAATATAGCGTGGTATCCTCTCTTGAACGACACGAATACAAAGGATAGTGGTTTAGTTTGGTAATTCTGTGGTGTTCCAAAGGTAACGTCCAAAGTGATTTCTCCCAAAGAGTTCGCTTGCCTTCCGGGGATGACTCCATGGAAAACCACATTACTATGATTCAGTTGAGTTTTCGATATCCTCATGTGGTCTAGTGTTTCAATGTAAAGGACGTTGATGCTACTACCATCGTCCTGCCAGCCGGTTCTTCTCGCCATCCGGCTAGACAGGCCAGCCAGGGAATCTTGAGGGCGGACTGGATGGTGCGGTCCACCTGGTTGTGGTTCTTTTTCTTGCGGCCATCCATCCAGGCATCCCTAGAGCCGGCCAGTAGGGCCTGGCTTGGCCTACCCAGGGGTCATCCCCCCGACAACATGCCTACACACAGACCCGCTCTAATACCACTGTAGGGTTCTGGAGCAGAAAGCAAAAAAAATCTAACTAAGCAAACACTAATACCAGGATCTATACTATGTAGACTTAAGTAATGGAAAAGGAAGACTGTATTCATACCCTTGAAGACCGAGGAATGCCTTATGTAGGAAGGCGCATGTTGATGAAGATGAGAAGCTCCAAGCACCCCAAGTGTGGTGCCTCTGAAGTTCTACACACGTTCGGTGTAGGCGACGTCTCCCGGGCTCCAATCCAGCCGAGAAGTGGAAGAAGAAAGATGGCGGACAAAAGATCACACGACGATAGTGTGAAGGTGGAGAACTAAAAACCCTCGAGGTCCTTTCAAATATTACGGAGAAGACCTCAAAGGAAATGAGAGAGACAGAAGAGAGAACAGGATGATTACCAAGGGAAGGGGTGACCCCTATATATAGTGGGAGGAGAGGGGCACCACCCAAGGGGCAGGCGGTGAAGTACCAATCCCATAGCCTCCAACCACCAAGGGGGAGCCAACGACCTAGGTGGGCCTCACGTGGGGAGCCCAATACGGCCTGGTCGGCTGGCCCTCCTCCCTAGGCGCCTTGCCCTTTGGGCCTCCCCTCCGGGTGAGGCCCATTAGCAAAGGGCTGCATATAAAATAATACATACCTTATTATATTCCTTCACTCTGGAACTCCTTTCGGACCCCTCCGATCAACAACGGGTATTACACGGAACTATTCTGGTTTCTCTCTCTCAATTCTCCTGTGGTGCCGTATTAATCCCTATGTGTCCCCACCCTTAAGAGTGTCACCCTTGGGGTTCAGAAACACTTTGGACATGATTGAGACCTCTCTCCTATCAATGATCATCAGCGGGACCTGGATGCCCGTGATGACCCCCATGCATATCACGAATCTTTTCACATTCCTTTTTTCACTTGATACCTAGTTCACTCGAGATTTGATCTGAGGTATCTCCATACCTTTGTTCGATCTCGTTACCGATGAACTAGTTTACTCATTCCTATGTTGTTGCATTCTATGACCCAGTCACACGCTTGCAATATTCGTTAATGAAACGTCACTAAGATGGCCACATGTATCTATCCATTACATGGATTGCCAAATCCTGGTCATGATATGTACTCCTCTACGTGCCCCTTTGGGAAACCTGAGTGGCACTTTTTGATCATCATTTCACAGGTTGATACTTGATACCATCTAAGCTGCCTCTAGAATGGTGATTTGCATTATCTCATAGTCTAAGGATCAGCTTGCGAGGTTTTCTTTGTGTTATCATTAATGGTGAACTTTGTAATAATATCTCATTATGATACAACTATTGGTTGTTTGTCTATCACATCATTCTACCAATGATACGACCTCATTGTCAATTGACATAAATTCCCATGATCTCGAAACCCTAGATCATCCTCATGACCAATGAGCTAGTTTCCTAGAGGCAACTAGAGACATGGTTTATTTACATACCACACATGTATCAACATTTCGTATTAACATAGTTATAAGACAGTATGAAATGTATTACGAACATACAAAAGATATATCAAACATACACTTTATTATTTGCCTCTATGGCATAAAGCCTTCTCGATTTGGCTACAGCATGATGTCCGCATTCGCCTTCATGGATTCCCTTAGGAGTTCCGCTCCTTCTTCCGTATAAACACAACACTAAAAACCCCCAGATACACTCTTCTTATAGAGCTCACCACTGATTACTGTGTAAGATTTCGCTCGTCGGACAATCTACTGGCTCAGTACTTCGTCTTCGGGTAATTTTCCTTCTACCAAGAATTCAAGGTAGGGTTTTGTCCAGCTAGGAATAATAGTCATAACTGCTATGAGGGGCGAGTCGGATTTGGTCAGGTCCTCCTCATTAACTTGTGATAGAGGGAAATTTAACGTGCTCCAAAAAAGGCCCATCCAGGACCTTTTCCATGGAGAGCCTATTCTTGACAGTGCATCTGCTTCCTCATTTTCTATTCGAGGAATGTGTTGAGCTTGAAACCCTTCGAATAATTTTGCTAGTTCATACACGATAGCTCGATACGCTGCCATGTGCTTATTGGCCCTACAGTGATCGCATACTTGCTGAGCAACTAAATTCGAGTATTTGTAGCACATAAGTCGGCGAACATCGATGTCTTTTGCGATTCAAATTCCGTGCAGCAGGGCTTCATATTCGGCAATGTCATTGGTCACCGTGAAGTGAATCTGCAACACAAAGAACAATTTGTCTCCTTGGGGTGATTTTAGTACCACGCTAGCCCCTGATCCCCCGGGCTCTTTCGACCCGTCAAAATGTAAGGTTTAGTATTCTAACTCTGGGACGTCAATGTTTTCTATCGTCTCTGTCCAATCAGCAACAAAATCGGCAAGGATCAAGGACTTAATCACTTTTGCGGTTTATACTCAATGTCAAAATCTGCTAGCTTGATTCCCCACTTAGCAACACGTCATGTGGTATCGTTGTTGTTGATTATGTCTCTCATGGGAGATGTTCTCACCACGGTAACCCTGTGCTCTTGAAAATAATCTCTTAGCTTTTGGCTAAAAAGAACACACCATAGGCTAACATTTGGTAATAAGGATACCATTGTTTTGATTCGGTCAGAACCTCGCTGAGGTAGTATGTCCGACGCTGCACCAACTGTTCTTTTTTTTCCTCCTTTCGTTGCACCACCGTGACAATGTTGACGACTCTTATTGTCACAACAATGTAGAGCAACATGGGTTCCTGAGGTTTCGCTGCTGCAAGGATAGGAGCGGATGAGAGTACTCCTTTCAGGTCATGGAGTGCAGCCTCCGCTTCATCGGTCCAGAGGAATTTTTTAATCTTCTTCAAGAGCTTGTATAATGGTGTGGCTCTTTTACCGAGCCGGCTTACGAACCGACTGACTATGGTGATGTAGCCAGTGAGCCATTCTACGTCCATCAGGCAAGTTGGCCTGGTAATAATGAGTATAGCCTTTATATTGTCCCGGTTCACCTCTATGCCTCTCTAAGATATGATGAAACCTAACGATTTTTCAGCTAGAATTCCAAAGAAACACTTTTTGGGGTTAAGCATGATGTTGTATTTTTGTAGGTTTGTGTATGTTTCCTCCAATTTAAAAATTAAAGTTTCCTTTTTTTAGACATCATACCTATGCCATCCAAATATGCATGTACGTTGCATCCGATTTGATCTTAGAGGCAACACTGCATAGTTCACTGATATGTAGCTCCTGCATATTTTAGCCCAAAAGGCGTCGTTACATAGCAGAAGGTTCCGAACGGGGTGATGAACAAAGTGATGGGGGAATACAAATCGGGGTATACCTATGAAGCGGAGTTGACAGCTGGATCGAGCCGACTGAAGCCAATCCTACAATGGGTCGACTCGTCGAATGCGGCGACTGGCGTTTGGAGCTAGGCGACTCGCCAACTTGAGGCCCAAGACGGCGACTCTAATACGAAGCCCATTAGTGCGCTTATAAACCCTGAATGGCTGCATATATAAAGCCACTAGGGGCACCCCTTTGGGGGACATCTCTCGTTAGATCCAATCAGCTCTCACATCATATTAGATCTAGTCACCTCCTCCGTCTCCGGTGCCTTCATGTAAACCAATCTATGATCATATACTGGATTGACAACAAGACGTAGCGATCCTTCATTGAGGGGACGTGAACCTGGGTACATCGTGTGCCAATCTCGCTCCCATATTCTCCTACATCGCCTTGCCCTTTCCTCTACGTAAGCTACCCTGTAGCATTTGCTGTGGCCAATACCACGACAGTTGGCGCCCACCATAGGGCAAGCGGCGCTTGGAGGTGATAATCCGGGCGGGATCCACTGCCGTTAAGAGCAGCCAAATTGACGCACCGTTCGATCGCCGCCCGTGGTGACATCGGCAGATGCGCACGGCGCCACAAAGAAATAACCTGGTGCACATGGAGACGCACGATCGACTGCGTAGATGCTGAATTTTCTAGTCGACCCTTTCATTCTCTTTCTCGTTGATTGATTTCACTATTTTATTTGGATCTAATATATTGCATGCGTGTTGTTTGTACGTACGGATTGCTTGGAGAGTTGAATCACTGATGCTAGGCTTGGCTCAATCGCTGTTGGGCGGTACCGTGCGTGTGGCCTGATGCATGAATCAAGTGCCGCCAGACGACACCAAGTCGGCCAGACCTGAGACCGCAGATCCGCTTGGTTAAATCAGTCGCCACATGCGACTAGATGGCGGCGGCGCAATGTGTTTACAGTTTGCTATCGAAAAGTCACCCGATCAATCACTAGGTCGATCCTATCCAAGCACAAAGATGACTCCAAATCAAATACGTTCAGACACAAGTCTCGAGGTAATTCAATTATTTTTGCTAAAAAGATCCGTGCCTGGCCATGCAGCGTGCGCATGATCAGATTAAATAAACAATTCGTTCCTCTGCTGAATCTTATTATGATTATTATATATGTACTATGTCTACTAATAGTTTGTATGTGCAAGTATCTTTTAAATTTGTCTTTTCTGCCACGAGAAAAACCAACCTGTGATTTAGGATTGTGAAACGGCAATGTCATATCTGCGACACGGCAATCAAAGTCCGACCAGACGCCTCGAAGCAGCGGCAGGATGTTCTTATGTGAATACTACGATCGGCCAGGGTAAGCGCATGATATGCACAAATCGGCCCATCGTGTTGAGCGTTTGGATGATTCTCTCTCGTTCAGTATTTTTTCCAACTATTTTATTTTGAATCTAATTCTTTGCAAGATTGTTTTTGCAATACACGCATCACACAATCTGAATCGGAGAGTCCGTGTGTTTGAGCTTGACGACCGCGACTCGCCACACTTAAGGATACGCCATCGCGGACCTCTCCAGGCTTGGTGACTCGTCCGTCACGGACTCGCCCCTCGCGAACTCGCTGCTCGCGGATTCGCCATGTTCGGCGACTCGACCGTCACTGACTCGCCGTGCTCAGGGATTCTCCTGCCACGAACTCGCCACCGTCACGGACTCGTCATGTTCGGCGACTCATCTGTCTCGGACTCGCCATGCTACTGGCTAAATGCCGCACGGTTCTACCATAGCGCGATCTACGTCCACCGCATCGACCCCGTGTCTGCCGTGTCGACTTCGCTATAGGGCGACCTACGTCCGCCGCGTCGACCCCGTGTCCGCCGCGTCGACTTCGCAATAGCGCAACCTCCGTCCACCGCGTCGACCCCGTGTCCGCCGTGTCGACTTCGCCATAACGCGACCTCCATCCGCCGCGTCGACTCTATGTCCGCCGCGTCGACTCCGCTAAAGCGCGCATATACTTCCGCTACGTTGAATGCATATGCCACGCCTACTAAAGGACCTTTATCGTCCGAGTCGCCAGAGAGGATCGCATGCCACGTTGCATGGACACAACACTGGGCGTCTCTTCCCTCCGGAAAAATCAATTCGCCTTTGTCAACCTTAGAAAGAGCGACTCGCAATGGCCAAGTAGTGCGGACGAGGACTCGCAAACCGAGCCTCGGATCGGCCACGAAAGCGCTAACCGAGAGCCATCATTGGAGTCGTCTTGCTCGACTGGCCTTCCGGGCCATGACAAATGGCAGTGCTACACAAACAGCACCATGTCCTCCTCAACCTTAGACAATACGACTCGCACGGCCAAGTACTACGGATGAGGACTCGCAAACTGAGCCTCAGATCGTCCAGGAAAACGCCCAGCCGAGAGCCGTCTTTGGAGTCGCCATGCGACTGGCCCCCCGGGCCAAGACGAGAGACTCGCTAACAAAAACAGTGCAATCAACATCATCGCGGACTTGCAATCATCGCGGACACGCCGCACTTGGGGACTCTCCCCTCACAGACTCGCAATCATCACGGACACGCCACACTCGTGGACTCTCCCCTCGCGGACTCGCAATCATCACAGACACGCCACACTCGAGGACTCTTCCTTCGCGGATTCGCAATCATCGCGGACACGCCACACTTGGGGACTCTCCCCTCGCGGACTCGCAACCATCGCGGACTCGCCACACTCGGGGACTATCCCCTCGTGAACTCGTAATCATCGCGGACTTGCCACACTCAGGGACTCTCCTCTCGCGGACTCACTCATCGCGAACACTCCCTACGCGGACTCGCTGCACTCCAGATAGTGTCGAGCGGTACTCGCCATGCTCGAGAACAACCTCTACTACGCATCTCTAAAGAGCCTCAAGTCGCCTCTACAAGCCAACTCTAGCCTCGGGGACTACTCCTAGGCATACTACGTGTGCGCGTGGTTCCATGACCGTGGCTTGCCATGCTCGGAGACTCGCCACCGCGTACTCGCCACGCTCGGGGACTCGCCATCACGGACTCGCCCTCGCATACTCAACACGCTCGGGGACTCGCCACCGCGAATTCACCCTCGCGTACTCAACACGCTCCAGGACTCGCCACCACGGACTAGCCCTCTCGTACTCAACACGCTCGGGGACTCACCAACGTGGACTCGCCCTCACGTACTCGCCACGTTCGGGGACTCGCCATCACGGGCTCGCCATCGCCGACTCGTTGTCGCGGAATTGCCTGCCCCTACTCGACGACTTCAACATCGACGATATGGTGGCCTCCACGCGTCCGCTATTCGTCAGCCCCTACTCCTACAACAACAAGATAACAAGGCGCCGGTCAAACTTCTCCAAGGGACGACTTAGCCCAACACTCACTCGCCTGGCGCGTCGACTCGCCCAGACGAATGGACTACTTCGTGAGCTATTTCTCTATTTCAGGAACTCGCCAACGACTTGCCATCGACTCCACCCTGGAATCGCCTACGCCAATTTGACGGCTTGAAGTCATCGCCGAGTCCCTGACGCGCTCGGGGACTACTAATGGGGAATAACAATCGGGGTATACCCATGAAGCGGAGTCGACAGCTGGATCGAGCCGACTGAAGCCAATCCTACAACGGGTCGACTCGCCAAATGCGGTGACTGGCGTATTTTGGAGCCAGGCGACTCGCCAACTGGAGGCCCAAGACGGCGACTCCAATACGAAGCCCATTAGCGCGCTTGTAAACCCTAACTGGCTGCATATATTAAGCCACCAGGGGCACCCCTTTGGGGGACATCTCTCATTAGATCCAATCAGCTCTCACATCATATTAGATCTAGTCTCCCCCTCCGCCTCCGACGGCTCCATATAAACCAATCTATGATCATATACTGGATTGATAGCAAGATGTAGCGATCCTCCATCGAGGGGACGTGAACCTGGGTACATCGTGTGCCAATCTCGCTCCCAGATTCTCCTACGTCGTCTTTCCCTTTCCTCTACGTAAGCTACCCTATAGCATCTGCCGTGGCCAATACCACGACACAAA
The DNA here is from genome assembly GCA_910589775.1 of Avena eriantha. Classification (NCBI taxonomy): domain Eukaryota; kingdom Viridiplantae; phylum Streptophyta; class Magnoliopsida; order Poales; family Poaceae; genus Avena; species Avena eriantha. The sequence continues at coordinate 213,710,734 of OU342740.1, forward strand.
TTCTTTAGTTTGTCTAACTCCTCCATACGTATTTGGTGATAACCATAATATGCGTCGAGAAAACATAGGAGTTCCGAGCCTACCGTTGAGTCGATAACTTGTCGATTTTAGGCAGACTGAATGGATCTTTAGGACAAGCCTTGTTCAAAGCAGTATAATTGACACACATTTTTAAATCAGTGGCGTCCTTTTTGGGGACCATTACAAGATTGGCCGACCACTCCGTGTGGATGACCTCTTCAATAAATCCAGCTAATTCTAACCAGGCTAACTCCTTAGCTATTGCTTTGTACTTTTCATCGTTGAACCATCGTGAGGAGTGTTTGATGGGTTTAGCATCAGGATGTACATTATGAGAGTGCTCGGCAATTTCCCTAGGTACTCTGATCATGTCAGAAGGTTGCCATGCAAAGATATCTTTATCAGCTTTGAGGAACTCGATGAGCACGCTTTCCTATGCGTGATCTAAACCTACATCTATCTACGTCACCTTGGAGGGGTCATCGTCCTTCAGCGGTGTTGTCCTCGTCTCTTTCGATGCCTTGAAATACGGATTCGGCTCCAACACCACCTTCTTCTCCGCGGGCATCTTGGACGGATCATTGTTCTTCTTGATCTCCTGGTACTCCTCGGCATGTAGTACAACTTCAGCAAAGGAGGGAGCTCCGTCCTTGCATTCTCTTGCTTTCTTTGGGTTTCCCCGGACTGTGATCACGCCTTTGGGACCTAGAAGTTTCATCATGTTGTAGATGTAGAAGAGGCGAAACATGAATTGCCAGTAGGCTGGGCACCCAAATATAGCGTGGTATCCTCTCTTGAACGACACGAATACAAAGGATAGTGGTTTAGTTTGGTAATTTTGTGGTGTTCCAAAGGTAACGTCCAAAGTGATTTCTCCCAAAGAGTTCGCTTGCCTTCCGGGGATGACTCCATGGAAAACCACATTACTATGATTCAGTTGAGTTTTCGATATCCTCATGTGGTCTAGTGTTTCAATGTAAAGGACGTTGATGCTACTGCCATCGTCCATGAGGGTCTTCGAGAACCCATAACCATCAATAAGTGGATTAACGACTAGAGCGTACTTTCCTCGCCTGTGAGGATTAGGAAGATGATCGCTTCAGTCGAAGGTGATTGTTACTTCTGACTAGTCCATATATTGGAGGACATCCGGAACAGTTGTGTTAAGTTCATGCATTACTACTTTCTTGACTTTGGCAGGCATCTGAGGAAGCAGATGTAGGTGTCTTTCTTGGTTGGGTAAGCCTTGGCATTGGAGGCATTTTCCTCCTCCATGTCGGAATCTTCCTTGGACTACTTATATTTGTCAGAACTTTTTCTTTCCTTTTCTTTGCTTGGCCCTGTAGCTAGCGGATTCGTATTTATTGATGTCATCATTAGAAAGACACTTAGCATTTGTGTGGGAAGAGCCCCCGTTACCATCCGGCTGATGCACACACGGATTATTGGCAATGTTGGCCCAAGAGCAGGGTTTACTAGGTTCCTAGTCTCCTCTACCTTAGACCAGGTATTTTCTGGGCCTCATCCCAAGTCGCCTCCACAACCTCCTCGGCCTCCTAATCCGAAAGTTGCACTAACAGTTGCATTTTCTGGATTGGGTTTGTCTTCCGAGGTGTTCTTGCGCTTCTGGGTTTTCTACCTTTTGGGTTATTTTGCCGATTGAGGCACAACTAGAGTGCTCATTTGTCCTTCAAATCATCATCGGCATCTGCATATTTTCTTGCTGTTCCTATCATCTCCCTAGTGTGTAACTTTCTCGCACTTTATCCGGTGACACAGTAATCTGATTTGGAACCCTGCAATGAAAGCTTCAATCGTGGTCTAGTCATTTACTCTGTCACAGGAGTTTTTCGTGTCAATCCATTAAGGTAGTCTCGGCAAGTTTCTCCGGTTTTCTAGGTGCAATGCTGCAGATCTTCAACCGTGCAAGCCCTCCTGTATGTACCTTCGAAATTCCGTAAGAACGCACTTTGCATATCATACCAGTTGTGAATCATATTTTCTGGTAGTTCATTGAGCCATGATCGAGCCATCTTCCGCAACATAAGTGGGAGATACCGAACTGCAACCAGGTTATTTCCTCCTTTGGTGATGCAGTAGGCCTAAAAGAAATCTTGGAGCCAGGTGTTTGGCCGAGCCACACCTTTTGTAGGGTTGAATGTACCTTGAGATAACAAATCCTTCCAGGAAACTGGTTTGTTAGATCCATGGCCCAAAACATTTTGGACCCACATATATATTGTTTGACTCATAGCGCCACACTTTTATGTTGGAGTTGATCGGGTTCCTGGTGTCACTTGGTGACAGGGAGCACTATTTCAGATGTTCACTATGTCTGCGGTGTCATGGAGTCGGATACCTTCTCCTCCTACCATAGCCTCCACCTTGGCGTCCTCCCTAGATCCCTTGGTAGTCGTTATGGTCGCTGCTTGGTGGAGTGGGTTGTACTGGTGGGTTATTTCTGACTGAACGCCGGCCTCCGTCCGGGGCCTCGTTGTGCCGGCTCTAGGGAGGGTCTTCATGGCGACGGCCACCGCGTCGGCTTGATCCCACATGGTTTTTGTCATATCTTCGTCCGTCGTTATCACCATTATGGCAAGGTTCAGCCAAACGACTTGTCTATCTAGGAGGTGGCATTCTTTGCCAATCTTTCTCCCAATGGCATGCTTCATCTTCTTCCCTACAATTATTCGACTACCACTAGGAGGTTGCTCTGGAATTAGTGCAGCCATGACTTCTCGCTCTACATCTGGGGCAACGTTTCTCCAATCCCGTGCATTTCTATGCCGCTGTCTTGAATAGCCAGTTCTTGAGTAAGTATCATCTTGAGGGTCGGAACGGTGACGCTAATACGGTTCCTGACGGGGCCTTATATCTTGCTGCTGACCACATCTATGCGACATTGGTCAGATTTTGAGACTAGTTTTCTGCTGAAAGACGTGGCGGCTTTCTGTTGTTCTAGGCCCTTGTTGAGTAGTGTTACAATCAACCTGACCTGCTCTAGAGTTGGATTATTTACAAGGATCTCTCGGGCCACGACAATGTTTTCTACCGATGTGTTGTACAACCGGTTTCCCTTTCTGTCGAGCCGAGGCTGTCCAATGACTATATTTGTGTTGTTCCCCTTGAAAAAGGTATTGTGGACATCCAGATTTTTATTTGCCAGCTTAGGGCCGTTCCAGGACTTTTGATGCTGCAGGGAGTTGTATTGTCCTACGGCTGCAATGCGCTTCTTCTCCTCAACGAGGTGAGTGGCCTCATCCAAGCGTCGCTGGCGCTGTGCTTCTAGGGTCAATGCCTTTTCATCCAGCTCGTCCGTTGTAAGTTCCACGTCGGTTGGGATCATCGTTGTTAGTGCTTCTAAGTAGATTTTACGGGCACCTGGGTAACCACGTGTCCATCCACCAGAGCCTTTTTTTTCCTGCGGGATCAGAGCACCGTCTAAATCCTCCTCCAATTCCTCGACAAGTTTCTCCTCAGCTGGAAGATCTTTAGCCAGAGTCTTGTTTTCCTTCTTATTCTTTACCTATTTGGACTTCTAGGTACCGATGACAAAGACGACTTTTGGTCCGATTCCTAGAGTTAAGCTTATGTCAGTACTTTCAGACATTTGGAACATCGGGATTTTCTCTGAGATCCATATGATCCCGCGAATTGGGAGTGATTTCATCATATATTTCATCCATGCTGTTGTAGGGGCTTAGATCCGACCCTTCTCCTTCCTCCGCAACCCTGGAGGTGAACTCCTCCTTGAATTCTTCTTCATACGCACGGAGATCTGCCGACATCATGGACTCCTTTGGGAGGCCGGTATGTTGGTGTTCATTGCAATTGCATCCAAAACTGAGTCATTTTTGCCTCTAGCATTGGCAGAGCCAAACCTAGAGCCGAGGTAGCCGACGAAGTGAGATCCATGTGCTCTGAGGTGGGCAAGGCCTTCTTCTTGTGATTCCTCGAAACTTTTGATGGTCTTGAGAATAACATCCATATTTGCATCGCCTCGCAGCATCTTCCTCCTCAAAGTGTGCCTTAGAAGCGATTTTCCTGCTCCAGTATCAGCAGAGCCAGATCTAGAGTTGTTGTAGCTTTGATCTTCCTGAGGTTTAACCTCCTAAGGGAGATCTTGTTCAGATCCGATCTTCTCGTTCTCCACTATCTCCGCGTCATGTGTGGGCTGGGTGAGATTAGGGTTTTTTGAGATCCAGAACTCCGTCACCTCCGCTGACAAAGTAGATCCAAAAGTTTCTTCCGCCTCTATCATCACCGCTGGGTGGGTTGGGCAGGTTTAGCAAAATCGAGGTAAACGTCGATCTGGCCAAAAGACAGGATGGTGTAGCTACTCACGACCTCCCTAGTCGGAATCCAGGTCTCCTCGAGAAGGACAAGAGGGATGTCGCTGGTGTAGCGGACACGACTGATGGCGGTTGTTTTGCCGATTCTGATACGCGCAGATTCCGCTCGAAACACATATCCAAAGGTCACCTGCCCATGGTGGGTGCAAACTATCGTCGGATTGAAGACAAGTACGCCATGAGGGGTTCCTCGAGGCATGGGAAGATGTGGGGTGTGAGATGTACAGTTGTCCGGGACGGTAAGCACACAAACATACCCATGTTCAAATCCGCCTACGGTGGATGGATCCTACTCCTGCTAGAAATGTAGTATATCGGCAGAGCCGTAAGTACACATTACAAGAGAGGTTTCTCTTGTGCGAATTTTGGTTGCTATTGCGTTGTTACGCTGGGTGACCTAAAGGATGATCCCTAGGACGGCTTATATAGTCATCCGATCCTAGGGTTACACGAGAGTCCTATCTAGCTATGATACAGCGTCAGTTACATAGTACAGCTTGGACTACAAGTATTCCTACTGGCCTAAGTCGGTAAGTCTTCCGGGCCTTCCGGTAGTCGGACGGGCTCCATCTTATCTCCTTGACTGGGCTGCCCATGAAGCATAGTTCTAACCCGAAGTGGGCCACCCTGGTCAGCGAGTCACAATACATATACCCGAAAAGTATATCTCTAACATCCAAGATTTCTCGTGGTTGTGTTTTCTCCGTACCTTTAGAATTTCAATTCCTTCCTCTTGCAACGGTGTTCTATAGCCCGTCTTTGTGCTATTTGAGGAATCTTTCATCCGTTGTACCTTTCAGTTGACCCAAAATTCAGTAATCTTTTCTTCATACCTTTGGGTGTTTCCAACACGACGACTTCATCTACATCAGATCAGATAAAGAGCCTGCATCACTCCTTTGTTTTCTGAAGCTTTCCAAACATCGCTTGTCAAGATCTTCAGTCTGAATTCTGAGAGTTGGGTTGCACCATTCTCCTATTCATGTGCAGAGTAATGCTTTGGGTGTGCGATGGACTGATCCCTATCCTACTACTCTTATCATTCGGTCTTGTACATTGAATTGGTGGATTAATGCAATTTTTACTCCTTCCACGGAAGTTAGAGGTGGCCTTATCTGTCGAGACCTCTACCTTCTCCCTGTTCTTTGGGTGTTCTCTCAACGAACATGAGCAACAAACTTTGATCGGTGGTGTCGATGATTTCTAGATAGAGAAACAAGCCTTGTTAGTGGTGTCGCGAGGATCTACACAAAGCGAGAACAATCAGATTATCACCCTCATTCCTCGTACCATGGAGCATATCTCGGAACGGGATCCCTTGTTAGTGGTGTCGAATTGTAGCAACTCGAGAATGCCCCAATTAGAATTTGCTTGTTCTTTTACTTTGTTGCATCATCATAATATCATGCTCATGTCATCATGCCACATTGCATTTGAGCATCATATTAAATCCTGCATTTGTCTGTCTTGCTTGTGTTGTTGGTATCACCTATACCTCTCTTGCTTGGGTTCCATAGTTTATCAAATGCTTTTATTATTTTTCTAAAACCCTAAATCCTCTAATCTAGTAAAATGCCCAAATTGATACATACACATATGGTGTATGTGGGCATCCCTCTTTCTCGTATACTAATTCCCTCTAGTGTCTTTTGTTGGCCTAAAGTCATTTGTTCAAATAACCCTGCCAAGATTCAAACTAGTTTGGATTAGATGCTTGCTTGAAATTGGCTAAATAAACATAAAACAAAACAATTGAAATAACAAAAACAGGAAGAGAGAAAAAAAGAAACAGCAGAGAGAGAAGCAACTTGGCAGCCCAGCCAAATGGACACCCGCGAGCAGCCTAACAACCCACCCAGGACCTCTTCCTTCTCCTCCTTTCCGGGCCATCCAATATCCACCTTTTTCTTGGCCCACTTACCCCTTCGGCAGAGGAAACACACGTCGTCTCCCTTGTTCTTCTTCTTCGTCTGCTCCCTCTCTCTACAGCCTAACGACAGCGAGCAGGTTGCCGTCCCTCCCCGGCAGTCGCATCACCACAACGCCGTGCCTCCCCTTCTTATTCCCCTTAATGCCTCCTCTCGAACCTAGCACCCTCTCCTCCGTCGCATCGCCATCCACCCCTCTCCTCCCTCATTTTCTTCCATATCACAAAGAGGAGAAAAACCAGCACCGACAGCACCACCGAAGTATGTCGATCCAGCGTCGCCACAAATGTCATCAACTCGAACTGAGCTCGGGAACGGAACCACGACACTGTCTCCATCCTCGCCATGGAAGATCAAGAGCCGAAGCTTCCTGGATTTCTGGGCGTTGGGATCAGTTCTACCCCGATGCCGAGCACGGTCACGCCCAGAATTCACCATCCCCGTGCTTCCTCTGGCTTCCCCAAGCACGTCTCTACCTCATTCTGAGTGTCGTTGGTCTTCACCAGGTTGTGCCCCGTCCTTCAGTACCCTCTCAGTGAGCCTCACCTTCCCACTCCCATCCTACATCTTTTATTTGAGCTTCATCTGATGTCGCGTCCTCCCAAGCACGCACACTCGTCATGGTTGAGCCGTTGCACATGCTTGTCTCTATGCATGCCTAGGCCAGCCCACTTGGCCCAGCCTAGAACTCAACCTATGTTCTGGACGTTTATGCACACACGACCCAGTAATAAGAAGAGAGCCGAATCCATCCAAAATCCCGGACTGAAAGGAGCAAGGAATCTCTCCCTTATAAGTTGGGTGTGGCATCCTTCCATAGGCGAGGTGGTACTAAACTTCGTGTAGCATCACCAGTCAACAACAGCCTAACATCCTATCCCCTTGAGAAGCCTCTCAGGAAGACATGGCGATCGCTAGCTCTGATACCAGATGTTAGCAGCTAAATATCCGGATTCAACAAATCACTCGACTAGGCTAGTTGATTCAAGGATTTGAAGGACAAATTGAGTACAAGATGAACAACAAGAAAAAGAGACAAAGAAGTAGAGCCGATGTGGGAGAGGGGAGCCACCGTGGTTGCCAGTTTATGATCCAACTTGGATGTCGTCCTCGTTTTCTCTGGGCATACTTGTAGCTCGTGTAGCCCTGCAGCCTCAGTCGATGGTGGATGGGCCGCGGCCCAGTGCGTTGGCCCATGATGATATGTAGATGGTTCCTAACACAGGCCGTTCATGTATTGCATGAATCTTTACCACACAACACTCCTGCACATCGAGAACACCCAGTGCCGCACATCCGGAACACCCAATCATGGTCACCGTCACCATCGTGTATGTCTTTTGAACCTCCGAAGAAAACGTTACAGCACCTCCGTTCCACGCTTGTTTCAGTTCGCCACAGTCCTCCTGCAGCGTATCTGTTCATTCCATCCACGGTAGCTCTCATTTTCTTCCGACTAAGATAGAGCTGAAAACCTGTCTTCTCTGTCAGTTTTTCAACAGTTAAAACGCCTCTATTCTTTGCAAAACCACCACCAGCACAGTGCATATACGACCGTGTTCTCTTAACCGTTTAAAGCCCTGGCTGCCCTATTTAGCACGATCCATCATACGCGAGTTTTGTCCGAGTATCGCGGTCAGGATATTGATCGAAAGATCACACCGCCGTGCTGTTCTCCTGTCACGGTTCAGTCTCGACGCTGCAACTGTTCGGCAGGTTCAATACACCTGCGGACCTAATTTGAAAATGTTATCTTTTTCTAATAGAATACTAGCTGCACTTATATTCCTCTGATATATAGCCATAGGTCCTATGAGAAATTTAGTGTAAATCAGTGATCAGATGATACAAATGGTGCTGAGAATATCTGTGGTACCAAAATGAGTAATGTGCTTCTCCTTCGCAAGATGTTAATCTAATGGCGTTGGGCAAGATCTGGGTCACTCTGTGCAAGCACATGAATTTGAGGTTCGACCTGACGGATTATTCTGATATGCAAAGATGATGGTATATCATGCTAGCTGCAATTTGAGAGTAAACGTAAGTAGGACAGAATGAAAAATTTCACATGCCACCACTCTGGTCACCACGATGGAAAATTTAAGCCAAGCCACGAAGAACAATTTAATCAGTATACATGCTAGAATATTATATGACTGATGTTCAAGTAGAAATGTACTAAACTATATACCAAATATCACAATATGTTTCATCATAAATTTCTATGACAACAAAAGTTATGATGTAGTACCTTGGAAGCCTCTTGATATATTAGTGCTTTTTGCCTTGTTTCAAAAAAAAATAGCCTCCAAAGTATGATAACATCGAAGTAGACATTTGAGGTGGATAATTGAAAGGTCAAGGCAATAATCACCACACACAATAAAAATGTGCATGGGAGCATATTTTAATGGGATCTTGCCATAATGTGTTAGGTAGATGCTCCTCGGCTATGAAAAATTACGATAATACTACCTCTATTTGGGATTATTAGGCCATAGAGCTTTTTAAAATTGTTAGAAATTATAAGACCTATCTCCTTTATTGTATTAATTCCCGTGAATAATTAATTTAGATACCTCTCATTTCTTTCAATCATCCGATGCATGTTGTTTTATCTGACATCATGTCCCCTATTTTTTATCTAACATCTCATGCATGTGAAAACTATTAGTGCTTGTATAAATTAAATAGAGTGGGTAATTCAGCTTCTTGATATTCGAATTGGCCCTCTGCCCTTATAATCCCAAATATTGGGAGTATATGAATTCAAGGCTTAGAAAGGAGTAACCTTTTGGTACCTTCTCATTACTTGATAACATGAAACCTGCACATGGTAGCATCCTCATCATTGACACAAATGTTACAAACTGGCTGGCCATTGCGTATCACAATCATGATTGCCAACGATGTTGAAATTTCATCTAACCTTTGCACACTACGCAAAAGGCTTGCCTGAAAGCCTAATGAGCAGGAGTGTTGAGGCAAAACAGCACATACAACGGACTCCTTGAAATAGGCTTTCGTTTCACTATATTAATATAGCAATCACACGATACAAGGTTTGAGTTCATTGTTGGGGCTGACAGCACAACAAAGCCCAAAAGTAAATACAAAAGAGCGAGAGAGAAGCAAATGCACAATGGCGCCGGATCGACAACCGACGATGACTCTCAACCTTTGTGCCCTCCAGAGTAGTCCCACCACGCTCCAATGCCTTCGTATTGCCGTGTACCAAGCAACACCTTCAAGAAGGAGTGCGACGATGGTCGACGCTGCTACCCGGACTACTCCTAGGATTTCTCTCGGTACACGTAGGGGAGTGGGGAGAGGGTACACTTGGCGCCCTTCAAGAAGGAAGACGACACCCGCAGGTGTCACCGCGTCGGAGCTGGCCAAGCCGGTAAGGATTTCTCCCGACCCTCAAAGACCCACAACCCTGCCCAATCCAAGCACTCCACCAAACTCGTCGCCCAGCAACATGCGCCACCACGGTCTTGAATGCACCATCTTCGTCTCACCATGGCAAACATTGCGAGACCGGTTCGACTGTGAAACAACCGTGGATACGGGAAGATAGTTCCTTAGCCACACAGGGGAACAAACTCCACTGCCATAGGTGGTAGCCGGCGGGACACAACAACAAGAGCATACCAGGCCAACTTGGAACCGTGGGGCGGCAGCGGCACAACCACCTGGAGGTCGTCCTCCACCGCCAATGGTGGGTGCCGACCGAACGTGGAAGCAGGAACACACCAGGCTGAGCAGGATCGGCCATGCCCCGGACAAGCATGTAAAGTCCCCGCCTCCACGCTGCAGCACATAGGCCACGCCACCGCTATCCTCTTGTTCGGCGCTAGAGGCCCGATTGGACCCAGACGGACCAGGGAAGCTCCCGCCACCACACTGCAGCAAGCATGACATCGTCACCGTCACCCTCACCATGAGCCGCTCAACTGCCTACCCGAAAACAACAAGACCAAGTCTGGTCAGACCCATCCTGACCCAGATTGGGCCCAAAAGGGCCTAGATCTGGGCCTGCAGGGCTCCGCCGGCCATCCTCGGCACCACGCCGCCTGCGCCGCCAACCGGCCACACCACGCTCCCCGTTGACATCCGCAAACATAGGACCCGTCGCCGGCCTAGGAGTTCTGTCTCTACTGCGACCCTACCAGCAGGTCGCCCCAGCGTGGGAAGAGGAGGGGTCGCCACTGTCATCCCTAGCAGCACCATCCGGGCAACGCCCGACGTCGCTCGCCGACGGCAGCAGCGGGGGAGGAGGAGGAGGCGGAGCTGCACGGGGCAGAGGAGGCGGCCGCCCGGTCGCCTCACTGGGGAGGCGACGCGGTCTTTGTTTCTCTCACCACATGCAACATACTGACGGAGGGTGGATGTAGCTGCAACTAGGGCGCATGCCGCCGCGGCCGCCTTTTCAATGCCAGATCTTGGGTTGATGATATAAACTTCTATTTGCATATCTCCAATTGGATCATGGTAATCACTGTAGTTCTTAGCCAAGCTGGAGCCCATTAAGAAAAGTATTCCTATCACCTAAAATGTTGTTCAACGTGTACTACATACTTAAATGAAATGCAAACACAAAAATTACAGACGTAGCTATTCCAGTCGCTTGCCTAGATGATTGTATATGGCACCCGGAAGATCAGGTTTTCAGATCGAGATGAAAACTTCAGCTTAGCTGAAAGAAGCAGCAAGATAAACAACAACATATGCCTATCCATCTCTATATTTATTTTTCAGTACATGTTCCAAAAAGGAAGAGAAGTAGCACTGTGATGCTAGTTTACCTGCTTGAAGAAGGCTTCGATGGAGGTAGGACAGATGTGCTGCACGACATGGACTGCTCCGCTGCTGGTTCAGAAAAAATGCGAACAACCGCATAGCTATAGCAGTTCAAGCCAACGGGGATTCACGGCGTAGGGAGTCGCAAGGAGTCAGGCAACGAAAACCTCGACCAGTGCCACATATCCTGCCGGGGCGCGGCCGCGAGGAGCTCGTGCGAATTTGAAGCTCCTCGACACGGATGGTGGCGGAGAGCAATCCGGGATCCCAACGTACCTCGCCCTATCCCATTTCCTCGGCCGCCGTAGTCGAGTGCGTGCTCAAGATGGCCCCTTCCGGTCTCGCCTTTTGTGACCAGGTCGTCGACGCCAGCGCCGAGGCCGTGATAGGCCAGCTAATGAGGGGTTAATGGACTCAAATTCTTGGCTCACTGGCCATCCTATGATTGGAATTCTTGTGCATCAAAGTTGATTTGACCATGAAAAGCCACCACGGAAGGAGGCGGGGCCTCACTGGCGAGGGCGGGGCCCTAGGCGAGCGGCGCAGAGAGGGTTGGGGACGACGGCTGGGTCAGCGGGGCACGCAGAGCTCACAGTCGGGGAAGGAGGCCGGTGAGGAAGGCTGCGTGGCTCGGGGAGGAAGACGGTGGGGGCGAGCGGTGGCCGGTGAGGCGGCACAACCCAGGAGAGGGAGACGCGCGGAGAGGAGAAGGGGCGAGCGACGGAACCAGACGCGGGTGGCAGCGCGGGTCGCGGGCAGAGGAGAAGGAGGTGGGTTTCAGGTTTCATTTGGCGGTGGCAGGGGTGGATAAATACACCAAACTACGAGGGTAAAAGGGTCAAATTCGGGCAGACGGATAATTTAGGCTGACAAATGTACCACAACGAAATTAGTATATAGATAGAAGATCACTAGCAACCCATCGAGTTCGATTCCCCCGAGCCAGAAAGTAATGCCCACTTAGCAACACCCTAGCCCACGCATCAGTGGGTGTGGCTGGCTGGCCCCCGGCAACAAAACCTCCGAACCATTTTGGAAAAAAAAGAAAAACAAGAAAAGGAATAAAAATGATTTTATATGAATATTGCAGCAAATGCAAACCTAATGTTTATATATGTTTTGTGATTAGAAAAATACACGGATTAACAATTTGCTATCCAAAATACTTTCCGGACAAATAAAATTTCGGAATTATTTAAATGCTATTAAATGTCCCTTTTGCTAATAAATTTATAACTTTAGTTCCGTAAACCAGAATTTGACAAATAATATGTCTAAATCGATTAGCACGACGAACCTTTTCCAACTATGCATTATGTACTTGCAATTGCATCATGCATAACGGAGAACTTGTAAAACCTGAACTGTTTATGAAAGAAAACATGATGAATAAAATTGAAAAATAAGTATTTCTTGTTAATAATAGCTATATAATGTTGTATCATCATTGTACTATGATAATGAAATCTTTTCAACATGGTTTGCATCATTAACTTGCCATGTCATGCATCATATGTTGATCATGTCAGATCTTCCGCATTAGTTGTAGTTGTTGAATCGTTTGTTCTTTTTTGTGTTTTGCATCTTCCCGAATAGGACGATGAGATGTTCTGAGATTCGCCAAGTTCATCGGATATGTATCCTCAACAGTGGTTCCTAGGTGAGCATCCTCCCCTCTCCTACCTATTTTCCTTTGTGTCTTTACTTCTCTCTATTGCTTTCCGTGTTACGATGCTTTAGTTTTTGTACTATTATACTCTTTGCAGCCTATATTTTCTTGGTCACTTTCTATTGTCCTTATTTTGGTAGATAGTTGGCCTTGCGAGTCATAGTTTCTTACTTAGGTGTTGGTTCGAGTTGTCGAGTTCCGTAGTTGTTGGGAGGTTGTCACATTCTTAATATTGGAGATAATCATGGCCCTAATTACAACTTGATAATTAAAATGTTGGGAATAAATATAACTAATAAAGTGGCACCTATGAGCAATAGTTGAGACTTGGATTTTATCCCACCCACTTATGTCCACCTAGGACCAATTAATTAATTCATGTTCCTTGACTATTGCACTATAAATATGTGGGAGACTTTATGGATATACCTTCGCCTGAGCTTGATTCACATCTGTCGCGTCTCGCCTACACTGACATCAGGGATGTTGGACATCCCCTATTTGTTCGGTACTGGGCACAAAGGCATTCTTGCCTCAACATTGACGAAGGAACCTACTGATTCGAGCACACAGCACACACAGAAGACACACAAACATGTTTTACTAGGTTCGGGCTGCCCTTCGGCTAACAACCCTACGTCCTGATTTGGTGGATTATCTGGGGTGGATCGAGGTACAAGGAGATGATCTCTCCGGTGCCCGGGAGATGCTTTATCTCTAGCTTCTACACTCCTCGAGCTTCCTCTTTTTTTCTCCTCTCTCTCTTTTCTACCTCTCTCCAAGCTTTTCAGCCTTTAGAACTCTAGATCCTCCAACCCCCTCCCTCATGGATAGGTGCCTCCTTTTTTACACCAAGGGGTCAGTACAAGGGCTGGCGTGGAGCACCATCGGGGGCATTCCTGGGCTCAATCGCGGGGTGCCATCGGTCTTCAGGCAGACGGGAAGCGCATGTGGCCAATGGATGGCCAGGGGCGGTGCACAGGTGCACTCGATGGCTAAGTGGTAGCTCAGGCTCTGAGTTGTCACTCCTGTCGGTGGCGCACTATAGCAGACTGCAGCGCCATGAAGATGTCCAGCAGCGCTGGCGCGTCGCCAGTTCCCAAGGCTAGGCCTGACACGCCTTGTCAGGATCAGTTGACTACGGTTCCGGGGCCACGCCTGGCCCAGGAGAAGTGCTCCATGGTCCTTCCAAGGCTCAGTCGAGGCTGCTTCTTATCTTCGCTATCCCCCAACTGCATCCTTACCCTCCTTCTGGGCTTGTCTCCAGAAGGGGGGATCAGACCGCCTCACGTGTCATTGTCTTTTCCTTCCTATCCACGCCCAGCTGGTGGATTGAGGCTTATATCGTGGTGTTTGTCTCATCCATAGGCACCTACACCATAGCTGACAATAAAGTCTCTAGAGGTTCATCATGCCAAGTCCATACCTGCTTGGAGGGCACGGTGCTCGTATCTTCGTGACGCTCCTAGTGACTTAGCCTAGCAACCGTCGAGCCACTGTCCGGTCGATCCGGGGGCCACGCGCTAAGGCGCAATGCTAGGGACCCCTGATCCCATTACACCGACAGAAGCCCCTGAGCGAGGGCCGGCGACTTGCTTGATGTTGACTCTGAGTGAAGCTTGTCACGACCCGACGAAGAGGCCGTTGTTGGGCTTCGCCCTAAATATCACGGGAGCCCCGAGCGACGTACGGCACGCGGCGTGACAACCTACACCGAGATGGCATGTGGGTGCCCGTAATTACACCTCCGCAAATCCGTTGTAACGTCCCAATTTCGGCAACCCTGATTAGTTGTCCAGAATGCAAAAATCAGGGGGAACAAAAACTTTTGTCTTGTTTAATGCTGAAGTGTTTGCTTGTTGTTTGGATATGCTTATGCATATGAATGTGTATTAGATGATATCCCCCCTTACCTTAACCCTAGTTGACAAAAGCTATTTAACAAAACTATCTTTGCTTATTCTCCATATTCCCAAATGTTCTGGCATTTCAAAAACCTGAGCCAAGATGCTTATGTAACCAAAACTATTTTTGTAGCTTCTATTGATAAAACTATGTAGAGTTATATAATATAATCTCCTTATGTTTTCAAGACAGAACCTTCAACTCCTCTTATCTCTGGGATTTCCAAAACCTTTTTGCAAGATTTTGGATTCTGCTCTTGGTAGAGATACCAAGGACCTTACCTTGTTCAAACTCCAACCTATTTCAATATACCCATCCTTACCTCAAGCTAAGCTTGATGGTAACCCTTACAGTAGTTGTTTTATTTGCAAGGTTAGTTGCCTTGATCTGCTGTTTGACTTGATTGCTTAGAAGTAGTATGAGACACTGTAGGAGCTCATCACTAGGATCAAGAGGTTTCCAAACCACCACAGCCTAAACAAGATTACAAAGTAAGATCTAATCTCTAGATACTAGGTGATCAACTAAAACCCTTAACCAGATCAATTCTGAAGATATCCCTTCTAGAAGTTTCCAAGTCAATGAAGACCAATATCAAGCATGGATCCTTCCTACTCAATCTAAACTTCAACATCATCTATTTGATGATGCACTGGTACCTTGCAACCCATCAAAATCATCACAACCCACATTCTAGTCAAAAACCCTAACTCTGCCAAATTTGGCTAAGTCTGGAAATCTGTTTCGAACATCACCGTTTTGAATGTCTCCCTTTCTAAACCCTTGTGCATTTTTGATAATTAACTTGAAACATATTGTTAACCATCCTAAGGACTACCAAGGCCCACTCATTCCCTTGGTGAGATCACCCTTCAACCCACTAGTTCTTGATGGTTTTGCAGGCAAGAAAATAACTTTTCCTGCAAATCTAGTCATCATGCCTACTTTGGTATAAGCTCACACCACCATCCAACCTCCTATGGACTAACTCTTTGCATGGTTGTGTTCTACTCATATAGGTCTATCATTACCTACTTCATTTATTCCAATTGGACCCTTGAGTTGTTTAAACCCACAAGGTTTTGAAGGCTAATTGATAATCTTCTTTGGCAGGCTTATTTTATTCAAAGTTTGAAAGCTTGTCTTGGTGAGCTCAAGCAAGATCAAGCCCAAACCTATGTACCATGTTGATGTACATCACTTGGTCTATCCATCTACATATCCCATGCCCCAAGGGGAGCTCTGAGCTCCAAGATCCAACCTGGTTTTAAGGGTATGAAATTAACATCACCCTAGATCCTTAATCTAAGGTATTTCCCCAAAAATCAACTTGGATTCTCCAATCCCAAGGTTGAAAATGCTTGATACACCTTGTCTACATCATCTACCTTGGTAATCAAGATTTATCAACATTTATCCATATCTATTATGGACCAAAACTATTTAATTCCCTAAATTGGTAAAATCTCCAAAACTCCTCTCATAAAGGCAAGTTTGGTTTTTACCAAAGAACATCCCCAAATCTTGGCTCAATTGAGATCCACATATCCTACCCCATATTCCCACTTAAAAAATAAAGATTTTTTAAGAGCTTTATTATTACTTTTTTCCTATTTTCTTAAAAGGCAGAAATGGAATAATAAATGTTTTAAATACTTTTAAGCCCCAATAAATCTTGGGAAAATTCTCCTAAGTTTGTATTCACATTTAGGACCATCTCACATCAAAAAATCCAGTTGTCCAATGTAAATTTATCAAATGATCCTCTAGAAACTACTTCTGCAGTTTTTGACTAAATGAATTTAAGTGGACTTTAAATCTTTAGAAAAATCCCAAATAATTCCTAGATATCTACCTTGACCTCCTCTATCTACCAGCACCCTTACCTCAATTGGTCAAGATCAAAAATCAAGACATAACCCTTGATCATCCTTTATGGAAGAATTGAACTTTTATCCTTTCCGTACCAAACACCAAAGCAAAATCTCACCAATCTTCTCCACCAAGCTTGTACAACACCCTTCCCTCCCCCTGGTCGAAATCACTGTAGCCCTAGCACCCCTTCCCTTTGTCCTTTAGTGCTTGGAGGAAGGAGACATGCACCCATTGATCATGCCTTTACTTCTTGCAGCAGCCATCCCACCTCTCCTCTGCCCTCGGCCCACACCAGAAACCACTCCTCACGCCCACAGCAACACCATGCCCAGGTTTCCCTCCTCTCTCCCATGCCCAATGGACCAAGTCCATGGTGAACCTCCCCCCTTCGGTTTATAAGGACCAAAGGCCCCCACCCCACCCCTGCTCCATCATTTCTCTCCCTCACACCCTACTTCCCCTCCCCAGAGCCTCCCCATCCTCTCCCCTGCTCTGCCTCGCACAGAAAGGAAGTAGGAGCCCTCTCAGCCTCCTTCAAGATCTGCCCATGGTGCTCTCATCCCCGCTTTACTCCCTCTGCATGCCATGCTCCTGGACTCCCCTCCTCCTTCTGGTACTGACAGTGCCCCTTGTTTGGTCATGCGGCCACCGGTGAGCTCCCGAAGATTCGCTCCGGCCAACCTCACGCGAACTCTTTTCAGAAACAAACCAAGTCGCACCGCCCATCCCTGGAGTCACCGTCGTGGGCCGCATCTCCCTATCGTCTCCTCGGTCGCCTCCCGACCCTCTGGGAGCTCCCCTGCCAAGCTCCCGAGCGTGCTCGTTGGCTGCCGTCGAGTCAGACCCCTCCAGTAACGGGAACCCCTCATGCCGCCCCTCTACGGACTCGCCCCGGAGTCCTCCGTCGCCTCGGCACCTCCCCCGTCGCCGACGAGCCCTCAGGTGAGCGCCCCGGTCAGACCCCACCACCCCTAGGGTTTCGTCCCTCTGCCGCCGTCGCGAGGTAGGAGACAGCCTGCGGCCGTTGATCCTGACTTGATCGGACGGCCGACGGTGCCCGATACCTCTTCATCTGCCCCGGGAAACTAACAGGCCCCCGCGGACAGGCGTTTAAACGCCCTCCCGCATGCTGGTGCTGCGAGTTGGGCCGGCCCATGCACTGTGCCGCTGGGTCCGCCCAGTTTCGGCCCGTGCGCCTATTGACCCCCAGAATCTTTTAATCATATTTTCTGGTTTATCCCTTCAGCTGTTTGGATTAATTCAAATTAAAAATGGAAATTATCATATTTTGCCCAGATCTAATTTTTATTAAGTACCTAGATGTTTTCCCTAACACCCAGTACCCTTGGTTAGCTAAATATATGAATGGATTAAACATATTAAATCAATTGCCTAGAAGTGTTTAAAACACTCTTTAAATCCCTCAGGGAGATTCACATCTCCAATTGGAGTAAAACCAACTGCCCCTGGTAGGTATTACCTATGCCTATCTCCTGGACTTGGTCCCAGGCCAAGGTGAATAGTAGGTTGTCTTTAGTAAAAATAACAAACATAGCTCTAATATGACTTTAGGAATTTCTCTGGATCAAACCAACATAGTTATAGATCCAATTCCAACTCTCTGTGATGTGGTACACAAAGGCCTATCCAAATCTAGGAGCTCATGATTTATTGAGACTTGGATAATTTTCTGTGAATTAAACATTTCTGTGCATGGTTTACCCATCAATAAAATCACTACAGTAGGTATATAAATCCAAACAAGGTGATTCCAATTTCTACGGAACGGTATTCTAAATACCTACCATGTGTCCTTGGAATTAAATCAAAAGCTACTGTAGATTTAATCTGGTGAAAAAGACAAGTTGTCTACAAAACTGCCTTTGGGAATTCCCTGAGGGCATTCTGTTAATTATCTTGACCTGATTCCAACTCCCAGTGAAGAAGTACATCAAACCCTACAAAATCATCAATGGGAATAATTTTTGGAGCTCCAGATCTTTTCTGGTAAATTATTTCCAAAAACTAGAGCTTTTATCACTAGGATATTCTTAATAAATTGAAGAAAAGTGATAAAATAGTTAAACCGCTTTGGCTGGTTTCATTTTATCAACTTCTATCTGTAGGTATCATGTTTTTACAATGGTACCATACAGATTATGACTTGGTCCAAAATCCATCTCTTAGGTAATTCCTAGACCATAGATCCTAAGGGATTTTCATCCCCTTCTCCAAGACCATGTCAATCTCCTAAATCCAATCCCCTCAAACCATCTGAATCTTAATTAGGTATTATTCAAGTGCTAGCTGTATGTATTGTTGCTTGTATGCCTTGTATTTATTGTGCCCTTTTGTGTGTTTGCATGTGTTCCCTATCGACGATAGTTGCGATTATATCGGAGAGCAGAAGAAGATGGTTATTATTGTATATTCTGGGTTATCTAAAGAAGTCCAGGGACAATTATGCCATATTGCTGATCACAAGCAAGCCACCTTCTTGCTCATAAGCCTTGTCCTACTATTTTTACTTATGCTTGTTTTATCAACTGTTTATTAAAACTACATTGTTTTGCTATATTATTGATGTATATATAAATTATGGTATTGGTTTGGCTCCTCCGAACTACTACATTATTGTACCACTAAGTGCAACCCCCCATTGGTGATACCTACTTGTCCCTAGTAGAATAGATGGTGTCTATCACCATAAACCTTTGGAGACCCCCGATTTAGCCGAAGCAAAGCTAGAGGATGGGAAGACCCCTAGAAAAAGGTTTTTACCAAATGTTTTATGATAAAACCTTGGTGAGGTGGTACCTCCCAAGGGATGTTGTGAAATAAAAAGGTTTCGTTTTACAAAATGCTGAAGGAAAACCGGAGGAAAAAGGTTTACGAAAACACACCTGGTTCTCTGCATGTTTTGCTAGAACAATTAACCCTGTGCGACCACATTACTCTGGAATGGGCTAGGGCTAGATTTGAAGGTTGTCTATTCTGGTATAAGCTGCCTCGTAACTACTACAGGGGATCGGGGATCCCTGGAGGGTGGGCGTTCTCCGATAAAGGTGGGACCTGGATAAGGAACGAAGGGTCGGCAGGCCTCCACACGTTACTATGGGCCCCTCATTGAAAGCGCACACTCTTGAGGAGGGGAAAAAGCGCTCTGGTTGGTCCTCGCCCGACGTCTCGGTGTTGAGGGGATTAACACCCATAGGGTAGGCACTTATATTGGAGTGGGCATCCGGAGAGTCTTGATCGGTTACTCATCCCACAATCAGTGAGGATCAGGTTAGGGTACCTGGATGGTGTGGGTAAAGTGTACAACCTCTGAAGAGTGTAAATCTATTCGAATAGCCGCGTCCGCGGTCATGGATGGTTGGGAAGGTTGTTGTAGAGTGGTGCTGGTTTTGTTTTCAAAAAGGATTTCGGAAAAGCAAAGGCTTTGAAAATGTTTTGACCATGGGATGGTAAAAAAGGATTCCTGTTTTGACCATGGGATGGTCAGAACGGAATGGAAGGAGTTTTTCGTGGGACGACCTGAAAACAGGAACAAATGGGTGACCCAGTCCTAATGTTTTCAAAACTTTTCAAAAAGGTTTCCAGAATGTTTACAAAAGTTTTCAACAAAGATATGTAGATGTTATATCTACAAGAGGAACTATTTGAGAAAAGAACCTCTCTTGGAGCCCTCCTACTACCACAGCCAAAATGCATATCCTCCTGTTATTATCAATATCTTAAGGTGGTTTGCGAGTACATTCAAAGTACTCACTGGCATTGTCCCTGGCTATTAACTGGGCCAGATCTCAAGATGAGGATGGCGTTGGCGACTATGCGAGCTAGGACGTTCTCCCAGTCAGTTGCCTGTAGGTTAAGGCATGGCTCGGGCTCTGCGTTTGGTGAAGTTCCTCTGATGATTATTGATGTAGCCATAACGACATTTATGTAAGTCTTGTAATTCGGTACATTTTTGGATGCTGTAATGATACTTGTCGGTTATGTGCCACGACTAACTGATCATGGGATAGTGGTTGTATGCATAATAGGGATTCTCGGAGGATTAATCCGGGGGCCCCACAGACTTGGTATCAGAGCCATCCTGAGTGTAGGAGAACCTTATTTTGTCGCTAGACAGGAACCTTATTTTGAAAACCCCGGATTTGGAAAACTAGTTTCTCAATGAGTTTCAAAAAGATCCACTTCTTCTCTGACTCTAAGTAAAAGCTTTCGAAAATGGTTTACTCTAACTCTTGATCCCAAACTTCAAACCTCCCGATTTTAAATAAATAGGATCTAGAACCCGGTGAAGACAATGAGGACAAGATGAAGACAAGCAACCACCAGCAAACACAAGGAGACTACAATATCGCTCTACCAATGGAATCCTCCCAATCAAAATACATCGAGGTTGCACTATAAAGAAGCGTCCAAGTCACGATGAAGGCTTCATTCGCAAGATAGTGACCCAGACCTCAATCCCGTGATCTCTAGGATCAATAAGTCCTAAGACTAGGATTTCCCCTATATCGCGAGTAGTTAACTCCTTGGTCCCTAGCGTTGATCGTATTTGCTTTCCTAAGTGCATCTTGCGTGGCTTGATGTGTATTGTTTGCCGAGGACATTGCGATCCCCTCGCTTTGTTTGCCTTGTTTGTATGTTCTGGTGGGAATTACTTCATTTCTATGCGGCTTTGGCAGAAATCGCTAAAATCTACATAGGGCCGATTCGAGGGTATTACAAAGGGCGATCACAAACTTCAAGAATTTCCCAGGAGAAGGTTTGGTATGAGATTTTAAAAGGTATAAGTCTATTCTTAATAGATGTCCCCACCATGATTTACCAAAATGGTATGTTTTTACAGATTTTCTATGGGGGACTTAACCAAGAAATTAAGCATAAAGTTGACTCATGTTCCAGAGGTTTATTTATGGAACTAACTAAAACTAACGCTTGGGAACTTTTAAAAACAATTCACCATAATCGAGATACTTGGGGATTCGATCTAGGCGATGAAGGAGGTATAAAAGTTGAATATAATTGTCTCAATGCTTATAGAGAATCCGGTAAGGTTTAGGAAATTGCTAATGAACTTTAACTTGATGATGATATTATCTTGCAAATCATTCACTCTTTTACAGAACACATTGAAGCTCCACAAAAAGAACGGCTTCAATTTACCCCGACACCCAAGCAAGTTGAAGATGTAGAAATGGAAATTGTGGCCCCTGTAGAGCCATCAAGCGATAGGGCACCGTATGTCGATCCACTTCCTTTTACAAGGACGTTGAGAGAACACATGGTGACCCATCAACTTGAAGAACAACTAGATGAGGAAAGAATGATCCTCAAAAAGATAGAACAAGTGGCAAAGATAGAAGAAGTCGATCAAGGGAGCATGCATGAGATGGGTGAGGTAACTAATGAAGGAAATATTCCCTAGAGGCAATCATATAGACGATTGTATTCCATTTGTATCCATGAGTGTTTATAATGTTCATTGAATATCCATATATCAGGCAACTTGTATTGATTGGCAATTATGTGAATTGTTTGTGAAACTCTTTACTTGTATGGTTATCTAATAGTTATCCCTAGTCAGAGTTCATGTGAGGACACACGTGAATATTAGACTAGCATATCGATTGGTTGATGACTATGTTTCGCAAGTCATGGAAATAGAGATGTGAAACCAATGATGTGGACATATGTTATGAACATGAGCTTGGACTGACCCAACTTGAGACTGGCAATAATACTTGCAGCTCTCTCTACACATCGTGTACGTTTTGTCCTTAGACCTGAGATTGTCGCATGTACTTGAGATGTGGATCGACCTACTTTGGGTCTATTAAACACTACTCTATAACCGGGTAGTTATAAAGGTAGCTTTCTGGTTTGTCCTGATACATGCTGCAAGGCATAGGTCAATCAAGATGGGATTTGCCCCTCTCTACTTGAGAGAGATATCTCTGGGCCCCTCGAGTGATCGGATCCAGAAATGCATGGTCATGCTATATACGGTTTAGAGTTAACCTAGTAAAGGGATTCCAAACCACAGTATCGAGAAAGAGAGCTCAGCTTGAGCTAGACCAAATATCGTAGGGCAAAGGGAAAGACATGTACTCAACCTTGTGATGGTTCGTCCGAATGATCTTTGTATACGTTTAGGAGTCGACACGTCCTTCTAGAGGCTGCTACCAACTATTGATGGAGTAAGTGTACGCGTGTCATGTCTATACGTGTATGAACCTATAGGATCACACACTTTAGGGGCTGGAAGCCTAATAAGGATTGGATCCGAATTAGACCAGGCTTAGGCTGCTAATGGGCTACTAATGTAGAAGCCCACCAGGGATGCCTATATAAGAGAGAGTGGGGCAAGCTGAATAGGGTTGAGCATTCCACCCAGCCGGCACTCCTCTTACGCCTATCTTGCACGTGCGGACCTAGCAGTCTGCCATGTAACCTTCCACTCTAGACATGTGGATACCTCGGAGGTGCTGCAACTGTAGCACTTGGACGATCCGCGAAGAGGGGAGTTGCTCGTGGGACGAGGACAAGGAGGAGACGTAGAACATCTACACTGCCGCGACGTGCTTCATCGAGTTCTGCAACTATGCATCTAGTGGTAATCCCGTGATCAATGACAATAGTATTCCTGGTTGACGCGGTAGAAATATTTGATTTTACGCTAGTGTAGCCTACTCATTTCCCTTCAGTGGTATCAGAGCCGATGTTGTTCAGTCATAGGTTCGGGAAGTTTGCATATGGTGATATGTAGATTGATATGAATGATGTGATCGTTTGTATGGCGGTGGTTCTAGATTGATCTATGATCTTACTTTTCGTGATCATGATTCTAAGGTCGTCAAACGACTTACCCCTACCGGTCGGTTTCCGCCATCGGGGTAGAAAGTGACACATAAATCCACTTGAATCACGCAAAGATCAATATGAATGATCGAATCGGGAACTAGATATGAATCGATGTACCGTGATCAAAGGAGTTTGGTCGAATCGGAACAATAGTCGATTTATGGTAAATTTGATTTGCCGATCAAAATCCTTAAAGAAAATTGTATCCTTAAAGATACCACGAGGGGCGCTGCTCCTTTGAACCCCGCAAGGGGAGACCCCTAGACCCCCTTAGTCGTAGCCCCTTTTGTATCACGTTAAGGTTCATAGGTGCTGCAATTTCAAATGATCCGGTAGAATGCGATTCTATGCACAACTTGTTTTTGCAGGATGTATGTGATCAGTATGGCCCAAAAATGTATGTGACGCATGTATGTATTTTTCATGACCTGCGTGTCATGAGTAGGGCAACACAACTGGAGCCATATGTGTTGTCAATTATTGTAATGGCCTGCGTGCGAACTTGTAATAATCCCAATACCATGTAATTTTGATTACTAGCTGTTAGGAGTAATAGCTTGTATTAGTTCTTGGAGAACTCATCACTTGGAGGATGGATCGCATAGAGCATGAAGATGGAGATCATCATGGTGGACATGTTCTATGGCGAAGGCGATCACCATGAGAAAATGGGCCATACTGTATCACATCTATGTGAATGCTATTCTTATACGTTTTACTACTAGCATGATTAGATGATAGAACTAGAACGATCCCTCACAAAGTTTAAGTTAAACCATGCCCTCCCAACCAAACCTTGTACCATCCTATGCCATGTACAATCGTTGGTGGGTCTATGAAATTAGGTTGCCGCGGTTTTCCTTGGCTGGATGGGTTTGTATCGGATACCTACACACATAAGGGTTGGTAAGCTTAACAAGGTCATCTTAACAGTTAAGGACCTTGGGGCATAAAGGTTGGGCGCCTAGTTTTGACATAGAGATGTCACCCAACAACAAGATTCATATGTGATATGATTAGCAAAAGTTGCTTACCGATTTACCTTGTCTTCTAGCAGTGATGCTAAAGCTCACTAGTCGACTTGTTAATTGTGGATCTTGAATCACTTAGTATCAATAGAGGGATGTTGACTTAAGTGGGAGTATATGCTATTAAATTGTTTTATATGTTTTACTCTTTCATGGTTACATGGCTTAGTATTTTGCATGTTTTTATGTTGTATATCAATGGCACCGAACGATTTATCACCTTTTGCTTTGCGTTCGATTCTTGAAAAGGATAAACTAAATGGAATAAAATATTTGGACTGGGCCCGTAACCTGAGAATTGTTCTCAGGGCTGAGCAAAAGGAAACTATTCTAGATACCCCAATCCCAGATGAACCTGGTGATAATGCAACTACTACGCTTAAGAATGCCTGCAAGAAAGCATGTGATGAATCTCTTGAGGTTAGTTGTCTTATGATTGCATGCATGGAACCTGATTTTCAAAAGTAGTTTGTGGATCAGGAAGCGTACGATATGATCGTCGCTCTTAAGGATATTTTCTAGACTTAGGCTAGGACTGAGAGGTACAATGTCGCTA
Organism: Avena eriantha; assembly: GCA_910589775.1. Taxonomy (NCBI): domain Eukaryota; kingdom Viridiplantae; phylum Streptophyta; class Magnoliopsida; order Poales; family Poaceae; genus Avena; species Avena eriantha. The sequence continues at coordinate 213,735,747 of OU342740.1, forward strand.
AGTCCTTTGTGGAATGCAAGATGGCAGAGGGAGCAGCTGTAGGCCCCCGTGTGATCAAAATGGTTGGTTATAGTCAGACTTTAGAAAACTTGGTTTTTCATTAGGCCAAGAGTCGGCTACTGATTTCATTTTGGCATCTCTTCCATCTAGCTATGGGCATTTCATTCAAACTACCATATGCATGGGGTGGAGAGGGGCCTTAATGAATTATGTGGGATGCTGAAAATAGCAGAATGTGACATTAAGAAGTATGCAGGGCATAGCCATGTGATGGTTGTGCAGAATAAGCCTAGCTTTAAGAAAAAGGGCACTTCTTGGCAGAAGAAGAAGGGAAAGGGTAAGGATACGATCCCTAAGCCAAACCCTGCACCCAAGCAAAAGGCTAGACTCTGGAGGAGACACTGGGTGTTTCTTTTTTCATGAATATGGCCACTAGAAGAGAAACTGCAGCAAGTACCAGGCTTCTTTGAAGAAGGGTGGAAGTAAGAGTACTTCCGACTCAGGTATGCTTGTTGTAAATGTTGTGGACATTTATCTCGCAGATTCTTATGTTAAATCTTGGGTATTTGATACCGGATCGGTTGATCATATTTGCAATTCGATGCAGGGGCTAATAAGGACTAGAGAAGTGTAGAAAGGCAAAGTGGATTTCCGCGTCGGAAATAAAGCAAGGGTTCCTGCATTGTTTGTCGGCGTCATGCAACTTCACCTTCCGTTAGGATTTATTATGGAGTTAAATAATTATTATTACATTCCTAGTATGGGTGTAAACATTTTATCACCTTCATGTTTGATGAGGGATGGTTATTCATTCGCAAGTACAAACAATGGTTGTGTAATCTCTAAGAATGCTATGTTTGTGGCTGATGCTCCCATTGTGAATGGGTTATTTATTTAAATCTTGATGATGCATTTGTTTACAATGTTAGTGCTAAAAGGCTTCAGCCTAATGATTTGATTCCTAACAATTTATGGCATTTTCGTTTGGGGCATATAAGTGAAAAGTGCATGAAGAAGCTCCATGGTCATGTTCTTCTAACTTCGTTTGATTTTGAATCATACGAGACATGTCAAGCTTGTTTACTTGTAAATATGACCAAGACGCCTTTTATGGGTTTTCCCGAGAGAGTGACAGACTTGTTGGAACTAATACATACTAATGTATGTGGACCAATGAGCATGACAGTGAGAGGAGGATATCACTACTTCATTACTTGCACTGATGATTTCAGTAGAGATGGCTATGTCTACTTGATGAAGCATAAGTCTAAAGCTTTTGAAAAGTTCAAAGAGTTTCAGAGTGAGGTAGAGAATCAACGTGGCAAGAAAATAAAGGCCTTGAGATCTGATCACGGAGGTGAACATTTGAGTCAGGAGTTTAGCAATCATCTTAAGAGTTGTGATGCATTTGTCAAGCGAGTTCAGTCGGACAAGCTAACACCTAAATCGGATAAATGCATTTTTGTGGGATACCCAAGGGAAACCTTAGGGTATTACTTCTACAATCGAGAAGAGGGAAAAGTGTTTGTCCCTCGTAGCGGTGTTTTTCTAGAGAAAGAGTTTCTCACAAAGGGAACGAGTGGAAGGTCAGTGCGACTTGAAGAAATTCAAGATGAGCTAGTCAGGGATGCTTCTACGAGTGATGCTATTGTAGCAGAACAAGTTGAGGAACCCGTGGCAGTAGAAGCACCACAACCACGAAGGTCGGCGAGGCTCCGCGAAGCGCGGGAATTATTGTTGTTAGATAATGATGAGCCTGCGACCTATGCAGAAGCGCTGGTGGACCCAGACTCTGAGAAATAGCTGATTGCCATGAGATCTGAGATAGAGTCCATGGGAGACAATCAAGTTTGGAACTTGGTTGACCTGCCTGATGGTTTTAAAGCCATCGAGTGCCAATGGATCTACAAGAAGAAGATTGATATGGATGGAAATGTTCACATCCATAAAGCTCGATTTGTTGCAAAAGGTTTTCGACAAGTTCAAGGAGTTGACTATGACAAGACTTTCTCGCCCGTAGCGATGCTTAAATCTATACGGATTATTCTAGCCATTGCTACATATTTCGACTATGAGATATGGCAGATGGACATCAAGACGGCTTTCTTAAATGGAATCCTTACTGAGGACGTGTATATGATGTAGCCCGAAGGTTTTGTCGATCCAAACAATGTTGGAAAGGTATGTAAACTTCAAAACTCTATTTATGGGCTGAAGCAAGCATCTCGGAGTTGGAACATTCGATTTGATGAAGTTGTAAAGGAGTTTGGCTTCACCAAAAACGAACAAGAAACTTGTGTGTATAAGAAAGAAAATGGGAAATCACTTGTATTTCTAAACTTATAAGTAGATGACATATTACTGATTCGAAATGACATTCCTATGCTCGAGTCTGTTAAGACCTCACTGAAAAATAGTTTTTCTACGAAGGACTTAGGAGAAGCGGCATATATTCTAGGTATCAAGATCTATAGAGATAGATCAAGAAGGATAATTGGATTAAGCTAGAGTATGTACATTGACAAAGTGTTGAAATGGTTCAGCATGGAAGAGGCTAAGAAGGGGTTCTTGCCCATGTCTCACGACATTAAACTCAGCAAGACTCAGTGTCCTTCGACCACTGATGAGCGAGAGCGCATGAGTAGGGTTCTATATGCTTCGGCTATTGGATCCATCATGTATGCAATGACATGTACTCGCCCAGATGTTTCCTATGCTCTAAGTGTTATGAGTTGATACCAGGCCGATCCAGGTGAAAGCCACTGGACAGCGATAAAGAATATCCTTAAGTACTTGAGAAGGACTAAGGATATGTTCCTAGTTTATGGAGGTGAGGTTGAAATCAGTGTAAATGGTTACACAGATGCGAGTTACCTTAACGACTCAGATGACTCCAAATCGCAATCAGGTTATGTGTTTGTCATGAATGGTGGTGCTGTGAGCTGGAAAAGTTCCAAGCAAGACACAGTAGCCTCCTCTTCAACAGAAGCTGAATATATTGCTGCCTCAGAGGCTACAAAGTAAGTTGTTTGTATTAGGAATTTCCTGATCGCTCTGGGTGTGGTTCAGGGCGCGTCCAATCCCATGGATGTTTATTGTGACAACAATGGTGCTATTGCACAAGCCAAGGAACCTAGACAGCACCAGAAGAACAAACATATTGGCATGTGTTACCATCTGATTTTTGAGTTCATTGATGATGGTAGTGTCATGTTATGCAAAATACATATAGACTCAAATGTTGTTGATCCCTTGACAAAGCCACTCCCGTAGCCTGCACATGAAGCGCACACAAGAGCAATAGGTATTAGATACTATCAATATTGACTCTAGTGCAAGTGGGAGACTAAAGGAAATATGCCTAGAGGCAATCATAGGGATGATTGTATTTCATATGTATCAATGAGTTTTTATAATGCTCATTGAATATCCATATATCAGGTAACTTGTATTGATTGGCAATTATGTGAATTGTTTGTGAAACTCTTTACTTGTATGGTTATCTAATAGTTGTCCCTAGTCAGAGTTCATGTGAGGACACACGTGAATATTAGACTAGCACATCGATTGGTTGATGACTATGTTTCGCAAGTCATAGACATGGAGATGTCAAACCAATGATGTGGACACATGTTATGAACATGGGGTTGGACTGACCCAACTTGAGACTGGCAATAATACTTGGAGCTCTCTCTACACATCGTGTATGTTTTGTGCTTAGACCTGATATTGTCGCATGTACTTGAGATGTGGATCGACCTACTTTGGGGCTATCAAACACTACTCTGTAACTGGGAAGTTATAAAGGTAGCTTTCGGGTTTGTCCTGATACATGCTGCAAGGCATCAGTCAAGATGAGATTTTCCCCTCTCTACTTGAGAGAGATATCTCTGGGCCCCTCGAGAAATATAGGTCATCTTGGAGCTAGACAAAATATCGTAGGGCAAATGGAAAGACATGTACTCAACCTTGTGATGGTTCGTTTGAATGATCTTTGTATATGTTTAGGAGTTGGAACGTCTTGCTAGAGGCCGCTACCAACTATTGACGGAGTAAGTCTACTCGTGTCATGTTCTATACGTGTATGAGCCTATAGGGTCACACACGTTAGGGGCTAGAAGCCTAATGAGGATTGGATATGAATTAGACCAGGCTTAGGCTGCTAATGGCTGCTAATGTAGAAGCCCATCAGGGATGCCTATATAAGAGAGAGAGAGAGGCGAGCTTAATAGGGTTGAGCATTCCACCCAGCCGCCACTCCTCTTACACATGTCTTGCATGTGCGGACCTAGCAGTCTACCGTGTGACCTTCCACTCCGTACATGTGGATACCTCGGAGGTGCTGCAGCTGTAGCACTTGGACGAGCTGAGAAAGGGGGAGGTGCTCATAGGACGAGGACAAGGAGGAGACGTAGAGTATCTACACTACCGTGACGTGCTTCATCGAGTTCCGCAACTGCACGTCTAGTTGTAATCCCGTGATCTATGACAATAGTATTCCTGGTTGACGCGGTAGAAAATTTTGATTTTACGCTAGTGTAGCCTACCTGTTTCCCTTCAACTAATGAATATATATTGACTCTATGTATGCACATTATGATATAGTTGAACTGGACACCGAAGCATCACAATTTGTTGAGGGTAAGCTAAAAGCTAAAAATGTTGGTAAACCTATTCTCCCTTGCACATTGCGTGAATCTTCTTATTATGGCCTTTGTGATATTGGAACAACTGTTAACGTCATCCCTTATAATTTTTTACTTAGACATCCAAGATGAAGTCAAACCAGCTGAATTAGAACATACTGATATGAATATTATGCTAGCGGATAGAACACTCAGAATACCTATGGGGATAATTAGAGATGTTCCAATTTGTGTTGGACCTTACAAGTACCATATTGATTTTGTACTTGGTGACATGCCCACTGATATTTATTGTCCAATTATCTTTGGATGATTTTTTTCAAAGTACTGTAGTAGCAAACATTGATTACAAAAGGGAGATGGTGTCTCTCAAGTTTGGCAAAGATAAAATGAATTTCCATTTCTCTAAATTCCAACACAAGCCAATTTATGAGTAGGAAGAACATGAACAAGAGTAAGAAGAGTAAGGTAACATTGCTAGTCTTGCCGCTGTGTTTTATGAAACTCCTAATGACAATCTAGAAAGAAGCTTGGTTGAAAATGACAATCTTCTCAAAGATATAGAGAATGTAAATTGATGAATATCTTTACTCATCCCCTATAATTGATCCTGAGATGAAAGAAGTTAATGAGATAGCCTAGAGAAAAGGAAATAAGGACCTTATCCCTCCTACACTCAAACCTCTTCCTAAAGAATTAAAATACAGGTTTCTTGATAATACTAACAAATGTCTTGTTATTATAAGCTCTAATCTTGCAGAAAATGAAGAGGAGAATTTAATGATAGTTCTAAGGATGCACCGTCAGGCTCTTGGATATTCGATGGATGACTTGAAAGGGATTAGTCCTTTGATAGCCACTCAATTATTTATGGAAGAGGGAGCCCAACCGGTTGCAGATTGCCAAAGAAGACTTAAACATCAAATGAAAGAAGAGGTAAGAAAGGAGATAATCCGTCTCTTAGATGCATGAATTATTTTCATGTGGAGGAAAGTGACTGGGTAAGTCCTGTTCATTGTGTTCGGAAGAAAGTTGGGTTTACTATAGTCCCGATGAACATAATGAGTTAGTCCCTACTCGAACTATGGTTGGTCATAGGATGTGCATTGATTTTAGAAAACTTAATTAGGAAACACAAAAGGATCAATACCTTTTCCATTTATAGATCAAAATTTAGAGAGACTTGCTACGCACTCTCAATTTTGTTACCTAGATGGATACTCAGATCCTTCTCAAATAGCTATCCATATAGATGACCAACTACAAAAAAACTTCACATGTCCTTTCGGTTTATATGCCTATCTACAAATGCCTTTTTGTCTTTGTAATGTACCTTCTACCGTTCAAATAGGTTTGACCGCTATATTTGATGATTATGTTGAAAATATTATGAAAGTATTCATGGACGAATTCTGGGTCTATGGGACTTAATCTAACCATTGCCTCCATAATCTCCATAAGGTTTTGCAGAGATGTGAAGACACTAACCTGGTTTTGAATTAGGAGAAGTGCCACTTCATATTTTAGGAAGGTATAGTACTTTGTCACGAGATCTCAGGTAAAGGCATAGAAGTCGATAAAGAAAAATAGAAGCAATAGAGAGGCTACCACACTACGAGAAATGTTTCCATCCTCAATGATTTGTCCTGTCAGTCGTCATAGATGGAGCCTCTTCTGTGACGATTTTATTTGTTTGACAGTGGATGATGGAATTTGTTTTTATGGTTTCACGACCCTCTAGTATGACGAAACCGATAAAAACATGGATGAAGCTCGGTCGGCACGTGACAGAAGTAAGATTTTCGGTTCCTCGTGTGATGTTGACTCAACGAAATCTTTGAAGGCCTGCGGGTCACAAATGTCAGTGTCTCTAGCAGACCATACTTTTCGGTTGCGCCTCCCTGATTTGAACTCGATAATGTTGCTCGATGCATTTGCTGTTTTGTCAGGCTGCAGGGTCCCGCATGTCAGCCTCTCATTAGAAGAATCGTGTGTATGATGGAATGTTTTCCTTCGCTCGCACTACCCTTTTCCAAACTTGATAGCGATGCTTGATGCATCTGCCATTTAGTCAGGCTGATGGTTCCCACATGTCATCCTCCCATTAGAAGAATCGTGTGTATGATGATTTTTTTCCTTGGCTCATGCCTCCCTGATGTGAACTCAATAACGTTGATCGATGCATCAGTGGTTTAATCAGGCTGGTGGGTCCCATGCCAACCTCTCATTACAAGAACCGTGTGTATGATGAATTTTTTTATTTTCTCATGCTTCTCTATTCTAGACTTATAGAGTTGCTCGACGCATCCGCCGTTTGGTGACACTGCTGGGTCCCACGTCAGTATCTCATTAGAAGGAACATGTGCATGCTAGAATGTTTTTCTTCGCTCGCGCCTCCCTATTTCTAACTTGATAACATTGATTGCTTCATAAGCCATTTATTCAGGCTGCTGGGTCCCAGATGTCAGCATCTCATTAGAAGAAACATGTGAATGGTGGACTTTTTTCTTTGGCTCGTGCCTCCCATATGTGGAACTCGATAATGTTGCTCGCTGCATCAGTCATTTATTCAGGCTGATAGGTCCCACATCTCAGCCTTTCATTAGAAGAAATGTGTGCAAGCTAGACATTTTTCTTTTGTATGCGTTTGTTACTTTGATATTCTTAACAAATCTCGATGCAACCGTGTATGTCCTAGTTGGTGGGTCCCCGATGCCAACCTCTTTGTACAAGTACTTAATTTTTTTTTCAAACCCTCCCATTAAATTCGAGGGATGCTATAGTGGGTCCGCGCTGTCAGGCTCACTGTAAAGCAATATTGCTACAAAAAAAGTGAAGCCAATATATGTATGCATAGAGGATTCGAACTCAAGACATTCAATAGATGTAAATTGAGTGCGTACCACTATGCCAACGATATTTCTAGAAAATTTATCATTAAAGATTTGTTAGTACCTATAACTTATGTATTCGTCTTCTTAAAAATATATTGTGTGTATATGTTTATATCTTCTAGAATAAAAGGGCAGCACTCCTGGCATATCAATTTATTAAATGCAACATAATGGAGTAGTTTCTTAAAAAACATGGGTTGATAGACTTTTTTTGAAGACATGGGGCAATGCCCAAGGAAAAATTGAAAAGATTTTGGTTATTCTACATGGGATATGTTCCGTGGGGTCCATTCTCAAATTTCATCGGTCAATGCTCAATAGTCCCCTCACCCCGAAAAGACCGAATTAGAAGATTTTGGGCTAAAGAGGCACTGAATGGGCCAGCTTTCATATGCTCATTAGTAAAAATTGCATTGTGTTGTGGCTCGTCTGGATTTGAAAAATAAGACCTTGCCAAGGGAGGAAAAAGAAGATATACTCCCTCTGTCCACACATAAGTGAGTTGGATTTATCTAAATTCGAATGTATCTAGACACGTTGTAGTGTATAGATACATACGAATCTGGAGAATCCCAAGCCACTTATTTCCAGATCGAGGGACTAGTTCTTTTGACAAATATTCATGTACTCTATCTAGTCCATGTTAATGTTCTCAAGTTTGTCTAGATTCGTATGTATCTAGTTAAGTATTTAGACTAGATTCGTTCGTATTTATACAAAGTTGAGAACACTATTATGGACCAGAGGGAGTATAAAAACTGTTTAGAGAGAATCTGTTGTTTCAGGTCTAAAAAACCTTGGTGCATGGTTAGTTTTCCCATCAGAGTTTAATATGCTTATTCCCCAGCAGCCCATGGCCAAAATAAAAATTAATATGGAACACAATCATTGTTGTCGGGCCCCCGGATTAATCCCTTGAGAATCCCTATTATGCACACCACCACGATCCTATGATCAGTTATTCATGGCACATAACCGACAAGTATCAAAGTAAACATCCAAAACTTAAGCGAATACAAGTCATACCTTATTTTCCATTATGGCTACATCAATCAATCATCAGCGGAACTTCATCAAGTGTAGATCCCGAGCCATGCTTAACCTATAGGCAGCTGACTCGGAGAACATCCTAGATGGCATAGTCGCCAACATCACCTTCTTCTTCACCATACTTCTTGAATCTGACCAAGTTAATAGCCAGGGACAATGCTAATGAGTATTTTGAATGTACTTGCAAACTACCTTAAGAAAATCAATAACAAGAGGATATGAAAAATGGCTGTGGTAGTAGGAGGGCTCCAAGAGTGGTTCTTTTCTAAAATAGTTTCTCTTGTAGATATAGCATCTACATACCTTTGTTGAAAACTTTTGTAAAAAAATTGAAAGTCTTTTGAAAAGTTTTGGATAACACTAGGATTGGGTCACCCATTCTTTTCTTCCTTCCGGTCATCCCATGACCAAACTTCTTTCCTTCCTTTCCGACCATCCCATGGTTAAAACATTTCCAAAGTCTTTGCTTTTTCGAAGAGCTTTTTTAAATCAAAACTAGCACCGCTCTATAGCAACCTTCCCAGCCGTCGATGCCTGTGTTCATGGCTATTTGATTAGATTTACACTCTGCAGAGGTTGTACACTTTACCTACACCATCTGGCTACCCTGCCCTGATCACCTACGGATCGTGGGTCGAGTAACCGATCAAGACTCTCTGGATGCCACTCTAGTATAGGCCTACCCTATGAGTTGTTCCCCTTAACACCGAGATGTCTATGCCAAGGACCAACCGGAGTGCATTCCGACTCCTCGAGAGTGGGCACTTTCATTGAGAGGCTCATAGTATCGGCATGTCTCTCACATCGGTGATCCTACTTCCTCTAGGTGACTGTCTCACAGTTGACCCTTTTTGTAAAGGAAGCTTGGAATTAGAGGGAGCTGATCCCTTATAAGTAGTTATGAGAATTCCCACACTAGAGTAGCAAACTTCAAGTCCATCCCTATCCCATTCTAGAGTAATATGGTTTCATGGGTTAATTGTTCTGGCAAAACTACAAAGAAACGGGTGCGTTTTCATAAACCTTTTTCCTCCATATTTCCTTCAGCATTTTGTCAAACAAAACCTTTTTCATTTCTCAAACATCTCTTGATAGGCCAGACCTCACAAAGGTTTTATCATAAAACATTTTGTAAAACTTTTCTAGGGTCTTCCCATCCTCTAGTTTTTGCTTCGGCTAAAATGGGTTCCAAAGGGGTTTGGTGTTATACACCATCTATCATACGAGGGGAAAGTAGGTACCATCAAGGGGGTTGTACTTAGTAGTACAAATATGTAATGGTTTGGAGGAGCCAAGCCACTACCAGGTATAGATCATCATATAATAAAACAATGCAATTTTCATAAAATAGAAAGTAAAATATGCATAAGTAAAACTGTAGGACAAGGCTTATGAGCAAGAAGGTGGTTTGCCTGATGATCAGTAATATGGAAATATGTCCCTGAACTTTTTCTTAGAAAACCATAATAATCAATAATAACCATCTTCATCGGGTCTTCGATATAATCGTAACTATCATCGTTAAAGCGAATACATGCAAGCAAGCAATTGCCACAGTTGACATATGACATACAAGCACCAATGCAATACGGAAAAACAAAACATACAACACATTATTAAATTCACTAGGTTTTGATAGATTGCGATCGTAGTATTTGGAATTACTTGTGAATTTGCTTATATGATTTACTTGTCAAATACCACCTAAAGAATGGGTTTTGAACAAAGGCTTGGGTATGTATGATATCAATCTGCAAAAATAGTATCATTAGGTAGGTATTGAAATAACAAGGCCAACAAAAGTGGTCTCATGATTTTACCAATTTTCCTTAATTAGTTATGATTATTCTAGAGGAAATAACACTAGTTTAGGTGAATAAATCACTAGAAAATATATGTAGCTCAAATAAATTTGAGCTCAGAGTATGTTGTATATCTTGGAGATTGTGATTTTTGAGAGTTGGAACCACTTCAGAATAATTACTAGAATGTTGTTGGGAAATTTCCAAATTCAGCTCTATAAGCATTTTTCTTTTTAACCAGATTTAAACAACACAAGATTTTGATATGAATACAAAGACACATTCTAGGTATTTTGAATACCTTTATGTAGAAATTGGATTCATCAATTTAGGAGTTGTAGATCTACAAAGGTTATTTATTTGGTGGAGTAAACCCACACAGAGGATTTTAATTCACCAAAAATTCACCAGAGGATCAAAAAATCTTGATCTCCTAGTTTTGGTTAGGCACTGATGTACCACTTCACTAGGAGTTGGAATCAATTAAAAATATAGTATATATTGACCTAGAGAAATTTGTAAATACATAATTGGTTTTACTTTAGTATTTTCACTACTGTAGATCTAGAGTTCGGGTTGGCATGAGACCAAGGTCAGGTGGTAAGTATTTCTAGAACCTACCAGAAGATGTTGGGTTTACTTCATTTGGACATGTGGAGCCCACTAAGGATTTTATTTGATGAAAAAGATACATTCTAGTTGATTAAATGCCAGAAAACAGTAAAGATTAATTTGGCCCTTTTTGGTTTGCATGTTAGAGCATTTATAAGGGAACATTCACAAAAATAGATCGAGGCAATTTCAGCTATTTTTCATTTTTGTTTGAATTTAAACTAAAGATGTACTCTTTAGATCTGTAAAAAAAGATTAATGGAATAGATCGCGGGATAGTTTTTTGGGAAAAATGGGCCTCGTGGCGCCGGATTCGGCCCAACCAGTGGAGCAGGGCATGGGAGAAGAGAGATTTGAATCCTGCGGGGCAGGACCCGCACGCTAGTCATTATGGTCGGCTGAAGGGGTATTGGCGAACCATAGTCGTCTGATTAAGTGGGCACAGACGGCCCTCCGTCGTTGTTCCCAGAGATGAAATCCCGGCGTCCACATAATCCTAGAGATGCCAGTGTAGGTCAAGAAGCTTACATGAGGCCCTTAGAGGCGACGAGAAGGTGGCAGGAAGAGGTGGCTTGTGGCGGTGGTCCTAGAGATGGGCGACAGAGGCTGGTTTGGCGCCTGGAGGCGTCTCCCATAGTGGCGCCGGCGAAGGAGCTCGCCGGAGCTGCCAAGGGGATGCATGCATGTCGTCGGAGAGGCCATGCATAGTACAGAGAAGCTTGGAGAGGTTGGTGATGCTCCTGGAGGTGGATGCAGAGGAGATGGTCCTTCTCAGACTCGGGATGTCTAGGGCGGTTCCCTGGGGTCCTGTAGCAACAGATGATAGGGCATGGTAGCTCAGAAGGAGGAGCTCAGCATAGAGAGAAAGAAGGATCTGGGGAAGGTCGAGGTTGACTGTATGCTTCACCTCTTGGAGGAGTCTGAGAGGAGAGCTTCCTCTTCTCCACGGTGATGGGAAGCTCAAGAGCTAGATCTAGAGCTCGGGAGAGATAGGGGTATAGAGGAGGACTGGTCTAAGAGCAAATGGGAAGGCTGTGGGAAGCCTGTGCATCTTTATACCTGAATGGGGTGGTTCATGGTGAGCAAGGTCCATGGGAGCTTGGAAAAAGGAGGCATCTAGGTATTGGTTGAGAGAGGCGGTGGCGAGATATATGGTGGTGCTCTGTGTCAGACAGAGTGACATGCAAGGGGATGGGTGGCAATTGCTTTGAATAAAAGGTGTAGGACAAGACATAACCCTGGTCTCCCTTCAAACAAGCATAAAGGACAAAAACTAGGGTTGATATAGTACATGCCACAGTGGTGTCAACCAGAGAGGTTGTCCTGGTTCTAAGAGTAGTGTTTTGCAAGATTTGGTGAGGTTTGATGGGGTCTTAGTCCAAATGTTGCAACTTATCTAGTTTTTCCATTCTTGATGATCATTAGGCAATCCTCACATTTTGATCAAGACAAGATCGGTTGATGATGCTGGTAGATAGCTAGGGTTTAGATGCACCTCCAAGAATTATATGAGATTTATTAGATGATTTTAGATCCCCTTTTATCAATTATTCATATATTGCCGAATCTGTTTTAAGGCTTTTATTTGAAAAAAATTAGTTGGAAAAGGATGGTTTTTGGTTTAGGAAGGTCCCACATACGAATTCATACTTTATAGAATTTTCTCAATATTTATGGTGGAAGAAAAGTATCTAAACATTTATTTTCTTATCTGTGCCATTTAAAAAAAGGGCAAAAATAAATATGAAAACTCTTCAAAAAAATATTTATTTTTGAAGTGGGGTGATAGGGTATGATATATAGGACTCAAAAGTGCCTAAAGTTGGGCAATTGTTTTGGGGAAATACAAACTTTCCTTTATAGGGGAGGTTTTAGGATTTTTGTCCAATAAAAGAATTAAATTGTTTTTGGGCCAAAAAATTATGGATAACATTTGATAAATCTTTATATCCAAGGTATATGATGTCCACATTATGTATCAATCATTTACAACATTTATTTTTGAGAATCCAAATAGATTTTGGTAGAAAACCAAGATAAGAGGATCTTGGGCAATGCTACTTTTATACCTTCAAAACCTTGTTGGATCTTGGAGCTCAGTGTTCCTCTTGGGTCATGGAATAGATGGATGGATATAACAAGTGATTTATATCACCATGGAGCAAAGAGTTGAGGTTTATCATGAGTGATCTCTCCAAGGATTGATGCCAAACTTTAAATAAAATAAGGGTGCCAAAACTATCCTTCAAAATAAGGGTGCCAAACTTTATCATGAGTGATCTCTCCAAGGTTTATCAACTATCCTTCAAAATGATGTGGGTTTTGCAAGCACAAGCTCTAATTGAAACAAGTGAAGTAGGGATGGATATACCTTCATGAGAAGATTACAATTATGCCAAGAGTTGGTCAAAATCAGATAGTATGAGGATGTGATAAGATTGGCAGGAATTATTATTTTCTTGCCTACCAAACCATCAAGAAAAATTGGTTAGAGGATGGTCTAGCCAAGGGCAAGAGTGGCCCTTTGTAGTCCTTAGGATGGGATAAAATATGGTTCATGTGCATTTCCATAAATGCAAAAGGGTTGGAAATGAGGTAGATTCAATGATGTGATATTGATAACCTTTTTTTCCAGACTTGGCCAAATTTGGCAGATTTGTGGGTTTTGACTAGAATACAAGTTGGGACGAATTTAGGAGGATGAGAGGTTCCAAAATCATCATCAAGTAGATGATGTTGAAGTTTTGATTGAGTAGAAGGGATCCATGCTTGGAGTTGGTCTTCATAGCCTTGGAAGCTTCTAGAAGGAGATTAACTCTAAAGTGATCTAGTTAAGGGATTAGATAATCACATTAGTGACTAGAGGTTAGATCAAGCTTTGAGTAACTTGGTTAGGGTTAGTAATCTTAATTTATTTTGATCCTAGAGGATGAGATCCTATGGTAGCTCACTATAGTTCCTAAGCAAGCAAGTCAAAAGTAGATCAAGGCAATTCATCTTAACAAACAATTCAATCTACTATTAGGGTCATCATCAAGCCTAGCTCCAGATAGGATGGGTATTTTGAATGGGTTGGCGTTTGAATGAGGGAATATCCTTGGTATCTCTACCTAGAGTAGAATTCAAAAGCTTTATAAAATTGTTTTGGAAACCCTAGAGGTGGGAGTAGTTGAAGGGTTTGTCTTCAAAACATAAGGAGATTATATTATATACCTCTCCATAGTCTGGTCAATAGAAGCTACTAAATATTTAGTGTTGCAAAGTCATCCTGGCTCAGGTTTTGAAATGCCAGAAGATTTGAGAATATGCAAGATGAGCCAAGACATTTTTGTTAAATAGCTTTTTCAATTGAGGATGAGGTAAGGAGTTTATCATCTACTTCACTTTCAGATTCATAAGCACATATAAACAACCAGCAAACATTGCAGCATTTAACAACAAATTTTTTTTATTCCCCCTGATTTTTCCATTCTGGACAACTAATCAGGGTTGCTGAAATTTCGATGTTACAATTGTCATAATAGTTGGTCATATAGGGAACGGTCATATAGATAAATATATACCATACTAGTATGTACTAGTCATAGCTCCAATCCAGCAAGAGGTTGTCATAGTTTTACTACCCATATATGATCAATGGAGATAAGACAACCATATTATTAATTACAAAAGCATGTGACCAAAAAGCTAGACAGCTAGGAACTTCATGACTAAAGTGCAACAATCTGGGTAGTGAGATACATTGACCTTGACCATTCGATGGTAAGTTTGGCTACCTTCCTGAACTTGATCGACCTAGAAGTAGATGCTAAGAGCCCATCTATCTAGTTAATGGCATAGTGTCCCTCAATTTGCACTCCTCCGCTCTTCATCTTGAAGACTATTGTGCCCTTTTGTCTGGCCTGGAGTTGTTTTGTGGAACTCTTAGGAAATTTCTAAGTCAAAGGAAGAGATAGACGCACAATTAGTAAGAGAAATGCATTGAATCATGTGGAACTTAAGGAGAAGACATTCCAGGCATATTTTCTACTGTCATAGACTCACAAACATTGTATTGAGCTACGGAGAGATAAGCATAAACTTCTCCCTATGCGGTACTCCCAAGATCTAGCTCAGGTGATAGGCCACGAACTTTACCACTAGACACGTAGGTGCGGATTATCGATGAAGTGAGTTAATTGATGCCATGCCGAACGATCCCACGTACAACCTGTCCAGATACCCACAAACCTCCTTGTCTCCAGCGCCACATGTTCAACACCTCTACCGGTATTCGCACGTACAGGTAGGAGCTCCAAGTAGAGGACTGCTAGATCCTATCTAGCCCAAAATGGGAGTGGAGAAAGTGACGGCTAGGTCAGGGACTATCCATTGTCACTCCACTTATATACACTCCTAGATGGGCTCAACGCTAGAGAACAATCTAGGCCATATCCCAATCTCCATATGGCTCGAATCCACATGAGCTCTTTTCCCTTAAGTGTGTGACCCTGTAGGTTCACGTACACCTGGGCACGACACGAGTCACCACTCCAAGTCAATAGCTGGTAGTGGCCTCTAGCAATACATGCCAACTCCCAAGCGCCGTAAAGTTAAAAGACAAACCTTTATCAATGTGACTTTCGTCGAAGTCCCTTTTCCTGACAATATACCTTGTCAAGCTATAGGCGAGTAGTTGCCATCCCTTTAAGAGCTCTACTCTCTATTCTTGTTCCATGATATACGATTCACTGGACTAACACTTAGCCCGGCTCCTTGGTTAACACTTAACCAAGTCTCGCATGGCCATGCTTCTAAATCATATCACACGAGAGGGACCAGAGAAAATCTCTCGATTACAGAGGGGAAAATCCCATCTTGATAATCCACGTCATGCGGATTTTTTCACAACCATCCCGAACTCTACCTTTATAACTGCCCATTTATGGAGCAACGTTTGATAGAACCTTAGCTAGTGATCCACAACTCAGATCATGCGATCACCTCGGTTCGAAGGATTCCATTGCTTGAGACTGTAAATGACAACATGCTCGTTGCATCTCAACTATGGGTCAGTCCAACTCGATAAACTCTTTAGCCGAGTCCGTGTAAGTCGGAATGACATCATCATGCCCATGACAAGTGGAACCAAGTCATCAGCCAACTTCCACATTGTTCTAAGTTGTGTGTCCAGCACAACCTCAACAACAAAGGACATCCAGTATAAACAACATGAATACATAGTTCCATAATGGAATCACATATTCAATGATATATTTCTGATGTCCATACTAGGAAAACTAAAGAACTTTATAAATACATTGGGAATTACATCAAACATGATTGCCTCTAGGGCATATTCCCAACACATTGTCCTATGTGACCTGGTGATCACACATGTGTAGGATAAAATGCGACAAGGAAGTGCCCAGGCTAATGTAGGAGCTTGTGTCGGTGCCTGTGTTGGGGCTAGTGCAGGTGCCGGTGTCGGTGCTACGGCTGGTGCCGATGCCGGTACCTATGCTGGGGCTTGTGCAGCAGTTGGTGTTGATGCAAGAACAGGGACTGGTGTAGGAGATGGTGGCGATGCAGTTATTTCTAGGGGGGCTGGTGTAGGAGCTGGTACCGATGTCGGCACCATCAGCTTGATGCTAGATTTCTTTTGAGGGTTAGGTAAGCTAACTGCAGGAATGGTAGAGGCATATGAGATGTGTACAAGCAAAATTCTCGCTTATACAATAGTTACTCACAAGATAGTGATCAGAGGATATGATGAGTATACAAGCAAATTAAGTTACTACCTCTATTCTTTCTCCTTAGGTCAACATGTGCCAATGCAGGAACTAGGGCTATGCTAGTGCGTGTGCCGGTGGCGGTGCAAGCAGCATGATGCCGGTTACCTTCTGGGGGTGGGTAAGGGGACTACAGGAGTGGTCAGAGAGGCATATGAGATGTGTACAAGCAAAAATGTTTCTTATACAATAGTTACTCCCAAGATAGTGATCAAAGGATATGATGAGTATACAAGCAAATTTACTCACTACCTCTATTCTTTCTCCTAATTAGGTCAACATGTATCGTTGCAGGAATTTGGGATGATGTTGGTGCTAGTAGCTTGATGTTGTATTCCTTCTTCGGGGTACATAAGGAGAAGTGGACCGCGGAAGTGATATGAGTCATATGATGATTACAAGACAATGGTGCAGAATAGTTACTCGCCAGAAATTCATCAAAGGTTATGATGAGTATAGAACCAAATTTATTTAGTAATACCTCTATTCTTGGTCCTTAGGTGAACAGGTGTACAATGACTTGCAAGTATTTTCCCAGGCTTGCTATAATCAAGGGCCACAACACCCCCTACTTCATATCATTCTCACTGACATACTTGGACCAACCTTCTCCACCCAAATAGACGGTGGCCATTTTCTGGGAGACATCCACATCATATAGTTCTCGCGTGCCTTTATGCCCCTTGCTATACAGAGTTAGAAACATGTCATTTCCGCACAACTTGTTTATAATGGGGCGAGCGACACAAGGGACAACCTTCATGAGAAAATTGATAGAGAAGGCAACAACAAGAAAAGTGATAAAGATCTTACATCAAGTCATTCTAAACCACTTGGAAACCATACCTGATACCATGGGTACTCTTCGCGAAGGTTGGACATGCACCATTTTTGACGCAGAATGCACTAAACATTACTAGTAGAAATTAAAGGTTATAGTAGTCAGTAGATAGGGAAGAACACCCAGATCGAACTCGACCAAATGGCCCAATCAGAACAGCGGTGACCATGCCTTGATCCCCAATCCATACGAAATACCAATGGCCTAGTCATAGTAGAGGAGGAAAAATACCTTAATTCGGTGATTCCGAGGTGATCACTAACCCCCACCTATCTGTGAAGCAAGAACTCCATGAGCAAAGCATACCGAAAAGAACCCCGGATGGCCCAATCAGAAGCAAACAAAGCTGATATTTTAGGTGAGCAAATACACCAACGTATCTGAGATAAGCAAGAACTCCCCAATCGGAGCAAATTGGGAATAAGAATCGTTGCACCAGTTCCGAAACTTTCTTAATTTGCTGGATGGGAGCTAGCTAGTGGTGGTTTCTCTAGTCAGTAGAAAGCCATGCTAGGCTCGGGAGATAAACAAAGAGGAGTACAACTTATTTTCTATAATAAAAGTTTAAGGGGCGGAAGCAGGAAATGTTTCCTGCAAGTGGTCCAAATTTTCACCACCTAGCTTTCACGTGGTGGCCTACAGCTGTTTCACGGGGATGAGTTAAAGCGGGACCCACGTCTAGATAAAAAACTTGACCAAGCCAACCTCCTCATTACCTTCGTGCGAGTTCTCCTGTGTTCCACTCCGAGGACCAAGAAAATCGTACCTCTTTGAATAAAATTGAACCCATTTTATCCTCTTGATTCAGCTCACGGAGCATTGAGGGAAGGGAAGGGCTGGCAGAGGACAAGACGACGGTAGTTGCAGCTTAAGGCACCGATGCTGGCTGCCTGAAAAACCGTTTGGGAACTGATAAAAGCACATACACACATAATAGTTTCCAATTATAGTTCTAGTAACAAAGCCCTACAAATCATAAGGTAGCTCCATATTACAATACTATGACAATAGTGAACTGATCATGAGATAGCTTTACATATATTAGGGTGATCTTAGGTGCATCCCAAGAGTTTTCCAGCTGGGCTAGTGGTCATGAGACTACCCATACAGCAAAAAAAGTACACCCCTGATTATTAGCAGCTCTGCATCAATTGCATCCAAAGGCAGTGTACCCGATCCACATCCTCCCAAAGGATCCATAACCTCAGTTGTAGGCTCATATTTAAGTGATAAAGTGCCCTTTATCGAAAAATGGTGCAGGCTCATTAATGAATGGGTCATCGGCCTTACCATCAAAGTCCTCTTCAGTTGGCTGCTTCTGCGATTAGTAGATTAACAAATAATGTACAATTATAGAGAAACATCTAAGACACACAACCCGAACTTTCTTCATTCTACAGAAATACCTTGCCATATGGCATAGCGGAAGTACCATAAATGAAACCTATTTCATGTCGCTTGTGAATTTTCTCTCCTCCCCTTCTCCAAGTTGATCTAGATACTCACAAGCTGCCTCTGTCAGTCGATCTAGATGATCAACATCTGCCTCCCCTACTTGATTTGGCTGATAAATATGTGCTTCCGCTAGTTCATATGGAGGATCATATGGTTCACCATGAAATACTCGTCTAACATTTGTGCGTAGCATCCCAGAATTAAATAAAATTTCTTTCACTATACTTTGAGGAAACACCCTATGATTGACACACATGCAGCAGGGGTAATGCACTTTGGAGTTGTCACAATGAGCTCTACCAAAATCCATAAATCATAGAACACCATAGATATGTTTACCGCTGCTTAATGGAGCAACCTCTATCCAAAAACATATCCATCTATTTAAAAAATATGACATACATGATTGGAGCTTATTGAAACAAAAATCCTGAAACATATAGATGGAGTACAAAAACTATATATGCCTATGCATTTCAGCAATTATATTGACAGCAAAGGCGAAGGTATTCCATAAAACATATCGAGCGCAGAATCAACTATGCCCATGGAGATTAGGCACAAACTAAACTACGTATTTGAGGAGATAGATTGGGTGAAATGGCAATAAAATGCCAACCATATCGAGCTCAGAAAATAGATCAAGCACATAATCAGCTAATCCCTTATAGACTAAGCACAAACAAAACAACATATTTGAGGAGGAAGATCGGGTGAAAGGGCAATAAAATGCTAACCAGATCGAGCTAGAGATAGAAGGACTACCGTGGCAGCGACTTGACCACTGGTGTCTCTCGAGAAAACCGATGGGTATGGAAAGCTTCTTCGCGCGTACGATGGCGATGAGGAGAGGTGGTGAGTGCGTCTATTTTGCTGGACAAGGGGATGAGGGTCTGGGCGGTGGATGGTGGATGTTAGTATTACACATCGGCAATGGGTGGGGAGGGATACCTTTGCAAACTCTAAGCTACCCTGCTTTGGGAAACCACCGTGTAGTTGTCCCACATGCTAGTGACCATAGTTCAAAATTGACCTATTTTATTTAAACCAAGATGTAACACCCTCGAATAATCCCTATGCAAGCTTTAGCGATTCCCACCACACTCGCATATAAACAATTCAAAGATGCCCACCAAGCACTTGCGTGCAGGTGGAAAACGAGGTAATATGATTAAACAATAGTCCAAGATGGAACCCACATAACATATATATATACAACAACGACTCCATGAGTCAACAATATAGATATACAGTGCAAAGATCCAAATCACCTTGAAAATGATACAACCTTCGAGTACGTACAAGATGCAAATGGGGCTAAGAGCCCTGAAGAATAACCAATGGAATCCATATCCCTGCCCAGGCCAAGCGAAAGGGTAACCCTGCTAACGACGTCGATCTCAAACCTGCTAAAACAAAAGGGGTGCCAACAAAGGGAAAAGAAAAAAGAGAGCGGTCAGTACTGAGGCCAGTACACGGTAAGTCTAGAATTCGGCGGCTCTCGCTTACATAGGTATGGTGGACTGAAGTGGCAATTAAGCATGCACTAAACAACCTATAGAAACTTGATACAACAGTCAGCTATCAGAAAAGGAGGCGAGAGACCTATTCAGAACCACATGATACTAACACCGAACGTACCCATCCTGGTATTTCCTCCTCAAGACCAAAGGAGGAAGTCATTTTGAGGAAACTCACACAGTTGGTAGTTTTATTCATTCATTCCATGGAGGTTATCCATCTTTACTAGTCATATCATAATAGCAATTGTCTCTGATCGAGAAATTGTGCTCCAAGTCGTCCATAACCGCGAACACGGCTTTTCAACAAGATTTAACCCTGCAGGGGTGCACCAAAGTATCCAGACGCACTTCAACCCTTGTTGTCAGATCCGAATATGAGCAAGATCTTGAACATACAACCAACGGTATGAGACGGGGCTTCATACACGACGTTTCCCAGAACCAAAGCAAGTACATTGGGGCCACCCCACTAAGCTACCCGTAATGAAATCGGCCGGTCTCCGAGACGGACCCAGGGTTTGTGTTGACGGATATAAATGGTTGGGAACCCAAAAGTGTGACTTGGTTTGTCGATACAGCAAAAACATGTCACAAGTCCTAAATAGTACATGAGCTCCAAACCCAATCGTAAATAAAGCAGTAAAGCATGGCATAAGTACAAGATAGTAATAACGCCCCAAACTACTTTGTGGCCCCCAACACAATACTTTGAAATGAGGTAGTAAGCCGATGGGGTTCCCACCCACCCACCTATGGTTAGTGCGCTCAATTACCCACCGATGTGTCAAGAACTCGGGTCCTAGGTGGAAACAAGTGGGTGGTTAAAAACCAAATATTGACTATTACCCACCAATGCCTCTTCATTATATCTATTTCTAGCATTCTAATTGACAAGTTATAATGAAATCTGTAACATCCCAATTTCAGAATTCCTGATTAGTTGTTCAGAATGCAAAAATCAGGGGGAACAAAAACTTTTTCTTGTACTTTAGTGCAGTGCTTGCTTGTTGTTTGTTTACACTTGTGCTTATGATGTGTATCTTAGGATACTCCTTACCTCACCCTCAGTTGACAAAAGCTATTTACCCAAAACTATCTTGGCTTACTTTACATATTCTCAAATGTTCTGACTTTTCAAAACAGGAGCCAAGATGCCTATGTAACCAAAACTATTTTGGTAGCTTCTATTAACCAAACTATGGAGAGCTATATAATACATTCTCCTTATGTTCTCAAGACAGAGCACTAAAATAATCTTATCTCTAGCTTTACCAAAACCTCTTGTTCAAAGCTTTTTGATTCTACTCTTGGTAGAGATACCAAGAACTCTCACCTTATTAAAAACTCAATCTATTCAAAATTCCCCAACCTTACCCCAAGCTAGGCTTGATGGTAACCTCTTTAGTGGTTATGCTTAGTACAAGATGAGTTTCCTTGATCTGCTGTCTGATGAGTTGCTTTGGTCTGCTGTTTGAATTGTCTACTTAGGAGATAGTATGAGATACTCTAGGAGCTCATCACTAGGATCAGGATGTCTCCAAATCTTCCCACCCTAAGCAAGATTACAATCTGGATCTGATCCCTAGCTTCTCAGTAGTCATCTAAAAACCTTAACCATATCATTTATGTAGTGATCTATTCTAGAAGCTTCCAAGTCAATGAAGCCCAATATCCAGCATGGATCCCTTCCACTCAATATACTCTTCAATATCATCCACTTTATGATGCTTGGGTACTTTGCAACCCATCAAAATCATCTCCACCAACATTCTAGACAAAAACCCTAAATCTGCCAAATTTGGCTAAGTCTGGAAATCTGTTTCCAACATCACCTTTTTGAATGCCTCCTTTTCTCAACCCTTCTGCATTTTTGGAAATGCATATGAACCATATTACTAACCATCCTAAGGACTACCAAGGTCCCCTCTTTTCCTTGGTTAGATCATCCTCCTACACACTTGTTCTTGATGGTTTTGTAAGCAAGAAAATAACTTTTCCTGCAAATCTAGTCAACATGCCTACTTTGCTAGAAGCTCACACCATAATCCAACCTTCTATGGACCAAATCTTTTCATGGTTATGTTCTACTCATATAGGTATATCAATATCTACTTCACTTGTTCCAATTGAATCCTTGAGCTATTTACACCCACAAGGTTTTGAAGGCTAGTTGACAATCTGCCTTGGCAGGCTTATTTTATTCAAAGTTTAAAAGCCTGTCTTGTTGAGCTCAAGCAATATCAATCTCAAACCCCTACACCATTGAAATTTACATCACTTGTTTTATCCATCCATGTGCCCCATGCCCCAAGGGGATCTCTGAGCTCCAAGATCCAACCTGGTTTTAAGGGTATGAAATTAACATCACCCCAGATCCTTAATCTAAGGTATGTCACCAAAATCAACTATGATTCTCCAATCCCAAGGTTGCAAATGTTGATACACCTTGCCTACATCATCTCCCTTGATAATCAATATTTATCAACACTTATCCATATTTATTATGGACCAAAACTATTTAATCTCCTTTAATAGGCAAAACCTCCAAAACTTCTTCCACAAAGGAAAGTTTGGTTTTTGCCAAAACACTTCCCCAAATTTTGGCGCAACTGAGATCCCTATATCACACCCCATCTTCCCACCTCAAAAATAAATATTTTTTAGATCCTTTATTATTTATTTTTGCCTATTTTCTTAAATGGCAGAAACATAATAATAATTGTTTTAAATAATCTTAAGCCTCAATAAATCTTGGGAAAATTCTCCTAAGTGTGTATTCACATTTGGGACCATCTCAAATGAAAAGCTCCACTTGTCCAATGTAAAAATATCAAATGAGCTCCAATACTTCACTTCTGCAGTTGTTGAACAAATGGAATTAAGAGGACTATAAGTCATGGAAAAATCTCAAATAATTCATATAAGGGTATCCCAACCCCCTCTATCTACCAGAACCTTTAGTTTATCTTGCCTAAACAAAAAATTGAGACCTCCATCATGATCATCTACATTGGCCAATATTGTCTACTTCCAAGTTGTTGATCACTATCAATTTAAAACCCCTCACGCCTTCCATAGCAAGCCTCCACTACCCCATCACACCTCTCTGGTCGAAAAGCACTGTAGCACCACTGTAGCAAACCTCTCCCCCTTGTCTTTAGTGCTTGGAGCTAAATAGGGGGGGGGGGCGGTGAGAGTGTGTTAATTGCAATTGTTGGACAATGTTGCTGCAGCAGGCCAGCCACCCCTCCCAGCACGACTAGATTCCCTTCTTACCCCTCCTCACCGCCCCCCTGAGCCAACCCCAGGCCACCCCCACTCCTCCTCCATGTCCAAAGAGGACATTTACACCTTCCTCCTCTCCCCCTTGGTATAAATCAGCCAGAGGCCACCCCATGCCTCCACTGCCCCTCATTTTCCTCCTACTCCTCCCCTTACCACCCCAGACACCCCACACCCTCTCCACTGCACTGCCCTGCTCGAGAGGAAGCAAGGGAGAAGCTTCGGCCTTCTCCCTCCGGCCGAGCTAAGCTCCGTCCCCACTTCATCTTCCCCCTGCATGTCACACCGTAGACCCCTCTCCACCTCCCCGAGCTAACCCGCTCCCTTCTTCCCCCTGCAGCAGCCCTAGGAGATGACACCGGTGAGCTCCTGAGCCCCCTCCGCGGAGGCGCACACGCGAGCTACCTCCTGGCGTCGAAACCCGCCTTTTCGTACCTCGCTAGGACCGCCGTAGACTACCGCATCACCTCCGCGCCTACGCCGTTGCCGGCATGGCCCCAGGTGAGCTCCCCCACCGCCGCCCGACACCCTAGGGTTTCCCCCTCTATTTGCGCAGACGCAGGTTGACGACGCCCAGGGGCCTTCGATCTCAGCTTGATCGAACGGCCCACGATCTCCCGTACCTCTTCGGCTGCCGCGGTCCCTTACCCGCAGGCCCCGCCTGCTAGGTTCAAAGCTGCCTCCCGTGTGATCCAGTTTCGGTGGGCCGAATCCTCCTGGGCGGCCCAACTACTCCTGGAAAACAAGCCTGTCACCCCTTCCCTCTTTAATAATTCTCCGCTAGATCTGTTTTGATAATTTGGCTTAAATACGAATGAAAATGGAAAACAACTCCAATTGCCTAGATCTAAATTTCCTAGGGTTCCTGAATGTTTTCTTAAACATGCAATGCCCCTAGCCCGTCCAAAGATTGTCTAGATTCAAAATGATAAATCAAACCCCTAGATGTATCTTTTGCACTAATAATTGCTTTCTATGAGAATCACAACTACAATTAGGGTAAAACCAGCTGCCTCTAGTAGGTATCCCAGGTCTATCTCATGACACTTTTCCCATGCCAAGGAGAACAATATTTTGGCTCTGATAAAAATAACAAAAACCACTAGTTTCTGACTTCACGAATTTCTCTATGTCAAACCAACATAGTTATTGACCCAATTCCAACTCCCTGGGATTTGTTACACTAAGGCCTATCCAAATCCAGTAGCTCATGATTTATGAAGCCTTGGATATCTTTATGTGAATTAAACTATTCCGTGCATGGTTTGATCACCCCATAATTCACTACAGTAGTTCTGCTAATCCAAAATTGTTGATTCCAATTTCTACAGAAAGGTATTGGAAGTACCTACTATGTGTCCTTGGAATCAAATCAAAAGCTACTGTAGATTTAATCTGGTGAAAAGGACAAGTTGTGTACAGAACTGCCTTTAGGAATTTCCTGAGGGCATTATTTTAATTACTTGACTTGATTCCATCTCCTAGTGATCAAGTACATCATTACTTACCTAACCACCGAAGGAAATAATTTTTGGAGCTCCAGAACCTCTCTGGTGAATTATTTCCTAAAACTAGAGTCTTTTTCACTATAAAAATCACTATATACCTTTAGAAATTGATAAAATAGTGAAACCACTTTTGTTAGTTTCATTTTATCAATACATATCTGTTGGTATCATGTTTTTACAATGGTACCATACAAAATATAGTCTTGTCCAAAAATACATCCCTTAGGTAGTTTCTAGACTCTAAATCCTAAGGGGTATTCATTCCCTTCTCCAAGGCCATCTCAATCTCCTAAAACCAATCCTCTCAAAACCATCTGAACCTTAATTGGAGTTTATTCAATTGCTTGTTTGCTGAATGGTAGTGGTGATTGTATGCCTTATATAGATTGTGCCCTTTTGTTTGTTTGCATGTGTTCCCTATCAACGATAGTTGCGATTATATCAGAGAGCAGAAGAAGATGGTTATTATTGGTATTATTGGGTATTCTAAGAATAAGTCCAGGGACATATTGCCATATTGATGATCATCAGGCAAGCCAAGTTCTTGCTCATAAGCCTTGTCCTACTATTTTACTTATGCATGCTTTGTCTACTATTTGTGAAACTGCATGGTTTTATTATTTGTTGATGTATATACGGTAGTGGTTTGGCCCCTCCGAACTACTACACCTTAGTACTACTAAGTATAACCCCCTTGGTGACATCTACTTGCCCTTAGTAGAATAGATGGTGGATATCACCATAACCCTTTGGAGACCCCCGTTTAGCCGAAGCAAAGCTAGAGGATGGGAAGACCCCAAAAAAAGTTTTACCAAATGGTTTATGAAAAAACCTTGGTGAGGTGGGACCTCCCAAGAGTTGTTGAGAAAGAAAAATGTTTTGTTTTACAAAATGCTGGAGGAAAATCGGAGGAAAAAGGTTTACAAAAATGCACCTGGTTCTTTGAAGTTTAGCTATAACAACTTAACCTTGTGCAACCACATTACTCTGGAATGGGACATGGCTGGATTTGATGGTTGTTTATTCCGGTATAAGCTGCCTTGTAAATACTACAGGGGATCGGGGATCCCTGGAGGGCGGGCCTTCTCCGATATAGGTCCATCGACCTGGAGAAGGAATGAAGGGTCGGCAGGCCTCCACGCGTTACTATAAGCCCCTCATTGAAAGCGTGTCGTGGGACGTGCAATAAGCGCTCCGGTTGGTCCTCGCCCAACGTCCCGGTTTTGAGGGGATTAACAGTCATAGGGTAGGCACTTATATTGGAGTAAGCATCCGGAGAGTCTTGATCGGTTACTCGACCCACGATCGGTGAAGATCAGGGTAGTGTACCCGGATGGTGTGGGTAAAGTGTATAACCTCTTCAGAGTGTAAATCTATATGAATAGCCGTGTCCGCGGTTAAGGACGGGTTGGACAAATTCTATAGAGCGGTGTTGGTTTTTTTTCAAAAGGATTTTCAGAAAAGAAATGGATTTGAAAATGTTTTCACCATGGGATGGTCGGGAAGGATAGCTTATTTGACCATGGGATGATCAGAGAGGTATGGAAGGAGCTTGGTCATGGGACGACCTGAAAACAGGAACAAATGGGTGACCCAGTCCTGATGTTTTCCAAAACTTTTCAAAATAAAAAGGTTTCCAAAATGGTTACAAAAGTTTTCAACAAAGATATGTAGATGCTATATCTACAAGAGAAACTAATTGAGAAAAGAACCTCTCTTGGACCCCTCCTACTACCACAGCCATATTGCATAGCCTCTTGTTAGTATTACAGTATTTAGGTGGTTTGCGAGTACAGTCAAAGTACTCACTGGCATTGTCCCTGGCTATTAACTTGGCCAGATCTCAAAAAGAAGACGAGGAGGGGGACTATGCGAGCTAGGACGTTCTCCCAGTCAGTTGCCTGTAGGTTAAGGCATGGCTCGGGCTCTGCGCTGGATGAAGTCCGCTTCTGATTATTGAGGTAGCCATAACGACATTTATGTAAGTCTTGTAATTCGGTTTATTCTCGGATGTTGTAATGATACTTGTTGGTTATGTGCCACGACTAACTGATCATGGGATCGTGGTTGTATGCATAACAGGGATTCTCGGAGGATTAGTCTGGGGGCCCCACAGACTTGGTATCAGAGCCATCCTAACTGTAGGAGACCCTTAGTTAGCATGGTCGCTAGATAGGAAACTTATTTTTTTAAACCCCGACTTTCAAAAACATAGTTTCTCAATGAGTTTCAAAAAGTTCTACTTCTTCTCTTACTCTAAGTACATGCTTTCGAAAATGGTTTCCTCTAACTCTCGTCCAAACATCAAACCTACAGATTTTATATAACTAGGATCTAGAAAACCGGTAAGGACAAAGAGAACAAAATGAAGACAAGCAACTACCAGCAAACACAAGGAGACTACAATATCGCTTTACTAGCAGAATCCTCACCATCAGAAGACATCGGGTGTTTCACTATCAAGAAGCGTCCAAGATACGATGAAGACTTCATCTGCAAGATAGGTGACTCTGACCTGAAGGAAGGCGATTATCTAGGGTCAATAGTCCTAAGAATAGGATTCCCCTACATCGCGAGTAGTTAACCCCTTGGTCCCTAGTGTAGACCGTGTTTGCTTGCCTAAGTGCCTCCTGTGTTGTTTGCCGAGGGCATTGCGATTCTCTCTCTTTGTTCGCCTTGTTTGAATGTCTGGTTTGTTTTGACCTCCTTAAAAATGTGACTCGAGGAGTATAACCCACCTAGTAACTCAGGAAATCCCCGTGATAGCTGTCGGTAATGAGGCCCAGACTAACCCCGAGAGTATATGAGAGGAAAAGCATCACAAGAAACAGGAGTTCGACCTCGTCAAGCCAAAATCAACTCGAAGATTTCACCGCAGCAGGATGGCATACCCCGTCAAACTCACCGTGCAAGACTCGTCGGTAGCACCACACTCCCTTGTGCCTCAGTCTTCTACAGCAAGAATCCCGTTGAAGCCGGAAGCCAATCACCGAAGGATCCTCAATATCCACAAGAAACCACTCGATAAGTCAACTAAGACAAGAAGTTAAGACCAAACCACACTAACCTTAGGATATTAGAGCTTCTGACCGCCTCAGAAGGCTAACTAATCTAGTCGACCCTACACAAACCAACGGAATGATCCTCCCTAGGAGTTCAGAACTACCCTTGAAGCCAGATGATAAGGAAACATGAAGACAACGAGTCTACTCCGTCCTCGAGCAGGAACCACGCCAAGTGTTCAAGAGACGACAACCCCTCTAAAACGAGATATCTCTACCCGGATGAAGCATTATCAAGAAGAGTCGTAAACTGCTAATTTACCTTGAGCTAACCACCCTAAACGCTTCGTGAGGAAACCACCCTCGCCAAGGCGTATAGAATTGGGTGTGACTCGAAGATCTCAACTCAAGATGCAGGTAAGGTATATCCTTCAGCAACTCAGCACCTCCAAGACGGAAGATCTGTACCCCTTGATGAACCTTAGTGAAGCTCTAAGGTGGAAAGACTACGTGTTTCCACTCAACCCTCAAAAGACTATCTACCCGAGGATACTTCCGCAAGACCGCCAGATTTTACGCCTTCTCGCCAAACAACAACCCATGAGACATCCGAAGAGAAACTAACTAAAGAGTCTACAAAGTCCCTCTGCTACTTCAGCTGAAGACCCACAAGAAGGACCACCGAACCGCTAACCCCTAGGTCATTAATGCTTAGAGGATGTGAGACTCCAATGACTTCCCCAGGCTAAAGTATGAATAATAGTAGAATATAAGCCCCGCAGGCCATAGCTCCACGGACGCCCTCCGAAGACCTCGACTACAAGGAAAAGATGGACGACAATCTTCAGAACCGCCACCAAGGAAGTCAAGAAGGAAGGAATGTGTTATCTCCGAGCTAACCTAGTTAAATCCTAAGGGGGAAAGACTGCGTCTCTCCCACCCAAAATAGAGTAAACCCTCGCCCGGAGCAACCTCAGGAGTCCCGACCCTAAAATCGTTATATAGGATACGCTACGACCCTAAGGAAAGCGGTGAATCCCTAGGTAAAGGTACACCAGGCCGTATATTCTATCCTCCGACAAGTACTCCGTGAAGTTCAGCATCGAGATAGTCTTCCAGTCTAAGCCCTCGAGATATAGAGTCCGGAAGGAAAAGAAGCTCACCCCCCCTCGCAATCGGTACTAGACTCTGCTCAACTCTCCATGCATCCCAGAAGACTAAAGCTCAACTTCATCGACAGAGTAGCCACCTTCAAAGCCGGAGTCCGTAAGATAGTACGCGTAAGACACCTAGTGTGAACCCGACTCAAAATCCCCGAACCTTACTCTCCCGGAATCTCGGGACGAGATTCTTTTAAGGGGGAAAGGTTTGTAACATCCCAATTTCAGCAATCCTAATTAGTTGTTCAGAATGCAAAAATCAGGGGGAACAAAAACTTTTTCTTGTACTTTAGTGCAGTGCTTGCTTGTTGTTTGTTTGCACTTGTACTTATGATGTGTATCTTAGGATACTCCTTACCTCACCCTCAGTTGACAAAATCTATTTACCCAAAACTATCTTGGCTTACTTTACATATTCTCAAACGTTCTGACTTTTCAAAACAGGAGCCAAGATGCCTATGTAACCAAAACTATTTTGGTAGCTTCTATTAACCAAACTATGGAGAGCTATATAATACATTCTCCTTATGTTCTCAAGACAGAGCACTAAAATAATCTTATCTCTAGCTTTACCAAAACCTCTTGTTCAAAGCTTTTTGATTCTACTCTTGGTAGAGATACCAAGAACTCTCACCTTATTAAAAACTCAATCTATTCAAAATTCCCCAACCTTACCCCAAGCTAGGCTTGATGGTAACCTCTTTAGTGGTTATGCTTAGTACAAGATGAGTTTCCTTGATCTGCTGTCTGATGAGTTGCTTTGGTCTGCTGTTTGAATTGTCTACTTAGGAGATAGTATGAGATACTCTAGGAGCTCATCACTAGGATCATGATGTCTCCAAATCTTCCCACCCTAAGCAAGATTACAATCTGGATCTGATCCCTAGCTTCTCAGTAGTCATCTAAAAACCTTAACCATATCATTTATGTAGTGATCTATTCTAGAAGCTTCCAAGTCAATGAAGCCCAATATCCAGCATGGATCCCTTCCACTCAATATACTCTTCAATATCATCCACTTTATGATGCTTGGGTACTTTGCAACCCATCAAAATCATCTCCACCAACATTCTAGACAAAAACCCTAAATCTGCCAAATTTGGCTAAGTCTGGAAATCTGTTTCCAACATCACCTTTTTGAATGCCTCCTTTTCTCAACCCTTCTGCATTTTTGGAAATGCATATGAACCATATTACTAACCATCCTAAGGACTACCAAGGTCCCCTCTTTTCCTTGGTTAGATCATCCTCCTACACACTTGTTCTTGATGGTTTTGTAGGCAAGAAAATAACTTTTCCTGCAAATCTAGTCAACATGCCTACTTTGCTAGAAGCTCACACCATAATCCAACCTTCTATGGACCAAATCTTTTCATGGTTATGTTCTACTCATATAGGTATATCAATATCTACTTCACTTGTTCCAATTGAATCCTTGAGCTATTTACACCCACAAGGTTTTGAAGGCTAGTTGACAATCTGCCTTGGCAGGCTTATTTTATTCAAAGTTTAAAAGCCTGTCTTGTTGAGCTCAAGCAATATCAATCTCAAACCCCTACACCATTGAAATTTACATCACTTGTTTTATCCATCCATGTGCCCCATGCCCCAAGGGGATCTCTGAGCTCCAAGATCCAACCTGGTTTTAAGGGTATGAAATTAACATCACCCCAGATCCTTAATCTAAGGTATGTCACCAAAATCAACTATGATTCTCCAATCCCAAGGTTGCAAATGTTGATACACCTTGCCTACATCATCTCCCTTGATAATCAATATTTATCAACACTTATCCATATTTATTATGGACCAAAACTATTTAATCTCCTTTAATAGGCAAAACCTCCAAAACTTCTTCCACAAAGGAAAGTTTGGTTTTTGCCAAAACACTTCCCCAAATTTTGGCGCAACTGAGATCCCTATATCACACCCCATCTTCCCACCTCAAAAATAAATATTTTGGAGATCCTTTATTATTTCTTTTTGCCTATTTTCTTAAATGGCAGAAACATAATAATAATTGTTTTAAATACTCTTAAGCCTCAATAAATCTTGGGAAAATTCTCCTAAGTGTGTTTTAACATTTGGGACCATCTCAAATCAAAAGCTCCACTTGTTCGATGTAAAAATATCAAATGAGCTCCAATACTTCACTTCTGCAGTTATTGAACAAATGGATTAAGAGGACTATAAGTCATGGAAAAATCTCAAATAATTCATATAAGGGTATCCCAACCCCCTCTATCTACCAGCACCTTTAGTTTATCTTGCCTAAACCAAAAATTGAGACCTCCATCATGATCATCTACATTGGCCAATCTTGTCTACTTCCAAGTTGTTGATCACTATCAATTTAAAACCCCTCACGCCTTCCACAGCAAGCCTCCACTACCCCATCACACCTCTCTGGTCGAAAAGCACTGTAGCACCACTGTAGCAAACGTCTTCCCCTTGTCTTTAGTGCTTGGAGCTAAATAGGGGGGTGAGAGAGTGTTGGACAATGTTGCTACAGCAGGCCAGCCACCCCTCCCAGCACGACCAGATTCCCTTCTTACCCCTCCTCACCGTCCCCTTGAGCCAACCCTAGGCCACCCCCACTCCTCCTCCATGTCCAAAGAGGACATTTACACCTTCCTCCTCTCCCCCTCGGTATAAATCGGCCAGAGGCCACCCCTTGCCTCCACTGCCCCTCATTTTCCTCCTACTCCTCCCCCTTACCACCCAGACACCCCACACCCTCTCCACTGCCCTGCCCTGTTCGAGAGGAAGCAAGGGAGAAGCTTCGGCCTTCTCCTTCCCCACTGCATCTTCCCCTCTGCATGTCACACCGCAGACCCCTCTCCACCTCCCTGAGCTAACCCTCTCCCTTCTTCCTCCTGAGAAGCCCCAGGAGATGACGCTGGTGAGCTCCCGAGCCCCCTCCGCGGACGCGCACACGCGAGCTACCTCCCGGCGTCGAAACCTGCCTTTTCGTACCTCGCCAGGACCGCTGTCGACTACCGCATCACCTCCGTGCATCCGCCGTAGCCGGCACGGCCCCGGGTGAGCTCCCCCGCCGCCGCCCGACACCCTAGGGTTTCCCCCTCTATTCGCGCAGACGTAGGTTGACGACGCCCTGGGGCCGTCCATCTCAACTTGATCGAACGGCCCACGGTCTCCCGTACCTCTTCGGCCGCCGCGGTCGCTGACCCGCAGGACGCGCCTGCCAGGTTCAAAGCCGCCTCCCGTGCGAGCCAGTGCCGGTGGGCCGAATCCTCCTGGGCGGCCCAACTACTCCTGCAAAACCAGCCCGTCACCCCTTCCCTCTTTAATAATTCTCCACCAGATCTGTTTTTGACAGTTTGGTTTAAATACGAATGAAAATGGAAAACAACTCCAATTGCCTAGATCTAAATTTCCTAGGGTTCTTCAATGATTTCTTAAACATGCAATGCCCCTAGCCTGTCCAAAGATTGTCCAGATTCAAAATGATAAATCAAACCCCTAGATGTATCTTTTGCACTAATAATTGCTTTCTTTGAGAACCACAACTCTAATTAAGGTAAAACCAACTGCCTATGGTAGGTAACCCAGGTAGCTATCTCATGACCCTTGTCCCATGCCAAGGTGAACAATATTTTGGCTCTGATGAAAATAACAAAACCACTAGTTTCTGACTTCAGGAATTTCTGTATATCAAACCATCATAGTTATTGACCCGATTCCAACTCCCTGGGATGTGTTACACTAAGGCCTATCCAAATACAGGAGCTCATGATTTATTGAGCCTTGGATATTTTTCTGTGAATTAAACTATTCTGTGCATGGTTTGATCACCCCTTAATTCACTACAGTAGTTCTGCTAATCCAAAATTGTTGATTCCAATTTCTAAAGAAAGGTATTGGAAGTACCTAGTATGTGTCCTTGGAATCAAATCAAAAGATACTGTAGATTTAATCTGGTTAAAAGGACAAGTTGTGTACATAACTGCCTTTGGGAATTTCCTGAGGGCATTCTGGTAATTATGTTGACTTGATTCCAACTCCCAGTGATCAAGTACATTAATACTTACCTAACCACCCAAGGAAATAATTTTTGGAGCTCCAGAACCTCTCTGGTGAATTATTTCCTAAAACTAGAGTCTTTTTCATTATAAAAATCACTATATACCTTTGGAAATTGATAAAATAGTGAAACCACTTTTGTTAGTTTCATTTTATCAATACCTATCTGTTGGTATCATGTTTTTACAATGGTACCATGCAGAATATAGTCTTGTACAAAAATCCATCCCTTAGGTAGTTTCTAGACTCTAAATCCTAAGGGGTATTTATTCCCTTCTCCAAGGCCATCTCAATCTCCTAAAACCAATCCTATCAAAACCATCTGAACCTTAATTAGAGTTTATTCAATTGCTTATTTGCTGAATGGTAGTGGTGATTGTATGCCTTGTATTGATTGTGCCCTTTTGTTTGTTTGCATGTGTTCCCTATCAACGATAGTTGTGATTATATCGGAGAGCATCAGAAGATGGTTATTATTGGTATTATTGGGTATTCTAAGAAGAAGTCCAGGGACATATTGCCATATTGATGATCATCAGGCAAGCCAAGTTCTTGCTCATAAGCCTTGTCCTACTATTTTACTTATGCATGCTTTGTCTACTATTTGTGAAACTGCATGGTTTTATTATTTGTTGATGTATATACGGTAGTGGTTTCGCCCCTCCAAACTACTACACTTTAGTACTACTAAGTACAACCCCCTTGGTGACATCTACTTGCCCTTAGTAGAATAGATGGTGGATATCACCATAACCCTTTGGAGACCCCCGATTTAGCCGAAGCAAAGCTAGAGGATGGTAAGACCCCGGAAAAAGTTTTACCTAATGTTTTATGAGAAAACCTTAGTGAGGTGGGACCTCCCAAGAGTTGTTGAGAAAGAAAAATGTTTTGTTTTACAAAATTCTGGAGGAAAACCGGAGGAAAAAGGTTTACAAAAATGAACCTGGTTGTTTGCAGTTTAGCTATAACAACTTAACCCTGTGCAACCACATTACTCTGGAATGGGACAGGGCTGGATTTGATGGTTGTTTATTCTGGTATAAGCTTCCTCGTAACTACTACAGGGGATCGGGGATCCCTAGAGGGTGGGCCTTCTCCGATATAGGTCCATCGATCTAGAGAAGGAATGAAGGGTCGGCAGGCCTCCACGCATTACTATGAGCCCCTCATTGAAAGCGTGTCGTGGGACGTGCAATAAGCGCTCTGGTTGGTCCTCGCCCGACGTCCCGATTTGAAAGGATTAACACTCATAGGGTAGGCACTTATATTCGAGTAAGCATCCAGAGAGTCTTGGTCGGTTACTCGACCCACGATCGGTGAAGATCATGAAGGAAATATGCCCTAGAGGCAATCATAGAGATGATTGTATTTCATGTGTATCCATGAGTTATTATAATGTTCCTTGAATATCCATATACCAGGCAACTTGTATTGATTGGCAATTATGTGAATTGTTTGTGAAACTCTTTACTTGTATGGTTATCTAATAATTATCCCTAGTCGGAGTTCATGCGAGGACACACGTGAATATTAGACTAGCACATGGATTGGTTAATGACTATGTTTCGCAAGTCATTGACATGGAGATGTCAAACCAATGATGTGGACACATGTTATGAACATGGGGTTGGACTGACCCAACATGAGACTAGCAATAATACTTGCAGCTCTCTCTACACATCGTGTACGTTTTGTCCTTAGACCTGAGATTGTCGCATGTACTTGAGATGTGGATCGACCTACTTTGGGGCTATCAAACACTACTCCGTAACTGGGTAGTTATAAAGGTAGCTTTCGGGTTTGTCCTGATACATGCTGCAAGGCATCGGTCAATCAAGATGGGATTTGCCCCTCTCTACTTGAGAGAGATATCTCTGGGCCCCTCGAGTGATCGGATCCAGAAATGCATGGCCGTGCTACATATGGTTAAGAGTTAACCTAGTAAAGGGATTCTGAATCACAGTATCGAGAAAGAGAGGTCAGCTTAGAGCTAGACCAAATATCGTGAGGCAAAGGGAAAGACATGTACTCAACCTTGTGATGGTTCGTCCGAATGATCTTTATATGCGTTTAGGAGTTGGCACGTCTTGCTAGAGGCCGCTACCAACTATTGACGGAGTAAGTGTACTCGCGTCATGTCTATACGTGTATGAACCTATAGGGTCACACACTTTAGGGGCTGGAAGCCTAATGAGGATTGGATCCGAATTAGACCAGGCTTAGGCTGCTAATGGGCTGCTAATGTAGAAGCCCACCAGGCATGCCTATATAAGAGGGAGTGAGGCGAGCTGAAAAGGAGAGAGCATTCCACCCAGCCGCCACTCCTCTTCCGCCTGTGTTGCACGCGCAGACCTAGCAGTCTGGCGTGTGACGACTTCCACTCCGGACGTGTGGATACCTCGGAGGTGCTGCATCTGTAGCACTTGGACGAGCCGCGCAAAGGGGAGCTGCTCGTGGGACGAGGACGAGGAGGAGACGTAGAACATCTACACTGCCGCAACGTGCTTCATCGAGTTCCGCACCTGCGCGTCTAGCGGTAATCCCGTGATCTATGACAATAGTATTCCTGGTTGACGCGGTAGAAATTTTTGATTTTACGCTAGTGTAGCCTACCCGTTACCCTTCAGTGGTATCAGAGCCGATGCTATTCAGTCATAGGTTCGGGAAGTTTGCATATGGTGATATATAGATTGATATGAATGATATGATCGTTTGTATGGCGGTGTTTCTGGATTGATCTATGATCTTAATTTCCGTGATCGTGATTCTAAGGTCGTCGAACGACTTACCCCTACCGGTCGGTTTCCGCCATCGAGGTAGACAGTGACACATAAATCCTTCTGAATCACGCGAAGATCAATATGATTGATCGAATCGGGAATTAGATCTGAATCGACGTACCGTGATCAAAGGAGTTTGGTCAAATCGGAACTATGGTCGGTTTATGGTAAATTGGATTTGCCGATCAAAATCCTTAAAGGTACCGCGAGGGGCGCTGCCCCTTCGAACCCCGCAGGGGGAGACCCCCTAGACCCCCCTTAGTCGTAGCCCCCTTTTTGTATCTCGTTAAGGTTCATAGGTGGTACGATTTCACATGATCCGGTAGAATGCGATTCTATGCACAACTTGTTTTTGCAGGATTTATGTGATCAGTAGGGCCCAAAAATGTATGTGATGCATGTATGTATTTTTTCATGACCTGCGTGTCGTGAGTTGGGCAACACGGCTGGAGCCATATGTGTTGTCAATTATTGTAATGGCCTGCGTGCCAACTTGTGATGATCCCAATACCATGTAATTTTGATTACTAGATGTTAGGAGTAATAGCTTGTATTAGTTCTTGGAGAACTCATCACTTGGAGGATGGCTCGCATAGAGCATGAAGATGGAGATCATCATGGTGGACAGGTTCTATGGCGATGGAGATCACCATGAGAAAATGGGCCATACTGTATCACATCTATGTGAATGCTATTCTTATACGTTTTACTACTATGCATGCTTAGATGATAGAAGTAGAACGATCCCTCACAAAGTTTAAGTTAAACCATGCCCTCCCAACCTAACCTTGCACCATCCTATGCCCTGTACAATCGTTGGTGGGTCTATGAAATTAGGGTGCCACGGTTTTCCTTGGCTGGATGGGTTTGTATCGGATACCTACACGCATAAGGGTTGGTGAGCTTAACAAGGTCATCTTAACAGTTAAGGACCTTGGGGCATAAAGGTTGGGCACCTAGGTTTGACATAGAGATGTCACCCAACAACAAGAGTCATATGTGATATGATTAGCAAAGGTTGCTTACCGATTTACCTTGTCTTCTAGTAGTGATGCTAAAGCTCACTAGTCGACTTGTTAATTGTGGATCTTGAATCACTTAGTATCAATAGAGGGATGTTGATTTAAGTGGGAGTATATGCTATTAAATTGTTTAATATGTTTTACTCTTTCATGGTTACATGGCTTAGTATTTTGCATATTTTTTTGTTGTAGATCAATGGCACCGAACAATTCATCACCTTTTGCTTTGCGTTCGATTCTTGAAAAGGATAAACTAAATGGAACAAACTATTCGGACTGGGTCCGTAACCTGAGAATTGTTCTCAGGGCTGAGAAAAAGGAAACTGTTCTGGATACCCCAATCCCGGATGAACCTGCTGATAATGCAACTGCTACCCTTAAGAATGCCTACAAGAAAGCATGTGATGAATCTCTTGAGGTCAGTTGTCTTATGCTTGCATGCATGGAACCTGATCTTCAAAAACATTTTGAGGATCAGGAAGCGTACGATATGATCGTTGCGCTTAAGGACATGTTCCAGACTCAGGCTAGGACTGAGAGGTACAATGTCCCTAAGTCCTTTGTGGAATGCAAGCTGGCAGAGGGAGCAGCTGTAGGCCCCCATGTGATCAAAATGGTTGGTTACAGTCAGACTTTGGAAAAGCTTGGTTTTCCATTAGGCCAAGAGTTGGCCACTGACTTCATTTTGGCATCTCTTCCATCTAGCTATGGGCATTTCATTTCGAACTACCATATGCATGGGGTGGAGAGGGGCCTTAATGAATTATGTGGGATGCTGAAAACAGCAGAATGTGACATTAAGAAGTGTGCAGGGCATAGCCATGTGATGGCCGTGCAGAACAAGCCTAGCTTCAAGAAAAAGGGCACTTCTTGGCAGAAGAAGAAGGGCAAGGCTAAGGATACGATCCCTAAGCCAAACCCTGCACCCAAGCAAAAGGCTGGTCCTGCAGGAGACACTGAGTGTTTCTTTTGTCACGAATATGGCCACTGGAAGAGAAACTGCAGCAAGTACCAGGCTTCTTTGAAGAAAAGTGGAAGTAAGAGTACTTCCCACTCAGGTACACTTGTTGTAAATGTTGTGGACATTTTTCTCGCAGATTCTTATGTTAACTCTTGGGTATTTGATACCGGATCGGTAGCTCATATTTGCAATTCGATGCAGGGGCTAATAAGGACTAGAGAAGTGCAAAAAGGCGAAGTGGATTTTCGCGTCGGAAATAAAGCAAGGGTTGCTGCATTGTTCGTCGGCGTCATGCAACTTCACCTTCCGTCAGGATTTATCATGGAGTTGAATAATTGTTATTACATTCCTAGTATGGGTCGAAACATTTTATCACCTTCATGTTTGATGAGGGATGGTTATTCATTCGCGAGTACAAACAATGGTTGTGTAATCTCTAAGAATGCTATGTTTGTGGCTGATGCTCCCATTGTGAATGGGTTATTTATTTTAAATCTTGATAATGCATGTGTTTACAATGTTAGTGCTAAAAGGCTTCAGCCAAATGATTTGAGTCTTACCTATCTATGGCATTGTCGTTTGGGGCATATAAGTGAAAAGCGCATGAAGAAGCTCCATGGTGATGGTCTTCTAACTTCGTTTGATTTTGAATCATACGAGACATGTCAAGCTTGTTTACTTGGAAAGATGACCAAGACGCCTTTTACGGGGTTTCCCGAGAGAGCGACAGACTTGTTGGAACTCATACATACTGATGTATGTGGACCAATGAGCACGACAGCCAGAGGAGGATATCACTACTTCATTACTTTCACTGATGATTTCAATAGATATGGCTATGTCTACTTGATGAAGCATAAGTCTGAAACTTTTGAAAAGTTCAAAGAGTTTCAAAATGAGGTAGAGAATCAACGTGGCAAGAAAATAAAGGCCTTGCGATCTTATCGCGGAGGTGAATATTTGAGTCACGAGTTTAGCAATCATCTTAAGAGTTGCGGAATTGTTCCACAGCTCACGCCGCCCGGAACGCCTCAAAGAAACGGGGTCTCTGAACGGCGTAATCGAACTTTGTTGGACATGGTTCGATCGATGATGAGCCAGTCGGATTTACCATTATCATTTTGGGGTTATGCGCTAGAAACAGCAGCTTTCACACTAAATAGGGTACCATCTAAATCCGTAGTTAAGACACCATATGAGATGTGGACTGGAAAGAATCCCAGTTTGTCTTTTCTAAAGATTTGGGGTTGTGATGCATTTGTCAAGCGACTTCAGTCGGACAAGCTAACACCCAAATCGGATAAGTGCATTTTTGTGGGATACCCAAGGGAAACCTTAGGGTATTACTTCTACAACCGAGAAGAGGGCAAAGTGTTTGTCGCTCGTAGCGGTGTTTTCCTAGAGAAAGAGTTTCTCACAAAGGGAACGAGTGGAAGGTCGGTGCGACTTGAAGAAGTTCAAGATGAGCCAGTCGGGGATGCTTCTACGAGTGATGCTATTGTAGCAGAACAAGTTGAGGAACCCGTGGCAATAGAAGCACCACAACCACGAAGGTCGGCGAGGCTCCGCGAAGCGCGAGAGTTATTATTGTTAGACAATGATGAGCCTGCGACCTATGCAGAAGCGATGGTGGACCCAGACTCTGAGAAATGGCTGATTGCCATGAGATCCGAGATAGAGTCCATGGGAGATAATCAAGTTTGGAACTTGGTTGACCTGCCTGATGGTTTTAAAGCCATCGAGTGCAAGTGGATCTATAAGAAGAAGATTGATATGGATGGAAATGTTCACATCCATAAAGCTCGACTTGTTGCAAAAGGTTTTCGACAAGTTCAAGGATTTGACTACGACGAGACTTTCTCGCCCGTAGCGATGCTTAAATCTATACGGATCATTCTAGCCATTGCTGCACATTTCGATTATGAGATATGGCAGATGGACGTCAAGACGGCTTTCTTAAATGGAATCCTTTCTGAGGACGTGTATATGATGCAGCCCGAAGGTTTTGTCGATCCAAACAATGCTGGAAAGGTATGCAAACTTCAAAAGTCTATTTATGGGATGAAGCAAGCATCTCAGAGTTGGAACATTCGATTTGATGAAGTTGTAAAGGAGTTTGGCTTCACCAAAAACGAACAAGAACCTTGTGTGTATAAGAAAGAAAATGGGAAATCACTTGTGTTTCTAATCTTATATGTGGATGACATATTATTGATTGGAAATGACATTCCTATGCTCGAGTCTGTTAAGACCTCATTGAAAAATAGTTTTTCTATGAAGGACTTGGGAGAAGCGGCATATATTCTGGGTATCAAGATCTATAGAGATAGATCAAGGAGGCTAATTGGATTAAGCCAGAGTACGTACATTGACAAAGTGTTGAAA
Organism: Avena eriantha; assembly: GCA_910589775.1. Lineage (NCBI taxonomy): Eukaryota > Viridiplantae > Streptophyta > Magnoliopsida > Poales > Poaceae > Avena > Avena eriantha. Next base: position 213,776,485 of record OU342740.1, read on the forward strand.
CGGTTCAGCATGGAAGTGGCTAAGAAGGGGTTCTTGCCCATGTCTCACGGCATTAAACTCAGCAAGACTCAGTGTCCTTCAACCACTGATGAGCGAGAACGCATGAGTAGGGTTCCATATGCTTCGGCTATTGGATCCATCATGTATGCAATGACATGTACTCGCCTAGATGTTTCCTATGCTCTAAGTGTTACGAGCAGATACCAGGCTGATCCAGGTGAGATTCACTGGACAGCGGTAAAGAATATCCTTAAGTACTTGAGAAGGACTAAGGATATGTTCCTAGTTTATGGAGGTGAGGTTGAACTCAGTGTAAAGGGTTACACAGATGCGAGTTACCTTAATGACTCAGACGACTCGAAATCGCAATCAGGTTATGTGTTTGTCATGAATGGTGGTGCTGTGAGCTGGAAAAGTTCCAAGCAAGATACAGTGGCCTCCTCTTCAACAGAAGCTCAATATATTGCTGCCTCGGAGGCTGCAAAGGAAGCTGTTTGGATTAGGAATTTCCTGATCGCTCTTGGTGTGGTTCAGGGCTCGTCCAATCCCTTGGACGTTTATTGTGACAACAATGGTGCTATTGCACAAGCCAAAGAACCTAGACAGCACCAGAAGAACAAACATATTCGCATGCGCTACCATCTGATTCGTGAGTTCATTGATGAAGGTAGTGTCATGTTATGCAAAATACATACGGGCTCAAATGTTGCTGATCCCTTGACTAAGCCACTCCCACAGCCTGCGCATGAAGCACACACAAGAGCAATAGGTATTAGATACTGTCTAGATTGACTCTAGTGCAAGTGGGAGGCTGAAGGAAATATGCCCTAGAGGCAATCATAGAGATGATTGTATTTCATGTGTATCCATGAGTTATTATAATGTTCCTTGAATATCCATATACCAGGCAACTTGTATTGATTGGCAATTATGTGAATTGTTTGTGAAACTCTTTACTTGTATGGTTATCTAATAATTGTCCCTAGTCGGAGTTCATACGAGGACACACGTGAATATTAGACTAGCACATGGGTTGGTTAATGACTATGTTTCGCAAGTCATTGACATGGAGATGTCAAACCAATGATGTGGACACATGTTATGAACATGGGGTTGGACTGACCCAACATGAGACTAGCAATAATACTTGCAGCTCTCTCTACACATCGTGTACGTTTTGTCCTTAGACCTGAGATTGTCGCATGTACTTGAGATGTGGATCGACCTACTTTGGGGCTATCAAACACTACTCCGTAACTGGGTAGTTATAAAGGTAGCTTTCGGGTTTGTCCTGATACATGCTGCAAGGCATCGGTCAATCAAGATGGGATTTGCCCCTCTCTACTTGAGAGAGATATCTCTGGGCCCCTCGAGTGATCGGATCCAGAAATGCATGGCCGTGCTACATATGGTTAAGAGTTAACCTAGTAAAGGGATTCTGAATCACAGTATCGAGAAAGAGAGGTCAGCTTAGAGCTAGACCAAATATCGTGAGGCAAAGGGAAAGACATGTACTCAACCTTGTGATGGTTCGTCCGAATGATCTTTATATGCGTTTAGGAGTTGGCACGTCTTGCTAGAGGCCGCTACCAACTATTGACGGAGTAAGTGTACTCGCGTCATGTCTATACGTGTATGAACCTATAGGGTCACACACTTTAGGGGCTGGAAGCCTAATGAGGATTGGATCCGAATTAGACCAGGCTTAGGCTGCTAATGGGCTGCTAATGTAGAAGCCCACCAGGGATGCCTATATAAGAGGGAGTGAGGCGAGCTAAAAAGGAGAGAGCATTCCACCCAGCCGCCACTCCTCTTCCGCCTGTGTTGCACGCGCAGACCTAGCAGTCTGGCGTGTGACGACTTCCACTCCGGACGTGTGGATACCTCGGAGGTGCTGCATCTGTAGCACTTGGACGAGCCGCGCAAAGGGGAGCTGCTCGTGGGACGAGGACGAGGAGGAGACGTAGAACATCTACACTGCCGCAACGTGCTTCATCGAGTTCCGCACCTGCGCGTCTACCGGTAATCCCGTGATCTATGACAATAGTATTCCTGGTTGACGCGGTAGAAATTTTTGATTTTACGCTAGTGTAGCCTACCCGTTACCCTTCAGATCAGGGTAGTGTACCCGGATGGTGTTTGTAAAGTGTACAACCTCTTCAGAGTGTAAATCTATATGAATATGTAGATGCTATATCTACAAGAGAAACTAATTGAGAAAATAACCTCTCTTGGAGCCCTCCTACTACCACAGCCATATTGCATAGCCTCTTGTTAGTATTACAGTATTTAGGTGGTTTGCGAGTACAGTCAAAGTACTCACTGGCATTGTCCCTGGCTATTAACTTGGCCAGATCTCAAGAAGAAGACGAGGAGGGGGACTATGAGAGCTAGGACATTCTCCCAGTCAGTTGCCTGTAGGTTAAGGCATGGCTCGGGCTCTGTGCTGGATGAAGTCTGCTGCTGATTATTGAGGTAGCCATAACGGCATTTATGTAAGTCTTGTAATTCGGTTTATTCTCGGATCTTGTAATGATACTTGTCGGTTAGGTGCCACGACTAACTGATCATGGGATCATGGTTGTATGCATAACAGGGATTCTCGGAGGATTAATCCAGGGGACCCACAAAATCCATGATCATCTCCACCATTAGGCATGTGCCAACCTTCCATCAACTGTGGAACGACAATGACACAAAGCAGCACCTAAGCAAGCAACTACGACTCGCAAGGACGACTATCTATCAAACAATGGGCAATAGGATGTCTCCAAGGCAATATAAAGGTTGCAAGGGATATATCTGGTACGGAACACTAAAGCATCACAATACAGGTAGCAATAGATCAACAGGAGGAAATAAAGACTATAAAATCAAAATAGGTAGAAAGGGGGAGATTGCTCGCCTGGGAAACACTGCCGGAGGTACATCTCCGAAGAATTTGACGATACTCGCATCAACTCAACGTCCTAATCCATGAATAATCAATGCACTAAAAGAAAAACCGGATGCACTATTTAATACTACGGTAGAAGATCGGGCATGATGCATGTATGATGCATGACATGGAAAAGATGCGATGCGACTAGGAAAGATTAAACGAAACTGGGGTCCCAACAATTAAATATAAGGTTCAAGTTATTTATATACCCCGCAATTTAAATGTTGGCTTAACAAGACAAACTATAGCATATGTTACTACACAATTTTAAATGGAGCTACTATAAGCCTAGAATATCCCGCATATGATCTCCCTATTTAATTTAGGTGAATCATCGAAATACCCCCAAACACCAACAATATGTATGCAAACATGTTCAATTAATATGCAACAAGTATATGTCATATATTATAAAATATAGGGGTCTTGGATAGGGATCACACATCGAATCGACGATCTTGGTGTTCACCGGGAGGTTCGTGTTCGGCGGGATCAGTCTTCGGATCCCGGGAAGTAGAGTGCGAAGCCGATGCTAGGGTTCAGTCTTTAGGGTCCAAGGTCGGGGCTCTTCGAGTTCCATGTCGAGGGTTTTTTCATCCGTGACGGAGAACTTGGGTTACCGGGTCCAGGAAGGCGATCCGGTCGGTTCTGTGAGGCTGCTCTTTGGGTTTTGGATCCGTGATGGAGATGTTCGGGTCCGCGTCAAAAATCTTGTTGATGTACTAGCACTACAAGGAATCTGGCTATATATGAGACTCCATTTTCATCACAGAATCGTCATAGTAGTCCGTTTATGATGATTCTATGACAATTTTGATATCGTCAAAAGTTGGGCGTCGCAATTGAACTATAACAATGTTTTTGGTAAAATCATCATAACCGTCTATGACGATATTGGATCGTCATAACGTCTATGACGATCCAATATCGTCACGAGCTATCTAGCCTAGCCAAGTCAGATCCAACGTGGCCAATCCTACGTGGAAAAACTGTGACAAAATTAAATCGCCATAGTGTGAATTCAGCCCGGTCCATTTTGGTCGCTTATACGAGCTGGGCTCAATAAATGCAGCCTTTTATTTTCGGCCTGGGCCATTTATGTTGCTGTTCTTTTTGGGTTGTTGCCTTTCTAAGGTCCATTTGATTTTTTGGGCCATGGCCTTTGTAAGGTTCGTCTGTTTAGGGGCCATGGCCTTTTTAGGGTCTGTTTCAGATTTAGGCACGTACCTTTGTACGGTCCTTTCTAGATCTAGCAGAGGCTATTCTATCAGAAAGAAATATCCAATCCAGGTCATCAATATTTCCAATGTACAATTTAAACAAAATAAATATTCCCAATAATATAATTTACACAGCATCAAGACTGTCTAAAATCCAGCATTTGAACTCAACTATTGCATAACTCCATTACAATAGATCACTATCACACAAGACACAGCCAGATCACCAGAAGTAGATAGGAAAAATCAAAATGGCAACACAAATGATATCCAAACACACGAAAAATTTCACTACTCCTTAATGACGCCCTTGTCACTGACATAGATACTGTCCAAGAACTTCCAAAAATACTTCTTCACATGGCATTTCTGTCAAACTGACAAGCAGATAAAAAAAAGCATAGGTGATATCAATTGGATAAATAAGTAACAACACATTACCAGTGGTAAGTTAAATTCCATAAAAGCTTGCAAGTATAAAAATCCAACAGCATACATGCTTCAAATTTATACTATCAGGACATCAATGTTGTAAGACATATTATACCATTGTTAAGAACTATGAGACATAAAAATTATAGGCGTCATGAGAGCTACCACTATTGATACTTATCAAGCAAAAAAGGCACAGAAACATGTAAGTACCATATAATTCTCATCCAATCATATAATGAATTCATGAAAGGCTACATATTCAATTCTTTACATAGCATTGAAAATCACAACAGGGAAGCAGTACGTGAACATAAAAATATGCACCAAGCGAAGATCAGTAGGCACAACCATAACTTACACTAAGTCATTAACCATATTATCGAGATAAAATAGCCATGGAGGCACCATCAACAACACCATCTCAAATACCTTGGCACCAAAGACCTGCAAAACAGCACATCCATCCACAAAATAAGGACCGAGTCTAGATTAACGGATACATTGACAGAAGGCAATACGAAACTATGCATATGTATGAACGAAATAGTATAACAGAAGTTAGAGGTGATAGCAAGTTCAAAACTAAAAAACTTAACAAATGCATCCATATCCATATGCAACACATGGAACATGCATCAAGCATAAGGCACATATCTGCTCGAGAAAGACCAACGCAGAGAAGATCTGATCAAGAAGTACACATGAGAAAACTAGGTATAGATTATTACTATGAAGAACATGCAATTTGGAAGGTATAGATTATTACAGAACCTGAAATTTCTTGATTTAGTTTCTTTAATGCACTAGGTACAAAATGTGTAGAAGAGAGAAGGCAGGCAATGATGCACATGTATTGTAGCGGTATTGCAGGGAAGGATGCAGTGCATAGAACTTAGTAAAAGCAACCGGTGCATCAAACATGTATCTACAGGAATGCATCGTGATTATAACTGAAAGATGGAGCAATGATTTGATGAAGCCTAGGTAAATCATGATCCTAGCAACATGTTAATTTAGAGCTAAATGTCACAACTACCAACACAGTAATTTCCCACAGAACAACTCTACCAAAATATAAAGGCCCGTACCTACCAACATATATAGCCAGAAAGTACATCCCAACAATGTCTGAGAAACGAAAGCATATATTAACTCTAGTTAATCATAACAACCATTAGTAGGCATCTAGTTAATCTATAGAACCAGAAAACATATATAATTTATCAAAGAATAAATAATAGTACAAGAAGTGTACTACTATATACTCTAAATAGAGTGTAGCGGTGAGACATAAATTGCAGAGCAAGTAAATGTCCCCATACAAAGCCTAGCCAGGACCCCTGCAGCTAATAGCCATTTGAAATTTAGGATAGTTCAACCTACTACAGATCTTCACCTTATAGATCAGCTAACCTATATATGGCCTAACTATCAATTTTAGTCCCTAACTCTCCACACCCTTGCAATGTTCGTGATGACAGGGAGTAGAAACCCGAATTCGTGATGATGCAGTAGTTGAAGAAGCTCTGTTCTAGCATCGTTGTGGGTGTAGAAGTCTGTGCAGAATTAGCTGCCTGTCAGTGTAGAGGTCCGGCCAGTGCTCCCGCCGGCGTCAATGAGGAAGAGAGTAGGTCGCCGTTCATGTTCTCGCTGAGAGAGTAGGTCGTCGTCTTCAGATTCCAACCGCGAGGTCCCTGTTTAAACAGATGCAGTAGGTTAGAAGAGGTTGAGTAGGAGGTGATGGGTCCTGGGGGGAGGGGGCAAGATGGGGCCTGAGGGAAGAGCGCGTCTGGTCTGGACGACGATCTGTCGGGAAGGTGGGTTGGGCCAGCGCGAGGCAGTTGGGCAACTGGACTAGCCTGGAAGGGAATCGGGTGTGGTTGTGAGGGGAGGGGCGTGCGTACCTCCATCGAGAGCGGAGGCGGCGGCGCACTTACGGGGGAGGGAGGGGGGATCTCGCAGTACTGCGGCTCGTTCCGCATGGCACCCACGTAGTCGTGCCTTGTTCCGCCGCGAATCAGTAGGTCGCTTCGAATCGGATCGAGAGGCCACAGAGAGTTCAAGCTACGGTGGTTGATGGGTAGGTTGGAGCGAGTTTCCGTCGTGGGCGAGCAATCCCACAGCAACGTGGCCGGATCTCCTCCTATTTTTTTGGGCTGACGCCGCCTCTGTCGTGTGGAGTGGCAGATAGGGAGGAGTGGAGAATGGGATTGAGGAGACTAGGGTTTGAACGAGTGGTGGCGGTGGGACTAGGAGTTGGTGGATGCGGTGGATGGTAGAGGGGGAGGTAGGTTGGTGGCCGTTGGATCTGTACTTTAGCGGTTCATATTAGGCTGAGATTGACAATCCGTGGGTGGTGGTTTGGTGTAATTTGATTGGTTGCAAATGATCACATAGGTTTTTTCTCAGCGAAGTGTCAAAAAGGGGTATTATGAACCAACGACCAAATAAAAATTGTACAATGCTACCACCCATTTTTTTAAATACTAGACCACCTTACATGGACAATATCCTAACCGGGAAATCTCAAACTTTTCCATACACCCCTGGTGAAAAAGACAAATTCGTGCCGAATTGGTCCGAAGTTGGTTGGATTTGAACTACAGATACATTATCTGATGCTCATGATTTTAAAAAAAATCATTTTTAGACTCACAATATGCTATTTTACTAGAGATCCAATGCAAGTTTAGCGAGGCTCGGCACCGGGCTAAGAATCATCATACCCGCCGTTTTGACCGAGTTTGAAACAGGGCATAAAAAATTCAAAAATGATCCGAACAATGTGAATCCTTCACGTGGTGTCATCTTACGTGACATATTTGCAAGGAAAAATACCAAACTTGGTATATTGATTGCATCTCGAAAAAACCTTCACAGAAATGACCTATCAAGTTCGAGGTTTTATGGCTTTTAGGCCAAACAACCAATGTTATGGCCAGAATCGCAACATAGTTTGTGATAATGTGCCCATATTGTGCACGCATGTGCATTTTGGGACGGGGAACAATGTTGCAGGAGGAAGTTTTCCTTTTCGTCGCATGGAAAAGCCATTTTCTATTTTTTAAGTGCCAAAATCGGGGTGTTTTGTGAAGCAACACCAAACGGTGAATAAAACAATGCTACCACCCTATTTTAAAAAAAATACTAGACCACCTTACATGAACAATGTCCCAATCGGGGATTCAAAAACCTTTTCGTCCACCCCTGGTGAAAAAGAAAAATGCCTACCGAATCGATAGGAAGTGGGACTGATTTAAACTACATGTACATGATCTAATGCTCATGATTTTTTGGAAAAATAATTTTTAGACTCACAATATGAGGTTTCTTTAGAGATCCAAAGCAAGTTTAGCGAGTGTCATCCCCTATCTTCATTCCCGCCGTTTTGACCATAGTTTGAAATACGAAAATTTGGAAACGAGCATAAAAAATTCAAAAATGATCCGAATAATGTGAATCCTTCGCTTGGTGTCATCTTATGTGATATAGTTGCAAAGAAAAATATCAAACTTGGTATATTGATTGCATCTTGTAAAGACCTTCACAGAAATGACCTATCATGTTCGAGGTTTCATGGCTTTTAGGCCAAATGACCAATGTTATGGCCAGAATTGCAACATAGTTTGTGATAATGTGCCCATATTGTGCACGCATGTGCATTTTGGGATGGGGAACAATGTTGCAAGAGGAAGTTTTCCTTTTCATCGTATGGAAAAGCCATTTTCTATTTTTTTAAGTGCCAAAATCGGGGTGTTTTGTGAAGCAACACCAAACGGTGAATAAAAAAATGCTACCACCCTATTTTGTAAAAATACTAGACCACCTTACATGAACAATGTCCCAATCGGGGATTCGAAAACCTTTCCGTCCACCCCTGGTGAAAAAGAAAGATGTCTGCCGAATCGATAGGAAGTCAGTCCGATTTAAACTATAGGAACATGATCTAAGGCTCATGATTTTTTGGAAAAAAAAATTTAGACTCATAATATGATGTTTCTTCAGAGATCCAATGCAAGTTTAGCGAGCCTCATCCCCTATCTTCATTCCCGCCGTTTTGACCATAGTTTGAAACACGGAAATTTGGAAACGAGCATAAAGAATTCAAAAATGATCCAAACAATGTGAATCCTTCGTGTGGTGTCACCCTATGTGATATAGTTGTAAAGAAAAATACCAAACTTGGTATATTGATTGCATCTCGAAAAAACCTTCACAGAAATGACTTATCATGTTTGAGGTTTCATGGCTTTTAGGCCAAACGACCAATGTTATGGCCAGAATCGCAACATAGTTTGTGATAATGTGCCCATATTGTGCAGGTATGTGCATCTTGGGATGGCGAACAATGTTGCAAGAGGAAGTTTTCCTTTTCGTCATATGGAAAAGCCATTTTCTATTTTTAAGTGCCAAAATTGGGGTGTTTTGTGAAGCAACACCAAACGGTAAATATAAAATGCTACCACCCTATTTTTTAAAAATACTAGACCACCTTAAATGAACAATGTCCTAATCGGGGATTCGAAAACCTTTCCGTCCACCCCTGGTGAAAAAGCCAAATGCTTGCTGAATCGATAGGAAGTGGATCCGATTTAAACTACAGGTACATGATCTAATGCTCATGATTTTTTGTAAAAATAATTTTTAGACTCACAATATGATGTTTCTTCAGAGATCCAATGCAAGTTTAGCGAGCCTCATCCCCTATCTTCATTCCCGCTGTTTTGACCATAGTTTGAAACACGAAAAATTTAAAATGGGCATAAGAAATTCAAAAATAGTCTGAACAATGTAAATCCTTCGCGTGGTGTTATATTATGTGACATAGTTGCGAGTAAAAATACCAAACTTGGTTAATTGATTGCATCTCGAAAAAACCTTCCTAGAAATGACCTATCATGTTCGTGGTTTCATGACTTTCGGGCCAAACGACTAGTGTTATGGCTATAATCATGGCATAGTTTCTGAAAATGTGCCCATATTGTGCACGCACGTGCATCATGGGATAGCCAACAATGTTCCAGGAGGAAGTTTTCCTTTTCATCGCACCAAGAAGACATTTTCCATTTTTCGAGTGCAAAAAAGGGGTGTTTTGTCAAGCGACCACCAAATGAAAGTTTCAAAATGGTATCATCCCATTTAAAAAAAATACTAGACCACCTTACATGGACAATGTCCCAACCGGGGTATCTTAAACTTTTCCATCCACCCGTCATGAAAAAGACAAATTCCTACTCAATCGGTAGGAAGTGGGTCTGGTTTGAACTATAGGTACATTATCTAATGCTTGTGATTTTTTGTAAAAGTCATTTTTAGATTCACAATATGAAGTTTCTTCAAAGATCCATTGCACTCACCCACAATTTTGAAGCCAAAACCATAATTTCAAAATCACATTTCAAATTATGATATTATCCCTACTATGGACTAATGTGGGATTAGTAAATCCACTACTTATAAAAAATCAAAGTATTGCAAATTAACACCCTAAGATGATATATTGAATTTTATAAAAAATTTGAGACAAAAATCAATTCTTTTGGACTTCTTATAAAAAAGATACAAAAGAATTAAGAAAACAGAAAAAAGAAAAAGAAAAGAAGGAGAAAAAAATACTATCCTAACCGGACCAACCGAGTTGGCCCAGACCTAAACTACCGCACATAAGCTCAAGGCCTGCCCAAACCAAATATGTTGCAGCCCGCTTCCCATAAAGGCCCAGTCCTACCGAGAGCGCAGACCCAACAAATAAATGTAGTTATAGAGGCGGTTGTAGTACTAGAACACAAATAATCAGTTGGTGCAGTGGTTAGCACGGCTCAGAGGGGTGAGAAGGTATCGGGTTCGAACCCCCGCGGCCATGCACACGCCTATTTTTTGCGGAAATTGGTCGGCCTGACGTTGCTTGGTGTGTCCACGCCCGTTTTGGTAAATATGGGTGCTGATAAATTCAAACAGTGCCACATAAGTAGATATTGACACATGGATATGACACATAGACAAAACCTGACACATAGACACAACACATAGACGAAATTGCTGACATGGCCAACTACCAATTTTAGCTTATCCATATTTTGATACTATGATGATTCTAAATCGTCATAGTGAGCCACAAATAACATCGTAGGCTATATCCGTAGGGTTATGACAATTTGAGATAATGAAACTATGACATTTGTGAGCAAAATCGTCGTAATTTTCTAAGGTTTTGATCCTCACGAACGGCTTACGACCACCTGTGGTAAAATCGTCATAACTCTATGACGATTCTGTCCACGGTCACTATCAGAAGGTCATAGAATAACACATTTCTTGTAGTGTAGTCCATGTTGATGTTCTTGTCGATGGGAGCCTTGCTGAACACTACCTTGGCGGAGTAAGCACTTGAGCAACAATAGCGAGCACACAATCACACGAGTGCACACAACAATGGCTTGGCAACAACACCACGACCAAAATCCTGAAGCAAACAGAGACAAAAAGTCCATGCGGTAGAGGGGCTCTCGGCCACGGGCTTGAGCGGCGGCCGGGACTATGTCTCAGAAAGGAGGATGCGGGCACGGTGGTTGGCATGCTCAGGGTCACAGCCGGGCAGAGGGAAACGAGGATGACATTGTTGGCCATAAGTGGAGTTTGGAAAGGCGCGTAGAATGGTGGGGCTCGGGGACGACTGCGGGAGGACGGGGCTCCAACGCCTGCGGGAAGAAAATGGTGGCCGGATGAGCGTGGACTGAGGCGGTGCGGCTGCAGAGAAGGGTGGCCATGGTAGCGGCTTGCCGACTAGCAGGAAGAGGCGACGGAGTCCATGGTGCAGGATCGGAGGCTAGCACAGCGGTAGGGATATGCACTGGGTCACGCGGCCGGATGCGCGGAACGGCGGTGAGGTCCGGAGGTCGGGGACAGCGCATGGGGCCTGAGATCTAGCGAGAGCCCTGGTCGTGGCAGGGTTGGGGCGAGGTAGAGAGGCAACTAGGGAGCGATGAGGCAGCGATGGCGGTTGGTAGGTGGCGACACAGAGGTTGGGGATTGTGGGGGTTGGTGGCGGCGTCGTGGAGGGGCCCGCACGGGGTCGGTGGGGAGCGCGTCAACATGATCAACGATGTGAGCGAGCCTACGGGTGGGGGACGGGAGATAGAGGGGATCCTGCGTCGTGGTGGGACTGGGGCAGGGGTGTGTTGTTCGTGTCGGTGTCTAGGTGTGGCCGCATGGGTGGTTCGGTGTACACGGGAATGTCGGTGTGGGGCGTATGATCTTGGGTGGTTGCGGTCGGGTCGGTCGGTGGAATGGGTGATTTGGGGTAGGATGGGTGGTTTGGGCTGGCCGCGGTTGTAGCTAGCTGGCTGGGCCATTTCAACCTTGCTGGCTGCCTCCCCCTAAAATACTTTTGTTTATTTTCTTATTTTTTATTTTAAATTAATTTTGCAAATAATTTTAGACAAAAGAAAATATCCTAAGAGGCCGAGGTTTTACATTTGAAATAAAGAGGGAGACAAATAGAAAACAAAGACAGTCTTTTGGAGAAAAAGTTTTTAGGAAAAAAGATGCATGATGGCATGACGATGCTAAAATGCAATGTGGCATGATGACATGAGCATGCAGTCATGATGATGCGCCAAAATAGAAACATCACATGATTTTCTGGTAGTGGTTTGCACCGGGGTGCTACACGAGATAAACTGGTTCAAGTGGCAAAATCAGCACGGAAACTTGGAAATTCATGAAACTTGTGCATTGTCCGTTAAATATAATGTATTACTTTGTGTGAATTTGGAAAGGTGAAATTTCGAGTCATATTCTATGTAATTGCTTCACAACAAAAGCAACTATTGTAACTTGAAAAGTTCAAAATAAGTTCAATTTTGTCAGCTCCTTTGTAAATAATGTTTGAAATTCTAATATGCACCAAACTACCTACTATGGACATGTTATCATAAACTATGCCAAGTATATGTCCATGACCTTGGTCTCGTTTGAATTCCATGAATTCATACATCGTACGCCATATTGTGAAGAAAGTTTTTCCAAAAGTTGTCAAAATACAAGTTTATATTTTATCATGGAAACTAATGCATATAGCATGGCAATTTGCAAATGAATGGCTTTATTTTAACTTATATTTAATTATGTCCCTATTTTTTCAAAAAAAGTCCAAATTTGGCTACATTATCTTTAAGAGCGAGATATCGAATCTTGCAGAACTCTTGGTGGTTATCCCTTATTTAGTACTTGTGAATCTTCGATAGGTTTAAAAGGCACATGGGCTAGCTATAACGCACTTGTGGTTCCAATTTTTAGATACTTTCAACAAATTTCCATAAAATCCAATTTATTGCATGCATATTTATAGCTAGGAAACTTGAAAATTTATGAAACCTAGGTAATATCCTTGAAATAGGTTTGGGTGGTGAAATTGTAGCCATGTACCTTCTTATAGTTGCTTCACAAAAAAACATTGTTGTCACTTAATTTGAAAATTGAAAATAACTTCAAATTTGGAAGTTCCCTTTGTAAATAATACTTGAAATGCCAGTATGTAGTACCTCACCAAAAGTATTGACATGTTGTCATCAACTATGGAAAATTTATGGCCATGACCTTGGTCATTTGGTTTGAAAGCTATGAATGTGTCCATACATGCTAGCTAGGCAAAAATATCTTGCAAAACTCTTGGTGGTTTCCCATATTTTAGTACTCCCTCCAATCCAAAGCTTAAGGCTTATATTTTTTCAAAAGTTAAACTATCTAAAGTTTGACCAAGTTTTTAGAAAAATAAATAACTATTTATAATATGAAATCCATACACTTTGATACATCATGAAACATAGTTTCACATGGTATCTATATGATATCATAGTTCTTGATAGTTTTTTCTAACATTTTGGTCAAACTTTTCATATCTTGACTTTTCAAAAAAAGCCTTAAGCTTTGGGACGGAGGTAGTAGTACCTTCAAATATCTTCAAACTTGGAATCTCCATTTGTAAACATTGCTTTGAAATGCAAAGATGCACGGATATACGTAATATGGACACACTATCATAATGTGTGGCGAAGATATGGTCGTGACGTTGGCTTTCTAGTTTGAAAGACATGATTATGTTCATGCATGCCAGGACAAATATTGCGAAGAAAGGTTTTTCAAAGGTTCTCAAATTTTATGTTTTATCAATTTTTATGGAAACTAGTTCACTTAGGAAGACACCAGGAGAATGGGTGCTTTCGATTTATATTTAGTGTTTTGTGTTTCTTCTAAAAAGAACCAAAATTTGGAGGCAAAAAACTTTCATATCAGTAAGTTGAATGTTGCGGAACTCTCGGTGGTTCTCCCATATTTGACTAATTGGGTACCTTTAATTGATTATTTTTAAAAAATCAAGAGCAAACTATCTCGCACATGCAAACCAAAAAATTGACATACTTCTGGCAAATTGTCATAAAGTCAATTTATTGCAAGAATTTAGCTAGTAAGCTTGAATGTGCGTTATGTATTAAACAGGCTACTTTGTGTGAAAATTGGCATGATGGCATATTGAGCTATAATATTACCACTCTATTGTGTAGATATAACTTTGAAAGTTGACCGTTGGATCAAGAGTGACAAATCCCAACATTGCTAACCATTGGGTCTTCTTTACCCTTGTAGCATCTAGAAGATTCTATTGATAGTCTTAAACACAATGAACACTCCATATGCACAAACCTCAAAACACACTTCTCCATCATTCTAGAATATTCTCTGTCATTTTATCTAGAGCATATTACAAAAAAAATTGAGTATTAGGTTTGCTAAAAGTAAAAGTGGATTTCTACATGATAAAAAGTACAAGAATCAAATATACACCTAATATTTTATGGATATCATGTTGCTCTAGATTATAATTATGTTTTGAGCTTTACCTATTATAATTGTATATAGTGATTACATGTCATACTTCTTTAATCGGAATCTCACATGCAACTTACTAGTATTTGTAGTTGCTTCACAAGAAAAGCATTGTTGTCACTTGGAGAATGTAAAAAAAACTTCAAATTTGGATTCTCTTTGTAAACATTGCTTGATTTGCCAAAGATGCACCAATGTACGGAGTACAAAACATGGACACGTTACCACAAACTATGGTCGTGACCCTGGTCATCTTGTTTGAAAGCCCAGAATGTTCATCAATATTTTCGTGAATGAATGTTCATCAATTTCGGTAGATGTATAATTAATTGCTGGAAAGCATTCTGTCGGTGGTGTGCAGGTCTATCTGAGAGGGATAACATCTTAGCGGTCCCAATGGGCGTAGCGTACCTTATAAGCTTCAAGTTCAAAATTTCGGTAGAGTGCCAAAATATCCCGTGCATCCATTCAAACATCAAGCCCTAAAATTCAATCTATTACACAAATTTATCTAGGATTCTTGAACGGGCGTTATACATTAAATAGGTTATACTTTTTATGAAAATTGAAGCAGGGCCATTTTCAGCCATCATGTATGTAGTTTCTTCACAACCAAACACATTGTTGTAACTTGGAAATTGAAAAAGACATCAAATTTAAAACCAGAAACATTGATTTATTTGCCAAGATGCATCGATCTACTACCACCGAATATACACACGTTATCATTAACTACGGCCATGACCTTGGTCATGTTTTTGAAAGCCTTGAATTGATGTTCGACAATTTTAGCAAATTCCTAGAAAATTTGAATGCTGCAAATCATAGTGTCACTTGCGTGTGAGTCTTGAAGGGGACATCATCTGAGCGGGCCCGCATTGGATTCATGTAAGCTTCAATGTCAAAATTTTGGTACAACGCCCAAACATCGTGTGCATCCATTCAAATATCGCGTACATCCATTGAAACATTCTTCACCTTTTTTAGAATGCAAAATTTCTCTTCTATCCCTGATCCAGAAATAAGAACCTAAGAAGCACCGCAATAATAGAGGGATACAGGTGGTAAATTTGCAATCTCCCGCCAGCATCGCCCCATCACCGTTGACTTGCCCTTCCTCAGTAATTATACGGCCACCCACTCTGACCTACACTGACTTTTTTGGACCCACCATCTGTGTGACCTGCATGTTAGTGACTTAAAGTTACGGTAGGCATTCATTCCCATCGTTTCCAGTTCAAAATTCACACACATTTTGTTAAACCAAGATAAACTCGTTAAAATCGGCTAAACTGGCTCAGAAGCTTGATAGTTCATGACACTTTGGGCATTATCCATCAAATATTTTATAATATGTGTGGAAATTGGGGTGGTGAGATTTTGAGACATATTTTTTCTATGCCCGGTTCCTGCTCAAGTGTTGGAAAAACGGGAATATGATACTTTCTATTTACTTCAGCATAGTTGCTTCCCAAAAAATCCATTGTTGTCATTTGGAAAATAGAAAATAACTTCAGTTCTAGAAGCTTCCTTTGTAAACAATGTTTGAAATACCAACATGCACCACTCTAACAAATATGAACACGTTATCATAGACTATGACAAACATACGCACCAATTTTAAGTATACCTTTTCATGGAAACTAGGTAGTGCATACAGCAAGACACCGTGCGAAATAAATACATTTCTTTAATTTATATTTAGTTTCGTTCATTTTTTCTTTCAAAAAGGTCCAAAATTTGGTAGCATTACCATTCATATAGAGAAGTTGAATCTTATAGAAATCTTGGTGGTTCTCCCTTATTTTAGTACTTGGGTACCTTGAAATGAATTTAAAAAAAAATATGAGCAACCAGATATCATGCACTTGTAGATCAAAATTTGAGATACTTCCATTAAATTGCCGTAATGTGATTCTATTCCGCGAATATATGAATGAAACTTGAAAAATTATTGAAACTTGAGCATTATCAATTAAATAGTTTATACTTTGTGTGAAAATTGGTGCGGTGCGATTTTTAGCCATATTTTTGTAGTTTCGTCATGACAAAAGTCATTGTTGTCACTTGGGAAATTGAAAATAACTTCAAATTTGGAAGCTTCCATTGTAAACAAAGTTTGAAATGCCAATATGCAACAATATATCAAATATGGACATGTTATTATAAACTATGGCAAAGATATTGCCATGAAATTGGTCATATGGTCTAAAAGCCATATGTATATATGTTCATACATGGTATAACATATCGTTTGACAAGTCTATTCAAATTTGTCAAATTTTAATTTTAAATGTTTTCACGGTAACTATCTAGTGTAGTAGTAAGACACCATGTGAAAGAAAGGCATTACTTCAAATTATATTTAATTTTCTTGATTTTTTTCATTCTTAAGGCCCAAATTTGGTGGCATTAGCATTCATATCAAGAAGTTGAATCTTGCAGAACTCTTGGTTGTTCTCTCTTGTTTTACCACTTGGGTACCTTCAAATGAATTTTTTAAAAATCATGAGACGGCAGGTATCATGCACTTGCATGAAAAAATTGAGACACTTTCATTAAATAGTCATAAAGTCATTCTACCACACAAATATGGCCATAAAACTTGAGAATTATCAATTAAATAGGTTATACTTTGTGTGAAAATTGGGGCGTTGTGCTTTTGAGCCATAATATCTGTGGTCGATTCATGACAATAAGCATTGTCATCAATTGGAAAATTTAAAATGACTTCAAACATGCAAGCTCTTTTTGTAAACAATGTTAAGATACAAATATGAACCAACCTACCAAATATGGACAGGTTATTATAAACTATAGAGAATATATTTCCATGGCCTTGGTCATGTGGTTTTGAAGCCATGCATATTCATACATGGTAGGCCATAACGTTTTTCTTCTCAAAACGGCCAAATTTAAGTTTAAATGATTTCACGGAAACTAGCTAGTGCAATTCTTGTGAAACATGAGCAAGTAGGTATCATGCAATTGCACACCAAAATCTAAGATACTTTCATTAAATAGCCATAAAGTCATTCTATTGCACAAATATAGCCATAAAACTTGAGAATTATCAATTAAATAGGTTATACTTTGTGTGAAATTCGACAATGTGCTTTTGAGCCATAATATTTGTGGTTGATTCATGACAAAAGCCATTGTTGCAAATTAGAAATTTTTAAATAACTAGAAATATGGAAGACCTTTTTGGAAACAATGTTTAAATGCCAATATGCACCAATCTACCAAATATGGTTCAATATCATAAATTATGGTAAACATATGGCCTTGACATGGTCATCTAGTTTGAAAGGCAGGAATGTTCATACATGGTACACCATATTGTGAAACAATTCTTTTGAAACTTGTCAAATTGTAAGTTTAAATGTTTACATGTAAACTAGCTAGTGCAATGGTAAGAAACAATGCGAATGAAATACACTATTTCAAATTATATTTAAATTTTCTTGATTTTTTTCATTCATAAGGCTCAAATTTGGTGGCATTAGCATTCATATCAAGAAGTTGAATCTTGCAGAACTCTTGGTGGTTCTCCCTTATTTTACTACTTGGGTAGCTTCAAATGATTATAAAAAACTCATGAGCAAGTAGGTATCATGCACTTGCATGCCAAAGTCTAAGATACTTTCATTAAATATCCATAAAGCCATTCTATAGCACAAATATAGACATAAAACTTGAGAATTATCAATTAAATAGGTTATACTTTGCGTAAAACTTGGGCGGTGTGCTTTCGAGCCGTAATCTTTGTGGTCGATGCATGACAAAATCCAATGTTGTAAATGCGAATATGCCCCATTCTACCAAATAGGGTTACATTATCATAAAGTATGGTAAACATATGGACTTGACATTGGTCATATAGTTTGAAAGGCATGCATATTCATACATGGTACGCCATATTGTGAAACAAGTTTTTTCAAAATTGTCAAATATTAATTTTAAATGTTTTAATGGAAACTAGCTGGTGCACATAGTGAGACACCAAGAGAACAAAATGGTAGTATTTTGTTTCATATTTTATTTCTTTGTATATTTTAAAAATGGCCCAAATTTGGCGTCATTACCATTCATATCAGGAAGTTGAATCTTGCAAAAATCTCAGTGCAATACCTTTAAATTATTTAAAAAATATCAAGAGCAAGCTATATCACACACTTTGTAGTTCAAAATTAGACAAACTTACTTTAAATCGTTAAAAGTCACTTTATTGCACAAATTTAGCTAGGAGCTTGGGAATTCATGAAAGTAGAGAGTTATCAAGCAAACATGCATTCTCATTTTATAAACATGTCTTGAAATGCCAAGATGCACTGATCTACCAAGTATGGAAAAGCTATCAGAAACTACGATGGAGATATGGCCATGACCTTGGTGATCTTGTTTGAAAGCCTTCAATAATCTTTATCAATTTCGACAAATGTTTGGAAACTCATTTAAATGTTGGTAAGCACATTGTCATTGGCATGTTGGTCTAGACGTGGCCAACACTTGAGGAGCAGCCATGCTTAAGAGTAGCGTACCTTGGAAGCTTCAACCTCAAAATTTTCGTAGAGCGCCCAAACATCCCGTGCATCCATTCAAATGTCCGGTGCATCCATTAAAATATACCACGCATCTATTCAAATATCCCACCCTCTTTTTTGTGTATGGAAATTTCCTATTCTCACTACAAGAAAAAATGGCTTTTACAACAGACGATTTTCATGGTTGAAGGGTTCATGGTTAATAAGTCTTCTATGGCGGGTACCCTTCGTGGCAAAAAGCTCCATCAGAAATGATTCTACCACATTTTTTTGCGATCGTGGTGAATCGCACCCTTCAGCCATGAAAACTTGTTTCGTCGTAGATCTGCTCGCTAGCCGCATTGATTGCTGATCTTATGCAAACTGCCATGTGGCAAATGCCATTAATGGCCGGTTACCCCTATTAACAACCATAGGAACTGTGGTAGAGGACAGGCCTAGCCAAGGCCTGCTAAATATTAAGTGGGCCGACCCATTAGAAGAGCCCAATAAGAAGACGGCCCGTTACTCTTTTGTCCTACACTATTTGAAATTGGACCATTAGTGAAGCCTACCGCGACTTGTAACCTTTCAGGCCCGATACTATTTTGTCCTACAGAAGGCCCACCTTGGTCCAATAATGTGTGGCCCATTACCGGCATGTGACAAGTGGTCCGATACTATTAAGGCATGTGGCCAGCCCATCACTTTTATCATAACCCGTCATGGGCTACCATATGGCCTTTTACTATTATGGCCTTTTAATGTTATAGTCTTTTACAGTTCTATCCTTCTGCTGTTCTAGGATTTCCCTGTTCTGGACTTCTACTATTTAGGCCCATAAGTGGCCTGCTAAGGTTCTGGCATGCTACTTGTCTAGCCTGGTATAGTGCCGGCCTAGTACTTTTCTGGCCTGATAAACTCTCTGGCCTATTAGAGTTCTGGTCCGCTACTATTCTGGTCTATTACTGTTATGTCCTTTTGCTGATCTGGCCTATTATTATTCTAGCCTGCTATAGTTCTGGACTCTTACTATTCTGGTATGTTACTATTCCGGCCTATTACTATTCTAGCATGTTACTATTCTAGCCTTTTACTGTTTTGTCCTGTTACTGTTATTAGATCCCGCCTTTGGGTTAGCCTATTACTTTTATGGTCTTTTATAGTTTCGGCCTTTTTGAAGCCCATGCCAGTATCATAAAAGGTGTACAACTAGCGAGCATCTTTTATTATTCATCCTTGGCCCAATACAAGGTGGGTCAATAACAAAGCCTGATACTGTTGACAATTGAGTTGATACACTAAAAGAAAGGTTTCCTTCCGCAACGAATTGTCCCAACGGTTGTCGTAGAAGGTGCGTCTTCAGCGACGAAATTATCGGCTCAGCCTTGGCCGATGGAAAACTTTTTTTTCGATTTCGTGGCCCTCTACTATGATGAAACCGCTAAAACATGGAGGAAGCTCGACTAGCGCATGGAAGATGCAAGATTTTCTGTTCCTCGGGCGATGTTGACTCACCGAAGTCTTTTCAGGCGTGTGGGTGATGACTACAAGTGCACAGATCGTTTGCAGCTAGTTTCGAAATAAATATATCGATCCCACAGGGACCAATAGCCTAAAGACTAAAATGCTTTTAACTAAAACTAAATGTAGTACTTAAGGAATAACTTTGAGATGCAAGAAAAGTAGAGTTATTTTTGGGTTTTTGATTGAATGAAGCAATTAAAATAAAGTAAAACTTAATGCAAAAATTAAGAATCGCGCATGTAAAAGAAGTTGAAACTACATTAGGGAAAAGGCGTTCTCAGGGAGTGGTGGATACACCACTAGTAATTTAGACTAAGCAATCAAGATTATTATAACGAATGTTCTCATGATGTGTATGTATGTGGGAGGAGCTCCATATATGGACAGATATGCAGCAACCACTGCTCACATCATCCTTCATAACCACAGCTGACAGATAAATGACATCAGTCGTATTATCCCGCTATTAAGGGATTTCTCCCATGACATGGACATGGCTTTATGAGTTCTCCTTGTTTCCCCAAGTTAGTACGTGAAGAATGACAATAGCTTTATAGTCACAGTAAGTGTTATCATTCCTCCGTCTACCAATAAGTAATCCCCTTCATCGTGTCCCCATAAGAGGAAAATATTAAGGAGGTGCACAACTCCCAACATCAAGACGAAGACAATTAACACATACACATGATGATGTATAACATAATAATCTCTATATCACCTCAATCATATGCTATACATCTCCCCAAGAACTAATGATCTACTCAGACAGGGAGGCAGTCAACATCATGGCAATGGTAATAGAATCAATTGTAAATGAATAGTTCTTGTATAAATCCACAACGAGTACGGAAATTACAACAAGATCTAGATGGGTGAAGATGGGATGGATGGAGATGATGGTGATGCAGCGGTTGATGAAGATGAACGTCGATGTCTGGGCCTCCAAGATCTACGTAAGGCAAAGATGGATCCCTTGGGCAAGTTCCCCCTCCAGATGCCTTCCGAAGGTGAGGTTTTCCGCGATTTCTGGTGTTCTGTATGTCATCTCCATGATCCAGTTGTACGTGGTGAAACTATTTGAGGAGGCGGTGGCGGGGCTAATGACCCACAAGTATAGGGGGCGTATCGTAGTATTTTCGAGGGAAGTGAAACCCAATTTATTGATTTGACACACGGGGAGCCAAAGAATATTTATAAGCCTTAACAACTGAGTTGTCAATTCAGCTGCACCTGGAAACAATCTTGCTCATAGCAGTTTATCAGTAGCAACAGCTTTGTAGTAGCAATAGTAAAGTAACAGCAGTAGTAAAATTAAAGACAATAGTAACAATTGAAGTAAACAGTAGGATTAAATCGTGGTAGGCAAAGGGATGGATAGACGGGCGTTGCATGGACAACACAATTCATATGGCAATCAGAACATAGGGCATTTGCAAATAAATAATATAAAGCATCCAAGTACTAGATAATCATAGGCATGTGTTCCATATATAGTCATACGTGCTCGCAATGAGAACTTGCACAACATATTTTGTCCTGCCAGCCCATTTGCAGCGGGGCCTCAAGGGAACTACTGGCAATTAAGGTGCTCCTTTTAATAGAGCACCAGAGCAAAGCATTAACAATCCATGAACACATGTGATCCTCACATCAAAGCCATTCCCTCCGGTTATCCCGATTTCTGTCACTTCGGGGCCTTTGGTTCCGGACAACAACGTGTGTATACAACTTGCAGGTAAGACCATAAACAATACTATCATAATGAATCAATAACATGTTCAGATCTGAAATCATGGCACTCGGGATAAGTGACAAGCATTAAGCATAACAAGTCGCAACAAAGTCAAAAATCACTAATAGAAGATACTAGGCACCATGCCCTAACAATCCGATGCCATTACATGAATGATCTCATCCAATCCCTACCATCCCCATAGCCTATAATGGGGGATTACTCACTCATAGATGGGGGAAACATGGATGGTCGATGGAGAAGCGATGGTGATGATGATGGCGATGATCACCTCCAATTCCCCGTCCCAGCAGGGTGCCAGAACGGAGTTTCTGGTTCCGATTCGCGGAATCTGGTGGTGGCGGCGGAGCCGAACTCTTTCTAGAAAAACATCGAACCCCCCTGGATTTTTAGGTCAGGAGGCAACTTATAGGTGAAGAGGGAGACCGAGGGGGTGCCTGGGGCAACCAGACCACCCCCTGGCGCAGCCAGGCCTAGCCCGCGCGGCCAGGTGGTGTGGCCACGCCCCAGCCCTTCTCCGTCTCGTATTCTGGCTCCTTGAGTCTTCTAGTGAAATAGGATTTTTGGCATATTTTCCGGGATTTTTCCTGGTAGTTGATTTTCTGCACAAAAACTAGACACCAAGGTAATTCTGCTGAAAACTGCGTCAGTCCGTGTTAGTTGTATCCAAATCACACAAGTTTAGCGGAAAAACAATAGCAAAAGTGTTCAGGAAAGTAGATACGTTTTGGACGTATCAACTCCCCCCAAGCTTAGCTTATTGCTTGTCCTGAAGCAATTCAGTTGAAAACTGAGTGTGATAAAAGAAACTTTCATGAACACATTTTCTTCATATGATGTATATATTCTCAGCATGTGATCAACTACTTAGGAAATTCATAATAGGGAGTGTGCAACTAAGTTTACTTACTAGTCATTGCAAGCTATGAAGAGATTCCAACTCAAAAATAATAAGGAGCATGAAACATAAACATAAGCAACATTACAATGTTCATAACAAGGTATGATAGAGTGGTATCTCGCTTGCCTTTGATTGTGAATGCCAAGGCACCTCTGAAGTTCAGGTGAAGACTAGAAGTAAAGATATCAAAGATACAAGTATCAAAGTCATAACACAATTAATCTAGTATTGAGACAAGCACATTATACTAAGAATGATAACTATGCTCTCAAGAAAGTGCTCATAGGATAGGTGGTGACTCAACAAGGAAATGAAAAGGTTTTGAAAAGTTTGAAAGGCTTCCAAATGCTGAAAGTATGGTACTCATTAGCTTTAATCTCTCATTGCCCCTATCATAAGCATCTTTAATATGGTTAAGGTGAAAGTGAGGTCCAATTTGAGCTATATGCTTGACAGACTATAAACTGGAAATCTCATGTCCCTTGAGTACGAGGGCACCTCCTCATGCTACTCAACTTTAGTTACCGGTAAGTTCTTGTCATAGTAAATACATGCATATCATAGAGAACTGCCAATAGGGTACCCCTTGCCCGATGATACGAAAGAATCCCCGTATCAAACTGACAAGGCAAGCAGACAACGAGTATCTCAGCATTCTCCTTATTTACCATGGAAAATGGTAGTTTTTTCACTCTTTCCTCTTTTATCAAATCTTTTTTTTCTTTCTCTTAATAGCTATCTCTCTTATTTTATAAGAAGAATGCTTGATAGATACTTGTTATGGTTACACTGTAGGTTTCCACCATGATTAGGCATGGATTAGACCGGTGGCCCAAGCGTTTCTCTAACACACATACATAACTTCATGGACTTACAAGCTCCCCTTTTATTTCACACCGACGACATCCGCAAACAAAAGAGCATGATATCAACTGGGTATATATTTACAGGTGTTGAAAGCGTTCCCCGTGATAGCACGGTTCTGCTAATCCCTAGCCTATAATTTGCAAGCATATAACTTTCATGGACAGTCACAATGGTTCAGGTTTATTAAGTGCAAGAAATAAAGTGTGCCATCCAGTTCGTGAGAGCTTTACTAACTAATTTTCTCATAACAAGCAAACATTTTTTCGGAAGAAAACAAGGCATATTGAATATGCACGGAAATATCAAATGATACTAATAGGTAGGTATAGTGGACACTTTTGGCAATATTGGTTTTGGGGAGTTGGAAACACGAGTAGAGCTCATACTCAGTGCAGGTGAAGGCTAGCAATAGTAAGGGAGCGACAAACGAGAGAGCAGTAATTAATCATGCTTGAAACAAAACCCTGAGGCAAAATAGTTCATCGAGGCTTATCTGATTATTGATTCAGTCATATGCATGCATGAGCATGTGCCAAGTCAATTCAAGTGAAGCATTCAGAGGAGGATACCACAGTGTCATACCAAATTATCAATAGAGGAATGCAAACAAACATTCATACGACATGCTACAAATTATTAGCGAGCTGGAGCTAATCACAACAAAGCAAGACTAAGCATCCATAAATAACATACACCCTACACGAACAGACTAAGCATGCTCACAATGATGAGTATATGTACAAAAATGAAAACAAATAGAGTTCATTACCAGCCTCTTAGCACACCTCAAGTTGTCATTAATCCTCATTATTGCTCTTCACTTGTGTGGCTTGAATAATAACATGAAACCAAATTCCACTGAGGACTACTGAACCCTGCAACAAACTCACAAAACCAAAGAAGAACAACAAATATTTTTAGTGTTTTCGATTTTTAAAACAAGATCCAAAAAGGAAGAACAAGAAAAGCAAAATCTTTTTGGGTTTTTCGAATAGTTCAAACAAAGCAAAAAGGGAAAAGCAAACCAAGGAAAAAAGAAGAAGAAGCAAACAAAGAGAAACAACATAAATATTTTTGGTCTTTTTGGGTTTTAGGAAGTAAAAACAAAGAGAGAACAAAAACTAAAAGAACGAAACATGAATATACAAAGTACCGACTAAACATGATATGAAGATGAGTGTGATGTCGGTGTACCTCCCCCCAAGCTTAGGCTTTTGGCCTAAGTGGGTATCAATCCCAAGCTGGCCAAGATGGAGCGCCTCCTTAGTACGGCGAGGATGTAACGTTGTCCTGGTGCGAGCTTGAGGACGCCCCACCATAGTGTGTAGAGTACTCGTAGGAGGGCACATCATCCTGGTGCTTCCCATGGAAACCGAGAAAGCGGAGCTGCTCGTGCACCTCCTCCTTGGAACGCGACCACGCCCTCATGTGAACACTGAACAAAGTAGATTGCAGCAAAGGAATCTCCCTTTCATCCCCGTCAGTAAACAACATCCTGTATACTAAACTGTCCATATCAGAGTCAGCAGTGACGAAGTGATGTGTTTTCATGGCAGCAAGATCCAGTCTTTGTGGTGCCAATATAGTATCATTAGGATCCACAGAAATCTCTAATGCAGTGACCATTTGTGAAGCAATAATGCCCCCATAAATAGGACCCCTAGCAGCAAGGCGACGAGCAATGAGAGAGCCAAGATTGTACTGAGTATCATTATTAAGCGCAACAGTGAGGAAAGCTAAATGATAATTGGAGATATTACTCGTATTCTCCCTACCAAGAATGCTAGTAGCAATATAATAGGCAAAGTATCTAAGAGCTGGGAGTTGGATGTTTCTTATCTTCCCGCGCTGAGCTACGCGGTCATCGTCATTGGTCACACCTCGATAGAGCTCCAGCAAATCAGCGGGTCGCCCTTGAATCTTCTTCACGGTCCCTGTCATGCCTATACCTATAATGCTGCAAAATCTTTCCAATGGCATGGTAAACGACAGATTATAAATTCTGAAAGAAACAGTTGACTGATAGGGTGTGTTAGTGAAAATGAAACTCTCAACAAAAGTTTTGGTGAGCATAGCATATTTCTCACTCTCATCTTGCATGTATGAGGTCAAACCAACCCTCTAAATCAATAGCAAGAAATCATCGAGAATCCCTGCAGCTTACAAGAAGGTAAAACAAGGAAAAGTAGATGGGTGAGCATCCCCCTCATCTCCTTCATTGCCAAAGCGTGGTGCAATGAGATCTTCATTGTATGAAGGCCTAAACCATGAGACTGATCTTGAGGGCCTTGACCTCCTAGGTGTGTCCCTTTGAAATATTTCTCCAAAGGTGTGGTTGTTCATCTTTGGTATTTTGAAATTTAAACATCCATTAAAACAAATGATTGCAAAGTGAATATATAATGAAGGGCGCTACTCATAGGGACGTGTAAGAGGCCAAAACATGCATAAAAACTATATCTCTAAGCATTGAACAAGCTTACAAGCTCTCATAACCTGTCACCTACAACAGCAAAATACTCAAGATATAAACCACTAAACACAAATCTACTTGGACAAGCGGAGGAGTTACATACCGGAGAACAAATGCTCCAAATTTAAGTAGCAAAGATGTGTTGAGCAAGGAGATCGAAAATTCTAGGGCAAGAACAACAAGATCGCGATTTCGATCAATGCACTGGTGTTTTCTTGAGAGAGAGAAGAAAGTGGGAAGTGAGAGAGTGAGTGGAGGGCCAGGGGTGGCCCACACCATGGCCAGGCACGCCCCTGGGCTGGCCGCGCCACCAGGTGGTGTGCCTTCCTGGTGGGCCCCCTGGTACCTTCCAGGCACTTCTCTGCCCCTTTTTCACGTAAAAATTTAATATGAATTTTCTAGAATTTTTCGAGACACTTTATTTTTGAGCAATTTTTAGGTATAAGTGAATGATTTTCTGACAGAAAAAGGTTTCCGGAATGATGCAATGACAAAACAAGGCTAAAACTTCAGAAGTTCTAAGACACTCTAACAAGCAAGCAACTAACAACAGAAAAGTAAACTAAACGAAAGCAAAAACTAAAATGGATAGAATAGAAGTAAGCGGCGATAATCATGGTGAAAACATTGTTTTGTTCAATGAAATCCTTTTGTTAACAAGGTTGATCAGGTCTTGTTACCAAAACAATTTTATATGAAACAAAACTTTGTATTTCACTAATGACTATGTTACCTCAACCTTGATAGCAATGGTCCCAATCATAATAGTTTCAAATTTTTCTCTTGGTATGGGACAATATATTTCTCCAACTTGAATGCCCTAAACATGTTCAATTGAATTTAAACCATAAGTCCTATCAATCTTCTTGGGGAAATAGACATTATGCTCTTTGTCATTAACATTAAAGGTCACCTTTCCTTGATTACAATTAATAACAGCTCCTGCAGTATTAAGAAAAGGTCTCCCAAGAATAATAGACATATTATCATCTTCAGGCATTTCAAGTACAACAAAATCAGTTAATATCAAGCAATTATGAGCCACTTGAACATGTACATCCTCACATATACCAACAGGAATAGTGGTAGAATTATCAGCCATTTGCAAAGATATATCGGTTGCTATCAGTTTTTCCAGTTGAAGTCTCTTATACAGAGAAAAAGGCATAACACTAACTCCTGCTCCCAAGTCACACAAGGCAGTTCTAACATAAATATTTTTAATAGAGCAAGGAATAGTTGGAATACCTGGGTCTCCAAGTTTCATTGGAACCTTACCATTAAAGGAATAATAAGCAAGCAAAGTAGAAATTTCTTCATTCGGAATCTTCCTTTTATTCAAGACAATATCTTTAATATACTTTGAATAAGGAGGCAATTTAATAGCATGAGTCAAAGGAATTTGCAAGAATAAAGGTTTCATCAACTCACAAAACTTATTATAGTGTTTATCTTCCTTTGACTTGTGTTTCTTATCAGGGAAAGGCATAGGTTTTTCGACCCAAGGCTCTCTTTCACTACCATGTTTCTTAGCAACAAAATCTTCTTTAGTGTATTTAGTATTCTTAGTGTGCTTTTCAGTTTCTTCTTCAACTTTTTCTTTATCAGGAGCATCATTTTCCTCATTACCACTTTCAGTTTCAGCATCAAAGACAGATATACTTTTAGGATCTTTAGCAGGCTCAGGGGGTTCTACAACAGGTTTATGTTTCTTTTTTTCTTCTCTTAGGAGCAGTACCACTATTTTCAGCTTGTTGAGAATCCTGCTCAATTCTTTTGGGATGCCCCTCAGGATATAGAGGATCCTAGGTAGCAGCACCACTTCTAGTTCTAATTTCATAAGCATGTTTTTCTTTGGCAGCATTAACTAGCAAGTCTTTTTGTACTTTAATAAGCTGATCAATTTGAGTTTGAACCATTTGAAAATGTTTAACAAGCATTTTTAAATCATTAGAGGTTCTTTCCACAATATATTTTAACTCAACAATAGCTCTAGAGTTTTTCATTAAATGATTTTGCACCCCCTTTTATTAAAATTATCTTGCTTAACAATAAAAATATTGAATTCTTCCAAGCATTGATCAGGAGGTTTAGAGTAAGGGATATCATCTTCATCAAAATGTTGGAGAGAGTGTACCTCAATAGTGGATGAGTGGGGAATTGGCTTACATAATTCTTCTATAGGAGGTAAATTCTTGACATCTACAACTTTAATTTCCTTCTCCTTAAGGCATTTCTTAGCTTCCTTCATCACTTCATCATTCAGTTCAATAACTCCCCTCTTCTTAGATGATGGTATAGGTGCCGGTATAGCTGGTTCAGGAGGAGTCTAGTCTTCATAATTTTTGCTTATTTTAGCCATTAATTTCTCAACTTCCTTGGGAGTCCTATTCCTGAAAACACAATCAGCACAACTATCCAGGTATGTCCTAGACTCTTTAGTTAGTCCATTATAAAATATATCAAGAAGCTCATTCTTAGGTAATGGACATCCAGTCTGTGCATGAATCAAATCACAAAACCTTGCCCATGATTCAGGCAATATCTCTTTTTCTCCCTGTTTAAAATCAAAAAGTTCCTGTAAAATAGCACGTCTAGCACTAGGAGGAAAATATTTCTGCAGGAAAGTACTAATTAAGCAATCAGGGCTATCAATAGATCCAGTAGGTAAATTATTAAACCAAGTTTTAGCTTCTCCTTTCAGTGAAAAAGGGAAAATTTTAGCAACAAAGTAAGTGCGCATCTTAATATCATCAGAAAACAGGCCACTCATGGTAGAAAGCTTAGTCATATGTGCTACCACACTTTCATTCTTAGTCCCATAAAAAGGTTCTTTCTCAACAATAGCTATGTAGGACAGATCAAGACAGAAATCATAATCCTTATCTTTAATGTTTATGGGAGATGCAGCAAACTTAGCATTAGGAGACAATTTGTGTTTATAGTACGCCTCTCAAGGAGAATCTTAGCAGCACTCCTATCATGGGTGTTTTGACATTCTTTAATAAATTCATCGGTCATCTCAATATAACCGTCTTCAATATCATAGCTCTCTCTAGACCCAGGTGAACTAACAGGTGTAGTAGTGTCTTCATTACGAGTTTTAGTATTTCCAACTATAGTTCTAGCAATCGTAGCATCTAGGAAAAGAACCACTCTTATCAAGCATAGTAGAAGCAGCATCATAAGTATCAGAAGTTTTAGATTTAGCAGTAGTAGCAGTGTGTGTAGCATGCGTATGTGGTGGTGTAAGGAGTTTACTCATAACAGATGGTGAATCAAGAGCAACAGAGGTGTTCAGAACCGTACCTCTTCTTGTAGTGGATGGTAAAATAGGAACCTTGCCATCACGAGACTTACCCATGATGGATGGATGGCAGCGAACAATAGTGATTCCAAGTGGACTTAATAAATAAAGCTATGCTCCCCGACAACGTCGCTAGAAAATAGTCTTGATGACCCAAAACTATAGGGGGTGTATCGAAGTATTTTCGAGGGAAGTGAAACCCAATTTTTTGATTCGACACAAGGGGAGCCCAAGAATATTTATAAGCCTTAACAACGGAGTTGTCAATTTAGCTGCACCTGGAAACAGTCTTGCTCACAGCAGTTTATCAGTAGCAGCAGTTTTGTAGTAGCAATAGTAAAGTAATAGCAGTAGTAGAAGTAAATATAATAGTAGCAATTGAAGTAAACAGTAGGATTAAAGCGCGGTAAGCAAAGGGATGGATGGACGGGCGTAGCATGGACAAGACAATTCATATGGAAATCAGAACATAGGGCATTTTCAGATAAATAAGATAACGCATCCAAGTACTAGATAATCATAGACATGTGTTCCATATATAGTCATACATGCTCGCAATGAGAAATTGCAGAACATCTTTTGTCCTGCCAGCCCGTTTGCAGCGGGGCCTCAAGGGAACTACTGACAATTAAGGTGCTCCTTTTAATAGAGCACCGAAGCAAAGCATTAACACTCTGTGAACACATGTGATCCTCACATCAAAGCCATTCCCTCCGGTTATCCCGATTTCTGTCACTTCGGTGCCTTTGGTTCCAGACAACAACGTGTGTATACAACTTGCAGGTAAGACCATAAAAAATACTATCATAATGAATCAATAACATGTTCAGATCTAAAATCATGGCACTCGGGATAAGTGACAAGCATTAAGCATAACAAGTCGCAACAAAGTCAAAAATCACTAATAGAAGATACTAGGCACCATGCCCTAACAATCCGATGCCATTACATGAATGATCTCATCCAATCCCTACCATCCCCATAGCCTATAATGGGGGATTACTCACTCATAGATGGGGGAAACATGGATGGTCGATGGACAAGCGATGGTGATGATGATGGCGATGATCACCTCCAATTCCCCGTCCCAGCAGGGTGCCAGAACGGAGTTTCTGGTTCCGATTCGCGGAATCTGGTGGTGGCGGCGGAGCCGAACTCTTTCTAGAAAAACATCGAACCCCCCTGGATTTTTAGGTTAGGAGGCACCTTATAGGCGAAGAGGGATACTAAGGGGGTTCCTGGGGCGACCAGACCACCCCCTGGCGCGGCCAGGCCCAGCCCGCGCGGCCAGCGGGTGTGGCCAGGCCCCAGCCCTTCTCCCTCTCGTATTCTGGCTCCTTGAGTTTTCTGGTGAAATGGGATTTTTGGCATATTTTCCAGGATTTTACCTGATAGTTGATTTTGTGAACAAAAACTAGACACCAAGGTAATTCTGCTGAAAACAGTGTCAGTCCGTGTTAATTGTATCCAAATCACACAAGTTTAGAGGAAAAACAACAGCAAAAGTGTTCGGGGAAGTAGATACGTTTTGGACGTATCAGGCACCAACTATACAACCAGAACTATACGGCCAGAAAAAGTAATCCGGTCGTATAGTTGGTCGTTAAACCCTCTAGATGCCTTGGTCGCTTCAGGTTTTCTTCTGGTGTTATTGGTATTTCCCAAATAAGCGATTTACATTGATTTTGACTCCTTTTCTCCCCAATACAACTGCTCCAAGAATTGTGTCCATTGTATCCATCATCTGTCCTGATCCTGGTGAAAATAGACATAAAATGTGCGCACGAACGCCGTAATATACCAAGATCCTACAACTACAATTCAAAATAACAATATAAAACATGATGCAAATATGCACCCATCAACTTCCCCAACCTTAGACTCTTGCTCGTCCCGAGCAAGTTTAGATTAATGGATGTGATCCTCATATTCATGAAGCTGAGTCGATAAAATAAATGAGGCAGTTGCAACATGTGTTTATCATATATGATACATAGGAATAAATTCATGAATAGTACCTTACTCGAACCATCCGAATAATATTAGAAGGCTTCCACACCTTAGTGATCAACAATTCACAAAATATGAATCTCAACATGATTTAAAAGTATTTGGTTCGACCGAATGAGTTAGCGAGGTAGTCCCAAGTGTTTTAGGATTAACATATTCACTTGGGATTCACAATCTCAAAATGTTTCTTTGTCATACCACAATATAATGGTGTATGCCTATTTGCTCTTTGCACATTTGCTCTTTTTCTTCTTCTTATTTTTCCTTTTTATATATGCTCACACTTTTGTTTAAGTGTTGTGCAAAGAAGCTAGCCATACATTCCACTTCTTGTAGGAATCCAAAATTTAACGATCTCAATTACCAAATTCCAAATGTATATAAAGCATCTTTATGACTTGAAGATTCTACCTCGACTTGTTCTCACTCTATTTTGATAGCACTTTTAATTTTCCTTTGTTCAAGGTTTCTTTTTCAACTTGACTAATCAGATTATTTTTGCCTTTGTAAATCAAACCATGAACTTACAACATATCAATTAAATTATCTTTATATGTTCGATTAATACTAATGGTGTAGAAGACTCCTATTGTTATCATCAAGTGCAAGTAAAATTATACTCAAGCCATTCATATATCCAATAAGACAAGAACAAACTCAATAATGCTCCATATATGATAATAAACTCGGAATTTCACAAATGGGATCAACTATTCCTTAAGGGAATTCAAATGATGCAAACTTTATTTCTAAACTTGAACTAATGAAAAACTAAAATAGTAATATAAAACTTATAAGATAGATTACAAGGTCTTAAAGATCTCCCCAAGCTTCAAATCAAGCCAGGCGGGATCAAATAAATCCTTGTTGGTACCTAATCCTCCTCCTGGGTAGGAAGTGTATTGTCTTCTTCTTCTTCTGTGTTTCCATCTTTAACTATGCTTGCAGAGCGGATGATGTGCTCAACCATGTCGTATTGAATCTTCAAAATTTTCTTCTGGAGGAATTTCTTCTCATCTGTCAACTCAAAAACAACTTTAATCATGAAACCAACTCTACCATCGATTTCATCGATCTTTTTCTCAAGGTCTTTGCTCATCATCCCATAGGAGTCAATCCCTTCTCCAATTGTTTCAACACATGCCTTCTAAGCTTTTTCCAACTCATAGATCTTATCATGAATGTCATCTTGCCACACCTTCTTAGGTTTAAGAGGTGACGGACCAAGAGGAGGTTTATAATAGGATCATATGTCTTGACGATAGGGATTAGGGAGATACTCATCCTTGCTCTTTCCCCGCTTAGCTTGCCTCATCATATCCATCCTTTGCGGGAACATGTCCTACCAGTTTGGGAGAGGCTTGATCTCCGGGTTGGACGATGATGATGATCCTTTAGGTTCTACTTCTTTGATCCTCTTCACGGGCTTCTCTTATTTCTTCCTCCAAATCTTGTTGACATGGAAGGGGTGCATGGCTTTGTTGCACGGACATTGTTAGAAGGGGCTTGTATAGAGATGGCGAGGATTTTTTGAGGCTAGAGGCTATATCTTTGTGAAAATTTAATGAAAAAGGTTAGATGCGATCAGCTTTAAAAGGGGAGGTAAAAAACCCTAGCCGCCGTCCGTAACGAGAAACTATACGGGCATGGCCCGTATAGGTTCCACCGTATAGTTATGAACCGACTATAGATTTTCTTCTACGGTGGAACCAACTATACGGACGAAACTATACGGGTGGGAATTTTTATTCTCATCGTATAGTTGGTCGTTAAACCTTCTGTACTCCGAATAAATTTTTTGGAGATGAGTTTATATCTATATGACCACAACTATACGGGCGGAATTTTTATTCCTGTCGTATAGTATGTCATTAAACTATTAGTACCCAGAAAAGAGCTTTGACGAAGGAATCGATATCTATACGACGGAAATTATATGGGTGGAATTTTTATTCCCGCCGTATAGTTGTTCGTTAAACTATCAGTACCTTTCGTGGAGAGAAGGGATGATGTCGAAACAACTATACGACCGCAACTATACTGCCAATTTTTTTATTCCCGCCGAATAGTTGGTCGTTAAACTTTCTGGATCCACCAAAAATTGCCTGCTTCTCCAAGAGTTCTTTATTAATCTGAAACTTAATGAAATATCAAGTTTTGACTGGGGTGATCACTTGTATGGTGACTGTACTTATATCTTATTTTACTCGATAATGCTTCAAGCGTTGTCCATTTACCACCCATGAAAGAGAGGGTGTTTTCCCTGAAGCTTCACTGCTCCCGATGAATAAGCTTCTTCAACTATATAAGGGCCTTCCACTTTGATCCGAGCTTCCCTGGAAACAACTTAAGACGAGAATTATAGAGCAACACTTTGTCTCCACTTTTAAAGGTCTTATTTTCTATTTTTCTATCATGCCATCTTTTCACTTTTTCTGTAAACAATCTAGCATTCTCATAAGCCTCACTTCTAAACTCATCTAAAGCATGAATATCTAATAAACGTTTTTCTCCTGCTGTTTTAAGATCGTAGTTTAGGTTCTTGATTGCCCAAAAAGCTTTGTGGCCCAATTAGAAAGGTAAATGGCATGCCTTACCGTATACCATCTTATAAGGTGTCATACCCATTGGATTTTTAAACTCAGTATGGTATGCCCATAGAGTGTCATTTAACTTGTATGACCAATCTTTTCTTGATTTGTCCACCGTCTTCTCGAGCATGGTCTTTAATTCTCTATTAGAGAGTTCCACTTGACCACTCGTTTGAGGATGATATGGTGAAGAAACACGGTGAGTTACTCCATATTTGCTGAGGATTTTCCTAAAATTTCCTTTCATGAAATGAGAACCACCATCAGTGATTAAAAATCCAGGAACTCCAAACCTGAGGAATATAACATCCTTGATCATCTTCACTAAGGTAGTTGCATCTACATGACTTGTTGGAATAGCTTCAACCCATGTAGTAACACAATCGACAACAACAAGAATATGAGTGTAACCATTTGATTCTATAAAAGGTCCCATGTAATCCATTCCCCATACATCAAAGGGTTCGATTATAAGACTATAATTCATTGCCATCTCTTGTCTCCTACCTATATTACCCCTTCTTTGGCAAGCATCATAGTGTTCTACATACCTGTGTGCATCTTTGAGCAAGGTGGGCCAATAGAATCCGGATTGAAGTACCTTTGTTGCAGTTCGCTTGCTTGCATGATGTCCTCCATACGGGATGTCATGACAAGATTGCAAAATTGCATTCATTTCATGGTTAGGAACACACTTACGAATCATTCTATCAAGTCCATGATGATATAGATACGGATCATCCCAAAAGTAATATTTAAGATCATTAAAGATTTTCATCCTTTGATTTCTTGTCATACCATGAGGTATAAATTTTACTACGAGATAGTTAGCATAATCCGCATACCAAGGATCAACAATTTAAAATTTGCTAAATATTCTCCCGAAAATGACTCATTTATAGGTACGGGGTTAGTAATTATTCCCTTCATCCTAGAGAGATGATCTGCTACCGGATTATCCTTACCCCTCCTATCTACTATTTGCAAATCATATCCTTGTAGTAATAAACCGAACAAATCAACCTGGGCTTCGCATCCTTTTTCACAAGGAGGTGACACAAAGCTTGGTGATCCGTATGAACTATTACCATAGAATTAATGATGTAAGATTTAAATTTGTCGCAAGCAAAAACTATAGCTAGGAACGCTTTCTCTGTAGTAGCATAATTTTTCTGAATCTTATTAAGAGGTCTACTAGCGTAATAAATAACATTTGAATTCTTTCCGTCTCGCTGTCCTAACACAGACCCTAAAGCATAGTCACTCGCATCACACATGATTTCGAAAGGTTCATCCCATTTTGGAGATTGCATGATGGGTGCTGAAACTAATTTGTTTTTACGGTTATCAAAAGTTGTAATGTAGTTATGATCTAAGTAGAATGGAGTTTCTTTCTCAGGAAGGTTGGTGAGAGGCATATCTATTTTAGCAAAATCTTTTATAAAACGCTTATAAAAACATGCATGTCCCAGAAACATTTTTAAGTTTTTTATGTCCTGAGGTATTGGAAGATTTTCTATAGAATTTATATTAGTTTTATCTATTTATATACCCTTCTTCGAAACCTTATGCCCAAAAACTTTACCTTCTCTTTCCATGAAACGACCTTGTTCCCAATTCAAAACCAAATTTGATTGCCTGCATCTCTACAAAACGTTGGTTAGATTGTATAGGAAATTATCAAAGGTTGTTCCATAAACTAGAAAATCATTTGTTAGAACTTCCGTAGTCTTCTCAACAAAATCATCAAAGATTTTTAAAAAATATCCTTGAAAAGTCACTTCTAAATTACATAAGCCAAACGGAGTTAATATATAACCATATGTGCCATAAGGGCAAGTGAAGTTGTTTCCTATTGATCTTCCGGTTTTATAGAAATGTGAGAATATCCAGAATAACCATCAGGAAAATAGAAATAAGAATAATTACTAAGTCTTTCTAAAATTTTACCCATAAATGTTATAGGTTTATGTTTTTTCCGTCTCACGGTTTAGTTTTCTAAAATCAATGCAAATGTGATATCCAACAATAGGTTTTACAGGAACTAGCTCACCATCATCATTCATAGCAGCATCAAGACCCCCTTTGTCTTGGTATGCAATGAGCTGGGCTAACCCACTTACTGTCAGAAATAGCATATATTATGCCAGCATGAATAAGCGTATAACCCCTTTTCTTACTACTTCCTTCATTTTTGGATTAAGCCTTCTTTGTGTATCAACTACAGGTTCAACATCATCAAGCATGGTAATCTTATGTGTTACAATAGATAGATCGATTCCTTTAATATCACATAGAGTATATCCAAAGGCTTCGTGATGCTTAACCAAGACCAAAATGAGTTTATTTGTTTCATTTTCTGATAGATTTTTGCTAATAATCCTCCGGTGTGAATACCTTTTACCTTACCTCTCCGGCAACGGTGCCAGAAAATAGCTTGATGTCTATGCACTTCTATTCTTGTAGACAGTTGCTGGGCCTCCAAGTGCACAGGTTTGTAGAACAACAGCAAGTTTTCCTTTAGTGGATCACCCAAGGTTTATCGAACTCAGGGAGGAAGTGGCCAAAGGTATTCCCTCTCAAGCAACCCTGCAATCAAGATACAAGAAGTCTCTTGTGTCCCCAACACAACCAATACACTTGTCAGGTGTATAGGTGCACTAGTTCGGCGAAGAGATAGTGAAATACAAGTGGTATAGATAATTATAAGTGGTAACAGTGATAGAAAATAGCTTGATGGCGTGGAAAAGACTAAAGAAAAATTGAAATAAAGATGGAAGCAAGCAAACATGTAA
Organism: Avena eriantha; assembly: GCA_910589775.1. Taxonomy (NCBI): domain Eukaryota; kingdom Viridiplantae; phylum Streptophyta; class Magnoliopsida; order Poales; family Poaceae; genus Avena; species Avena eriantha. The sequence goes on from OU342740.1 coordinate 213,813,716, forward strand.
CAGATCTAATTGCAAATGGTGTATCTATTCTTAGAAACAAGGCCTAGGGATCATACTTTCACTAGTGAACACTCTCATATAAATATCTTCTCTTTACGATACTACTCTGAACTACTCTCCGGTTGGACACTCTAATCCATGGTAGGGCTATAACAGCACACCTCAAAGTTCATCTTTATCATCTAGATAACCCCACACTGTCACCTTGAGTACTAGATGGTTCCAACAAACACCACAATTTCATAGAAACATCCAACTCCAAATATAACTCATAACAAGTATTTGTAATCTCTAGCCTAAGTGCCACCATGGTGCGCACGCTGTCACTTTCACACACAAGGGGAGAGAAGAGATCTATTAAAGCACTTGAGTAGCAAGGTAGATCTACTTGATTACAAAGCTCATGATCACAATATGATCATGCATAGAGAGAGATGAACACATAGCTACCGGTAGAACCCTTAGCCTCGAGAGAGAAATACTCCCTCCTCATCATGGGAATCAGCAACGGTGATGGAGATGGTGGTGGAGATCAATGGAGATGGCTCTGGGGGCACTTCCCCGTCCCGGCAGGGTGCCGGAACTGAGACTTTCTGTCCCCTGAATCTCCCCTTCGGTGGCGGCGGTGGTGTGGAACTTTTCATGGATTTCTGATTGACGATTTAGGGTTTTTGCCTCGGGGGAGATATATAGGCGAAAGAGGCAAGGTCGGTGGCCGGCTAGGGGGCCCACACCATGCCCTGGTGCGGCCTGGGGGGGACTCGCGCGTAGGGGTGGTGTGGCCACCCTGTGGCCCCTCTCTGTCTCGTATTCTGGCTCCGTGAGTCTTCCGGTAAAATATCGACTTTGGCTTTTGTGCGGTCCAATTCCGAGAATATTGATTTTCTGACTTTCCTGGAACCAAAAACAGCAGAAAACAGGCGACTGACACTATGGCATCTTGTTAATAGGTTAGTCCAATAAAGTCTATGAAAAGTACTCCTAAGTGTGGACAAAACATAAGAAAGTAGATAAAACCAAGCATGGAACATCAAAAATTATAGATACATTTGCAATGTATCAACATCCCCAAGCTTAACTCCTGCTCGTCCTCGAGTAGGTAAGTGATAGAAAGAAAGAATAATTTTTGAGGTGACATGCACCATCATAAACTTGATCAAAGTATTTGTAAAACATTCAAAGCTAGGATCAAAGTACTTCAATCATAACATGAAAGACAAAGTTCTAGCAATAAGACATAGAAACTATGATGCAACATTAAATGGCACAAACAAAAGATTCATGAATAATAATGCTTTACAAGACGTTTGTTTGTTTCACATAAAGAAAACATAGCATAATAGTATCCAGCTTGTCCCTCATAGAGTAGCAAATATAAATGCATAGGACACCTTCAAAGTTCATAAGAGTGACTAGATACAAATAGTTTAGAACAAGCAATATCAAGTTATGCATCAATCAACTAGTCTTGGGACAATGCACATAGAACTAAGAATGGCCACTATGCTCTCAAAGTAGGTGCATAAAGGTAGAAGGTGGAGACTCAATATAATGGTGGAAGAAAGGCCTTCATAGAAGGAATCAGAGATTCAAGTTTCATAAAGAGCTTCCAAAAATTATGGTACTTATAGCTTTCATCTCTCATTGCCCCTATCATAAGCATCTTGAAGTGATTAAGGTTGAAGTGAACAAACTATGGTGTATATGCTTGATGAATTATAAGTTGGAAATCTCATGTCCCTTGAATACGAGGGCTGCTCCTCATGCTACTCAAGTTTAGTCACCGGTAAGTTCTTGTCATCGTAAGTACATGTGTATCATAGAGAACCGCCAACGGGGTACCCCTTGCCTGATGATACGGAAGAATCCCCATATCAAAATGACAAGGCAAGCAGACAACGAGCATCTCAGCAATCTTCTTATTTACCATGGGAATATGGTGCTTTTTTCTCTCTTTCCTCTTTCCATAATATCTTTTTTTTTCTATTTTTTCTCAATATAGGACTCTCTTTTTTTATATGAAGAATGCTTCATAGACAGCTCATTATGGTTACGCTGTAGGTTTCCACCATGTCAGCATGGATTAGACCAGCGGCCCAGGCGTTTATCTAACACATATACATAACTCCATGGACTTACAAGATCCCCTTTCATTTCACACCGACGACATCCATAGACAAAAGAGCATGATATCAACTAGGTACAAAGTACTAGTGTAATGTTGAAAGCATTCCCCATAACAGCATGGTTCTGCTAATTCCCAACAAATAAGTGCAAGCATATACAACATAGACGACACAATGGTTCAAGTTTATTAAGGGCAAGAAAAGTAAACTGTGCCATCAAGTTCGTGAGAGCTTTAATCACTAGTTTTCTCATAACAAGTTTAATTTGGAAGGTAAACAAAAACATGAATATACTTGGAATAGCATATGCTAATAGGTAGGTATGGTGGACTCTTTGGAATAACTTGGTTTAAGGAGTTGGATGCATGAGTAGAACTCGTACTTGGTTGTGGAGGCTAGCAAAAGACTGGGAGTGATGCGCTCGACTTTCGACGTAGCGCTCGGTGGGAACCCCAAGAGGAAGGTATGATGAGCACAGTAGTAAGTTTTCCCTCAGTTATGAAACCAAGGTTTAATCGAACCAGTAGGAGCAAGGAAACACCCCAAAGGTGTTACTAGCTGATCTTTGGCAGGGCGCACTACCGGTGCTAGTAGAAACATGGAGACATGCACAACACAACCACAGAACTTTGTCCCCATCTTTCGATGAGGTTGTCAATCTCACCGTGTCTTGCGGAAAACAAAGGATTAAACGTATCGAATGGAAAGAAGTAATAGTTTGAAGAAAGTAAATACAAAGCAGAAACAGTTTATAGATTGTATGTAAAGAAAAAAGGACCGGGATCCATAGTTCACTAGAGGTGGCTCTCCTTAGATAGATAACATGCTGGGTGAACAAATTACAGTGGGGCAATTGACAAACACCGAGAAAGCAATACATGCATATACTAATCATCTTGACTCCTCTGGGACTTGATTGGGCATTACAACATAATACATAGACCGCCATACAACTGCATCTATGACTAATAATCCACCTTCAGGTTATCATCCGAACCCCCTCTAGTATTAAGTTGCAAGCAACAGATTATTGCTTTACGAACTGCGTGTAAAGTAAACAATACGATTGTTATATGAACAAAGGATTGTTGTTTTCTCCCTAGTAGCAACAGCACATCTAGTACCTTAGAGATTTCTGTCACTTCCCCATATTACCAGAGGCATGAACCCACTATCGAGCATAAATACGAACTCTTGGAGTTGCTAGCATCTACTTGGCCAAGATAGCTACTAACAACGGAAAGCATGCAAGATCTCAAATAACAAAGACATGATAGAATCAATAATCAATCTGAAATAACATCTCAATATCCATCGGATCCCCACAAACACAACATGTATGAATTACAAATAGATGATCTTGATCATGAACGGAGCTCACAAGATGTAAACATGAAAGCACAAAGGAGGAGAACCAGCCATCTAGCTACTACACGGATCCGTAGTCCAAGGATGAACTACTCACGCATCACACTGGAGGCTTACATGATGATGAAGATGGCCTCCAGGGTGAATTCCCCTCTCCGGCAGGGTGCGGGGAAGAGCTTCAGACCCCTCCCGATCTAGGGATGGAGATGACGGCGTCTACAGACTCTTTCGTGGATTTCTGATCAGGTACTTAGGTTTTTCGTCCCGAGGGCAATATATAGGCGGAAGGAGAGGCCGAGGGGGTGCCGGGAGCCACCACACCACCCCCTGGCGTGGGCCTAGCCTGGCCGCGCGGCCAGGTGGTGTGGCCGGCCCCTGGCCCTTCTCCGTCTCGTATTCTGGCACTTGATCACTTCCAGAAAAATAGGCACTTTGGCTTTTGTCCCGTCCAATTCCAAGAATATTCATTTTCTGACTTTCCTGGAACCAAAAACAGCAGAAAACAGGCAGCTGGCACTGTGGCTCTTGTTAATAGGTTAGTCCAAGAAATCATATGAAAAGTACTCCAAAGTTGGAACAAAACACAAGAAAGTGGATAAAACCAAGCATGGAACATCAAAAATTATAGATATATTTGCAATGTATCAACATCCCCAAGCTTAACTCCTGCTCGTCCTCGAGTAGGTAAGTGATAAAAAGAAAGAATAATTTTTTAGGTGGCATGCACCATCAAAGACTTGATCAAAGTATTTGCAAAACATTCAACGCTGGGATCATAGTACTTCAATCATAACATGAAAGACAAAGTTCTAGCAATAAGCAAATAAACTATGATGCAACATGAAAAGGCACAAACAAAATATTCATGAATAACAATGCTTTGCAAGACGTTTGTTTGTTTCACATAAAGAAAACATAGCATAATAGTATTCAGCTTGTCCCTCAATAGAGTAGCAAATATAAATGCATTGGACACCTTCAAAGTTCATAAGAGTGACTAGATACAATAGTTTAAAACAAGAAATATCAAGTTATGCATCAATGAACTAGTCTTGGGACAATGCACATAGAACTAAGAATGGCCACTATGTTCTCAAAGTAGGTGCATAAAGATAGAAGGTCGAGACTCAATATAATGGTGGAAGAAAGGCCTTTTGTAAAAGGAAGTAGGGATTCAAGTCTCATAAAGAGCTTCCAAAAATTATGGTACTTGTAGTTTTCAACTCTCATGGCCCCTATCATAAGGATATTGAAGGTGGTTAAGGTTAAAGTGACACAACTAACAGGATATGCTTGACAAGTTATAAACCGAAATCTCATGCCCCTTACTTACGAAGACCGATCCTCATGCTACTCAACTTTAGTCACGAGTAAGCTCTTGTCATTGTAAGTATATGTGTATCATTAAGAACCGCCAACGGGGTACCCCTTGCACATGATACGGGAGCTTTCCCATAATCAAAATGACAAGGCAAGCAGACAATGAGCATCTCAGCGATCTTTTTATTTGCTATTTGCATAGGTTTTTATTGAGGATGCTTCATAGAGTGCTCATTATGGTGATGCTGCAAGTTTCCACCATGATTAGGCATGGCTTAGGCTAGCAGCCCAGGCGTTTCTCTAACACACATACAAACTCCATGATCTTACAAGTTCCACTTTTATTTCACACCGGCGGGATCCGTAAGCAAAAGAACATGATATCAACGGGGTACAAACTACAAGTGCAATGTTGAAAGCGTTCCCCATGAAACATGGTCTCCTAATTTCAACTTATAAAGCGCAAGCACATACGCAACAAAGAAGGACCCAATGGTTCAAGTTTATTAGAGGCAAAAGGTAAAGTGTGCCATCAAGTTCGTGAGAGCTTTAATCACTAGTTTTCTCATAACAAGTGGAAGGTAAACAAAAGCATGAATATACTTGGAATAGCATAAGCTAGTAGGTAGGTATGGTGGACTCTTTGGGATAACTTGGTTTAGGGAGTTGGATGCATGAGTGGAACTCATACTTTGTTGTGGAGGCTAGCAAAAGACTAGGAGCGACAAACAAAGAGAGCAATAATGGCCATAATCATGCAGAGCGACAAAACATCATTGATCAAAGCATAAAGTGATACTACAAGTTGAAAAATAAATGATCATACAGGCTATGGTGACTTGAGATAGTCATAACATGGTGTGAGCATGCGCCAAGTCAACCCAAATAAAGCATCAAAGGAGAATACCACTATACTATGCTTTAATATGCAAAAGCAACGCATGATTCATCCAAGGCACATTAAGCAATCTCAATTGTTTATAACAAGTCATGCTACATCAAAGAATACTAAGCATAAAGCCAAAACAATATCAAGCATGGCATGACAAAGCATAGGCCACAGTAAAAAACGAGCTCTTTTTACCACATAAGTATGAAATTTCCTACTCTTTTCCAAACCAAACCAAACTTTTTGCAAACCAAATGTATGAAAGAGGGGGTCCAACCAATTTATTCAGAAAACTAAGGAAACCAAGCAAACTAAAAACCAAAACAAAAACGAAAAAGAAGACGCTCCAAGAACAACACAACAGTGCATGAAACAATAAAAATGAAGCGTTTGGAAGAAACTTGGGATTTTTATTGATGAAGAAGGGGATGCCTTGGGCATCCCCAAGGTTTGACGCTTGTACTTATTGGATATTTCTTGGGGTGACACGCGTGGAATCCCCAAGCTTGAGCTTTAGTCCATCCTCCATCTCATTACTCATTCCTTCCATACACCTGAAAATTTTCCTTCATACAAAACTTCACACAATCTCATTAGCAACATTAGTGCACTTAAGATAAATAAGTCTCAAGGTTCTGTTCTAAGACCAAATAAACTTTCATTAGAACACTAGCTACTGTAGCACTTCCCTCAAAAAGGTCAATTCCCCAAAAGAACTCAAGAAGGAACCAACAAGAAGCAAATGCAGAAAATGGCAGAAATCTATCAAAACAGACCAGCAGGTAAAGACGAATTTTTTCGAAGACCTTATGTTGCTCAAATAAAAACGTGTTGAACTAACAAAAGTTATATAACAACCTGGGGCAGAAGAACAAAATATTATAGCTCAATCTGATATATAGAGCTCTCTTACGAAATTTTACGGTGAAGCACAGAAATCTGTTTCGGGACAGCAACTTTCCCAATCATTACTTCTCTCTCATTAGAGGTTACTCTTGGCACAAAAAGCAAATAAAAAGGATAAGGAGAGGTTATTGCAGAGGTAATAACTTCCAAGACTCATCTAAAACTTTTGGGTTATCTCCCAATAAGTACTTATCTTTAACGCCTTTAAGTTAGGCATAAGAAGCAAAGAAAGAATCAAGTGTTCTCAAATGAAGAAGCATTGAGAACAAATTTTGTTTTCATAGGAGAAGCAAAAGAAATCTTTTCTCTATTTTTAGGGAAGTTTTCTATACCTTTCTGGAGTGGGGGTTGATATTTAATGGTGCCTTCTTTCATATCAATGATGGCACCAACAGTTCTAAGGAAAGGTCTTCCCAAAGTAATAGGACAAGAAGCATTGTATTCAACATCCAAAACGTAGATATCAACGGGGACATAGGAATCGTTAACCATAATAAGAACATCATTAAGACTCCCCATGAGTTTCTTTTTAGCATTAGCATCAAGTGGGACATTCAAATAGCAATCTTCAAGAGGTGGCAAATCAAGCATATCATAAATCCTTCTAGGCATAATGGAAACACTACTATTGAGATCACACAAAGCTTTGAAATCAAAGTCATTCAATTTCATATTAATGATGGGTTCCCAACCATCTTCTTGCTTTATAGGAATAGAAGCTTTACGTTTCATCTTTTCTTCTTTAATCTTTATGAGAGCATCAGTAATGTGTTTTGTAAAAGTCATGTTCATAGCACTAGCATTAGGACTTTTAGCAAGCTTTTGTAGGAACTTAATAACTTCAGAGATATTGCAACCATCAAGATCAAAATCAACTTTATCATCTAAAGTAGTAGAACTATTACTAGCCTCAATACTAGTGGTGGTGATAGTAGAAACACTAATGTTTGTAGCAATTTCATCTTCTCTTTCCCACTTAGCATGTAATTCAGCTAATAGTCTAACATTTTCATCAATTCTTACTTGTATGGCATTAGTAGGTGCAAAGGGATTATCATTAGTTTCAGGTTTAGCAGTCATTTTATTCAAAGTAGATTGAGCTTCAGCCAAAGATGCTATATTTCTTTCAGCATTAGAGAGTTTTTCCTCAATAGTTTTATCGAAAGCAGTTTGTTTACTAATAAAATCCTTAAGCATAACTTAAAGTTCTGAGGGAGCACTCTTATTATTGTTGTAATAATTTCCATAAGCATTACCATTGTTGGGAGGATATGGCTTATAATTGTTGTTACCAAAATTGTTCCTATAAGCATTATTACCATAAGCATTGTTGCCAAAATTGTTATTTCTTATGAAGTTCACATCAACTTGCTCTTCTTGAGCAACCAAAGAGGCTAACGGAACATTATTTGGATCAATATGGGCTTTCCCATTAACAAGCATAGACATAATAATATCAATTTTATTACTCAAGGAGGAGGTTTCCTCAACAGAATTTACCTTCTTACCTTGTGGAGCTCTCTCAGTATGCCATTCAGAATAATTAACCATCATATTGTCCAAAAGTTTTGTTGCAGCACCCAAAGTGATGGTCATAAAGGTACCTCCAGCAGCAGAATCCAATAGGTTCCTTGAAGAATAGTTCAATCCTACATAAAAAGTTTGGATGATCATCCAAGCAGTCAGTCCATGAGTGGGACAATTATTTACCAAAGATTTCATTATTTCCCAAGCTTGAGCAACATGCTCATTATCAAGTTGTTTAAACTTCATTATTTCACTTCTCATAGATATAATCTTAGAAGGAGGATACTATTTTCCAATAAAAGCATCTTTGCACTTAGTCCAAGAATCAATACTATTCCTAGTTAAGGAATTCAACCATTCTTTAGCTTTTCCTCTCAAAGAGAAAGGAAACAATTTCAGCTTAATAATATCACCATCTATATCCCTATGCTTTTGCATCTCACAAAGTTTAACAAAGTTATTTAGATGGGAAGAAGCATCTTCATTACCAATACCAGAAAATTGTTCTCTCATAACAAGATTGAGCAAAGCAGGTTTTATCTCAAAGAAAGTATTTTCAGCCACATGTGGAGCAATAGGTGTGCTCATAAAATCATTGTTGTTGGTGCTAGTGAAGGCACACAACTTAGTGTTTTCAAGAGTAGTATTTTTTTGGGTTTTCAAATAACAAAGCAAACAAGTAAAACTAATTTTTGTGTTTTTTGAAGAACAAAACAACTAAACAAAGCAAAAAGAAAACTAAGCAAAACAAAAACAACAAAGTAAAGAGATTGGTTATGAGGGACTCCCCTTGTCAAGATGTCCTTGACTCCCCGGCAATGGCGCCAGAAAAGATCTGGGATCCATAGTTCACTAGAGGTGGATCTCCTTAGATAGATAACATGCTGGGTGAACAAATTACAGCGGGGCAATTGACAAACACCGAGAAAGCAATACATGCATATACTAATCATCTTGACTCCTCTGGGACTTGATTGGGCATTACAACATAATACATAGACTGCCATCCAACTGCATCTATGACTAATAATCCACCTTCAGGTTATCATCCGAACCCCCTCCAGTATTAAGTTGCAAGCAACATATTATTGCTTTACGAACTGCGTGTAAAGTAAACAATACGATTGTTATATGAACAAAGGATTGTTGTTTTCTCCCTAGTAGCAACAGCACATCTAGTACCTTAGAGATTTCTGTCACTTCCCCATATTACCAGAGGCATGAACCCACTATCGAGCATAAATACGAACTCTTGGAGTTGCTAGCATCTACTTGGCCAAGATAGCTACTAACAACGGAAAGCATGCAAGATCTCAAATAACAAAGACATGATAGAATCAATAATCAATCTGAAATAACATCTCAATATCCATCGGATCCCCACAAACACAACATGTATGAATTACAAATAGATGATCTTGATCATGAACGGAGCTCACAAGATCTAAACATGAAAGCACAAAGGAGGAGAACCAACCATCTAGCTACTACATGGATCCGTAGTCCAAGGATGAACTACTCACGCATCACACCGGAGGCTTGCATGGTGATGAAGAAGGACTCCATGGTGAATTCCCCTCTCCGGTAGGGTGCCCGGAAGAGCTTCAGATCCCTCCCGATCTAGGGATGGAGATGACGGCGGCTACAGACTCTTTCGTGGATTTTTCATCGGGTACTTAGAGTTTTCGTCCCGAGGGCAATATTTAGGCGGAAGGAGAGGCCGAGGGGGTGTCGGGATCCACCACACCACCCCCTGGCGCGGGCCTAGCATGGCCACCGGTCAGGTGGTGTGGCCGGCCCCTGGCCCTTCTCCGTCTCGTATTCTGGCACTTGATCACATCCGGAAAAATAGGCACTTTGGCTTTTGTCCCGTCCAATTCCGAGAATATTCATTTCCTGACTTTCCTGGAACTAAAAACAGCAGAAAACAGGCAGCTGGCACTGTGGCTCTTGTTAATAGGTTAGTCCAAGAAATCATATGAAAAGTACTCCAAAGTTGGAACAAAACACAAGAAAGTGGATAAAACCAAGCATGGAACATCAAAAATTATAGATACATTTGCAATGTATCAGGGAGCGACAAACAAAGAGAGCAATAATGGCCATAATTATGCAGAGCGACAAAACATCATTGATCAAAGCATAAAGTGATACTACAAGTTGAAAACTAAAGGATCATAAAGGCTATGGTGACTTGAGATAGTCATAACATGGTGTGAGCATGCGCCAAGTCAACGCAAATAAAGCATCAAAGGAGAATACCACTATATTATGCTTTAATATGCTAAAGCAACGCATGATTCATCCAAGGCACATTAAGCAATATCAATTGTTTATTACAAGTCATGCTACAGCAAAGAATACTAAGCATAAATCCAAAACAATATCAAGCATGGCATGAAAAAGCATAGGCCACAGTCAAAAACAGCTCGTTTTACCACTTAAGCATTAGCTTTCCTACTCTTTTCCAATCCAAACCAAACTATTTGAAAACCAATGTATGAAAGAGGGGGTCCAACCAATTTATTCAGAAAACTAAGAAAACAAAGCAAACGAAAAACGAAAACGAAAACGAAAAAGAAGATGCTCCAAGAATAACACAACTGTGCATGAAACAATAAAAATGAAGCGTTTGAAAGAAACCTGGGATTTTTTTTGATGAAGAGGGGGATGCCTTGGGAATCCCCAAGCTTTGATACTTGTACTTCATAGATATTTCTTGGGGTGGCACGCATGGAATCCCCAAGTTTGAGCTTTAGTCCATCCTTCATCTCATTACTCATTCCTTCCATACACCTGGAATTTTTCCTTCACATAATCTTTATTAGCAACATTAGTGCACTCAAGATAATAAGTCTTTGGGTTCAGTTACAACACCAATAAAGCTTCCATTAAAACACAAGCTACTGTAGGACTTCCCTCAAAAAGCTCAATTCCCCAAAAGAACTCAAAAAGGAACCAACAAGAAGCAAGTGCATAAAATGGCAGAAATCTGTCAAAACAGACCAACAGGTAAAGATTTTTTTTTTCGAAGACCTTCTGTTGCTCAAATCGAAACGTGTTGAACTAATTAAAGTTAGATAACAACCTGGGGCAAAATCACAAAAATTCACGCCTCAAAAGGACGTACAGAGATTTTACACGAGTTTTTACGGTGAAGCATAGAAATCTGTTTCGGGACAGCAACTTTCCCAATCACTACTTCTCTCTCATTAGAGGTTACTCTTGGCACCAAAAGCAAATAAAAAGGATAAGAAGCGGTTATTACAGAAGTAAGAACTTCCAAGACTCATCTAAAACTTTTGGGTTATCTCCCAATAAGTACTTTTCTTTAACGCCTTTAAGTTAGGCATGATAGTTTGAGAAGATGCTCACATAAGAAATATGAATTGAAGTAAAAGAGAGCTTTAAGAAGCAAATTCAAAACACATTTAACTATAACCCACTTCCTATGCATAGGAATCCTATAAAGAAACAAGTCATGAAACCACAAAGCAACAAGCATAGGGAAACAAAACAAGTGCAACTTCAAAAAAATTAACATAAAGAGGGGAAACTTAATATTGTTGAGACACATAAAACCATGTTTCCCTCTCTCCTAATAACTTTCAGTAGCATCATGAATAAAAGTAACAATATAACTATCACAAGAAATATTCTTATCATGAGCCACATGCATAAAAGAATTAATACTCCTCACATAAACATAGTTATTCTTATTGATTGTAGTGGGAGTAAATTCAACATAATAGCTATCATTATTATTTTCATCACCATAATCATCAAATATAGGAGGAATATTGTAATCATAATTAATTTCCTCCTCGATAGTAGGTGGACTGAAAATATCATATTCATCATTGTAATCATCATATATTGGAGGCATAGTATCATCAAAGTAAATTTTCTCCTCTGTGCTTGCAAATCGGCATAAGATGCCACATAAATAAGCACATCCCGCCCATAGATCTCGCGGATCCCCATCCCCGGAATCTCTACACCACGTGATCATTGCCAACATCATCTGTCTCCTCCACCCAGTATCCATCTTACGAATACACCTGTTCATCTGAATCAAACAATTTATCATGTGAGACCCTAGGGGTACTCAACAAGTCTTTATGCCTCTAAAGGAGACATAACCTGGGGTGACGCAATTGCAGCAAAAGATAATACTAACAGTCTATAGATACTTGCTATCCATCTGCCTAACCAATGATAGACGGATGTCCGTTAATTAGAAACAACAGTTATAGCAGTATAAAGTAACAGATCCATCCTCCTTCTCGCTTACCAACGAGAAAGCGGACGAACAACCCATCCGTTGGCAGTTTTATTAACCATTCCATGAGTATTGCACTATTTACTAGTCAGGTATTTAGTCAGATTAAAAGCGGTACTTTAGTTATACTTGTCTATGATCGAGAAACTATGCTCCAAGTCGTCCATAACCGCGGACACGGCTTTCAGAAAGATTTACCCTGCAGGGGTGCACAAATAGCAACACACACTCGATAAACCTCGGAAAAACCAAATCAAAACCCAACGAGGCATTCACGACAAAGCGATCACAGGATTCATAAAATATTTTAGGGGGCCACCCCATTAAGCTACCCGCAACGAAGTTGGCCGGCTCCGAGACGGACCCAAGGTTTGCGCCACTGGCTGTAAACGACTGGGAACCCAAAAGTGTGACTGGGCTTGTCGATACCGTGAAAACACTCCGAAATTCCTAAACAGTACAGGTGCCCCACGCACAATCTTAAATACAGCAGTAAAGCATGGCATAGGTACAGGATAGTAATAAAGCCCCAAACTACTTGTGGCCCCAAGAAATAGAAATGAATCAAGCTCTGGCTCAGGGGGGTCCATAAGGCCTCCCGGATGTGGATAGTGCGAATAGTCAAGGAACAGGAATCAAGTACTCAGGGTCCTACGGGACACAAGTGAGCATGAAAAACAAAATAACGATACTGCCCACCGGTGCCTCTTTCATTAGTTTTCCCATTACTACTTAGGTTAAGTTGTTTAGGTACCTCGTTATCCATCAGACACTCCCATACCCTACACATGTTGTTCTACAACTCACATGGCTCAAACAACTCCTGTAGTAATGGCTCATAGGATGGAGGAACAAGCTTCGGTGGGGTTTAAAAGTAAAGGCTATGCAGTACTTGGGATTCAATTTAATGCATTCGCGACTCAATGGTGCAAGAATAAGATAGAGGCAATAGGTACTATATGTATGCAAGCATGTGGTAGTGCTTGCCTGGCAGCTCAGTTGAAGCGAGAGACGGATCTGGGTAGTACTCCTGGGATTCCTGATATTTTCCCTGCTCGGCATCTATCCGAAAGAAGAACCAAACAAACAAGGGCCAACATAAATAAAGTGCACAAGCATATAAATAAAATGTGACAATAAAACAAGTATGCCTTGATGAATGATGCACAATTTACATGGCAATAATGTAGCATGGCATGGGTGAGGTGTGGGGTACAAGAATAAAGCGTTTTATTAAGTTTTAGTCATGTTTTGCTCCCATAACACTTGATGTCCACTTAATATTTAGATGATGCATGCTGCAATTCAGAAAATGGAATGCATAGTTAGAATGGGCTCGTCGCGCTGATCGATTTAGACATATTATTTGTCAAATTTGGAGTTATAGAATTAAAGTTATTAATTAATTAAGAATTGGCATTTTTATTGCAATTAAACAATTTCGAAAATTTAAATTAGTCAAACATTATTTTGGATAGCATATTTGAAATCCTCACATTTTTATGATTCAAAAACATATATTATTTGTATTTATTAATAAAAAGTTATTAATTTCTGGATATTAAAACATATTAAACAAATTTGGAATTATTTTTATTTAGGAAAAGATGCTTGAGCTTTTTACACCGACAAAGAGCTAGCCAGAGAGAAGATGAATCTTTGTCTCACCGGAAGAAAAGGATGACTTTTTAGAAGTTATCAACCACTATGAAAATAGCATTGTTTCTTCTCTCAGATTTGGGAAAAGAAGTTCGGAAACAATATCGCCTTCGAACAATAGAGTTCCTTGATATCAACGGAAAGATTTAGTTAGACATTGTCGGATTAGATTCTTGTTGCGCCGGTAAGAACCAAAGGATCGCGCAATTGAGGTGCGCGGATATATCTTCACAAGGAGGTGATGCTAGATTATGGTGGAATCCCGAGAAGAAACTAATATAGAGGATCTGAAGTTTACTGTAGAGATACTTATTGCTTTCTTTAACCTTGAGGCTAATGCAATAGATTTGCGACTGATGGCATCAACCATAATTGGCTTTACCAAGAGAAAGGGATTTGTCAAATTGAAGACCGCTATAGTTTCCTTCCATCTTGTTTGAGGATGTCAAGCACCGGGGGAATGAAGAGTAACCGAAAAGATATATGCATTTGCTTCCACTAGATAATGGAAGAATTTTGCTCCATTTAGAATAGACAAGCACCAACAAGAGATTATTGATTACTTTCTTCGAGACAGCACTCCGGAAAAACAAGGACGGAAGTAAAAGTATCGAGGGATAAAGGCCACTTCTAACTTATGTGGAATGAGTGAAATTGCATTAATCCTCCAATCCAATGTACAAGCGCGAATGATAAGAGTAGTGGTAGGGTAGCTACTCCATCCCGCACTCAAAGCATTACTCCACACATGAATAAGAAAATCATGCAACTCAACTCCCAAAACAGACTGAAGATCTTGACAAAAAGAACTCGTGGAACTCCGTAAGAAAACAAAGATATGATGCAAATGATTCGTCGGGTCCAAGATAGATAAGGATGATCATGTTGTCGTCATGTCGGAAGATCCAAACCACCGGAAAAGACATGAAGAAAGATTATGGAGGACAGCTGCAAGATTCGACAGATAAGGAAAAGATAGCAACAACTTGAACAGAAGGATTACAAAAGATCCGAAAAGTCTTCATGGCATCCGTCGGATTGAGGATAGAAGGTGGAACGAGAGGGTTTTCAAAAGATTACTTGACGAGACAGAGGTGAAAAGAACTCCATGTTCTTCTTGAAATGATTGAGAGAGATTTAGCAGTCTTGAGGAAATCTTCAGCGAAACGATGATGATAACTTGCCAACAAGGAAAACTCCGGGTTTGATTGAAGGTGGAGGATGGAATTAACAATGGACTTGCTGATTCCAGAATTGAAGCGATGTATTTCGCAGAAGGACGTGGTCGAGATAGGTGACTTCAAGAAGCCAGGATTTACACTTTGAGAACTTGCACACAGGCGATGTTCACGAAGCTTGAGAGAAATAGAAGATGTTCTTCCATTGATATAGAATAGGTAAGCATATCATCAAGATATATCACCACGGATTAACAAGATATTTCAAGAATATCAATATCAAGAGGCGGGAGAACGAACAATGCTCAAAACACTTTCTGAGCTCAATGCTCTTTGAAAGATCAACATTAAGAGCACGGGTTGGTGTTGAAAGAGATGCACTGGCATAATAGATTATCTAGTCCTTCGGAAGAGAACAGGAAATGCCACCTGGTTCACATCATCGATCGGGTGACCGGTTACAAAGATAAAGAGATCTTGGATAAAGAACGATGATATCTCATACATTAAGCAAAGCTATCCGAAATGAAAATATGTGATTCTCCTGTATCAAAGAGAATCTTGCAGATATGGAGTTCAAAAAGATGTGAAGCATGATAAACAGATGATAGACCACCGTAGTGCCTTGAGAAAACTCCGGATTGCCAAAGATACTTGAATATGATAAAGATATGATCACGGTATAACTCAAAATCATAGGAGATAACCGCCATCGTTTGGAGGATGAAAATAGATAGCATTAACCATACTCCACTCATGATAAGTGTCATATAGCTATGTCGAGAACCAAATAACAATCACAAGCATCGGATCAACGCTAGTTATGTACTTAGCCCAAAAGAATTGAAGAAAAAGGAAAACTCCCAGATCAAGCGCCGGTGACAAAAGAATGAGTTAGCATGAACATGCCGATAAAAAGGAAGATAGATAATGTTTCACACATGGCTGAAGAGGAGTGTGGAAACACAGATGTATCAAAGAAACAATTTCCGCATTTTTCGGCATTAAAATACCAATAAATGCGCAAAACCACTTACAGATAGAGATTAGCAACTCCACATTTTGTGAAAGCATGCTAGAAGGAAGAACACCCTTAATAAGATTGCGCCGGTTAACAAGGAGTCGGATTGATCACGTCGGCCTGTCTGTATGGAATGTAGCAACAGTTGATAACCAAAAGGCAGATAGCGACAACAAGTTGGATGCAATAGATAGCCAAATAATTACACACACACACACTTTCTATGGTACTACGGAACCCAGAACACGTGAATCCTAGTTTGAATTTTTAGAAGAGGATTGAAAACGTTACACTTCCTTACCAGAAAAGGGTGGGTGGGTGGGTAAGAAGAAAAGTGGAAGCAGTCCTACTCTCACGTTTTCTTTTTTCCTAGTATACATAGCTACCAAAAATATTTGCTAGACGGACAACGACCATTTGGCTGAGACCCTGAAGGGCGGGATGGCTCTAATACCAATTGTAACAACCTCGGACCCTACGCTCTAAGTTTAAGCCTAGATGAACCAGAAATGGTTAAAATAGTACATCAGGGGCCCAGGGGCCACCCACGTGTAGACCCGTCGGCCGTCCTAACCACATCCAAGACATCGGGACAAGAGCGAGCGGCGTAGGCAACAGGCAAAGAGATCAAATACATGCACAAATGAGTATGTATGCAAGATACCTTACAATAGTTCTTAGAGCCATACCATCTAAAAGAAATAGAAATATTGCAACGCCATACGGCAAAATCCAAATATCCTAGATAGAGATAATAGTGTAGGATAGCTCCTCATACATCAAACATCAAAGTATTAAGCGGAAGCGGGAAACAAGATCCGAGTACGGATAAGAAGCAAATCGGCATAAGATGCCACATAAATAAGCACATCCCGCCCACAGATCTCGCGGATCCCCATCCCCGGAATCTCTACACCGCGTGATCATTGCCAACATCATCTGTCTCCTCCACCCAGTATCCATCTTGCGAATACACCTGTTCATCTGAATCAAACAATTTATCGTGTGAGACCCTAGGGGTACTCAGCAAGTCTTTATGCCTCTAAAGGGGACATAACCTGGGGTGATGCAATTGCAGCAAAAGATAATACTAACAGTCTATAAATACTCGCTATCCATCCGCCGAACCAATGATAGACGGATGTCTGTTAATTATAAACAACAATTATAGTAGTATAAAGTAACAGATCCATCCTCCTTCTTGCTTACCAACGAGAAAACGGACGAACAACCCATCCGTTGGCAGTTTTATTAACCATTCCATGAGTATTGCACTATTTACTAGTCAGGTATTTAGTCAGATTAAAAGTGGTACTTTAGTTATACTTGTCTATGATCGAGAAACTGTGCTCCAAGTCGTCCATAACTGCGGACACGGCTTTCAGAAAGATTTATCCTGCAGGGGTGCACAAATAGCAACACACACTCGATCCACCTCGAAAAACAAAATCAAAACCCAACGAGGCATTCACGACAAAGCGATCACAGGATTCATAAAATATTTCATGGGCCACCCCATTAAGCTACCCGCAACGAAGTTGGCCGGCTCTGAGACGAACCCAAGGTTTGCGCCAATGGCTGTAAACGACTGGGAACCTGAAAGTGTGACTAGGCTTGTCGATACCGTGAAAACACTCCGCAATTCCTACGCAGTACAGGTGCCCCACGCACAATCTTAAATAAAGCAGTAAAGCATGGCATAGGTACATGATAGTAATAAAGCCCCAAACTACTTGTGGCCCCAAGAAATAGAAATGAATCAAGCTCTGGCTCAGGGGGGTCCATAAGGCCTCCCGGATGTGGATAGTGCGAATAGTCAAGGAACAGGAATCAAGTACTCGGGGTCCTACGGGACACAAGTGAGCATGAAAAACCAAATAACAATATTGCCCATCGGTGCCTCTTTCATTAGTTTTCCCATTACTACTTCGGTTAAGTTTTTTAGGTACCTCGTTATCCATCAGACACTCACATACCCTACACATGCTGTTCTACGACTCAAATGGCTCAAACAACTCCTGTAGTAATGGCTCATAGGATGGAGGAACAAGCTTCGGTAGGGTTTAAAAGTAAAGGCTATGTAGTACTTGGGGTTCAATTTAATGCATTCGCGACACAATGATGCAAGAATAAGATAGAGGCAATAGGTACTATATGTATGCAAGCATGTGGTGGTGCTTGCCTAGCAGCTCAGCTGAAGCAAGAGACGGATCTGGGTAGTACTCCTCGGATTCCTGATATTTTCCCTGCTCGGCATCTATCCGAAAGAAGAACCAAACAAACAAGGGCCAACATAAATAAAGTGCACAAGCATATAAATAAAATGTGACAATAAAACAAGTATGCCTTGATGAATGATGCACAATTTACATGGAAATAATGTAGCATGGCATGGGTGAGGTGTGGGGTACAAGAATAAAGCGTTTTATTAAGTTTTAGTCATGTTTTGCTCCCATAACAATTGCTGTCCACTTAATCTTTAGATGATGCATGCTGCAATTCAGAACATGGAATGCATAGTTAGAACGGGCTCATCGCGCTGATCGATTTAGACATATTATTTGTCAAATTTGGAGTTATAGAATTAAAGTTATTAATTAATTAAGAATAGGCATTTTTATTGCAATTAAATAATTTCGAAAATTTAAATTAGTCAAACATTATTTTGGATGGCATATTTGAAATCCTCACATTTTTCTGATTCAAAAACATATATTATTTGTATTATTTGGATTTATTAATAAAACTTATTAATTTCTGGATATTAAAACATATTAAACAAATTTGGAGTTATTTTTATTTAGGAAAAGATGCCTGAACTTTTTACACCGACAAAGAGCTAGCCAGAGAGGGTGAAGGGTGGGTCCACATGCTGACTCGGCAACAGGTGGGATGCAGCGGGGGTTCCGAACGTTTTGTACCGCGGAGCCGTCTAGCCCCAAACACAGACATGTGGGGCCTGGGGACGCAGGTCCACTCGCGCGCGTGGCCAGCGAACGTGTGACACTTGTTCGAGGCTGGACGCGAGGGACTTGTCCGTGATGGACAGAAAAATGCCGGGGGTTTTGTGTAAAAGACCGACAAACTGAAATCTCGATCCAAAACACGAGCTAGCTGGATCGATCTTCGCGAGAGAATTGCGATCGATCCAAAACGAATTGGGCGATACCGCAAAGAGCAAAAGTGTCGAGGGGATCAAGGGCTTCATCTTTCGCATAAGTGGCATCGCCGGGGGCAGTCTACAGCGCGCGGGGCACGACGAGGAATAGGGGCGGAAAACGGGGTCTGGGCTGAACCACTGCGGACGCGACTTGTCTGTCGAAACTGACAAACGCCGCTGCTGTGTGCCGTGGGTCGGCGCAACTTCGCCCGCGGTGGCGGGCGACTGGCTGCGAAAACCACGACTACGCCAAAACTAAAGTTGGGGAGGGAAGCTCCCTCTACAAGGTCCATTCGGATGACTTCGCCTAAGGAGGACCGACGCGGCGGGAAACAGAGTGGGAACAGAGGGGTGTCAGACAGCGGTTGCGATGCAAGCGGCATGGTGTGGCGGTGACTGCGATCGTGCACTCACACACATAGAATGTTCGACGGGGTGTGGCGGCGCTATGGGTCAAGATAGAGGGCATCTCACCTGGGTGCTGGCACGGCTGGAGGCAGAGTGGCGACGTGATTTGGCGGTGGCGCTCGGTAGAAGATGCTCGAGGTGGGGTTCGGCATGGCGGTGGTGAGGCGGTTCCCAGAGAGGCTGCACCTTCTCCTCCGTGAACACAGCATCGGCAAAGCTCCCTGCCGTCTTCCCAAACTCCGGTGATCCTCTTCTCCGTCTCCCCAATGCCAGAGGTGGTTCTACGGTGGAGCTAGGTATTCTGGCCAATCTAGGATGGCCATGGTCGAGGTTGGTGAGGGAGGAAGGAAGAGGGATGGCTAGCAGGGGATACTCGATCTGGACCATGGGTCATGGGGTGTAGATAAGATCAAGGGAAAGGGTGGAGCACATGGGAGGTGGTGGTGTTGTTGCTTTTTTCAAAAGAGGAAAACGATGGGAGGCTTCGGTGGGGTTTTATCTTCTCTCCTTCTTTGTTGTCTCCTAGCCGAGAGAGGGAAGAGGGGGCAGGCTGGAGGGTGGAGGGAGGTGTGGCTGGGTCGTTTTGCAAGCAGGGAAAAACAAGGTTTGGTGTTCATGGTTGGAAAAAGAGAGAGAGGAAGAAATTATCTAGGTGTGTGTGTATGCATGGGGGTGTAGCATGTGTATGTGTGTAGGTGTGAGATTGCATGCATGTGCATGGTTGAGTCTAGGTGTATGTGTGTGGCACTCACGGTTTAGGATAGATAGATTAATGGGTGTGTGGGTGTGTTTCACACACATGTAGATGTAGGTCTAATGGTGTATGTATAAGACACATGCACACAAGTTAGCTAGGGATTATCAGTGTAGATAGATGTAGCTTTAGGGATACACCAAAATAAAAAGGAGTTGTGATGGTAGAATTGAAGATCAACATGTACAATCCTTAGATAGAGTTAAATCAAATAAACCACCATTCCAATAAAAGGGAGAAACGATCATGAGAAGATAAAAATATTGCATGGGCCATGCAAAGCAATTATTGCACCCCATGTTGATGTAATTTGGGATGTGAAGGAATAATACCACATAGGGTTGAATTAAAATCCAATTAAAATGAGGGATTCCCATGTAGGTAATTGGAAGAGTTAGAACCAAGATGATGATGCCAAAGTTAGTAGGTGAGAGGGAGAATAAGAGAGATGCCTCAACTTCAATTTGGGCATTTAACATATATCAAAACAACCACAAGACATCAAGAAACAAATACAATTTAATCAGGAAAAAGCAATATGTGGAGAAAAAACCATATGAAAGAGGTTTATATGATGCTCAAATGCAAGGTGGCATGATGACATGAGCATGATATAATTACGATGCAACAATTATATGTAGGAAGGTAGCATATATATAGACTAGGCTAGTAGCATAGCAATTGTTAGACAATTGGGATGCTACAATATTTGATGGGAAGTATTACGCAAATTATAGTTTGACTCAAGGGGAATACAAGAATATCAATAATACTTTAGCAATTGAGGCGTCACTCTCAATCGCACCTATGTATCAATATACTCAAGAAGCAAGTGGTGATTATAGCAGTTGAATCAAAACAGTAAAAAACAGTGAACAATAGCAGCATATTTCTAGCTTGCACCAGAAGTAGTGACTTGTAACTTTTGGTTGCTAAAAGCGTAGGTATGAGGTGACAGCGAGGTGTTGCATGAATGATATTGATCATATAATGTAATCCAAATAACATGGCATTCATCTCTAATTTAGTTGTGTCTAGGTATGTGTTATAAACATAGTTATACGTTCTAACCAAGAGAATTTGCATGACATCTATTGTCCTACCTGCCCATTTCACCGGGGCCAAGTTGTAACTACAAGTAATTAAGTTCTATCGTCGAATAGCCCGGAACAATGCATTAATGGTCCATGAACACACAATATCCTCAAACTATCATATATTCCCTTTATTTTCCCTAACTATCACTTTAGGGTTCGCATGTTCAACATAATAATAGGCAATACACCTTGCAGATACATACCAAACTCAAATATATGATAGGGCATTAAAAATTTAGTGTCATTCGGGCCCTAGTAACAAGCATTAAATAGAGCAAAGGTGCATCAACACTCATACAAGAATATCCTCAAGATAAATACCTAAAATCTTGATACATATAGATGATTACATGATCAATCTCATCCAATCGCCATTCACCTCACATGCCTACAGAAAAATACTCAAGAATGTTGGTGTCGATGATGGTAATGAAGGAGGCATCAAAGTCCCCCTCTCCGGAGTGGAGAGCGGGACCATTCTGGCTCCCGAAACAAAGATTGTGGATGTGGCGGTGCTCTGTTTTATGAAAAGGTCTATGCCTCTAGATACCTAGGTTTTTCAGGTACATATGGGGGTACGCGAAAGGAGAAGGCGAGAGAAATGGGATCATATTGGCACCTAGAGAGGGTGAATATGTGTACTCCAAATTTTAATTGTTTTCAATTTAGGATTGACACGAAGGTAAATTTTCTAGATATGCAACTATGGTGAATTTACCTATATGACAACCTAGCTACTAAACAAGATAAACGAGTAAGGAGCGGTGAGAGGAACAAGGTAACTGAGAGTGGAGCATGTGGAGGCACATGATTTAGTTACCGTAGTTCCTTCCTTTTGAGGGGAAGTATATCTGCGTTGGATGGGTGTGCAGTACTAAGACCATGTAATCCCTAAACCTCATGTTTATAAATCACAGCCCGGTATCTTGGGAGGACGTACTACCATGGAGGCCGCAAGGACACCCACAAGTAGGCCGCAATGGCATGGCATGGTACCGACTAACCATCCACCCCAAAATTCATGGTTATAGCTTCGAGTGCGAGAAACGTGACTGGATGACTGCGAGTTTAGCGTACACAAGTGAGTATGTATGCCAATGACATAGAACAATACATCAGAGCTATTCCATTTAAAAGAAATATAAATATATGGCAACACCATTACAATAAGAAACAAATATATATGCTAGTAGTAATGATATTTTAGGATTATATCCTCATACAACACTTATCAAAATAACAAGCGGAAGTGAAAACACAAATCCAAGTGCGGATTAAGAGTCAAATCGGCGTAAGATGCCATGGAAATAAGCACATTCCTGTGGCATCCCGCTAAAACCACTACTAGAAAATCGCTGTGTTTTTGTGCATTGCATCATCATGACCAGATGCTCATATCATCATGCCACATTGCATTTGAGCATCGTCATCATCATGCATATTATTTGTCTAAAACTATTTTTGAAAAGCCTACCTTTGTTTTCTAAATACCCCGTCTTTAATTCAAATTAAAACCTGGCCTCTTCCGGATATTTTGTTTTGTCTACCAAATATTTACAAGAGTCTAATCGGACAAAAATAAAAATATGTAAAGCTGTTTTTTTAGGGGGAGGCACCCGGCCGGGCCAAAAGGCCCAGCTAGCCAGCCTACTACCCCATATACCCAACCTACCACCTAACCCTAATCCCTCACCAGCTTCCTCCTACCCGCCACACACAGCCGCCACCCCCCAGCCACACGCACAGCAACAAACGCTCCACCCACCTTATCGCCACCCTGGCCCCACTCCCCAGGCCTCCACCTGCCGACCACCTCCTCTCCAACACGCAACACATGCGCCAGCCACCCCGGGATTCCCCCCAGCCCCACCTAGGCGCGCAACCCCACCGCCACCTGCCTATTTTCCCGCCCATACCGCGCGCGCGAGCCAGCCCCAACCCGCGGCACGCCAGCCACCCACCCCGGTGTATGCCCAGACCCCCACCCTGACACGTCTACTACGTGACACACCCACCCCGCCTCGCATGCTCGACACGACCCACGTCACCTGGTCCCACCCGACGCGCCCCCGGCCCGAGAGCACCCCCACCTACCCCCCACCTCGTGTGTTCCTCGATGCCTCACCCCGTCTCTCTCCTTTGTCCCTGCGCCGCCAGATCTCGAGCCGCCGCTCGCGGGCTCCCCTCCGCCGGCGCGCTCGCTTGCCGCTACCGTCGGCCTCGCCTCCGGCCTGTGAGCTCGCTCGCTGCCTCGCCGATCTTCCTCGCCGCCGCGGTTGACCCCGCCAACGAGCTCCTCTGCCCCAACCTTGTTCGTCGCTGCCACCTCACCGGAGTCTGGCCTAGCCCACGCGCGAGCCCATCAAGATCGTCCCCGGCGCTCGTCCCCGAGCAGGACGGCCGCGACCCCGTCCCCGTGTTCGGAGCTTGCCGTCCCTCTCTGGCGTCACGACCTGCCACGACTGTCGCCAGCGAGCCCCGCGTCACCCTCTGCTCTCCCTGTGAGAGAGCCGCCGCCGACCTTCTCGCGTCCTGCGCGGTGCTCCGCCGCCGTTGTGCGCCTCTGCCTCGCACGGGAGTCTCGCCTCTCTTCCGTGGCCTCCCCCTGCTCGCGTGGTACCCTCTGCCGCGTGCCCCAAGCTCGCCCACTCCCTCGAGGCCCTGCTCACCGCCATCCGAGGTCGCCCCGCCGGCGCCTAGGCAGGGACTTCCCCGACCATGTCTCTGGCGCGCATCGCCTGACCACCTCCTTGCCGTCCGGCAGCGCCCTAGTGTGGCCCCTGGCCTCCGTCCTCCTCGTAGCATGTCGACCTCGGCTATGTGCTGCGCCAAGCCCGCCCATGCTGTTGAAGTTCCTTTGCTTTCAAGCCCATTCGTTGTGTTTTTGGTGATGTACTTGTAGTGAGAGATGATGTGGTATTAGTGTTGTTGCGGTGGGGATGTATTGTGAAGTACTGGTGGAAGCTCGATGTCTGCACAAACCTGATGAGAAGCTGGTACGAAGGGGATGATGGAGTGGTATGGTGCTGCACATGCTACTATGTGGATATATTGTCTCGGCAAGATGTTTGGGATATGATGGTGCATAAGATTCACAAGCCCGGTCAAGACCTCTGACATGAAACCCGAGAACCATCAATCCGAAAACCAAGTTCTCCATGAACACTCGAAGACAGAGTCCGGACCTCTCGGAATGCCAAGATCTCCTTCCCGAAGCCGATGACCCAAAGATCGTCTACGTGGAATACCGAGACCCTGGAGACCCGATCTTAAAGTCCGAAGGCCGATCCCGAACCCCGTCGAACCTTAGAACCCGAAGATCTTCGGACCCCCCCTCCCCAATGTGTGATCTCTATCTGAGCCCTTATTTTATAATATAATATGATATCTATCTTGTTGCATATTAAATTGTTCATGTCGCATACATATTCATTTGTTCGGGGTATTTAGTCGATTCACCTCATAATTAAATATGGAGCGCATATGTGGGCTATACTTGTATTATACCGCCTCCATTTAAATTGGTGTAGCGAACCGATGCCATGTTTCGCCCTGTTAATACCACATTTAAATTGTGGGGGTTCTAAACAACTTGAACCGTGTAATAAATTATCGGGACCCCGGTTCCGCTTAATATTGCCTAATTGCACCGCATCTGTGCCATGCCATGCATCATATCATAAGCATGCCGGATCTTCTGCCGTAGTATTAAATATTGCATCCGGTGTTTCTTCTAGTGTTTGCTTCTTCGCGGATTAGGCCGATGAGTTGATGCGAGTATCGACAAGTTCTCCGGATATGATCCTTCGGTAGTGTTTCCCAGGCGAGCATCTCTCCCCCTTCTACCTATTTTGCATTTATAGTCTTTATTTCCTCCTGTTGATCTATTGCTATCCGTGTCACGATGCTTTAGTTTCCGAACACCAGTTATATCCCGTGCAACCGCTATATTGTCTTGGACACCTCCTATTACCTGTGTTTGGTAGATAGCTGGCCTTGCGAGTCGTAGTTGCTTGCTCAGGTGCGGTCTCGTGTTGTCGAGTACCACAGTTGTTGGAATGCTGCCAGATGTTTATGGTGGAGACGATCATGACCTTAATTACAACTATTAAATTGCTGCGATAACTAATGAAAGAGGCACCGGTGGGCAATATATGCTATTTGGTTTTTATGCCCACTTGTGTCCCGTAGGCCTAGAGTACTTGATACTTGTTCCTTGACTATTCGCACTATCCACATACGGGAGACTCTATGAATCCCCCTTAGCCAAAGCTTGATTCATTTCTTATTTCTTGGGGCCACAAACTAGTTTGGGGCTTTATTACTATCCTGTACTTATGCCATGTTTTACTGCTTTATTTAAGATTGTGCGTGGAGCACCTGTACTGTTTTGGATCGTGCCACGTTTTCGCGGTATTGACAAGCCCAATCACACTTTTAGGTTCCCAGTCGTTTACAGCCATCGTCACAAACCCTAGGTCCGTTCTGGAGCCGGCCAACTTTGTTGCGGGTAGATTAGTGGGGTGGCCCTCTAAAATATTTTATGAATCCTGTGATTGCTTTGTCGTGAAAGCCTCGTTGGGTTTTGATTTGGTTTTTCCGAGGTTGATCGTGTGTGTGTTGCTATTTGTGCATCCCTGCAAGGTAAATCTTTCTGAAAGCCGTGTCCGCGGTTATGGACGACTTGGAGCACAGTATCTCGATCATAGACAAGCATAACTAAAGTAGAGCTGTAAATTTGACTTAATATATGACTAGTAATTCAGCTTCACTACAATGGAATGGATAATAAAAATGCCAACAACTGGTGGATCTGTGGTGATCTGTGTCATACTATACCTGCCTAGTAAGTATTGCAACGCCAATGGAACGTGATAAAAGTGCCAACAACTGCTGGGTTTTGGGATTCCTCAGGACAATTATATATGACTAGTAAATGTTCCAACTACCACGGAGTGGTTAATTAAAATTGCCCACTACTTATGCTTCAGGAGGACTCATGCTATCTATATCTGATTAGTAAGTGCTGCAACTAATAACAGAATGAGTAAAATTTCTAATTGTGTGTGTTCCTTGGTTCGACTTCCTCGTTTGGTCTCGAGGGGGAAATACCAGGATGGGTATGTTTGGTGTTAGTATCAGGTTGGTTCCGAATAGGTCTTTCTTATCTATCTCTAATAGCCGACAGTTTACTGAGTCTCTATAGGTTGTTTAGTGCCGCTGCGCTGCCACTTCAGTCCACCATACCTATGTAGGCGAGAGCCGCCGAATTCTAGCCTCGCCGTGTACTGGCCTCAGTACTGACGCTCCTCTTTTCCCTTTGCCCTTTGTCGGCACCCCTTTTGTTTAGCAGGTTTAAGATCGACGTCGTTAGCAGGGTTACCCTTCCGGCTTGGCCTGGGCAGGGTTCTGGACGCCATTGGTTATTCTTCAGGGCTCTTAGCCCCATTTGCATCTTGTCCGTACTCGGACGCTGTAACGTTTTCAAGGTGATTTGGATCTTTGCATGATATATCTGTATTCTTGACTCGTTGATTCGCTGCTGTATATATATCTGTTCTGTGGGTCCCATCAAGGACTGTCGTGTAATGGTATTACTTCGTTCTCCACCCGCACGAAAGTGCCTGGTGGGCGTCCTTGAATCGTTTCTATGCGGGTTTGGCGGAAAGGGCTAAAACTTGCATAGGGCCGATTTGAGGGTGTTACAATTTCCGTCCACAGATCTCAGATATCTCCATCCCCAGAATCTCTATGCAAGAGGGTCTTTGCCTCCATCATCGACCTCATCGATGTAGTATCCTGCATATAGATATACCTAGCAATATGATCAATAGAGTGTGAGACCCTAGGGGCACACTCAACAAGTCTTTATGCAACTAAAGGGATAACCTTGGTTGACATGATTACAGTGAAAGATAAAGTATCTTATAGTTCTATAGAGACATGCTATAACATCCGCCTAACTAAATATAGACGGATGCTCGTTAATTACAAACCAACAGTTATATAAGAAACATAAAGTAAATATATCCCATCCTCCTTCCCGCTTATGAGATGAGAAGGTGAAAGAATATCCCATGCATTGGCAATTTTATTAACCATTCCATGAGTATTGCACTACTTACTAGTCATGTTTAGTCAAATTAAATATGGTACTTTAGTTATAGTTTTCTATCATCGAGAAACTATGCTCCAAGTTGTCCATAACCGCGGACACGACTTTTAGAAAGATTTAACCTGCAGGATGCACAAATAACGCACGGTCAACCTTGGGAAAAACCAAATGAAAAGCACTGAGGCAAAGCATTTACAAGATTCAAATGATTTAGGGGGCCACAAGCTACCCGTAATGAAGTCGGTTGGGCTCCGAGACGGACCTAGGGTTTGTGTCAATGGCTATAAACGACTAGGAACCCAAAAGTGTGTCTGGGCTTGTCGATACCGTGGAAACATTCCACTTTCCAAAATAGTACAGGTAAATGCTCCTCGATCAATAGTAGTAAATAAAGCAGTAAATCATGGCATAAGTATATGATAGTACTAAAGCCCCAAACTATTTGTAGCCCCAAGAAATAAGATGTGAATCATGCGCATGCCAAGGGGATCCATGGGCCGACATATGGATAGTGCGATAGTTAAGGAACATGCATCAAGTACTCAGGTTCTAGGTGGACACAAGTGAGCGGATAAAAACTAGATCTTAGATATTGCCCACTCGTGCCTCTTTCTTTAGTTATACATTGTTACATAGTTTAAGTTGTTTAGGTACCTTGTTATCCACAACAGACTCACACAAACCCTACACATGCAATTCTATGGCTCGCATGGCTCAAACAATTCCTATAGTAAAGTTTGATCGTATTGCGGGTATAAGCTTCAATGGAGTTTAAAAGTAAAGGTTGTGTAGTACTTGGAATTGCAAATTAATTCGGATCGTGACACAATGATGTAAGAATAAAGATAGAGACATTGGTGCTATATGTAAATGCAAGCATGGCGAGATGCTTGCCTATCAGCTTAGTAGTGGGATAAGCGAGTTCTAGATAATACTCTGTTGCCTCCTGATAACTTCCTTGATCGGTGTCTATCCATAATAAAATTTAAACAAACAAGGGACATAGTAAATAAAGTGCGCAAACATATGAATCATATGCAACAAAAAAAACATGGTATGCCATGATGTAATGATGAACAATTACATGGTATAACATAGCATGGCATGGGTAAGGTGCTAAAACAAGAATAAAGCATTTTCATAATTTATTATTCAAGTTTTACTTGCATAAATAGTTCTGAATCTTTAATATTTATATGATGCAAATTTCAGTTGATATCATGGAATACGTGGTTGGGAAGAGCTTGTCGTGTCGATGGATTTAGACATATCATTTGTCGAATTCCGAATTACGGTTTAAAATATATGAATTTATAAAAAAAGGGCATTTAATGTCATTAAACAGTTTAAAAAAAATATTTGTCTAGAAATTATTTTGGAATGCAAATTATTAATCCTTGCATTTTTCTGATTATAAAACATATATTATTTGCAATATTTGGATTTAGCAATAAAATAATATGGATTAATCTTATTGAAGGACATTGAGGTGTGGCGGATCACGGCCTCTCACTGGCGGAAGGTTTTATGTTCTTTGTTTAGCCTTTTTAGTGTATTCTTCAGGATGTTGAGGCGAAGGCTATGTTCTGAAGTCAAAATAGGGTCCTCCACATTCTATCCTCGCTCCGGTGGAGCATCTAGCATCAATAGAGGGCGCGTGGAGTTGTTTCCGACAGATCTACGGGGATTCTATCCATTTTCATGTTTGTTGGTTTGTTTTCAGATTAGTCTCTACCGATCTACGGTTGTCATCATTGACGATGGTTGCTTTTCTAGTGCGTTGGTCATTGTGGCCTTAGCCGACGACTTGCTATTGATGATTATTAATAGTTCGATGGAATTTTACAGAAAAACATATCTATTAATCAGAAAAGCTAGAAAAACCTTTTGTTACCGGTCTAATCCTAGCCCTACTCCCTAACTCGCCGGCCTAGGAGGAGATGACTTGGATGAACAGGTGATGTGGAAACTATGTGGCTTACATGTGGGTTACAGGAGGAGATCGGGTTGAGGAAAGAAAGTGGATAGGGGCCTTGCTGCGAAAAGGACAAGGTCACCCCGGTCACCAAATAGAATCAAAACTAAACTTTAGTGCAAAAACTGCTAGCTCAAGCCAACTTTGGCGGAAGATTGCGAGTGATGCGCTGCTCCGATTCGAGTACCGTCTGCGCCGGTGCATAGACGAAATATTGGAGAATAAATATGAACAAATAATACCTCTAGAGATTCACTAACATGGTTGGTATCTTGTGAGTCACGGAGATAAAAAACATGATGTAAAACTGAATTCTTTTGACAGATTAACTACTAGATGAGGTCGGTTTTGTTGGATGATTACAGTAGTTCTAGAGCTCGTAATCGAGTGAGGTTTGTGGTGTTGGAAAGAGGAGGGCACCTAGATTGTAGGAGCATGAAGAGATATGACAAACAGAGATTGAGGTGGCTGAGAAAATTACGGGAAATAGAGGGGAACGCTGGTGTCGCTGTGCACACGCTAATAGTGAACAACATGTGCTATCTTCGGATGATGACTGCGAGTTACTCGGGGCACCAAACTGACCATGGTTTGTTGCAAAGGCTAGCTGATTCATAGAAGAAGAGCTTAACGCAAGGAAGGTAGCCGGAGTTCATGTGTAGAAAGCACTAGGTCTTCGGGAATAGGAGCTACAACGAAACGTCTGGAAAGGATTTTCTGTCAAACAAAACAATGCGAGATCGAGATGACTTCTTGCGATGAATCTAAGACACCGTTTACTATGCCGTTTGGTTCTTGTGAAAGCTGGATGTGCCCTCTTTACAGGTGGGTGTTGGTCGGGGCCGGAGACGACCTATGGTGACCGTGAAAAATAGATGAACAGAGGGACCTGTGGTGTCTTGTGCTGTGTTGCAGCGATTGTACGTGTGCGTGCGTGTGCGCGGCGAGCACCAAATGGCGAGGAGCAATGGAGGACTGTGGTTACAGGGAGAGGGGAAGATAAATATGAAGAGAGGAAGAGGAGCTTCACCTCGTGCTCATGGGCTAACCACGCTAGGCCGAGCGTGGAGCAAGGGCGTGAGGAAGCGATGGTGAGCGTCAGGTGTCTGTAGCATTCTCGGCAGCACGGCGACGATGGTGAGCTTCTGCAGGTACTTCTTCGCATCGAGGTGGTCGATCAGCTCTAGTGTGGTCATGTGCACCTCCAGGACATAGAGGCACGGGCTCGGGGGCAGCAAAATGGCGGCACTGCAGGGAACCATCGAACTAGGATTTGGGGAGAGTTCTCGATCTCGATCTAGATTGAGGGGGCATGAGGGAAGCTAGTATCTCTGGGGTAGGGTGGGGGTGGATAGGTAGAGGAGCGAGTGGAGGAGAGTTGCAGTGGTTGAAAAGGTGAAGCAAAGGAAGTCACACGCCCCTCGTGTCTGCGTTGGAAGAAGACGGCAGTGGTGCTGCCTCCGTCTGGCGATCGGGAGGTGGGCTACAGGGCTTGTAGGTGGATAGCGGCCTTGCCCCCATCTGGCGGCCTTCCATATATTTTTTTATACAATTTTTTTTCTCAAAACAAGCTTTACACCCCGCTATATTAATATAGCAAATTGTCGATACAACTTTCCAAACACTGCTAGGTAGAACAACACAAGCAGAAGCCCAAGATAAAATACAAAAGAACGAAAGAGAAAGAAATGGACAACAATGCTGGATCGACCACCGACGAAGACACGCGACCGCTGCACCCTTCGAAGAAGTCTCACCACGATCCTATGCCTTCAAATTGTCGTGTACCCAGCAACACCTTCAAGAAAGAGTGCGACGATGACGATGCTGCTGCCCGGACTTCTCCTAGGATTTATCCTAGTACACGCATGGGAGTGGGAATAAGGTACATCTGACGCCCTTCAAGAAGGAAGGCGACACCCGCAGATGTCATCGCGTCGGAGCCAGCCTAGCCTGCAAGGATTTCTCCTGACCCCCAAAGAATGACAACTCCATCCAATCCTAGCACTCCACCAAACTTGTCATCCACTAACATGCGACATAACGGTCTTGCAGTCTTCATCGGCGTCTCACCATGGCAAACACCACGAGGTTGGCCGACCCAAGAAAATCCACCGATGACAAGGGATAGCGGTGTCGCTGCCACATGGGAGGGACTAACCTCCACCGCCATAGAAGTAGCTGACCGGACGCAGCCGCAGAAGCTTACCAGGACAACTAGGCTCGACCGAGCCCAGAGGGGGCCCATGAAGCCCCCACCACCGTGCTGCAGTAGACGCAATGGTGTCATCGCTCCCCCTGATCCGAAGAGTTTCCTAGACCAACGATAGCAGTGACCTGAGTGCGAGCTAGCCCGCCCTAACCCAGGTCGGTCCCAAAGGGCCCAGATCTAGGGTTTGGGGCCACCGACCAAGCTCGTCTCTGCTACCATCGCGGCCAATCGGCAGCTCCATGCCCCACCACCATCCAGGACACCACCGGAGCGCCGCCTGCCGAAGACCACTGCCACTAGAGGAGCACGATACATGAAGTGGCTCTGTAACCCACCATCTTCCTCCAAGAGTAGGCCTGGAAGGGCCTAGACCCGGATGTCTAGATCCGACCTAGGACGGGCTAGAAACCACGCCCCTCCGCAGCCCCCTCCTCGTCGGCCCTCCCTGGAACTGACCGCCACCGGCCCACACCACGGCCAGCCGCTGCCCAGGAGCCCCTAGCAGCATGCGCCGCTTCCACCCAAATCCGCGTGCGCACCGCTACCGCCAGGTCGAGCCGTCCCACGCCTCCGCTTGCTGCTGCGCTGAGGACCACCGCGCCACCATTCTCACTCCCGCGCACCGGCGAGGTTCACTCCACTCACCGCCAGGGTGCAGCCTCCCTTCGGTTAAGGTCTTAATGCTGCTTGTCACTGGCTGCAAGTGCACAAATCAATTGTAGCTAGTTTCTAAATAAGAGTATCGTAACCACAAAAGCTATTTGGTTAAGGTCTTAATGTTGCTTGTCACTTTCCACCAAAGGATAGTTATAAGCTGCCTTTGATTTCAAGTAAAAGGTATTTGAAAGGTTTTTGGTTGAGTATAGGGAAGTAATTAAAACAAGTAAAAGAAAGCAAGTAACAAGGTTGCGTGGAAACGTGGTTGAACTCAATATGTATGAAACGTTTTCGGGGATGTAGGATACACCACTAGCATGCTATTATTATTATTATTAATTAAGATGATATACTTATTGTGTCATGATATGTGTGAAGAGAGCTCCATAATAAGACGTTCACTAAAAGACTCATATGTAGCCACTTTTTTATCCAAGAATGAGGTCATCTCTAAATAACCAATACAATGTCTGAGAGGAATCACCATACATACCACCGCAATTAAGGGTCTCCCGTGGATATCGTAATTAGATTAGGGAGTCTCTCTTTATCCTCATTTGGCCGTGCATGTTGCTAGCTGGTGCCAATTGTCACGAAGCTTTCAGGGCACACTCTGAAACACGTCCAAAGGATTTGTCCCTCATCTTTAGTCCCGAAGGCAAATGAATATGTGGCCGACTACACATACCATCTAAAGAGAGAGATCAAACACAAATCATAAATCTATTATAGACCGACAAGTCATATGGACACAAGAATAGATCATCTTTATTGCAACTTCATAATAGCTGGGGTTTCTCCATCTCCCCAAGAACAAAGGAACTACTCACATATAAAGACAATCAACATCATGGAAATAATATGGATGGGATATGTGAGTACAATCGAATACAAGTGAAGATCCACACTAGGGTTTGGATTACAACCAAGTAGACGAAGGGGATCGGTGTTAGAGATGTTGGTGATGTAGATCGGTGTTGAGGACTTCAAGATCCAAGTACGTTATCCTCTTGAGCAATGGTGACGATGGAGATCTTGTGGGGGCGGTGGCTATGGAGTTTGCAAGGTGGCAGGGCTCTGCCATGGAGGTATGTGGAGAGGGATGCTTCTCCCTTGGCTCCTTGCCTCTTTATATAGGCCTAGGGGTGCCTCCTATAGCCCCCAATACATTCCTTATGACCTAAGAAAGGTCTAGGAACAAACAGGTACGGATTTCGTGAAGAAACGCATCCAAAACAACTATTTTCGTGTGTCCATACACGTGGTACAGGTGGACGTACGGCCGTACCCACTCGTACTAGTCGTCACTACACGCACTATTTGCTTTCATATCTTGGCCGCTATTTCTTCATATGAACTCTGATTTGGGTGTTCTTTGGCTTGTTGGAATCATATAGATGTGGGATACAATATCATGTCCTTCGATGTTCATTTGGAGTTTATGGAAAAATCCACTTTTTCCACCTCTCAAATGGCTAAGTCTGGTGCGTGCAGCTCCTCCATATTGCATCTTCTTGGTTCCTTTTGCCTTGCTTTATCAATAATCCAACACAACACCTACACAAAAGTCAAATACAAGAAAACATAATAAAATCGTAATAAAACTACTTGTTCTGCAAAGTCCATGTTAAAATGAATGAGAATAAGTAATCATACATAATAGGCATAGTTGTAGCTAGATATAGCATGTAATGAGTGACAATATGAATAATTTGTATACTTAAATACGCTTCAATTTTGGACTCATAAACTTCCTCAAGCTAGACACTTGCTCGTCCCTAAGCAAGAGGGTGGCTTATGGACAAGGTGATCATGTTAATGAGGCACAAGTCGATATCTTAAATGAGGCAAAAATTGAGAACAAAAGTACAATATCGGATGCCTTGTATCCTTAATTTCTCTGCAAGATTAAAGTAATAAATAACATATTCATACAAGGCAACAAAAGCTCAGTTATGTAAATCCATAAATGATTAATTAAAACTTCAATGATCCATGTCAAGAGTGAATCTAGCTTTGAAAGAAAACTTGTGATCCTATTATTGTGCCTTTTATGTTTTGTATCTCCTCACTTTTGTAAAGTAAGGGCTTCAACGAGAATATGAATTCACTTATAGTTGGTAGTCATATATGTCTAGCACTTCATCCATGAGAAAGGCTCATCAAAGTTAGAGAGATGGCAAGAACACTATACAAGCTTCGGTAAATCAAGACAATCAAAGTAGAGTTTAATATAAGTATAAATAACAATTCTTCTAGTTAACTCTCAACTTGCCAAGGAACACTAGGATGTTTTAATAGCAAAATTGAGTAAGAGAGTTCATGTCCTAAGTAGCATGAAAGTGAAGTGTCAATAAATAAAGGCTATCAAAACACTTCTAATCCAATCATTGTCTTTCAAGAAAATTCATAAAGTAGTAATGAAACCATGCCAAGGACTTGTTGTGTGGATATTCATATATATATATATATATTTCTTCTTTCTTTCAAGGGTCATTGAGTGTTTCTTTTTAAAATTGCTTGCACAACCTTTGAGAGTACCAATACTTTTTCCCATTACAGTGACACGTATGCCACTCATGTCGTCAAGTCATAGACGAACTCTGGGTTATATATAGATTGTTCATAGGCTAGTGGAGTTGTTGGCATCCAAAGGTGTGCATGAGAAACATAGAACTTTTTAACTATTACCACAGTTTGATCCACAAGGTTAGCTTTCGCATGCATCAAAATTACCACTAGACTTCATTTCAATCGAACAACTCCTTTCAAGAGTGTCGTCAAGTCGATCAAAACATCTATAGGGTTAAGTATCTTCAAGGGTAGACTCTCAAGATAATCATTCATCAAACAAGTCATACATTTTAGACTTTTTCTTGTTGTACTTGTTGGCAATATTATTTCCAACGCAAGACCCGGTTAGCTAAAAGAACTAGAGCAAAAGCTTCCACAACTAATCATTCATTAAAATAAAAAGATTTACTCTAACTATTTTGAATTTCTCCCACTAGCATGGCATCTTCACAAATCAACAAACTAAGATAAACAATTCAAACTTCAAAAGTGGGAGACATCGGATTTAAGTGTAGAAATCATGGCAATGTATTCTAGAGGATTACAAAGTTCTTCTAAAGTTGGATAAAGATTTTAACATAGTGAATCAAAGCTCTATCTCAACTCTTATGAATTCTAACAAAAGCAAGTGCATCCATTATATAAACATGAAACACAAATCACCTAAGCAAGCATTTGAAAACAACGGGATACATGATTGCCCAAAAAGTTTCATCGAACAAGAACATTGCACAAGACTCTACACATGCAGAAGTAACTTCCCCAAGCTAGAACTTTTGCAATAACCAAACTTGAATAGATTACCATAAGAAAACGAGAAAATGTAGTTATCAAAAGAGAGTGTGAGAAGTGGTTACCTCCCCAAGCTTGAATAAAACAAGGGTGAAATTCTTTACCATTGAGGTACGAATAACCTCACTTTTGATGGACATGGACCTTTGGTTCAACAAATACTTCCTTGTTGAAGTGTTGACTTGAAACAACCAAGTGGCTTATGCAAGTATTTGCACGGTTGGCATAAACCATGCATGTCATCACACAAGGTTCAAGTCACTGCGAAAATAACAAATGAAGTAAAAGAAAACAATTCGGTATAAAAATGGAATTCGTTCACCCAACCGTGAGAAGAAAAATAAAAGAAACATAAAACACTACATAGAATTATAGGCTAGGGAGTTTCAAAGGTAGGTAAAAGAAAATGAAGTACAATGGAACATGTAGAAGGTAACCCACTGACCTGAGATTGTCAAAATAAAAAGATTGGAGGCATTATAAACTTTTTGTACTCGTCCCTGCCCTTACCGCACCGTGGTGCTCCTTGGTATGGGTGCGTGGTACTGATGAACTCCGCCCATACTACACCTTATCTTCTCCCGCTTTTTTTGAATTTTGTCGACAAAGTTGGTACGATCGGGTGGTACTGGTGGAATGCGCCTGTACCATTGGACATTACAACCTCTGGGTCGTTTTCATGTTTTCTTCGCCTGGTAACAAGGTCGGCATGGGCGGACAATACGGACACATCTTATCGTACCAGTGCTCGTTAAACTTGTAGTAGCTTTTATGGAAAGTTTTCAGCTTCTTCCGGTTTGTCACATGAGCGGTACTGGCGCGCGGTACCGAGGGGTCCGCCCGTACTACTGCTCGTTATGCTCACTGTGAGCTCTGGAACAAGTTTTCTTTCTCCGAAATCTTTATTATAGACCTGAAACGTTGGTCCAGCAACCAAACCAAACATATATTTTGCTGAGAAGATTTAACCAAGATATGCAACACATGATTAGAGCAACAACTAATTCTACCTATCAAAAGTAGTCCCAAGCCAACTCTAATAGGAAATCATGCATATATACAAGTGCCAATGCAACATGAATGCCACTAGACTCAAGACACAAAATTAAGAAAGACACCTAAAAACTTCTAGGTTGCCTCTCGGGAAGCGCTTTCTTTAAAGCCATTGCTAGGCTTCGAAGCTCCATTATTATTTCAATGGATATCAACTATAGAATTTTTATTCTTACCTCACGTAGAAGTTTGGGGCACTTACTATCATAGTTCTGTCAAAGTCGCAGCCGCTTACGGTTCTTATGAGTTAGGTAGATAAATAAATTGTTGCTTCCAAGTGATGATGGATATGTCATATGTGATGATCATGCATCCATAGATAGCTTTATCAAAAGTATTAGAGACTTACATATGAATTCAAATGTTTTACCTTGGTTGGTCATAAGGATATAATTCATAATATTCCTCCTTGATTGCACTATCATGGGGCAACACTTCATAGCACATTTCTTTTGTAACAGGAAAAAATTCAAAGGTGTCTTTCTCCTCTAGTTCATCATAGTTGCTAGTAAGTTCATCAGTTCTAGAGATATCGAGCCACTCACAAAAGGAAGGATCATCAACAAATATTTCATTCACAATGTGCTCTTCTTGTCCCATCACATTAGTACTACAAGATTCTATCTCCAATTCATCATTATTTACGTTCTCCAAATGAGTATCTAGGCACAAGGCCTCCGCGGATAAATTATCTTCAGTTTCAACATAATAAGAATCATTACTAGAGATATAGGCATCATAACAGTTTTGTCATTTTTAATATGCCATATTGGTTCATGCTCATGAGTATCATGTAACTTCCCAATTTTAGCAACCCTGATTAGTTGTCCAGAATGCAAAAATCAGGGGAAACAAAAAACTTTTTCTTGTTAAGTGCTGCAGTGTTTGCTCATGTTTGTTTGTGCTTATGCATCAAAATGTATAACATAGGATATACTTATTACCTCAACATTAGTTGACCAAAGCTAATTAACAAAACTGTCTTGGCTCTTTCTTACATATTCTCAAATGTTCTGGCATTTCAAAACCTAAGCCAAGATGCCTTTGCAACCCAAACTATTTTATTAGCTTCTATTGATCAAACTATGGAGAGCTATATAATATAATCTCCTTATGTTTTCAAGACAGAACTTCAACTACTCTCACCTCTAGGTTTTCCAAAACCTATTTATAAAGCTTTTGAATGCTACTCTTGGTAGAAATACCAAGGACTCTCAACTTATTCAAGCTCCAACCTTTCAACATACCCATCCTTACCTCAAGCTAAGCTTGATTGTAACCCTAGTAGTAGCAGAGTGGTATGTAAGATGAGTTCCCTTGATCTGCTGTCTAACTTGTTTCCTTAGGAACTAAAGTGAGATACTCTAGGAGATCACCCTCTAGGATAAAGATACTTTAAGATCACCAAACCCTAAGCAAGAATACAAGATGGATCTGATCTCTAGCCACCAGGTGATCACCTAAAACCTTTAACCAGATCAATTCTGATGTGATCCATTCTAGAAGTTTCCAAGTCAATGAAGAACAATATCAAGCATGGATCTATTCTACTCAATCTAAACTTCAACATCATACACTTGATGATTCTTGGATACCTTGAAACCCATCAAAAACATCCCCACTCATATTCTAGTCAAAAACACTAAATCTGCTAAATTTTAACTAAGTCTGGAAACCATTTCAGCATCACTTCTTTGAGTGCCTCTCTTTCTCAACCCTTGTGTAGTTTTGGAAATGCACTTGAACCATCTTGCCTAACATCATTGGGAATACCAAGGCCCACTTTTTCCCTTAGATAGATCATCCTCCAAGCCACTTGTTCTTGATGGTTTTGTAGGCATGAAAATAACTTTTTCTGCAAATCTTATCAACTAGCCTACTTGGTCAGAAGCTCACACCCTCATCCTACCTTCTTTGGACCAACTATTTGCATGATTTTAATCTACTCATGAAGTTCTATAAATAGCTACTTCACTTGTTCTAAATGGATCCTTGTGCTTCAAAAACCCACAAGATTTTGAGGGCTATTTAATAACCTGCTTTGGCACCCTTATTTTATTCAAAGTTTGTCATCAATCCTTGGAGAGCTCAATCATGATCAACATCAAACCTCTGTACCATAGTGATCTACATCACTTGGTGTATTCATCCATCTAGCCCAAGACCCAAGGTGAACTCTGAGCTCCAAGATCCAACCAGGTTCTGATGGTATGAAAATAACATCACCCTAGATCATTTATTCCTTGTTTCCTACCAAAATCAAGTTGGATTCTCAACCCCCAAGGTTGAAAATTACAGATAAAACTTGTGTAAACCATCTACCTTGATTAGAAAGATGAGTGTGGATTTCCTGCCACATGGGATAGCTGCCCCCCTTGCTGCCACCATCCGATCTATCTAGAGATTTGTGCATGTATAGGTAGTGATTATCTGACAACATTGTGGTAGGCGACATGGTTCTCCTCGTAGGTAGTACCTCACATTTGTCATCTAGCTGCATGACCCACACGATTGAAGACATGACCCTTATCCTTGCATGATCTGTCAGTATAGTCTCGACGTTTACTTCTCGTCCTTGCAAGTGTAGCATTCTCAACGCAATGCCAGCTACATGCAAGAAATCACATGTGTACGTACACAATAATATGCACGTACACAACACTATTTAGAGGCAGTGAGCATGTATGCTACTGAATAGTATGTGCATGACTCTTGTTGATTATATTCTGATGCCACCAAAAAAATCTCTTTGTTGTCTCTCTCTCTAGTGATATACTCCCTCTGTTTCAAAATATAAGAGGTTTTAGATTTATGAAAGGAATATATCTAGACCCCTTTTAGTGTCTAGGTTCATTCCAAACCTAGATGAATCTAGATACTAAAAGAGGTCTAGATACAGTTTATTCACAAAGCTAAAACATCTTATATTATGAAACGGAGGGAGTACTACAGAGGCATTGTTTTGTCAAATGGAGCTTCGTGGATGCTAGTACACCAGATACTACATGCATTGAAGTCAGTCACAAGATGAATTCTAGTTTACCTATCTATTCTATGATTGCTAATGCTATACTACTCCCAATGCTAGAAGTTCTACAAGTCATAAAGGTGCAAACCATGTCCCGCTGCTAGAAGAGCAACATGCATGCGGTTCTGACCAGATTTGGTCTTACATATAGGACATGGTATGATCATTGAGAAATTGCATGCAACATGTGTGAAATCAAACACTAAACACCAATGGAGGAAAATACCACAGGCTGTGCAGTTGCTTGTCCACACCGTTCCTCTCACTGACATAATGTCAGCGTATTACAAGGATGTAAATCATGTGTCATTACATGGTGCAAGAGCTAAACAGGTTTGGCACATATCTCAACGATAATGATCGGACGGCAGACGCAAGAGGGGCAGCTATCCTCCGTGGTAGCAGACTATTATCCTTATAAAGATTTATCAAGTAATATCCATAATTATTATGGACCAAAACCTATTTAATCTCTTAAATTGACAAAAACGCCCAAACTTAATCTATAAAAGAAAGTTTGATTTATCCAAAACCAATCCCCATATCAAGGCACACATGAGTCCTGTATATGATATCCGACCTTTCCATCTCAAAAATAAATATTTATTTTTGAGATGCTCTATTATTTCTTTTTGCCTTTTTTATTAAATGGCAGAACTAAGTAATAATAGCTTAAAAATACTTTTCCTTCTCAATAAATTCTAGGAAAATTCTCCAAAGTATATGTTGGTATCTAGTACCATATTACACTAAAAACCACACTTGTCCAGTTCAAGAATATCAAAGGAGCTTCTAGAAACCATTTCTGCACTTTTTGAATAAATGATTTTAAGGGAACTAAAAATCCTCTGAAAAATCCCAAATAAATAGAGGACGTATACCTAGGTTATACCCTTCCACCAGAACAATTTCCTGATCTTACCAAGATCACAAATAAGGACTTCCTTCATAACCACCCATCATGACAATTTAGATCATGACACAAAAACACAAATCGAATCACTTCCAAACCTCATCCCATCTTGTCCAAACTCTTACACAACAACTAGACCCCTCCCGATCGAGCTACACTATAGCAAGCTAATGTAGCATGCCCTCTCTCCTTGTCTTCATTGCTTGGTGCATGTGTGAGAGGGAGACAACCAAATAAATGCCTTGTCCTTTAAAATCTTGCACAACAGCTACAACACACCTCCCACTCCTCTCTGGTCAACCACCAGGCCCACACCACCGCTAGAGCTGCCCAACCAATGAACTCCTTTCCCTCTCCTTCACCTTTTTCTTCCTTGACCGAAAGATGGAGAGAGAGGCCCCCTCTCCCCCTCTAGCGCATGCAGCCGAACAGAACCCCTCGGCGTGCCCCACACACCCCCTGATCAAACCTCACCGCCCCTCTCGCCCAATCCTCAGTCACAGCTCCTTCCTAGTATCTCCATGCACCCGATGCATCCTACACCGCTCACCCTCAGGGTATAAGGCCCACGGCTCCCATAGTACTTTCTCTCACCCTCATTACACTCCCCTATATCCTCATATTTCACCCCAACACATCCAAGCTGCGCCTCGCTGCTGGCTCGGTGTTGATGTGGACCTCGTTTGGGAACCCCAAGAGGAAGGTATGGTGAGGACAACCGTAAGTTTCCCTCAGTTATGAAACCAAGATTTAATCGAACCAGTAGGAGCAAGGAAACACCCCAAAGGTGTTGCTAGCTGAGGCTTGGAAGGGCGCACGACCGGTGCTAGTAGCAACATGGAGACCTACACAACACAACCACAGAACTTTGCCCCCAACTTGCGATGAGGTTGTCAATCTCACCGGTTTTGCTGAAAACACAGGATTAAACGTATCGAATGGAAGGAAGTAAGAGTTTGCAGAAAGTAAACACAAAGCAGTAAACAGTTTGTAGATTGTATGTAAACGAAAGGACCGGGGTCCATAGTTGAAAGTGCATGTGTGCCCCCATGTGTGGTTTTGGTAATTAATGACAATGTTTATGGACTTATGTTTGCATTGAGTTTTACTTGTAGGATTTGTCCATAGGCAATGCTTGTACCATATGTTGGCTTCAAGG
Source organism: Avena eriantha (assembly GCA_910589775.1). Taxonomy (NCBI): domain Eukaryota; kingdom Viridiplantae; phylum Streptophyta; class Magnoliopsida; order Poales; family Poaceae; genus Avena; species Avena eriantha. Next base: position 213,855,889 of record OU342740.1, read on the forward strand.
TTGGGAGAAGAAGAAAGTAAAGAAGATCAAGCATTGACCAATGTGTTCAATGAGAGATCCAAAGATTGGTCATGTGAGAGTTGAATCTATGGCAAGTGTGTCTTGAAGAATAAAGTTGGAGTGATATCTCTTATGTGCCTTGAAGACACCAACATAATGAAGAAAGAAGAAATGATGTGCAAGTTCAAGATGAGCCATCTCAAAGAGATCATTTGCTTGAAGCTTGCCATCCTATGGTTATCATGGATATGGGAAGATGATATGCCCAAGAGAGAAGCTCTATCATAGTCGAGTATGGGAGAGCAATTTGCAAGTCTTCACCAAGCTAGTGCAATCAAGAAAGGTGTTCCATATTGAGGTGGACAAGATCGCTATCATCAAGGTCAAGTGGAATATGCTCAAGTCAAAGGTATGTTCTTGATAGGGTTTCTTTCTTACCGGTCTCATGGTGTTAGTTGGGGAGACCGGTTTATAGGATAGATAGCCGTACTATCAAGAGGGGCTCTCGAGTGAGTAACTTGATCATATCCTTCGAAGAGAGCTCAAACCTTTGCATACTTGGAATCATATTTTTTGGTTGTTATTTGGATCTTTTCCATGTGAGGTTATTTAGCTTGTGTTAATCTTCATGACAAGCCCAAGTTCATCGAAAACGGATTTCATATGCATTCTCTATCGCGTTTTCGAGGTTAGAGGTTTTACCGGTTTGTCTTTTCTAGATAGGTTAAACCTTTCATCATTTGGTTCTATCCTCCATTGCTGTACTATGATGGTTCTCTGTATGATCTTGTAGATCTCGTTACTATCTTCGAAACGAGCCCAAGATCATCAAAATCGGAGTCCGGATGCAAAAGTTACGGTCATTTCAGTTTTGCTATTTCTGTCAGTTTTGCCTTGGGCGGAATGTCCGGCCGTTTTCGGCCGGAGTGTCCGGCCCGGCCAGAATGTCCGGCTGATTCTCGTCGGACTGTCTGGCCCTAGGGTTTTGTCGACCTGCTCGAACATTCTGTGTGCCATTTCGGACACCACCCGGACACTGGCCGGAAACTTTGCTAGGCCGGAGTGTCTGGTGGTTATTGCCCGGAGTGTCCGGCTAGGTCGGACTGTCCGGCCTGTTTTTGCCGGACTGTCCGTGGTAAGTGGCTCCCAACGGCTCTATTTCCAGGGGCCCTATATATAGGCCCCTTCTTCTACCTTGGTTACTATTGTTTTTCCAACCTCAAGAACCCTAAATCTGAGCCACCATTGTTGATCTCTTGAGCTTGCTTCCCTCCCAATCCCTCCTATGATTCTTGCATATTCTTGAGGGATTTGAAAGAGGAGATCTGGATCTACAATCCCACCAATCAATCTCTCCTCTAAGTGAGGGGAACATATTGGGATCTAGATCTTGGAGTCTTTTGTGGATTTCCTCCATTGGTCTTCCTGTCTTATTCCCCCATAAGCTTTTGTAACTTTGGTGGAATTTGGGAGTGAAGGACTTGAGCACTTCTTGTGTTCTTGCCATTGCATTTGGTGCATCGGTTTGAGTTCTCAGTGAGGATTCGATTGGGTGAAAGGTGAGAAGCCATTTACTCTTGGGTTCATTGGAACCCTAGACGGTTTGGTGGTTTTGCAGGTTTATAGATTGCTTGGGGCCTCCAATTAAGTTGTGGAGCTTTACCCAAGATTGTTTGTTGGGAGCCTCCAATTGAGTTGTGGAGAAGTGCCCCAAGCTTGTGAGAGGTTCCGGATTGTGACCGACAAGTGCACCGATAGTGGAAGTGTGGATCGATCCCATTGGGGTGAGATTCATAGGAGAACAAGGGAGGACTTTTGTGGCATTGGTGGTTTGATACCACCTCCTCTCCAAACGAGACGTACTCCATGTTGGGAGGAACTCGGTAAAATATCGTCGTCTCCGCGTGCCTCGGTTTTCTCTATATCCGAGCTCTTACTTATGCACCTTACTTTGTGATACCTTCGTGATTGAAGTCTATATCTTGCTATCACATAGTTGATTGTCTTGCTTAGCATAAGTTGTTGGTGCACATAGGTGAACCTTAATATATATAGGTTTTGTGCTTGACAAAGTAAACGCTAGTTATATTCCGCCTTTGTTAAGCCCATCTCGTAAAAGTTTTGAACCGCCTATTCACCCCCCTCTAGGCGACATCTGTGTCCTTTCAATTGGTACCACAACCTGGTCTCTCATTTTAGGCTTCACCGCCTTGAGAGTAAATATGTTGGCTAGGGGATTAGTGCACAATGAAATGTTTATATTCGATGGCACAAATTATGATATATGGAAAACTCGTATGCTTATTCATTTTCGGGACAAGGACCCAAATTTGGAGCGTATTGTAGATATAGGTTTTTCTCCTCCTATGGATTTCGAAAATCTATCTTGTGAGGATGAGAAAAACTTATATCTCGATGCTCAAGCTTCTAATGTTCTTGTTAATTCTTTGAGCTATGTAGTTACTTCTTCAATCATACCTTTTTGGCGCCCATGAGTTATGGACAAAACTTCAAGATAAATATGATTTGTCCAACATTATTGAGGATGATTGTATTGCTTCCACTTCTAGCCGTGATGAGTTCTCATCTTCTTCCACTTCACCAAAGTGTGGCAAGACACAAGGAAATGATACGGTGAGTGGTGATGAATATTACAATGTTGATAGTAAGCTTACTCTTGATGATCCTTCATCTCTATCTCATTGCAATGCTTCATCTTTGGACTTAAACACGTCTAGCACTATATATGATTTACATGCTAGTGTTGATAGTCCTTGCATATCATGTATAAATTGCCTCAATAGATCACATGATGATATGCTCTCTTTGACTTGTTGTCATCATATAAATGCTTCTATTTCCTCTAGTGCTCGTGTTGCTAACCATGTAGAGGAAACCGAAGATTCTATGGACCAAGAGAAGGTTTTGAATGGAGTTACAAATACAATCTCATCATCACCTTCTTCCGGTTTTCATATATGCCTTATGGCTAAAGGAATGAAGGTATCCTCGTTGGATCCCATTGTTTCTCATGATGATGATGATGATGATGATGATGATGTTGATAATGTTAATAATGATGATCGTCAATTTGAGTATGATATTACCTCTATTAAAGAGATAGGAGAGATTGTCTTTTGCGCTCTCGTTAAAAATAAAATTGCTTCCTCCAAATTTGTTGAAATCTTGACTTATGCTATTGAAGGCAATAATCTTATCGAGGAGCAAGAAAATATCATTTCTCAAACGTTTGCACTTGAGCGTGAGTATGCACTTGAAATTTCACAACTAAATGACTCCCTTGAAGAAGAACAAACCACCAAAGAATATCTTGAGGGGACTTTTACTCTAGAATTATCTAGAGTAAAGGAATACCATGATAAAGAACTTGAAGTGGCAAACTCCTTCAAGATTAAAAATGATGAACTTGAAGTTGCTTATGCTAAACTTGTTGAGGATTTTAAGCACCTCGAAAATGGCTCTCGGGTCATTATGAGGGAGCTCATCAAACACACCAAGTCGCATGAGCAACTTAAAGCTTATATTCTAAAGAGCTTGCCAAGTTGCCCTCACCTCTTACTAATAATGATGATTCTTGTGCTACTAACTCTATTTCTTGTGAAGCATCTATTTGAAGGAGAATGTTGAGCTAAAGGAAGTGGCTAGTTTTGAAGGAGTAGCTGGCGTACCCAAGTGCTTCGAATCTTCCTTATTTTACCCAAGATTGTTTGTTGGGAGCCTCCAATTAAGTTGTGGAGAAGCTCCCCAAGCTTGTGAGAGGTTCCGGATTGCGACCGACAAGTGCACCGATAGTGGAAGTGTGCATCGATCCTGTTGGGGTGAGATTCATAGGAGAACAAGCGAGGCCTTTTGTGGCATTGGTGGTTTGATACCACCTCCTCTCTAAACGAGACGTACTCCATGTTGGGAGGAACTCGGTAAAATATCGTCGTCTCCGCGTGCCTCGGTTTTCCCTATATCCGAGCTCTTACTTATGCACCTTACTTTGTGATACCTTCGTGCTTGAAGTCTATATCTTGCTATCACATAGTTGATTGTCTTGCTTAGCATAAGTTGTTGGTGCACATAGGTGAACCCTAATATATATAGGTTTTGTGCTTGACAAAGTAAACGCTAGTTATATTACGCCTTTGTTAAGCCCATCTCGTAAAAGTTTTGAACCGCCTATTCACCCCCCTCTAGGCGACATCTGTGTCCTTTCAATTGGTACCACAGCCTGGTCTCTCATTTTAGGCTTCACCGCCTTGAGAGTAAATATGTTGGCTAGGGGATTAGTGCACAATGAAATGTTTATATTCGATGGCACAAATTATGATATATGGAAAACTCGTATGCTTATTCATTTTCGGGACAAGGACCCAAATTTGGAGCGTATTGTAGATATAGGTTTTTCTCCTCCTATGGATTTCGAAAATCTATCTTGTGAGGATGAGAAAAACTTATATCTCGATGCTCAAGCTTCTAATGTGCTTGTTAATTCTTTGAGCTATGTAGTTACTTCTTCAATCATACCTTTTTGGAGCGCTCATGAGTTATGGACAAAACTTCAAGATAAATATGATTTGTCCAACATTATTGAGGATGATTGTATTGCTTCCACTTCCAGACGTGATGAGTTCTCATCTTCTTCCACTTCCACTTCTAGAGAGGCACAAGCTAGTTTTGAAGGAGTAGCTGGCGTACCCAAGTGCTTCGAATCTTCCTTATTTTTCCCAAGTCCTCTAACTTTGCCCGATTAGGCTCGCTTTAGTCGGTTACTTTTCTCTGGTTGAACGCCTTCAGCCGGGGGAACTAACAATCCAGTGGGGGCGCGCGAGCGCACCCACTAGGTGTAGCCCCCGAGATTCGGAGCAGCTGGCGTAGCCAGGTGCTTCGAATCTTTCTTGTCTTCTCTTGCTCCTGCCCTTGCCCTCACCTGGGCTCCAAACGGCTGGCAAAACGCCCTTAGCCGGTCAGGAACTACAAGATTCCACTGGGGGCACGCGAGCGCACCAAGTGGGTGTAGCCCCTGAGATTCGAGGCGCTTGATGAAGGCAAGGACTTCGAATCTTCTTCCCTTTTCCTGAATTATGACTCAAGGTGGTCGGACAAGAATGTACATACACATACACACTTGTCCTCATAGGTTAGTAGGTTAGTCTGCCAAATTGTAGCCGGAAAACGGCTTGTTTTTTCGAAAACTAGCTTGTGCCTCTCTAGACACTTAGTCGCTTTCTCGTGTGCTCTGCTGTTTTCGCTGCGTCCTTGCCGAGTAGCCAGGTTGTGGTCTGCAATCGGTACTAATGGCTTAGCAGACGGATTGGTTTAGCAGACGGTACTAATGGCTTAGCAGACGGATTGGTTTGATCTAGTTGCAGGACCGGTATGCCCGGCCTGCCGCGTCTCCTCCCCGCTTTTCGTGTGGGATGCCTCGGGCTTTTGCTCTTGCTAGCCGGACAGCCAGGTTGCGGTCTATAGCTGAGACGAAGAGTGGGCCTCTGACATCGCAGCACACTACTCAGCCGGTTTGTTGACTTAGCAGGCCAGGCCAGCCGGCGAGCCCCCGGGTAGGGGTTGCCGGAGCCGGAAAATTTGAACCGGAAAACGGATGTGCACATATTTCTGGCAAGGAGCCCCCGAGATTCTTGTAGGGGTCCGCATTTTTATTCATGAGGTTTTCAGGATACATACACTGCCTGGCGACTAGGTGTAAAACGGGCGCAGGAGGGCCGCGTTCCAGGGACGCTCGGTCTCCTTGTCTGATTTGTCCATCTTGTTCTTGCGCAGCTGCTGCACGTCGATGAGGTAGTAGGAGTCGTTGGGCAGCGCCCGGCTGATGATGAAGGGGCCCTCCCAGGGTGGCGACAGCTTGTGCATGCCCTTCGTGTCTTGCACCAGCCGGAGGACCAGGTTGCCGTAACGGAATGCGACCAGGCGGATCCGGCTTGAATGGTAGCGACATAGTCACTGCTGGTACAGGGCTGATCTGGACAAGGCCAGCTCGCGGGCCTCCTCCAGGAGGTCCACTCCGTCCTCCCGCGCCTCCTGGTTGGCTATTTCATCGTACAGGAGCTTGCGTGGGGAGTCGAATTCGATGTCGGCGAAGAGGACGGCTTCCGATCCGTAGACCAGGAAGAACGACGTGTAGCCGGTTGACCTATTTGGCGTGGTGCGGAGGGTCCAAAGCACAGCCGGAAGTTCTTCGATCCAACATCCGGGTGACCGCTCCAATGGCTCGATGAGGCGTGGCTTGATGCCGGCTAGCACCAAGCCGTTTGCTCTGTCTACATGCCCGTTGGACGGCGGGTGTGCGACGGAGGCGAGGTCCAGCCGGATGCCCTTGTTGCTGCAGAACCTGGCGAAGGCCCCCTTGGCGAAGTTCGTGCCGTTGTCGGTGATGATGCTGTTGGGGTAGCCGAAGCGGTTGATGATGTCGGTGAAGAAGGTAATGATTGTCGCCCCATCCAGCTTTCAGATAGGCTTGGCCTGGATCCACTTTGTGAACCTTTCCACCGCTACCAGTAGGTGGGTCATGCCCGCGCACGCTCACTTGAAGGGGCCGACCATGTCGAGGCCGCAAACTGCGAAGGGCCAGGTGATCAGTATGGTCTTGAGCACCGAAGTTGGCATGTGCCTGAGCTGCCCGAAACGCTGGCACACATTGCACGCGCGGACCAGCTGCTCAGCATCCTCGAGGGCGGTGGGCCAATAGAAACCATGGCGGAATGCCTTGGCGACTATCGCCCTTGACGAAGCGTGATGCCCGCACTCGCCCTGGTGGATATCCCTGAGTAGCCGGTAGCCCGTGTCCACGTCGACGCACCTTTGGAAAATGCCGGATACGTTGCGCTTGTATAGTTCGCCGTTGATGATGGTGTACGTGTGTGCGCGGCGCCGGATTTGCCTGGCCTCCACCTCGTCGTCCGGGAGTTCTCCATTGGCGATGTAGTTCATGAAGGGCTGTGCTCAGGGTGGCACTTCCCGAATGACGAGGACGCTCCCGTCCTCCGGTTGATGGACGTCGGGGGGTCGTCCGGGTGGCGTACCCGGGACGACAGCCCCCGAGCTGCTTGACAAACCGGCAGCCCCCGGGCCCTGCGAGCCGGGGGGCACCGCTTTGCTGGAGTTGGTGCGGGTATTCTTTTTTGGCGGCTCTGCCGGCTCCGCTTCTGCCGCTCCGTCAGCCGGAGCGCTCCCTGCCTAGGTGATGGAGTCCGACTCCGGTGATGGGTTGATGGACGGCTTGCGTAGGTGCTCCAAGGAGACCCCAGGTGGGATCGCCTGCCTGGTGGATCCGATCTTGGAGAGCACGTCGGCTGCCTCGTTGTTGACGCGAGGGACATGGTGGAATTCACATCCGTTGAAGGAGGCGCTGAGCTTCTGAATGTGGAACCAGTAGAGGGCCATGTTTGCGTCTCTGGCGTCCCATTCTCCGGACAGTTTCTGCACCACCAGATCCGAATCACCAAAGCACAGGATCCGGTTGACGCCGATCTCCTTGGCTAGCCGGAGTCCGTGCGCCAACGCCTCGTATTCGGCTACGTTGTTGGAGGCCTTGAAGTGGATCTGCAGCACGTACTCCAGCTGGTCCCCCTTGGGCAAGGTGAGCACGATGCCGGCTCCCAAGCCCCCGAGCATCTTCGACCCGTCGAAGTGCATCTTCCAGTGGTCCGAATCTGGAACTGGTGGGAGATACTGGGTCTCAGCCCAGTGGACGAGGAAGTCAGCCAATGCCTACGACTTGATCGTGATCCGAGGCTCATATTGGATGGAGTAGGTGGCGAGCTCGATAGCCCATTTGGCGACTCGGCCGGTGGCGTCTTTGTTGCCGATGATTTCCGAAAGGGGTGCGGTGCACACGACCTTAATCGGATGCTCCTGGAAGTAGTGCCTGAGCTTCTTGCATGCCAGGTACACGCCGTAGCACATCTTCTGGTAGTGGGGGTAGTTCTGCTTGGAGAGGGAGAGAACCTCGCTGAGGTTGTAGACGGGTCTCTGAACTGGCTGAGCCTTGCCTTCCTCGGGGCGCTCCACCACCAGGACGATGCTGACGACCTGGCTGATGGCTGCTATATAGAGCAACATCGGCTCCTTGCTAGCCGGCGTGGCTAGAACCGGTGCTGTGGATAGCATGCGCTTGAGGTCACGAAACACGGTGTCGGCCTGCGAAGTCCAGGAGAACCTGTCCGTCTTCTTCATCAGCTGGTTCAGCAGGAGTGCCTTCTCCCCCAGCCGGCTGACGAAACGGCTGAGGGAAGCCAGGCATCCGGTGAACTTTTTGATGGGTTCATCGCATGGAAAACAAAAAATTTCTACCGTAAGAACGAACAAAACCCAGATCTAATCTAGATAAAAGCCAAGATCTAATCTATTAGACATGTGCAACGAGATAGATCTGTACTAACCCTCGTAGATCCGAAAGCGTTAACGAGATTGGATATCGTGGTTGATGTAGTCGATCACTTGCCGATCTCAAGATCGTGTGGACGATCCTTCCAGCGCCGCGTTCCGGCAGTGCTTCCACAGTCGGTCACACGTGCGGAGTCGAAGCAGACCTTCCTCTCCTCGTTCCAGCGAGCAGCGGAGGTAGTAGATCTCTCCACGAAATCCCAGTAGCACGACGGCGTGGTGGTGGTGGAGCGGAGAATTCTGTAGGGCTTCGCCTAAGCCTGAGAAGAAGGAAGGAGGAGGAGGGAGGCGGCTTGGGGGCAAGAGTGGAGGATCAAGGGGGGTGGCGCCTCCACCCCTCTATATATATAGGGAGGGGTGCGGCCTAGGGTTCCCACCCCTAGGCCCACCCCTTAGGGACGACGCACCAAGGAGGTGGGGGGAGGAGTCCTCCCCCCCAAGTCCCCTCTTTAAATTTCCCTTATCTTATCTTATCTTATCTTATCTTGGTTTTCAAATAAACTCCAAAATATCTTCTAGAACCTTCCGGAACATTCCGAAACCTTCTAGAATCCCCATACAAACACTCCGGAACATTTCCTAACTCAGAAAAAGATCCCCATTATATGAATCTTATTCCTCGGACAATTCCGGAGCTCCTCGTGATGTCCCGAATCCAATCCGAGACTCCGAACAACATTCGGTCTCCAACGCACATTCCATATCTACTTAAAACAACTTCGAACCTTAAGTGTGTCACCCTACGGTTCGTGAATATGTAGACATGACGGAGACACCTCTCCGATCAATAACCATCAGCGGGATCTGGAGATCCATAACGGCTCCCACATACTCAACGATGACTTCGTGATCGATTGAACCATTAACATACGAAACCAATTCCCTTTGTCTCGCGATACTCTACTTATCCGAGGTTTGATCATCGGTATCTCCATACCTAGTTCTACCTCGTTACTGACAAGTACTCTTTACTCGTTCCGTGATATGTCATCCCTTGTGACCTAGTCACACGCTTGCAAGCTAACTAGATGACATTCCACCGAGAGGGCCCAGAGCATATCTATTCGTCATATGGATGGACAAATCCAAATCTTGGTCCATGCGCTTCAACACATACTTTCAGAATACCCAACGACACCTTTATGACCACCCAGTTACGAAAAGGTGTTTGATGTCATCAAAGTACCCATCCGGTGATGGTGATTAACACAACCTCATGGTCGAAGGATTAGGTCACTATGCATTTAAAAGCTTATAGCAATACGAACTTAATTACTTGATCTTATGCTACGCTTACTATGGGTGTGTGTCCATCACATCATTCTCCTAATGATACAACCTTGTTATTAATGACATCCAATGTCCATGACCAGGAAACCATGATCATCTATTAATCAACAAGCTAGTTTAACAAGAGGCTTACTAGGGACTCTTACATGTTTACAAAACACACAAGTATTAGTGTTTCCTAATAATACAATTATAGCATGGGATGTAAACATTCATCATAAACACAAAGATATAATAATAACCAATTTTATTATTGCCTCTTGGGCATATCTCCAATAGTCTCCCACTTGCACTAGAGTCAATAATCTGGATTACATGGTAATATACCTAACACCCATGGCGTTCTGGTGTTGGTCATGCTTTGCCCTAGGGAGAGGTTTAGTCAACGGATCTACCACATTCAGATCAGTGTATACTTTGCAAATCTTTATGTCACCATCTCGGACATACTCGCGAATAGCCTGGAAACGTAGCTTGATGTGCTTTAGCTTGCTATGTGACCTTGGCTCCTGGGCATTAGCTATGGCACCTGTGTTGTCACAGTAGATGGCCATCGGGTCCAACGCACTGGGAACCACGCCAAGTTCAGTAATGAATTCCTTCATCCATATGGCTTCTTGTGCAGCCTCTGAAGCAGCTATGTATTCCGATTCAGTTGAAGATTTTGCCACAACGCTTTGCTTTGCACTCCTCCAGCTCACAGCAACACCATTCAAAATAAATACGTATCCCGACTGTAACTTCAAGTCATCTGGATCGGTGTTCCAACTAGCGTCGGTGTAACCGTTTACAACAAGATGTTCATCACCTCCATAAGAAAGAACCATATCCTTAGTCCTATTCAGGTACTTTAGGATATTCTTGACCGCTGTCCAGTGCTCCATTCCAGGATCACTTTGATATCTGCTAGTCAAACTAACAGCATGTGCTATATCCGGTCTTGTACACAGCATGGCATACATGATAGAACCTATGGCCGAGGCATAGGGAATATTATTCATTTTCACTCTATCTTCTGCCGTAGCTGAACTTTGAGTCTTACTCAAGGTCTTACCTGACAACATGGGCACGAACCCTTTCTTACTCTCTTCCATTCTAAACTTCTTTAGAACTTTGTCTAAGTATGTACTTTGTGAAAGCGCTATTAGGCATCTTGATCTATCTCTATAAATCTTGATGCCTAGAATGTATGCCGCTTCGCCAAGATCCTTCATTGAAAAACTATTATTCAAATAGGCTTTGACACTTTTAAGAAGTTCTATATCATTCCCAATCAACAATATGTCATCTACATATAGTACTAGGAATGCTACAGAGCTCCCACTCACTTTCTTGTAAATACAAGCTTCTCCATAAGTTTGTATAAATCCAAAATGTTTGATTACTTTATCAAAACGTTGATTCCAACTCCGGGATGCTTGCTTCAGTCCATAAATAGAGCGCTGAAGTTTGCATACCTTGTCAGCATCTTTAGGATCGACAAAACCCTTGGGTTGTACCATATACAACTCTTCCTCAATGTCACCATTAAGGAACGCCGTTTTGACATCCATCTGCCAAATCTCATAATCGAAATGTGCAGCAATTGCTAACAAAATCCTCACAGACTTTAGCTTCGCTACTGGTGAGAATGTCTCATCGTAGTCAACTCCTTGAATTTGTGGGAAACCTTTCGCGACAAGTCGAGCTTTATAGACAGTAACATTACCATCATCATCTGTTTTTCTCTTGAAAATCCATTTGTTCTCGACAGCCTTACGGCCATCCGGTAAGTCCACCAAAGTCCACACTTGGTTTTCGTACATGGATCCCATTTCGGATTTCATGGCTTCTAGCCATTTGTCGGAATCTGGGCTCACCATAGCTTCTTCATACGTCGCAGGGTCATCAGCGTTGTCCACCAACATGACGTTCAAGGCAGAGTCATACCAATCAGGAGTGGTACGTACCCTCGTTGACCTGCGAGGTTCAGCAGCAACTTCGACTGAAGTTTCATGATCTTTATCATTAGCTTCCTCTTCAACTGGTGCAGGCGGCACAAAAACATCTTCCGGTGCTGCGCTACTCTCAAATCCGAGAGAAGGTTCAATAACCTCGTCGAGTTCTACTTTCCTTCCAGTCACCTCCTTCGAGAGAAACTCCTTCTCAAGAAAGGATCCATTCTTGGCAACGAAAACTTTGCCTTCGGATCTATGATAGAAGGTATACCCAATTGTTTCTTTAGGGTATCCTATGAAGACGCATTTCTCTGCTTTGGGTTCAAGCTTTTCAGGTTGTAACTTCTTTACATATGCTTCGCAACCCCAGACTTTAAGGAACGACAACTTAGGTTTCTTACCAAACCACAATTCGTACGGTGTCGTTTCAACGGATTTAGATGGTGCCCTATTTAAAGTGAATGCGGCTGTCTCTAATGCATAGCCCCAAAACGATAGCGGTAAATCTGTAAGAGACATCATAGACCGAACCATATCTAAGAGAGTTCGATTACGACGTTCGGACACACCATTACGCTGTGGTGTTCCCGGCGGTGTCAACTGCGAGAGTATTTCACATTTCTTTAAATGCATGCCAAACTCATAACTCAGATATTCACCTCCGGGGTCAGAACGCAGAAACTTAATCTTCTTGTTACAATGATTTTCCACTTCACTTTGAAATTCCTTAAACTTCTCGAAAGTTTCGGACTTATGTTTCATAAAGTAGACATACCCATATCTACTTAAGTCATCTGTGAAAGTGAGAACATAACGATATCCACCACGCAATGCTACACTCATTGGACCGCACACATCTGTATGTATTATTTCCAATAAGTCTGTAGCTCGCTCCATTGTACCAGAGAATGGAGTCTTAGTCATTTTTCCCCTTAGACATGCTTTGCATCTTTCAAGTGATTCAAAATCAAGTGATTCAAGAAGTGCATTAGAATGGAGTTTCTTCGTACGCTTCACTCCAATGTGACCAAGACGACAGTGCCACATGTATGTAGAATTATCATTCAATTTTATTCGTTTAGCATCTATGTTGTGAACATGTGTATCACTACTATCGAGATTCAACAAGAATAAACCATTCATCTCAGGTGCATTACCATAAAAGATATTACTCATATAAATCGAACAACCTTTATTCTCAGACTTAAAAGAGTAACCGTCTCGCAATAAACAAGATCCAGATATAATGTTCATGCTTAATGCAGGCACCAAATAACAATTATTCAAATTTAAAACTAATCCCGAAGGTAGATGTAGAGGGAGCGTGCCGACGGCGATCACATCAACCTTGGAGCCATTTCCAACGCGCATTGTCACCTCGTCTCTTGCCAGTCTTCGTTTATTCCGCAGCTCCTGTTTCGAGTTACAAATATGAGCAACCGAACCAGTATCAAATACCCAGGCACTACTACGATTGCTAGTAAGATACACATCCATAACATATATATCAAATATACCTTTCTTCTTGATGTTGCCGTTCTTCAGATCCGCCAGGTACTTGGGGCAGTTACGCTTCCAGTGACCAGCACCCTTGCAGTAGAAGCACTCAGTTTCAGGCTTAGGACCAGCCTTGGGCTTCTTAGCAGGTGCGGCAGCTTTCTTGCCGTCCTTCTTGAAGTTGCCCTTGTTCTTAGGCTTGCCCTGTCTCTTGAAATTGGTGGTCTTATTGACCATCATTACTTGGTGCTCCTCCTTGATCTCCACTTCAGCAGTTTTTAGCATGGACGAGAGTTCAGGCAACGTCTTGTTCATGCAGTGCATATTGTAGTTCATCACAAAGTTCTTGTAACTTGGTGGCAGTGATTGGAGGAGACGGTGAATCCCCAACTCATTAGGAATCGAAATCCCCAACTCTTGGAGCTTGTTTGCGTACCCAAACATGGTGAGCACGTGCTCGCTAACGGAGCTTCCCTCTTCCATCTTACAGGTAAAGAACTTTTCGGAGGCCTCATAGCTCTCCATGGCCGCGCGAGTCTCAAAAATTAGCCTGAGCTCCTTAATGATCTCGAACGGGTCGTGGTGCTCAAAACGCTTTTGGAGCTCCGCTTCTAAACCATACAGGATGGCACACTGAACTGTGGAGTAATGATTTTTCCGAGTGGCGTAAACATTCTTTACGTCATCGGTGGCATCTTCTGCAGGTGGGTCACCTAGCGGTGCTTCTTGCACATAGGTCAACTGACCAGCCCTGAGGATGATCTTCAGTCCACGGAACCAGTCCGTGAAATTTCTTCCATTGTTCTTAAGCTTTTCTTTCTCTAGGAACGCATTGAAATTCATGGAGGGGGTCGCCATAATCTACAACAAATTTGCAAGTAGTTTAGACTAAGTTTATGATAAATTGAGTTCAAATTTAATTCTTAAATTAACTAGGTAAACTCCCACTCAAAACAACATCCCTCACATTGTCTTAGTGATTACACGATCCAAGCCCACTACACCAAGTCCGATCTTCACGAGAGAAGATGTAGTTTCATCGGCGAACAATCTTCATGTTCATCATATCATTTACATGACTCATGCTCTACCTTTCGGTATTTCGTGTTCCGAGACCATGTCTGTACATGCTAGGCTCGTCAAGATAACCTTAGTTTCCGCATGTGCAAATCTGGCTTGCACCCGTTGTATGCACACGTAGAATCTATCACATCCGATCATCACGAGATGTTTCGAAACGACGAGTCTTAGCAACGGTTCCAACTAAGGGTGAACACTTTATTACTTGATATTTAGTGAGAGGGATCATCTTATAATGCTACCGTCACGATCTAAGCAATACAAGATGCATAAAGGATTAACATCACAGGCAATTCATAATTAGTGTGATATGATATGGCCCTTTCTTCTCGCGCCTTTGATCTCCATCTCCAAAGCACGAACATGATCTCCATCATCACCAGCATTGTGTCAAGGTCAGTGGCGCCGCTTCATGGTTGTCCATCATCACTAGCAACTATTACAACTACTTGGAATAAAGCTATTACAAGATGAATAGACACGCAGGCCTTAATAGAATTAAAGACAACCATTAGGCTCCTGCCGGTTGCCATATTACAACAAGGATCATTGCATACATAAAATACAATCACAATCACATGATGGCCATATCACATCACAAAACCCCTGCAAAAACAAGTTAGACGCCTCTAATTTTGTTTGCATGTTTTACGTGGTTTGGGGCTTTCGAATAAGAACGGATCTTACATACGAAACTGAACCACAACGTTGATACAAGTGCTATCAAAATTTGCAAAGTGTAAATTGGATCTATACTATGGTGGGAGAGACAGACACCCGCAAAGCCACTTGTGCAAAGCAAGTTACACGTCAAGCGTGGAGCAAGTCTCATGTGCGATGACATGTAAGGTTAGCCCGAGCCGCTTCATCCCACCATGCCGCCAGATGCAAAGTACACAAAGCAAAAGACGGCATGAGCACCAATGCCCACAACACCATTGTGTTCTACTCGTGCAACAGATCTACGCATAGACACGGCTCTGATACCATTGATGGGTTCGTAGCATGGAAAACAAAAAATTTCTACCGCAAGAACGAACAAAACCTAGATCTAATCTAGATAAAAGCCAAGATCTAATCTATTAGACATGTGCAACGAGATAGATCTGTACTAACCCTCGTAGATCGAAAGCGTTAACGAGATTGGATCTCATGGTTGATGTAGTCGATCACTTGCCGATCTCAAGATCGTGTGGACGCTCCTTCCGGCGCCGCGTTCCGGCAGCGCTTCCGCAGTCGGTCACACGTGCGGAGTCGAAGCAGACCTTCCTCCTCGTTCCAGCGAGCAGCGGAGGTAGTAGATCTCTCCACGAAATCCCAGCAGCACGACGGCGTGGTGGTGGTGGTGGAGTGGAGAATTATGCAGGCCTTCGCCTAAGCCTGAGCAGAAGGAAGGAGGAGGAGGGAGGCGGTTGGGGGCAAGAGTGGAGGATCAAGGGGGGTGGCGCCTCCAACTCTCTATATATAGAGGGAGGGGTGCGGCCTAGGGTTCCCACCCCTAGGCCCACCCCTTAGGGCCTGCGCACCAAGGAGGTGGGGGGAGGAGTCCTCCCCCCCAAGTCTCCTCTTTAAATTTCCCTTATCTTATCTTATCTTATCTTATCTTGGTTTTCAAATAAACTCCAAAATATCTTCTAGAACCTTTCGGAACATTCTGAAACCTTCTAGAATCCCCATACAAACACTCCGGAACATTTCCTAACTCAGAAAAAGATCCCCATTATATGAATCTTACTCCCCGAACAATTCCAGAGCTCCTCGTGATGTCCCGAATCCAATCCGATACTCCGAACAACATTCGGTCTCCAACGCACATTCCATATCTACTTAAAACAACTTCGAACCTTAAGTGTGTCACCCTACGGTTCGTGAATATGTAGACATGACGGAGACACCTCTCCGATCAATAACCATCAGCGGGATCTGGAGATCCATAATGGCTCCCACATACTCAACGATGACTTCGTGATTGATTGAACCATTAACATACGAAACCAATTCCCTTTGTCTCGCGATACTCTACTTATCCGAGGTTTGATCATCGGTATCTCCATACCTAGTTCTACCTCGTTACTGACAAGTACTCTTTACTCGTTCCGTGATATGTCATCCCTTGTGACCTAGTCACACGCTTGCAAGCTAACTAGATGACATTCCACCGAGAGGGCCCAGAGCATATCTATTCGTCATATGGATGGACAAATCCAAATCTTGGTCCATGCGCTTCAACACATACTTTCAGAATACCCAACGACACCTTTATGACCACCCAGTTACGAAGCGGTGTTTGATGTCATCAAAGTACCCATCCGGTGATGGTGATTAACACAACCTCATGGTCGAAGGATTAGGTCACTATGCATTTAAAAGCTTATAGCAATACGAACTTAATGACTTGATCTTATGCTACGCTTACTATGGGTGTGTGTCCATCACATCATTCTCCTAATGATACAACCTTGTTATTAATGACATCCAATGTCCATGACCAGGAAACCAGGATCATCTATTAATCAACAAGCTAGTTTAACAAGAGGCTTACTAGGGACTCTTACATGTTTACAAAACACACAAGTATTAGTGTTTCCTAATAATACAATTATAGCATGGGATGTAAACATTCATCATAAACACAAAGATATAATAATAACCAATTTTATTATTGCCTCTTGGGCATATCTCCAACACTTTTGGACTCCAAGCAGGTTCCTGGGCGGCTGCATCCTTTCGATTGTCGCGATCTTCTCCGGGTTCGCCTTGATGCCTCGCTGTGATACGAGGAAATTGAGGAGCTGACCGGATGGCACTCCAAAGACGCACTTCTCCGGGTTCAGCTTCATCCAGTACTGGCGGAGGTTACCAAATGTTTCTCCCAGATCCTCAAGGAGGGTGCGCTTCTCCTTGGTCTTGATGACCATGTCGTCCACGTAAGCGTGCATGTTTCGGCCTCTCTTCGAGTGCAAGCATTTCTGCATGCATCGCTGATAGGTGGCGCCTGCATTCTTTAGGCTGAAAGGCATGGTTACGTAACAGAAAGCCCCGTAGGGGGTGTTAAATGATGTCTTGATTTGATCAGCCGGGTTTAGCCGGATCTGATTGTACCCGGAATAGCAATCTAGAAAAGACAACAAATCACAGCCGGCCGTGGAATCGATGACTTGATCGATACGGGGCAAGGCGAAGGGGTCTTTCGGACACGCCCTGTTTAGGCCGGTGTAGTCGCTACCCATGCGCCAGGTCTTGTTCTTCTTCAGCACCAGGACTGGGTTCGCCAACCAGTCTGGGTGGTACACTTCCATGATGAACCCGGCTACAAGGAGCCGGGTGATCTCGTCACCGATTATCTTCCTCTTCTCTTTTGCGAACCGGCGCAGAGGTTGCTTGACTGGCTTGGCATCCGGACGCACTGAAGTGAGTGCTCGGTGAACTCCCTCGGCACACCCGGCATGTCCTTGGGGGACCATGCGAAGATGTCACAATTCTCACGGAGGAAGTCGACGAGCGCGCCTTCCTATTTGCTGTCTAAGCTGGCACCAATGGTGACGAACTTAGTCGGGTTGGAGGGGTCGAGCAGGATCCTCTTCATCTCCTTTGCCAGCCGGTTTGCTGCTAGCCGGAATGTCCTGCTGGGCCATGGCCACATTGCGCATGATCACGCGCTTTTCTTTGGCTATGATGAGGGCCTCTGCCAGTTTGGAACCGGCTGAGGCGCACTCCATCGACCGCCTGAAGCAGCCGGCAATGGTGATCACACCGTGGGGTCCCGACATCTTCGTCTTGAGGTACGCGTAGTGGGGAATGGCCATGAATTTGGCGAGGGTGGGCTGCCCGAGGAGAGCATGGTAGGAGCTCGTCAGGTTTACCAGCTCGAACCAGTTTGGTTCGCAGCGGAAGTTCTCCTCGGTCCCGAAGATGACGTCCAGCTGGATTTTCCCCAGCGGGGCGCAGGCTGGCCCCGGCAGTACGCCGTGGAATGTCGTGCTAGTCGGGCGCAGGTCGCTCTCGCGAATGCCCAGCTTCTCTAGCCAGGACTGGTAGAGGAGGTTGAGGCTTCTGCCTCCGTCGATGAGGACGCACGAGAATCGGCAGGTACGCGCGTTGGAGACGATGAGGGGGTCGAGCACCATGGCGTAGCCCCCGGGAGTCAGCAGATGCTCAGGCTGGTCTGCCCGGCTCCAGGTGATGGGGGTTTCCGACCAGTTCAAGTACTGGGGGGGCGGAGAGACGATGGCATTGACCTCCTTGGAGCGTCGCCTGCGGCTATGCTTGTCGTCCTGCTCCGTCTCGAATATGTGGTAGGCGGCGTGCGGCTGGGGGTAGCCGTTGTTGTTGTTGCCGCCGTTGCCGCCGTACCATCATTGCCGACTCCTCTAGCCGGTGGTGGAGGTCCACCCGGAGGGGGAGGGGGGGACGAGGCTCGTTGCCCTAGTCCTTTAGCTGGCGGGTCCAGCTGCAATTCCGGGTGGTGTGAGTAGCCGGCTTGAAGGGACCGCTATGCCACTTGCACGAGCCGTCAAACATCTAGTTGAAGGTGAGCCGTGGCTTCTGCCTCCTTGCTTCATTAGCCGGCGCATCGGGCGCACCCTCCACAGCATTGACTTGCCGCGCGTGGTAGCGAGGCTTCTGTTGTCCGTCTTGGCGGTCCCCATGGAACCGATTGTCGTTGAAGTGGCGTCGGTAGGATCCGGCTTCTCCAACCGGATTGCTTGGTCGGTCGTGAGCTGGCTCCGTGGGAGTCGGAAGGCCGTCTGTGTTTACTCGGAGGGGCTTCTTCATGGCGGCATCTGCCGTGGCGTATTGGTCCTCGACCGTCATGAGCTCTGCCATGGTTTTCGGCTCGTCACACAGTAGCCGGTGGTGAAGCATGGTGCCTTCCCGGCAACCCTCGATGAAGAAACTGATGGCTTGGCTCTCCAGGATGCCCCCACAGGTGTTGCGCAGCTCCGTCCACTTGGCGAGGTACTCGCGGTCGGTCTCGCGGTCACCTTGGACGCACAAGGCTAGGTCGCGCGGCCGCCCTAGACGTTTGTACGTGCCGTTGAAGTTGCGGACGAACACCTTCTCGAAGTCAGGCCAGGCGTTGATGCTGTTGGGTGCAAGGCTGTTGAGCCACGTCCTTGCCGATCCGGTTAGCATGAGGGGAACGTAGCGCACGGCTGTGTGATTGTTCCCATGGGCGATGCTGACTGCCGTAGCATAGTCGGTCAACCAGTCTTCCGGCTTCATGCTGCTATCATACTTGGGGGTGTCCCTGGGTAGGGAGAATTTGTCCGGAAATGGCTCGTCCCGGATGCGGGGTCCAAAACAAACCGGACCGGTAGAGTCTTCCTCCTCCGTGACGCGCGCTTGAGCGAGGAGCTCGATGCGGTCGCGGGCATCCGTACAATCCAGGTTGAGCGCTCCCACCCAGCCCGAGAGACAGGAACCGACTGGTCTGGGCACTCCGGTTGGCGGAGGGGGAGGCGGCGGCTTGCTGTTCACCGTCTGCTCCTGGCGCGGCTGGCCCCTGTTGCCAGAGCTGCGACGCCTGCTGCGGGCCCTAGCCAGCTGAGGAGATGATGCTTGCTGGGTGTCGGGCGGCGCGCCCTTCTGTTGGCAGGCAGCTTGCTCCCCCTAGAGTAGCTGGGGTCCTCCTGCATCTGCTGGTTGGCGTCAGCCTGCTCGTCCGTGATGCGGAGGTGCTCCTGCACGCGAGCATGCTGGCAGGCTCGCTCCTCGCCCTCCAGACTGGGGAGTTCTTCCGCCGCGGCTCGTGCCGCGTGCAGGTTCTTGATGGGCGTGCTGTAGGTGGGCCAGATGGGGGCGGGTGCGAGATCCGGCTCCCCATCCTTCTCCAACCTACCGCCTAGCTCGCCGCCCCGGCGCTGCACCTGGCCACGCCGGCTTGGCTCCACGGTAGTCGGAGTGAAGCCGTGCGCGCTGTCGTACTCACGCCGGGTGATCTCGAGTTGCTTGCGGGCTGCCGCCAGCTCCATGCCCTCCTGGAGGAGGATCTGTCTCTCCATGGTGAAGTTGGCCTCTGCCTCCTCTAGGTTATCCCCGAGGTTAACCGGCGTTAGGAGCCGATCGATGGCATCCTCCACCGGGTTCCGAGGCTGCGGAGGAGTAGAAGTTCCGACCTCGTCCATGCCTCGCTCCCGTGGCTGGCAGGGATGCGAGCTGGAGGCGGCCATCATGACCTCCACACCGTAGGATGCTGCGGATGCGCTACCGTCTGGGCGTGGCAGCTCCGCGACAGAGATGATTGCCCTAGGGAAACGCTCCGGGACGGTGGCGACGTAGACAGGGAGGTCACCGAATAGCAGGACGGTTCCGTTCACCGGGAAGGAGGTTCCGGCAAAGCAGGAGGTGTTGTCAATGACGCAGTCGAATTTGCCGAGCGTGAGCACCAGGCTAGAGGCCACGCGCTCACCGGCTGAAGTGTGGGGTCCCGTGCAGAACGTGACTCCGGTCGAAGCCATCATGCCCCACGGTGGGCGCTAACTGTCGTTGTATTGGGAACGGCACTACCTGAAGAGGTTAGATAGAGGTGTGGGGACTAGCAGGGAAGCTATCGACAGCGTCCGCATGCGGGATTGGATACAAGCAAGCATAGCTGGACGCAGGAAGTACCTAGGTTCGGAGCCCTCGTGGTGAGGTAAAGCTCCTACTCCTGCCTGATCTGACTATGTGGGATATACGAACTACAAGTGCTCCTCGAGCTGTATTTGCTAGCTACTGCCTTAATGCTATGAGACCAACCCTTTCTACTGAGGCCCTACTTCTCCTTATATAGGTAGAGAGGCAGCGATCTCACTGGCCAATCTGACTGGCGGGCCCCACATGCGGGTCCCGGCCGGCTGGTCATCTATAGTATCTCGTATGTTATGTCACGTCGGAATGTGAGCGGTATGGCTGTCGTGGGCACAGTGGACGCCGTGTGAGCCTGTCGCCAGCATCAGGCCACTGTTCCCGCGTCATCCCCGCAAAGTCTTCGGTATGGCCGGGTAGTTGCTAGTCTTGTCATCGTACAGGGCGTACCGTGTACTGATACGCACGTCGTCCTGTCTCACAGATTGGGTCCGGCTACATCGTCGTAGCCAGCTACTTCTGGCTGCTCCGGCTACCGCACGGTAGCCGGCATGTCTTGACCTGTCCGGCTGTGCTTGGTCAGCCGGACGCAATTTGACTGCTTGGTTCTTGTCCAGTTGGGGTACCTGGGGATCATCCCCCTGACAATCCACACGTGCATAGATTGTGGGGGAGTTTTCTCTACATTGTGGTTGTACTAACATCACATACTTGTGTTGTATTTGATGTTAGCACACTGTTGTTTGGTTAATTCCTTATATAAACCCTCTCAAAGGGATTGTCATCAATTACCAAAATGGGGGAGATTGAAAGTGCATGTGTGCCCCCATGTGTGGTTTTGGTAATTAATGACAATCTTTATGTACTTATGTTTGCATTGATTTTTACTTGTAGGATTTGTCCATAGGCAATGCTTGTACCATATGTGGGCTTCAAGGTTGGGAGAAGAAGAAAGTAAAGAAGATCAAGCGTTGACCAAGGTGTTCAAGAAGAGATCCAAAGATTGGTCATGTGAGAGTTGAACCTATGGCAAGTGTGTCTTGAAGAATAAAGTTGGAGTGATATCTCTTATGTGCCTTCAAGACACCAACATAATGAAGAAAGAAGAAATGATGTGCAAGTTCAAGATGAGCCATCTCGAAGAGATCATTTGCTTGAAGCTTGCCATCCTATGGTTATCATGGATATGGGAAGATGATATTCCCTAGAGAGAAGCTCTATCATAGTCGAGTATGGGAGAGCAATTTGCAAGTCTTCACCAAGCTAGTGCAATCAAGAAAGGTGTTCCATCTTGAGGTGGACAAGATCGCTATCGTCAAGCTCAAGTGGAATATGCTCAAGGCAAAGGTATGTTCTTGATAGGGTTTCTTTCTTACCGGTCTCATGTTGTTAGTTGGGGAGACCGGTTTCTAGGATAGATAGCCGTACTATCAAGAGGGGCTCTCGAGTGAGTAACTTGATCATATCCTTTAGAGAGAGCTCAAACCTTTGCATACTTGGCATCATATTTCTTGGTTGTTATTTTTATCTTTTCCATGTGAGTTTCTTTAGCTTGTGTTAATCTTCATGACAAGCCCAAGTTCATCAAAAACAGATTTCGTATGCATTCTCTATCGCGTTTTCGAGGTTGGAGGTTTTACCGGTTTGTCTTTTCTAGATAGGTTAAACCTTTCATCATTTGGTTCTATCCTCAATTGCTGGAATATGATGGTTATCTGTATTATCTTGTAGATCTCATTACTATCTTCGAAACGAGCCCAAGATCATCAAAATCGGAGTCCGGATGCAAAAGTTACGGTCGTTTCAGTTTTGCTATTTCTATCAGTTTTGCCTTGGGCGGAATGTCTGGCCGTTTTCAGCCGGAGTGTCCGGCCCAGCCAGAATGTCCGGCTGATTCTCGCGGGACTGTCTGGCCCTAGGGTTTTGTCAACCTGCTCGGACATTCCGTGTGCCATTTCGGACACCACCCGGACATTGGCAGGAAACTTTGCTAGGCCGGAGTGTCCGGTGGTTGTTGCCCGGAGTGTCTGGCTAGGACGGACTGTCCGACCTGTTTTTGCCGGACTCTCCGTGGTAAGTGGCTCCCAACGGCTCTATTTCCAGGGGCCCTATATATAGGCCCCTTCTTCTACCTTGGTTGCTGTGGTTTTTCCAACCTCAAGAACCCTAAATCTGAGCCACCATTGTTGATCTCTTGAGCTTGCTTCCCTCCCAATCCCTCCTATGATTCTTGCATATTCTTGAGGGATTTGAAAGAGGAGATATGGATCTACAATCCCACCAATCAATCTCTGCTCTAAGTGAGGGGAACATATTGGGATCTAGATCTTGGAGTCTTTTGTGGATTTTCTCCATTGGTCTTCCTCTCTTATTCCCCCATAAGCTTTTGTAGCTTTTGTGGAATTTGAGAGTGAAGGACTTGAGCACTTCTTGTGTTCTTGCCATTGCATTTGGTGCATCGGTTTGAGTTCTCAGTGAGGATTCGATTGGGTGAAAGGTGAGAAGCCTTTTACTCTTGGGTTCATTGGAACCCTAGACGGTTTGGTGGTTTTGCAGGTTTATGGATTGCTTGGGGCCTCCAATTAAGTTGTGGAGCTTTACCCAAGATTGTTTGTTGGGAGCCTCCAATTGAGTTGTGGAGAAGTGCCCCAAGCTTGTGAGAGGTTCCGGATTGCCACCGACAAGTGCACCGGTAGTGGAAGTGTGCATCGATCCTGTTGGGGTGAGATTCATAGGAGAACAAGCGAGGCCTTTTGTGGCATTGGTGGTTGACGTACTCCATGTTGGGAGGAACTCGGTAAAATATCGTCATCTCCGCGTGCCTCGGTTTTCTCTATATTCGAGCTCTTACTTATGCACGTTACTTTGTGATACCTTCATGCTTGAAGTCTATATCTTGCTATCACATAGTTGATTGTCTTGCTTAGCATAAGTTGTTGGTGCACATAGGTGAACCCTAGTATATATAGGTTCTGTGCTTGACAAAGTAAACGCTAGTTTTATTCTGCCTTTGTTAAGCCCATCTCGTAAAAGTTTTGAACCGCCTATTCACCCCCCTCTAGGCGACATCTGTGTCCTTTCAATAGTTCACTAGAGTTGGCTCTCCTTAAGATAGATAACATGTTGGGTGAACAAATTACAACGGGGCAATTGACAAACATCGAGAAAGAAATACATGCATATACTAATCATCTTGACTCCTTTGAGACTTGATTGGGCATTACAACATTATACATAGAACGCCATCCAACTGCATCTATGACTAATAATCTACCTTCAGGGTATCATCCGAACACCCTCCATTATTAAGTTGCAAGCAACAGATTATTGCTTTACGAATTGCGTGTAATGTAAACAAATATGATTGTTCTATGAACAAAGGATTGTTGTTTTCTCCCTAGTAGCAACATCACATCTAGTACCTTAGAGATTTCTGTCACTTACCCAGATTACCAGAGGCATGAACCCAGTATCGAGCATAAATACTAACTCTTGGAGTTGCTAGCATCTACTTGGCCAAGATAGCTACTAACAACGGAAAGCATGCAAGATCACAAATAACAAATACATGATAGAATCAATAATCAATCTAAAATAGCATCTCAATATCCATCGGATCCCTGAAAACACAACATGCATAATTACAAATAGATGATCTTGATCATGAACGGAGCTCACAAGATCTAGACATGAAAGCACAAAGGAGGAGAACCAGCCATCTAGCTACTACATGGACCCATAGTCCAGAGATGAACTACTGACACATCACAACGGAGGCTTGCATTATGATGAAGAGGGCCTCCAGGGTGAATTTCCCTCTCCGGCAGGGTGCCGGGTGATGACCCACAAGTATAGGGGGTGTATCGCAGTATTTTCGAGGGAAGTGAAACCCAATTTATTGATTCGACACAAGGGGAGCCAAAGAATACTTATCAGCCTTAACAACTGAGTTTCAATTCAGCTGCACCTGGAAACAATCTTGCTCACATCAGTTTATCAGTAGCAACAGTTTTGTAGTAGGAATAGTAAAGTAACAGTAGCAGCAAAACAAAGACAGTACTAACAAAAGCAGTAAATAGTGGGATTCGAGTGCGGTAGGCATAGGGATGGATGGACGGGCGTTGCATGGACAAGACAATTCACATAGCAATCAGAACATAGGGAAATTGCAGATAAATAAGATAAAGCACCCAAGTACTAGACAATCCTAGGGATGTGTTCCATATATAGTCATACGTGCTCGTAATGAGAACTTGCACAACATATTTTGTCCTGCCAGCCCGTTTGCAGCGGGGCCTCTAGGGAACTACTGGCAATTAAGGTGCTCCTTTTAATAAAGCACCGGAGCAAACCATTAACACTCCGTGAACACATGTGATCCTCACATCAAAGCCTTTGGCTTCCGGCTACCCCGATTTCTGTCACTTCAGGACCATAGGTTCCTGACAACGACGTGTGTAAACAACTTGTAGATAAGACACAAAACAATACTATCATGATGAATCAAGAATAAGTTCAGATCTGAAATCATGGCACTCGGGCCCTAGTGACAAGCATTAAGCACAACAAAGTTGCAACAAAGTCATAAAGCACTAATAGAGATACTAGGCACTATGCCCTAACAATCTGATGCCATTACATGAACGATCTCATCCAATCCCTACCATCCCCATAGCCTATAGCGGGGGATAATCACTCATAGATGGGGGAAACATGGATGGTCGATGAAGATGATGGTGGATATCGATGGAGATGGCTCTGGGGGCACTTCCCCGTCCCGGCAGGGTGCCGGAACCGAGACTGATTGTCCCCCGAATCTCCCCTTCGGTGGCGGCGGCGCAGCGGAACTTTTCGTGGAAAAACTTCGAACCCCCCGAAGTTTTTAGGTCAAAAGGCTTCTTATAGGAGAAGAGAGAGGCCGAGGGGGTGCCTGGGGCAACCACACCATGCCCTGGCGCGGCCAGGCCCAGCCCGCGCCTAGCGGGGGGGGGAGGGGGGGTGTGGCCAGCCCCTGGCCCTCCTCTGTCTCGTATTCTGGCTCCGTGAGTCTTCTAGAAAAATAGGCACTTTGGCTTTTGTCCTGTCCAATTCCGAGAATATTCATTTTCTGACTTTCCTGGAACCAAAAACAGTAGAAAACAGGCAGCTAGCACTGTGGCTCTTGTTAATAGGTTAGTCCAAGAAATCATATGAAAAGTACTCTAAAGTGTGGACAAAACACAAGAAAGTGGATAAAACCAAGCATGGAGCATCAAAAACTATAGATACATTTGCAATGTATCAACATCCCCAAGCTTAACTCCTGCTCGTCCTCGAGTAGGTAAGTGATAAAAAGAAAGAATAATTTTTGAGGTGACATGCACCATCAAATACTTGATCAAAATATTTGTAAAACATTCAAATCTGGGATCAAAGTACTTCAATCATAACATGAAAGACAAAGTTCTAGCAATAAGAAAAGAAACTATGAAGCAACATGAAAAGGCACAAACAAAAGATTCATGAATAACATGCTTTGCAAGACGTTTGTTTGTTTCACATAAAGAAAACATAACATACTAGTATTCAGCTTGTCCCTCAATAGAGTAGCAAATATAAATGCATAGGACACCTTCAAAGTTCATAAGAGTGACTAGATACAATAGTTTAAAACAACCAGTATCAAGGTATGCATCAATCAACAAGTCTTGGGACAATGTACATAGAACTAAGAATGGCCACTATGCTCTCAAAGTAGGTGCATAAAGTTAGTAGGTGGAGACTCAATATAATGGTGGAAGAAAGGCCTTTGTAAAAGGAAGTAGGGATTCAAGTCTCATAAAGAGCTTCCAAAAATTATGGTACTTATAGCTTTCAGCTCTCATTTTCCCTATCATAAGCATCTTTAAGGTGATTATGGTTAAAGTGACACAACTAAGAGGATATGCTTGACAAGTTATAAACCGAAATCTCATGCCCCTTACTTACGAACACCGATCCTCATTCTACTCAACTTCAGTCATGAGTAAGCTCTTGTCATTGTAAGTATATGTGTATCATTAAGAACCGCCAACGGGGTACCCCTTGCATATTATACGGGAGCTTTCCCATAATCAAAATGACAAGGCAAGCAGACAATGAGCATCTCAGCGATCTTTTTATTTGCTATTTGCATAGGTTTTTATTTAGGATGCTTCATAGAGTGCTCATTATGGTGATGCTGCAAGTTTCCACCATGATTAGGCATGGCTTAGGCTAGAGGCCCAGGCGTTTCTCTAACACATATACAGACTCCATGATCTTTCAAGTTCCACTTTTATTTCACACCGCAAGGATCCGTAAGCAAAAGAACATAATATCAACGGGGTACAAAGTACAAGTGCAATGTTGAAAGCGTTCCCCATGAAACATGGTTCTGCTAATTTCAACTTATAAAGCGCAAGCATATACACAACAAAGAAGGACCCAATGGTTCAAGTTTATTAGAGGCAGTAAAGTAAAGTGTGACATCAAGTTCGTGAGAGCTTTAATCACTAGTTTTTTCATAACAAGTGGAAGGTAAACAAAAGCATGAATATACTCGGAATAGCATAAGCTAGTAGGTAGGTATGGTGGACTCTTTGGAAATAACTTGGTTTAGGGAGTTGGATGCATGAGTAGAACTCATACTTTGTTGTGGAGGCTAGCAAAAGACTAGGAGCGACAACCTAAGAGAGCAATAATGGCCATAATCATGCAGAGCGACAAAATATCATTGATCAAAACATAAAGTGATACTACAAGTTGAAAACTAAAGCATCATACAGGCTATGGTGACTTGAGATAGTCATAACATGGTGTGAGCATGCGCCAAGTCAACCCAAATAAAGCATCAAAGGAGAATACCACTATACTATACTATGCTTTAATATGCTAAAACAACGCATGATTCATCCAAGGCACATTAAGCAATCTCAATTGTTTATAACAAGTCATGATACAGCAAAGAATACTAAACATAAAGCCAAAACAATATCAAGCATGGCATGATAGAGCATAGGCCACAGTCAAAAACAAGCTCTCTTTACCACTTAAGCATGAGCTTTCCTACTCTTTTCCAAACCAAACCAAACCATTTGAACACCAATGTATGAATGAGGGGGTCCAACCAATTTATTCAAAAAACTAAGAAAACCACGAAAACTAAAAACCAAAAAGAAACCAAAAAAGAATACGCTCCAAGAACAACACAACTGTGCATGAAATAATAAAAATGAAGTGTTTGGAAGAAGCCTGAGATTTTTATTGATGAAGAAGGGGATGCCTTGGGCATCCCCAACCTTTGACGCTTGTACTTCTTGGATATTTCTTGGGGTGACACGTGTGGCATACCCAATCTTGAGCTTTAGTCCATCCTTCATATCATTACTCATTCCTTCCATACACCTGAAATTTTTCCTTCATACAAAACTTCACACAATCTTTATTAGCAACATTAGTGTACTTAAGATAAATAAGTCTTAAGGTTCAGTTCTAACACCAAATAAACTTCCATTAGAACACTATCTACTGTAGCACTTCCCTCAAAAATCTCAATTCCCCAAAATAACTCAAAAAGGAACCAACAAGAAGCAAATGCAGAAAATGGCAGAAATCTGTCAAAACAGACCAGCCCGTAAAGACAAATTTTCGCGAAGACCTTATGTTCCTCAAATCAAAAAGTGTTGAACTAACGAAAGTTAGATAACAACTTGGGGCAGAAGCACAAAAAATTACAACTCAATCCGATGTACAGAGATCTCTCAGGAAGTTTTACGGTGAAGCACAAAAATCTGTTTCAGGACAACAACTGTCCCAATGATTACTTCTCTCTCATTAGAGGTTACTCTTGACACAAAATCAAATAAAAAGGATAAGGAGAGGTTATTACAAAGGTAATAACTTCCAAGACTCAACTAAAACTCTTGGGTTATCTCCCAACAAGTACTTTTCTTTAACGCCTTTAAGTTAGGCAAAAGAAGCAAAAACTAAAATAGATAGAATATAAGTAAACGGAGATAATCATGGTGAAAACATTGTTTTGTTCAATGAAATCCTTTTGTTAACAAGGTTGATCAGGTCTTGTTACCAAAACAATTCCATATGAGACAAAACTTTGTATCCCACTAATGATTATGTTACCTCAACCTTGATAGCAATGGTCCCAATCATAATAATTTCAAATTTTTCTCTTCGTATGGGACAATATATTTCTCCAACTTGAATGCACTCAACATGTTCAATTGAATTGAAACCATAAGTCCTTTCAATCTTCGTGAGGAAATAGACAATGTATTCCTTGTAATTAACATTGAAGGTCACCTTCCCTTGATTACAATTAATAATAGCTCCTGCAGTATTTAAGAAAAGGTCTCCCAGGAATAATAGACATATTATCATCTTCAGGCATAAAAGTTTGAGAGGATGCTCTCATAAGGAATATGGTTGAAGTAAAAGAGAGCATCAAGGAGCAAATCCAAAACACATTTAAGTGTAACCCACTTCCTATGCATAGGAATCGTGTAAGCAAATAAATTTGCAAAGAACAAAGTGACAGGCATAGGAAGATAAAACAAGAGTAACTTCAAAACTTTCAGCACATAGAGAGGTGTTTCAATACCATGAAAACTTCTACCACCATATTTTCCTCTCTCATAATAATTTTCAGTATCCTCATGAATAAACTCAACAATATAACTATCACATAAAGCATGCTTTTCATGATCTACAAGCACTAGAGCTTTATCATAAACATCTTCAAAAGAATCCTCAGGAACATAACATTCATCCTTCTTTAGTAAGCATGGGGGACAATCAAATAATGTAAGGGATAAAGAGTTACGCTCATTAGAAGGTAGGCATGGGTAGCTAATCAATTGTTCCTCCTTTTGTTCATCACTCTCCTTCTCTTTTTCATCTAATGAGATTTCAGGTTCATCAATTTCTTCTTCCATAGGATCCTGCAAGGCACTAGTCTCTTCCATTTGTGGAAAGCATCTATTCATATATTCAAGAATATAGCTTTTTTCTTCCTTGTAATTGTCAAAGCAAAATTTAAGTATACCATAAACCTCATACTTATAAGGTGAATCATCAATATTTTCAAGCAAACTAGCAAGTTCAAAAGCACCCTTCGAAGCAATAAATCCCTCAATTTGTTCCATATCATAAAAGTCATAATTTCCCTTAACATAAGAAGATATGGTAACATCATCATTATACTCACATTGAAAAGGGAGGTGTTTGTACCTCCTGCAGCAACAAGATTTATCAAAGCAATAAGTAACATTATAAGTAGAGCACACGTTTCTAGCAATGATATACAATCTATCAATTTGTCCCCATAAGAGTTTCCCTTTTTGTGACAAGCTGTGTTACTTATAATAATCTTTTTGATCTTCCGCGAACCTACCTTGCCAATAAGCTTCGGTTTCAAAGAAACCAACCATTAACATCAAGCATGATAAAGCAAGACAATAACAGACCAACGAAAATAACAACTAGAGTAGGAACTAATTTTTTTGTATTTTTGATAAAGAAACAAGCAAACAAGGAGAAAGATAAACTTAGCTTGAACAATAGTGATTCCAAGTGAACTTGATAAATAAAGCTATGCTCCCCGGCAACGGCGCCAGAAAATAGTCTTGATGACCCACAAGTATAGGGGGTGTATGGCAGTATTTTTGAGGGAACTGAAACCCAATTTATTGATTCGACACAAGGGGAGCCAAAGAATACTTATCAGCCTTAACAACTGAGTTGTCAATTCAGCTGCACCTGGAAACAATCTTGCTCACATCAGTTTATCAGTAGCAACAGTTTTGTAGTAGGAATAGTAAAGTAACAGTAGCAGCAAAACAAAGACAGTACTAACAAAAGCAGTAAATAGTGGGATTCGAGTGCGGAGGCATAGGGATGGATGGACGGGCGTTGCATCGACAAGACAATTCACATAGCAATCATAACATAGGGAAATTGCAGATAAATAAGATAAAGCACCCAAGTACTAGACAATCCTAGGCATGTGTTCCATATATAGTCATACATGCTCGCAATGAGAACTTGCACAACATCTTTTGTCCTGCTAGCCCGTTTGCAGCGGGGCCTCTAGGGCACTACTGGCAATTAAGGTGCTCCTTTTAATAAATCACCGGAGCAAAGCATTAACACTCCGTGAACACATATGATCCTCACATCAAAGCCTTTCCCTTCCGGCTACCCCGATTTCTGTCACTTCGGGACCATAGGTTCCGGACAACGACGTGTGTAAACAACTTGTAGATAAGACCCAAAACAATAGTATCATGATTAATCAATAATAAGTTCAGATCTGAAATCATGGCACTCGGGCCCTAGTGACAAGCATTAAGCACAACAAAGTTGCAACAAAGTCATAAAGCACTAATAGAGATACTAGGCACTATGCCCTAACAATCTGATGCCATTACATGAACGATCTCATCCAATCTCTACCATCCCCATAGCCTATAGCGGGGGATTACTCACTCATAGATGGGGGAAACATGGATGGTCGATGAAGATGATGGTGGAGATCGATGGAGATGGCTCCGGGGGCACTTCCCCGTCCCGGCAGGGTGCCGGAACAGAGACTGATTGTCCCCCGAATCTCCCCTTCGGTGGCGGTGGCGCAGCGGAACTTTTCGTGGAAAAACGTCGAACCACCCGAAGTTTTTAGGTCAGAAGGCTTCTTATAGGCGAAGAGAGAGGTCGAGGGGGTGCCTGGGGCCACCACACCATACCCTGGCGCGGCCAGGCCCATCCCGCGCATGGGGGGTGTGGCCAGCACCTGGCCCTCCTCCATCTCGTATTCTGGCTTCGTGAGTCTTCTGGAAAAACAGGCACTTTGGCCTTTGTCCCGTCCAAATCCGAGAATATTAATTTTCTGACTTTCCTAGAACCAAAAACAGCAGAAAACAGGCAGCTGGCACTGTGGCTCTTGTTAATAGGTTAGTCCAAGAAATCATATGAAAAGTACTCCAAAGTGTGGACAAAACACAAGAAAGTGGATAAAACCAAGAATGGAGCATCAAAAATTATAGATACATTTGGAATGTATCACCGGGAAGAGCTTCAGACCCCTCCTGATCTAGGGATAGAGACGACGGCGACTACAGACTCTTTCGTGGATTTTTGATCAGGTACTTAGGGTTTTGGTATCGGAGGCATCTTAAAGGCGGAAGGAGAGGCCGAGGGGGTGCTGGGGTCGGCCAGACCACCCCTGGCGTGGGTCAGGCCTGGTCGCGCGGCCAGGTGGTGTGGCCGGACCCTAGCCCTTCTCTGTCTCGAATTCTAGCATCAAATGTCTTCTGGAAAAATAGGCACTTAGGCTTTTGTCCCGTCCAATTCCGAGAATATTCATTTTCTGACTTTCCTGGAATCAAAAACAGCAGAAAACAGGCAGCTGACACTGTGGCTCTTGTTAATAGGTTAGTCCAAGTAATCATATGAAAAGTACTCCAAAGTGTGGACAAAACACAAGAAAGTAGATAAAACCAAGCATGGAATATCAAAAATTGATACATTTGCAATGTGTCAACATCCCCAAGCTTAACTCCTGCCCGTCCTCGAGTAATTAAGTGATAAAAAGAAAGATTAATTTTTGAGGTGACATGCACCATCATAAACTTGATCAAAGTATTTGTAAAATATTCAAGGCTAGGATCATAGTACTTCAATCATAATATGAAAGACAAAGTTCTAGCAATAAGACAAAGAAACTATGATGCAACATGAAAAGGCACAAACAAAAGATTCATGAATAACAATGCTTTGCAAGACGTTTTTTTGTTTCACATAAAGAAAACATAGCATAATAGTATTCAGCTTGTCCCTCATAGAGTAGCAAATATAAATGCATAGGACATCTTCAAAGCTCATAAGAGTGACTAGATACAAATAGTTTAAAACAAGCAATATCAAGTTATGCATCAATCAACTTGTCTTGGGACAATGCACATAGAACTAAGAATGACCACTATGCTCTCAAAGTAGGTGCATAAAGGTAGAAGGTGGAGACTCAATATAAATGTGGAAGAAAGGCCTTCATAGAAGGAAGTAGAGATTCAAGTTTCATAAAGAGCTTCCAAAAATTATGGTACTTATAGCTTTCATCTCTCATTGCCCCTATCATAAGCATCTTGAAGTGATTAAGGTTAAAGTGAACAAACTATCGCGTACATGCTTGATGAAGTATA
Organism: Avena eriantha; assembly: GCA_910589775.1. Lineage (NCBI taxonomy): Eukaryota > Viridiplantae > Streptophyta > Magnoliopsida > Poales > Poaceae > Avena > Avena eriantha. Next base: position 213,888,884 of record OU342740.1, read on the forward strand.
AGTTAGAAATCTCATGTCCCTTGAATACGAGGGCCGCTCCTCATGCTACTCAAGTTTATTCACCGGTAAGTTCTTGTCATCGTAAGTACATGTGTATCATAGAGAACCGCCAACGGGGTACCCCTTGCCCGATGATACTGAAGAATCCCCATATCAAAATGACAAGGCAAGCAGACAACGAGCATCTCATCAATCTTCTTATTTACCATGGGAATATGGTGCTTTTTTCTCTCTTTCCTCTTTTCATAATCTCTTTTTTTTTCTTTTTCTTTTTTTTCTCAATATAGGATTCTCTTTTTTTATAAGAAGAATGCTTCATAGACAGCTCATTATGGTTACGCTGCAGGTTTCCACCATGTGAGCATGGATTAGACCAGCGGCCCAGGCGTTTCTCTAACACATATACATAACTCCATGGACTTACAAGCTCCCCTTTCATTTCACACTGACGACATCCATAGACAAAAGAGCATGATATCAACTAGGTACAAAGTACCAATGTAATGTTGAAAGCGTTCCCCATGACAGCATGGTTCTGCTAATCCCCAACAAATAAGTGCAAGCATATACAACATAGACGACACAATGGTTCAAGTTTATTAAGGGCAAGAAAAGTAAAGTGTGCCATCAAGTTCGTGAGAGCTTTAATCACTAGTTTTCTCATAACAAGTTTAATTCGGAAGGTACACAAAAGCATGAATATACTTGGAATAGCATAAGCTAGTAGGTAGGTATGGTGGAATCTTTGGAATAACTTGGTTTACGGAGTTGGATGCATGAGTGGAACTCATACTTGGTTGTGGAGGCTACCAAAAGACTGGGAGCGACAAATTAAGAGAGCAATAATGGCCATAATCATGCAAAGTGACAAAACATCATTGATCAAAGCATAAAGTGATACTACAAGTTAAAAACTAAAGGATCATCAAGGCTAATGGTGACTTGAGATAGTCATAATATGGTGTGAGCATGCGCCAAGTCACACTACAAGAAACATGTTAACTTGTGACCTTCTCTTAGTGACCGTTGGTGAATTAGTCATAGATATATGACCATTTCGAAACAAATGGTCGTAGGTTATTTGGGAGGGTCCAAACTCTGGAAAACTATGACATTTTTCTCTAGAAAGGTCATAGCTTCCTTACACCAATTGGTCATAACATAGAGAACACTAGTCTATGATCTTAATTTAGATGACTACGACAAATTGACATGGTCATGATCGTGGAGTCATTATGCCTTAAAATGACTAGGCGGTCACATCTAGAATTTCATCTACATGTCGTGTCCATGTGTCAACCGATGTGTCTACATATATGTCAAGCACTAGGATGAACCTGGCAAAACTAAAGGTGTATCTCCAATGAAACCACATGTTGTGAACGTAAAGGTGTATCTCCAATGAAACCACTTGTTGCGAACGTAAAATTGTTTTCTAGGAAAAATCACGAGAAAGACATGAGACACCTCTAGTTCAAATCAGCTGAATCGACGAGGATGTCTAAAAAGGTTGGAGTTGCCAACAATTGGTCAATTTAACACAAAATAGGGCCTAATAGTTAAATACGTGTTGGTTCTCGGTAGCTGCTTCAGAATAAACCAGTTTTCTAATGCTGACAAAATGGAAAATAACTTTTATGTGTAATAAAGTGTAAAACCTTCTTTGACAACATTGTCTGCCATACCAAGAGGTATTTGTGTGCAAAATATAGTCTTAATTTAGACGAACTATGCAACAGGAAATGCCACATTCCTGGTAGCTGCTTAAAAAAACCAATTTTGTGATGTTTAGAATAGAGACAAGCAATCCGAAGACAGAATGATACTACCCACGGATCACCACACCTAGGCAGATCTGAGTTGTCTAATTGACCACCATCCAACGTCCAAAATTTCAGTGCCACCGAAACTTCAGACCCGGGAAACCCAAGTTCGAAAAAACGGACTACGCGTGAGCAGAGTGAAATTTCGTTAAGTGACCGTGCAATGCAAACCCTAGGCCCTAGCCCTAGACATTTCCCTGTTGCCGCCACCGCGCCCACTTCCTCCTCCCATAGATCCCCAGCCCCGCCGCCGCCCCCCTCTATTCTTCTCTCTGCCGGGAAGCCTAGCCCCAGCCCCACCGCTCGGCTCCACGTCGGCACCCCCTCTTTCTCCCCATCGCCCGCCTCCGCAAGCCGCAGGACGCCCCTGGAACCCGCCTCCACGTGGCCGCGCTCACGCTCGTCACCGGCGAGGCAGAGGGGGAGTAGCCGAGCATGTCTCCGCCGGTTTCAGAAGAGAAGTTCGTGTCGTCATCCTACCTCCCTCGACCCCCGCGTGCCTACCCCATTCAAGCTACTCGCCTCATCCGCGACCTCGTCATCTAGAAGGATCGACCTCCGACGAAGCTTCCACTACTGCCACCACGCCGCAACGAGACTCCCTCCATGGCGATTGCGATGGAGGCAGGCGCTATGCCTAGAGGAAACGTCCCACCATCGTCGCTTCCTTCCCCTGCTCGCCCCTCCCTTCCCACCGCACTCCCAGCCGTACAACCAGCACCACGCCGCCCCGTGTGAAGTTGGAGGCCGCCGCTAGCGGCGTGATTAGATCACGGCCTCCTTCCAAGAAGAAGGGGAAAAGGTAAATGCCCCTCCGTGTTACTACTAGGCCACTTTCCGTGGGTTGCCTTTTTGATATTTGGTCGGCTTATTGGAGCACAGTACAAAAAATCACCATTATTTTGACTCATCTTGGACTTTGTTTATATTTGGAGATCCGGTTAATCCTCTTCTCCTGTTCGACAAGCATTGATTAGTTTGGCTGCTACTTATTCTAAACTATATGATACTGATTGATCAATATATTTACTGACGTAACAATTACTCTGCCTTGCCTGCTTAATTAAACCGAGAGCTCTTACATGACGTAATATTGTTATGGCTAGGATGGCACCATATAAGAGAAAGAATGATGAAGATTTTCGTCACAAGGCCACAAGTGGCAAATGTTAAATCCAACAAGCTAATGCTTTATGACTTGCGTACAGTCATTTGAAGCTTTAGCTAGTTAACAATTTAGCATTTAATCAAGACAGAGGGGTTAGGAATAAATGCCAAATCATCCATGGGCAATGAAAGAAATTCACTGCCTATTCATGTAGCAAAATCACATTCTCATGGACACATTCTTGGAGTAGAGTATGCTAGAACAACGAAATAGACTACCAAATGACTGGTTATCTGCATGAACTTTATGTGTGAAGATCTTGGACTAACGTACTAGGTACACGCTAGCATTTTTAGTACTGTAGTGTATGGTGGAGGCTTCAGGGTTGAGGCTGCTGTAATTTTTCATGTTGTAGATGTTGCATAAATATGTGAATGCATGGACATATCCCTTTATCTAAGAAATGTCTCCTTTACTCTAAAAGAACTATCCTACAGCGGTTTGGCTTCAAACTAATTTCTAGGTGTTAATCTTCAGTAAATATGTTAAAAATTTAGGTAGCCTAAGTTGGATCTTTCTTATGCTATTCATATCATTGAATCTTACAATGATGCTATGCACATTGTTTCAGGTACATACTTCATGCCCAGCAGGGTGTGTTTGCGATCAGCTGCCTAACTAGAAAACTGAGGAGCTCATGCTGAATTGCCTTAAAGAAGTAAAAGTTAGCAACTGACCATGAAGCTGCTCTTGTGAAACGGTTACTCGAGTGGGAAACAGTCTTATGTACGTTGTAGGATGTACTAGACTGTTAAAACATTCTTGGTGGTTTGTTAATTTGTTCCTAGGTCGATCAATTAACTTGAGTTTCTGTTATTTAGTTCACCTGGAAGAGGAAACTCTTGAATTAGCATATCTCTTTGATCACAGTCGGTGTTATTTAGCGCTAAGCGGAGGGAAAATGCTCAATCCGCTTAAACATTTAATTGTGCTTTAAGCGTCCGCTTAGCGCTTAAGCTTCGTTGTGTGAAAAAGCATCCGGAAAACACTCGCTCAACGCTCAATGCTTTTTTGAACCTTGATCAGAGTATCTAGAACTTAAGTACTTACTACTTTGCTACATCTTAAAAGTCATTCTGAACTTCCCAGTGTTTATCCATCTCTACTGCTTGGTAATGGATCATAGGATAGTTGATGTTACCATTCGTTGATTATTATCCAGGAGCAGTTGATAATGCCCAAGAATAATTTCACTTGACTTTTTTCCAGATTGTAAAATCTGCTAGATGTAGTATGCACGACGTGGGATGTGCATTAAGAATCTAGGAACGAAGCACTATAAAACCCTCTTAGGAGGCATGTAACAATAGTTCTATCTATGCAATAAAATAAACCACAAAGATTTTTTTGCCTTTTCTCGAAGAAAAAAATCTGCTAGATGTCATCTTTCTTAAAATGTGCACAACACTCACATATCTTTTTAAAATCTACACTTTACTGCTTTGCACTTTATTTGCATGATAATTATAAGTAGCAAATTAGGATTGATACTGCCTAGTTTGCATCATTGCACATTGTTTGATAATGGTTTTGCATACCATTATGTACTAGTGTTGATGACGTTGACTGCTCTTTCTGTAAACTGTGTGATGAAGCTGGCTGCTTGTTCCCCCTTTCCTGTGTGTTTGCATGAGTAAGCTGGTGGGTAGAGGTGGGAAGGTGGATGCTGGTTTCTATTTTTCAAGCCTTTTAAGTCTTGAAGTGGGTTTGTGAACACACGATGTGCTTTCAGGTGTGCAGTGGCTACCATGGACAGAGGGAAGAGGGTGCCCGAACTTCTGGGCTCTATAGGTTTTCGTTTACTGAATATTGATTGCTTCATTCACATCCTGTAATTTTCATTAGGACATTTTTCCGTGGTTCATGTGTTATTGGATTGCAGAACATGAGTGTGAGCATGATAATCGATGTCTTAAAGTGCAAGGATTGTTGATTATGGGTGTACCATGCTAGAGAAATCATTGTGTTGCACATGGAAATCCATGGATACATTGTTTATTCTGATTGCTTTCTTCTTTGCGAGGTCCCTCTCTGGGGGCGATGTTGGCTCTGCAACCGGCTGTACATCCAGCAGATGGTGAGGACGCGGTCAACCACAAGATCACCAACCGTCGATGCGACTGGTGCCTCGCCACTATGTTCCGGACGCTCGACCACCTACTCATCGACCTCGTGCATCTATCCGACGGCAAGGTAGGTGACCACCACATCTACATATTCAATGGTATGGTATGTTTCCTTGTTTATCTATCTGGAAGCAGAATCATTAGGTATCTCCATTGTTTGCAAGCGTTGTGTCCAGCAAGCTGCATCTGATACATGTCCAGGGACTGTTGCAACTGTACAGGATGTAGCGAAGTGCTGTTCTTGTAGGATCACAGCTGCAGTAGATAGAACAGGTTAAGGACTAACTAAATGTAAATCAACTGACCTAGAATTGCTTTATTAAACTATAGTATATTCTGTAATTGGTAGTACTCAATACATAGCTGCTATTGTCACCCTTGAATTCCTTGCTTTTAATCGTGTTTCTTATGTTTATAATAGTTTGCTTGATTTTACTATCAGATTTCCAGTTCCCTAAATCAGTTTTGTTTCTTCATTTAACTGGTTGTGTAGTTCTACGTGGATATCTTTGAATAAAATGGCCCAGTGCCACTTTATATCAGGTGCATCCCACGTTTAAATTTGTTGTTCCAAACCTGATACATAGAACTGCAGAAATCTAGTAACAAGAGTAAACTGCACCACATCCATAGAAAAACATGTTCAAATATCTGAAAAGTTATACATGTGTATTATGGGACGGATTATATACATATAGATTTTTGTTTGAAAAAAGTCACCATATGTTACCCGTGCGAAGGGAATATGTATCTTTCTTTTGCAACATGTATCATTTTCTATCCAAAGTAATATGGTTTAACAAAATAATGTATAAGTATATTTGACATATAATACATATGTATGATTTTTTCTAGATGTTTTCAAACAGGATCTTTTATAGGAATCATGGTATAGATTTGAGTGCATTATTATTGTGCCAGACCTGGTGCAGATTGAGAACTTCTATGAACTATCCCCAGTTTAGCACAAACCCTTCTTGTTTTTGTCCTTACAACTATGAGCAGGAGCATATGTTCATGTGATTGAGAGTTGCCACCATGAAATCTGGATTGGGTGGGAAGTGTGCCACTAGGAACGACATCTGATCACTACAGTGAATACTGGCCAAAGAGCATGCCAGGTTACTGCCCAACCACTATTGCCAAGTCAGGGTGCTATACAGCAGCTGATTTTGGGGAGGGACAAGTACTACATGTTTTAAAAGATTTGTCTTGCCATCTAATTACACTCTCATATAGCTTTGTTAGACAATTTATATTTTGTGAATATATGCTCAATATTATGGATTGCCTTCTGCTGTGAATTTAAAAACATCATAAGAAAACATAGTGATGTATGTATAAAATAAGAAGTTTGTGCTGAGTTTCCTTTTGCGAAAAATAAGAAGCGATTGCTATCAATTCTGACTTTTATCTGTCTTGCAGGAGCTCCATACTGAAAATGTTTGAATACATGCGAAGCCCTACTCAGCAAAAAGTATATAGTAATCACATTTGTATATCTAGTTATATGATTGTGATTGTTCTCTATTATATGATGTATAAAATGAGACCAGCTGGGACTGCCCCTTGGCTGACACTGTACCTTTGTAATACTATGATTGTCATTCCATTTGTGTTATATTGTAACAGATAGATTCTGTTATTAGAAGTATTGGAATGTTTTCTGGTTGTTCCGATTTAAATTGGTTATTTATTTACTGACAAATTGAAATCTTGTGAGCATGACACTAACAATTGGGACACCCACTTGACATCTAGGGTCCACTTCTAGAACCTGATATTTGAGACCCATTGTATGAAAATGGAAAATTGCAATTTTTTAGCTGAAAAGGCCATGAGTAAACAGTAAATAGGTTGTAATGTGGGCTTAGCCCATCTAGCTGACTAGAATTGACCCAAGAAAATATTTAAACATGCTCAAATGGTGGGCTTGGCCCAGGTAAAGCACTGAACTGGACCGGGCTGAATCTGATCAACGACTATTTGATTTGGTTATGGATTTGCCACGTAGGATAGCCACATAGGATCTTACGTGGACAGGGAAGATAGCCTATGACCAAATTTTTTGGTCATAAGTTCCATGACCATCTGTTTTGGTCATAAGTGTTTATGACCAATTAAAAAAAAGGTCTTTAGTTGTCTATAGTGACGCTCGGTATGTGATCTACTGCTTTTGGTCATAGAAAGGTCATTGATGGACTATTGTGACCTTTCTATGAACAATATTTGGGGTCACCAGTTAGCACATTTCTTGTAGTGTCAACCCAAATAAAACATCAAAGGAGAATACCACTATATTATGCTTTAATATGCTAAAACAACGCATGATTCATCCAAGGCACATTAAGCAATATCAATTGTTTATAACAAGTCAGGCTACAACAAATAATACTAAGCATAAAGCCAAAACAATATCAAGCATGGCATGACAAAGCATAGGCCACAGTAAAAAACAAGCTCTTTTTACCACTTAAGCATGAGCTTTCCTAATCTTTTCCAAACGAAACCAAACTATTTGAAAACTAATGTATGAAAGAGGGGGTCCAACAAATTTATTCAGAAAACTAAGGAAACAAAAGCAAACAAAAAACCAAAACGAAAAAAAAAAGAAGACGCTCCAAGAACAACACAACTGTGCATGAAACAATAAAAATGAAGCGTTTTGAAGAAACCTGGGATTTTTATTGATGAAGAAGGGGATGCCTTGGGCATCCCCAAGCTTTGACGCTTGTACTTCTTGGATATTTCTAGGGGTGACACGCATGGCATCCCCAAGCTTGAGATTTAGTCCATCCTTCATCTCATTACTCATTCCTTCCATACACCTGAAATTTTTCCTCCATACAAAACTTCACACAATCTTTATTAGCAACATTAGTGCACTCAAGATAAATAAGTCTTAAGGTTCAGTTCTAACACCAATAAACTTCCATTAGAACACTAGATACTCTAGCACTTCCCCCAAAAAGCTCAATTCCCCAAAAGAATTCAAAAAGGAACCAATAAGAAGCAAATGCAGAAAATGGCAGAAATCTGTCAAAACAGACCAGTAGGTAAAGACAAATTTGTTTGAAGACCATCTGTTTCTCAAATAAAAAAGTGTTGAACTAACGAAAGTTAGATAACAACCTGGGGCAGAAGCAAAAAAAATCACGCCACAAAAGGACGTTAAGAGATTTTACAAATTTTTTTACGGTGAAGCACAGAAATCTGTTTTGGGACAGCAACTTTCCCAATCATTACTTCTCTCTCATTAGAGGTTACGCTTGGCACAAAAAGCAAATAAAAAGGATAAGGAGTGGTTATTACTGATGTAATAACTTCGAAGACTCATCTAAAACTTTTGGGTTATCTCCCAATAAGTACTTTTCTTTAAGGCCTTTAAGTTAGGCATAAGAAGCAAGAAAGAAATCAAGTGTTCTCAAATGAAGAAGCATTAAAACCAAATTTCTTGCCCCTACATCTCTTACTTTTATTCTTAACCTTGGGGAAAATATGATTGTTTGGTGGAGAAGAAAGGTGCATGGTCCCCTTTCCGACATCTATTATTGCTCCAAGGAGTTCTAATAGGGACCTTCCAAGTGTAATTTGTCCTTTTCCTGCACATTCAATAATAAGATAATCAGTAGAAATCATTTTCCCAAGGATATTTGTAAACACTCCTTCAGCTATTCCAATAGGTAATATGGTAGCTTTATTAGCAAGAGATATTTCTTTTCCTCCTTCAGTAAGCCCCCAAAGATTTAAAGATTCATAAATATCTTTGGGCATAAGACAAAATTTAGACATGATATCACAACAGGCTTGAAAAGTTTCAGTATTTATATTAATCTTTACTGTAGGGAGCAACTTTGATGGTTCAAAATTTATTGGAACATAATTATGATGCTCCCTAAGCGTATTATAGCAATCTTTTAAGCTAGTAGTGCTAGTCTCAAGAGTGTTCAATCTAGCAAATATTCTTGCGAAAGAAATATCAGTTTGGCTAGGCAAGTTGTAAGTAAGGTTCAATTTCTTTATAGCATTAATAGCATCATCCTCATTACATTGGAGGAAATCTCCTTCCACAACAAGATTTAAAGCATACCTATAGCAAAGAGCAATTCCAAGGTAAAAACTTCTAAGGAACAAGCCTTGAGTCATTTTAGGCTCAGTTTTTTCATGTAGATGAGAGATTCTAGACCAAGCTTCCTTGAAGCTCTCCTCAATTCCTTGTTTAAAAGTGAAAATCATTTCCTCAAGTGACATAGTGACTGGAGCAAGGCTAGACATAGTGGAAACTTAAGATAGAGACTACATTTTTTGTGTGTTTTTGATAAAGAAAGCAAACTTGTAAAACTAATTGTTTTGTGTGTTTTTTGATAAAGAAACAAGCAAACAAAACAAAAGTAAACTAAGCAAAACAAAAGTAAACTAAGCAAAACAAAAATAACAAAGTAAAGAGATTGGTTATGAGGGACTCCCCTTGTGAAGATGTCCTTGACTCCCCGTCAACGGTGCCAGAAAAATACTTGATGGCTCGGTGTTGATGTGGAGCTTGTTGGGGAACCCCAAGAGGAAGGTATGATGAGCACATCAGTAAGTTTCCCTTAGTTATGAAACCAAGGTTTAATCGAACCAGTAGGAGCAAGGAAACACCCCAAAGGTGTTGCTAGCTGAGCCTTGGTAGGGCGCACTACCGGTGCTAGTAGCAAAGTGGAGCTTGCACAACGCAACCACAGAACTTTGCCCCCAACTTGTGATGAGGTTGTCAATCTCACCGCTTTTGCTGAAAACAAAGGATTAAACGTATCGAACGGAAGGAAGTAATAGTTTGCAGAAAGTAAACACAAACCAGTAAACAGTTTGTAGATTGTATGTAAAAGAAAGGACCAGGTCCATAGTTCAGTAGAGGTGGCTCTCCTTAAGATAGATACATGTTGGGTGAACAAATTACAGCGGGGAAATTGACAAACATCGAGAAAGAATACATGCATATACTAATCAGCTTGACTCCCTTGGAAGTTGATTGGGCATTACAACATTATACATAGACCGCCATCCAACTGCATCTATGACTAATAATCCACCTTCAGGTTATCATCCGAACCCCCTCCAGTATTAAGTTGCATGCAATAGATTATTGATTTACGAATTGCGTGTAATGTAAAAAATACAATTGTTCTATGAAAAAAGGATTGTTGTTTTCTCCCTAGTAGCAACAACACATCTAGTACCTTAGAGATTTCTGTCACTTCCCCATATTACTAGAGGCATGAACACACTATCGAGCATCAATACTAACTCTTGGAGTTGCTAGCATCTACTTGGCCAAGATATCTACTAACAACGAAAAGCATGCAAGATCAAAAATAACAAAGACATGATAGAATCAATAATCAATCTGAAATAGCATCTCAATATCCATCGGATCCCCGCAAACACAGCATGCAAAATTACAAATAGATGATCTTGATCATGAACGGAGCTCACAAGATCTAGACATGAAAGCACAAAGGAGGAGAACCAGCCATCTAGCTACTACATGGACATGTAGTCCAGAGATGAACTACTCACGTATCACATCGGAGGCTTGCATGATGATGAAGAGGGCCTCCAGGGTGAATTCCCCTCTACGGCAGGGTGCCGGGAAGAGCTTCAGATCCCTCCCGATCTAGGGATGGAGACGACGGCGGCTACAAACTCTTTGATGGATTTTTGATCGGGTACTTAGGGTTTTGGTATCCGAGGCATCTAATAGGCGGAAGGAGAGGCCGAGGGGGTGCTGGGGTCGGCCAGACCACCCCCTGGCATGGGCCAGGCCTGGCCGCACGGCCAGGTGGTGTGGTCGGCCCGCAGCCCTTCTCCGTCTCATATTCTGGCATCAGATGTCTTCCCGAAAAATAGGCACTTTGGCTTTTGTCCTGTCCAATTCCGAGAATAATCAGTTTCTGACTTTCCTGGAACCAAAAACAGTAGCAAACAGGCAGCTGGCACTGTGGCTCTTTTTAATAGGTTAGTCCAAGAAATCATTTGAAAAGTACTCCAAAGTGTGGACAAAACACAAGAAAGTAGATATAACCAAGCATGGAACATCAAAAATTATAGATACATTTGCAATGTATCAACATCCCCAAGATTAACTCCTGCTCGTCCTCGAGGAGGTAAGTGATAAAAAGAAAGAATAATTTTTGAGGTGACATGCACCATCTTTTATGGTGAATTTTTTATGTTGAACAAATTTATTTGGCTTACAGATCTTTTATGGTGAATTTTTAACCTAAAATAGGGTTACTTATATTGGTTATTTATGGAGACATAGGAAGATGGTTATTTATATTGGTTATTATGGTATTCTAAGAAGAAGTCTAGGGACATATATTGTCAGATTGCTGATTACAGGTAAGCCACCTTCTTGCTCATAAGACTTGTCCTATTATTTTACTTATGCATGTTTTATCTTCTGTTTTATGAAACTGCATTGTTTTATTATATGATGAGTTATCTCTGGTAGTGGATTGGCTCCTCCAAACCATTACACAATGGTACTACTAAAGTACAACCCCCTCGATGACACCTACTTGTCCTTAGTATGGTAGATGGTGTAATACACCATACCCCTTGGAGACCCCAATTTAGCCGAAGCAAAGCTATAGGATGGGAAGACCCCCAAAAAGTTTACAAAATGTTTTATGATAAAACCTTGGTGAGGTTTGATCTACCAAGAGAAATTTGAGAAAAAAATGGTTTTCTTTACAAAATTATGAAGTAAGATGGAGGAAAAATATTTATGAAAATGCACCCGGTTCTTTGCAGTTTTGCCAGAACAATTAACACGTGCAACCACATTACTCCTAAATGGGAAGGGGCTAGGCTCGAAGTTGTTTACTATGGTATGAGTTGCCTTGCAACTACTATAGGGGAAATCAAATCTTTGGAGGCTGGGTCTTCTCCTGTAAAGGTCCATGTGAGACATCGACCTGGAGAAGGAACAAACTGTCTGCGGGCAGCCAGGCGTTACTTGATCCCCTCATTGAAAGCGCACACTTTGTGCAGTGTAAAAAGCGCTCTGATTAGCTTGGGAACTATATAGGGCATCCTGGTGTTAAGGGGAACAACACTCATAGGGTAGGCTCTTATACTAGAGTATGCATTCCGAAGGTCTTGACCGGCTACTCGACCCACGATCGATGTAGATCAGGGTAGGATACCCGGATGGTGTGGGTAAATGTACAACCTCTGCAGAATGTAAATCTATTCGAATAGCCGAGTCCTCAGTCATGGACGGTTGGGAAGGTTGCTGTAGAGCGGTGCTAGTTTTGTTTTCAAAAAGGATTTCGGAAAAGAAATGGATTTAGAAATGTTTTAACCATGGGATGGTCGGAAAGGATACGTGTTTTGACCATGGGATGGTCGGAAAGGAAGGAAAGGAGTTTGGTCATGGGATGATCAGAAGGACGAAACAAATGGGTGGCCGAATCCTAGTGTTTTCCAAAAAAATTCAAAATGGTTTCCAAAATGTTTAAAAAAATTTCAACAAAGATATGTAGATGCTACATCTACAAGAGAAACGATTTGCGAAAAGAACCATTCTTGGAGCCCTCCTACTATCACAAGCCATATTGCATATCCTCTTGTTATTTTTATTTTTCTTATGGTGGTTTGCGAGTACATTCAAAGTACTTACTAGCATTGTCCCTGGCTATTAATTTAGTCATATATCGAGAAGAAGGTGAAGTCGACAACTATGCGAGCTAGAATGTTCTCCTAGTCAGTTGCCTGTAGGTTAAGGCATGGCTCAGACTCTATGCTTGATGAAATTATGCTGAGGATTATTGATGTAGCCAGAATGGCATGTAAGGTATGACATGTATCCTCTTAAGTATTGGATGTTTACTTTGATACTTGTCAGTTATGTGTCACGACTAACTGATCATGGGATCGTGGTGTATGCATAACAGGGATTTTCGGAGGATTAATCCAGGGCCCCGCAGACTTGGTATCAGAGCCATCTTGACTGTAGGAGAACCTTGGTTAGCATGGTCGTTAGACAGGAAAACTATTTTGGAAACACCGGCTTTCAAAACTATTCTCTCAAAGCTTTTCAAAAGATTCTACCCCTTATCCTATTCAAATAATAAATGCTTTCGAAAATGGTTTCCTCCATCTCTCGTCCAAATTTCAAGCCTACGGATTTCAAATAACTAGGACCTAGAATCCAATGAAGATGATGAGGACGAGATGAGTAGAAGCAACTACCAGCAAACACAAGGAGACTACAAGATCGCCCTACCAACGAAATCTTCATAACCAGAAGAAATCAAGTGCTACATTACTTAGAAGCGTCCAATGACAAGAAAAATGCTTCATATGCAAGACAATGACCAAGACTATGGAACGCCTCGATACCTAGGATTAATAGTCCTAAGGTAGGATTTCCCCATACCGTGAGTAGTTAACTCCTTGGTCCCCCTAGTTGGCCGTGTTTACTTGCCTAAGTGCATCATGTGTTGCTTGTTCACTCTGTTCCCCTTGTATGTGTGTTCTGGGTTGCTTTGACCTCCGCACCTAGTAACTCAGGCATCCCCCTAGTTGGTTGTGGCTAACCAGAACCCATACAAACCTCGGGAGTTATGAGCAAAAAAAAAGTATCTCAAAAACCCGGACTTCGAACTCATCAAGTTAGAACAACCCGAAGACTCCTCCTCAGCAGGACTGCCAACCTCATCAACTTCAACTCTCAAGACTCGTCACCAACACTGGGCACCGTCAATCCCCTTTGGATAAGATCCAGAGTCCTGCTGAAACCAGAAGACTATCACCGAAGGCTCCCCACTACTCACTAGAAACCATAAGATTTGTCGAGATAGGAGTAAAAGAGTTAACTCCACCAACCTTCGGTATATTAGAGCTTCCGCGCCCCCTCAAGATAAAAATTGTTCTAGTTGACCCTACCCAAACCGATGGGAAGCCTCACTAGAATGCCAGGATAACCCTGAACCCTGAGGACATAATTGCATGAAGGTAATGACTCTACTCCACGAGTGAGAAAGAGCAACATAAAGAGTTCAAGTGAAGAAAGCTCCTTTGAAGCTGAATTCCCCTACCCTGACTAAATATTAGTAGGAAGAGTCATAAACCGCTAACTTGCCTTGAGCTAACTCCTTAAGGCTTCATAGGAAACCCCCACGATAATTTTTATGCAATAGAACGTAACTCGAGGATCTCAACTCAAGACCCAAGGAGGTACGACATTCTGCAGCACAACGCCAGCCCTTCAAGACGAAAGATCTGCACCACTCTCGAAGGACCTTAGCAAAGCCCTAAGGTCGAAAGAGAGTGTCGTTCCACACAAATCTAGTAGACTGTCTACCAGAAGATACTTCAGAAAGATTTCCCAAATCAACATCCTTCGGCAAGCATCAACTAATGAGTCCTAAGATGTGACAATAAATGAAGATTTATGATGCCTCTGCTACCTTAACTGAGATCCACCTAAAGGACCCCCGAGTTGGCTAACTCCATCAGTTCCAGCCCTTTCGAAAGATTGCCAATTCAATTACTTTGATAGGTTAAGTACGATAAAAGTAGTATATTATCCTCATAGGACTCAACTGGCAGACATCACCTGAAGATTTCAACTCCGGACAGAAGGTTGGCGATAGCATCCAAAACATCATCTGACGATTCTAGGAAGGAAGGACTGCGTAATCTTCGAGATTCCCTTAGTTTAACCCTAAAGGGAAAAGACTGCATCTTCTCCACAAAATAGACTAACCATCTATCCGAAGCAACCTCAGGAGTTAGACCCAAAGTCGTGAACTAAGATATGATAATACCTTAAGAGGAACGCTGAAATCCTTACAGAAAGAGAAGCTCATCCATCGCAATCCGGACTAGAACCTGCTCAACACTCGTGCATCCAAGACGATTGAAGTTCAACCTCACTGTCGCAGTGACCCTGTTCAAAGACAAAACCGACAAGTTAGTATGCAAGAAACACATGGCACTAACTCCAACACAAAATCCCCTAACCCTACTCTCCTGAATCGTGGGACGAGATTCTTTTATGGGGGAAAGATCTGTAACATCCCAATTTCAGCAACCCTGATTAGTTGTCCAGAATGCAAAAATCAGGGGGAACAAAAACTTTTTCTTGTTAAGTGCTGCAGTGTTTTCTTGTGTTTGTTTGTGCTTATGCATCTGAATGTATAACATAGGATATACTTATTACCTCAACATCAGTTGACCAAAGCTAATAAACAAAACTATCTTGGCTCTTTCTTACATATTCTCAAATGTTCCGGCATTTCAAAACCTAAGCCAAGATGCCTTTGCAACCCAAACTATTTTATTCGCTTCAATTGATCAAACTATGGAGAGATATATAATATAATCTCCTTATGTTTTCAAGACATATTTTCAACTACTCTCACCTTTATATTTTCCAAAACCTATTTATAAAGCTTTTGAATGCTACTCCTGGTAGAAATATCAAGGACTCTCAACTTATTCAAACTCCAACCTTTCAATATACCCATCCTTACCTCAAGCAAAGATTGATGGTAACCCTAGTAGTAGCAAAGTGGTATGTAAGATGAGTTGTCTTGATCTATTGTCTAACTTGTTTGCTTAGGAACTAAAGTGAGCTACTCTAGGAGCTCACCCTCTAGGATGAAGATACTTTAAGATCACCAAACCCTAAGCAAAAATACTGTCGTGGTGGTAGCACGGCATATGCCATGGATAGGCTAAAGATGGGGCCAATGAGCGCTAGGGGAATCCAGGGAGGGAAAACGTGGTGATTCCACGCACAGACGTTGTTGTATTTCCTCTATCAATGGTGATTACATGTGCTCCTAGAGCTGTTCGTGAGAAGGAGACTATGTCTCTTACCCCCCACAATCTGGCTCTAGAGTTCTACCTTAGATAGAGAAAATGATCGATCCCCTTCCATAGAGGCCCCGGTGCTCCTTATATAGGGGAGCCCGGGTTACAAAGTTAGGGAACACGTGGCAGCATATTCCCCGAATGTGCCCCTTGGTTAAAGCAAGATGATTCTTTGTTATCTTTAACGGTTCGTCCGGATTATGGACGTAACCCATCGCGTAATCCTTGTCTTTAAGCGTCACCAAACACGAGCTACGTCAGCCGACACAGCCCGCGTCATCTTGGTAGTCCCTGCCCTGCTGGTCCTTCCCTCTACTTTGCTTCGATCACGCTACAGCTAGCAAAAGCCACCTTTTGACCAGTGGGCGATTCCTTCCTTCTCTTGGAAGCCAAGTGGTAGTCCGGCTAGCACATGGCTAACCCGACTATGAGGGTACCTGCGTAATAGATAGACAAACAAGGTCGGCATATATTTTATGCTGGTCGGGTTAATGCTAGGGAGTTGCCCCACGGGTCGGGTTACTCCGTAAGTCGGCCTGCCTTGAGGTGACTCATCCTGCACTTGCTTTGACCATGCCGTACCTCAGCTAACTCGGCCTATATACCCCGGCATGACCCTACCCGGGGGTATCCCCCCAACATTAGTCCCGAAGCTGGTGCGGTCTTAGGAACTTTAGTTGTTAAGGCCACAGCAGGTTCCCTTATTTTGATCTTTGCCTCTTCGGCCGAGTTACTCCGTAACCCGAACCTTTTTCTTTTACATTACCTTGGCTCATTCCGAGTTATTTCTCGTTGGACGGGTCTTTGCTCACGTATCCGGGTTACCTTTCCTTCTCTCATATGCTTCTCCACGTCCTACGTGGAGGGTAATCATCACTTTGCCTCATTTAAGGGCCATGCCTATTTACTGTGTCGATTACTGTAGTAATGTCAGGAATAACTACTCCGCACGTCCTATCGCAGCAGCGCCTCGTTAACTGCATCATCGTGTCATGTCACATGATCTTTTGTTCCCTGTGCCCCTTGCTGTGGCTCACACCTGATTGGCTGACCCGCTGCACACACGGCCACACCGTGCGGTTGGGCTACCGCAAAGGATCCCACTACGCGCTCTCACCGCGCGGTTAAATAGAAGGCAGGGGCCGGCTTGGGGTAGTTCCCCACACGTCGCGCCCCTCTGCTTCTCTTTTTTCTCTACCGTGCCGTTTCCGCCGCCATCGCTTCTGTGCCTGTGCCGCTCCGTCCACGCCGAGGTCGCTCAAGATCTTCGCCACGTGCCCCTGTTCTTCTAGGTTCCCTGCGGTCGGCTATCTCTACTCTGACTATGTGTCTACGTCCTTGAGGAGCTCGAAGCCACCATGACCAAACAGGAAACGGCCGTGGTCGCGCAGCAAGAGGAAGAAGACGAAGCCCATGAGCACCGTCTGTCAGAACAACATTGAGTGGTTGTACGTGATGCGTTGCATCGCCGTGGGCGTCGCCTGCCGCCTCACCGCCGAAGAGGTTTCTCCCTCTCTAGATCCAGGGGAGTTCGTCGTGTTTCTTTCCCACTTCCAACGCGGGTTCAGCCTGCCCATTTCAGATTTCTTCTTCGATTTTATTTCCACTTATCAATTGCAACCACACCATCTCCCAACGAATGCCATCACGTCTCTCTCTTCTTTTGCCTCCGGCATTGAGGGCTACATCGGCCTCTAGCCATCCAAGGAGATGGGGATCAAGTTTTTGGTCTCCAGAAGAACGTTGTTCCGGATCCGCACCTCACTTCAGCTCAGAAACACTTGACTCAATGTGGTGGAGCCTCCATATCTCCCCGCAAAACCTCTGCGTTTCCCTGGGTCACTAGGGTCGAGTCTTGCAAAGGCTGGGCCCAAAACATCTTCTATATCCGGAACACAACGAACGAGGACTTGATCCGGCTCCTTCCCTTCAAGCTCGGAGTCCTGGACACCTCTCTTTGGGAGAGCATTTCGAAGCGACCCACGGCTCTGGCGAATCAGGTTGACCGCCGGATCAAGGAGCTTCTCAAGGAGAAGCTGCAGGGGGAGGATATTATGATCACCTCCGTTCGCAGCCGGGTCTTCCCCTGCAGAAACGCGCCCACAAGATCTGCTACTTGAGTGGCTCCCTCGATCCCCATCAGACTTCCTCCTTCGAGCTTGATAACTCGGTGGTGTTCCACCGGGTTAAGGCCATCTTCAACGTGTAGAAGGATTTCTCCGAGGCTTGGGTGTGGGGGCTTGCGCCCTATACCCGGGATAACCCACCTCCAAAGGTAAATTTCTCTCTTACTGTTTTTCCGGTTCTTCTTGGTATGTTAGAGAACTTTTTTTTAACTTAACCACTGCTGCTTTGTTCTCAGCGATTCCTCCAGCAGCCACTAGAGGATGGCCAGGAGCTGGCGAGCAAGTGGGTGCCGGATTATACCGAGCCGGACAAGGTGGAGCCTGATCCGGGGAGTTTTTTACCCACTCAGGATACCGTCAAACGCACCTCTGGTAAGGCCTCTTCTTTAATGGATTGGCCGGATATCGATGACTTGGATGTTGAGGTTCTTCAGGTACTTGACCTAGTACCCATCTCTTACGCATTCCCGATTATGTTCGAATATTCAGCTAACCCGGCCGGTCAGGTCCACGAGGTTCCCCCCCCCTCGCCACGGGTGGTACAGTCCCTGTCCCCTCCCAAAAGCATGCGGCTACCTTGGCCGCAGCTTCGGAGGCGCCACCGCCAAAGAAGAGGCAGAAAAATTCCAGGGCGAAAGCCTCGGCCAAGCCAGCGGCTAAGAGCACGGTCCGAAGGGCACCAAACCTTGGGCACCTCCAACCTTGGATGAGTAAGTTCTTCTGCTTTTGATTTTTATTTGTTCTTCCTTTCTCTTTTTTACTTGTTGCTCTTTTACTTTCCAGAGCTCCTAGGGTCATTCCCCAAAGCGGCTTCGACATTGCTTCTCCGATCCGGAGCAGTCCTTCTCTCCCCCTGCGACGATGTCGTTCACCCGCTCAGTCCTATTCAAGAGGACTCTGTGGTTGCGCTTGATCAGATGCCACCTTGCCCCGAGGAGGGCAATGTCGGCGTGGGGGGTAGTGGGGTCGCCCAGGATACGGCTATGCCGGATCATCCTAGCCTCCTCTTCGGCGCCACCACCCAGTTTTGAGGTGCCAGTTTCATCGGCACTGCCCAAACCAAGTTCTTCTTCAACCCCAGTTTCTTCTAAACCAGCAGTACTAGTACCAGCATCAGCAGCAGCACCACCACCAACAGCATGAGCAGCATCACCACCAGCAGCGTCAGCACCAACAACGTCAGCACCAGCACCAGCGTCGGCACCAAAGCTAGTAGTAGCAACAGCCGCAGCCAAGCCTCCCAAGAAAAAACTCAATCTACTGCCCGCAGATCTACGGTGTCCATCGCGGACATCTTCCAGCCAGCTTCCCAGGCACCATACGGGTCTGCAACCTCGGATCTTCTCTAGCATCCAGCGTTATCCGGCAAGCTCAAGAAAGCTGCCGGGCCAGCTAAGGGCACCATTTCCGGGTCTCCCACTGCCGGTTTAGGAGGCAGTAGGCAACTGGTCCTGCATACCAGTCCTGCTGCTGCTAATCCACGAGGCGAGAGGCCCATACTAAAGGCTTGGTGATGAGCCATTCATCCACTGGTGAAAGTTACATCCCACTGCTCCTAGAGTACATGAACAAATGGAACAACGTGGAGTTTATTGATCCAAAGGATGATCTGCCGGCGAAGTTCGGCCCAGCCAAATTCAGCGCTCAGATGAATTCCACCACCAAGGCTATCGCTTTGGCTGGCCGCATGATGGAGGTAAATCTTTTCTTCTGATGTGCTGATCTATGTATATGAATGCTTATAGACATATCCCCTAGTCCCCGAGCCTCCGAGGGAGTAACTTGTTAATCGGTCGGATGCTCCTAGAGAATTTAGTTTACGTCCTTAACAATTTCTAATAGTGATAAAGTTAGAGCCGAGTTAAGTTCCACTTGGCTCGGGTCTTGAATACTTCGAATATCCACACACCTAGAGCCGTGTTCAGTTCCACTTGGCCCGAATCTTGTAGACTTCGAATATCCACACACCTAGAGCCGGGTTAAGTTCCACTTGGCCCGGATTTTGTAGACTTCGAATATCCACACACCTAGAGCCGGGTTATGTTGCCCTTGGCATGGATCATGCAGACTTCGAATATCCACACACCTAGAGCCGGGTTAAGTTCCACTTGGCCCGGATCTTGCAGACTTTGAATATCCACAGACCTTGAGCCGGGTTAAGTTTCACTTGGCTCGGGTCTTGAATAATTCGAATATCCACACACCTAGAGCTGGGTTAAGTTCCACTTGGCCCAGATCTTGTAGACTTTGAATATCCACACACCTAGAGCCGGGTTAAGTTCCACTTGGCCCGGATCTTGTAGACTTCAAATTGTTTTCACTTTTCCCATGAACTAACATTGTCTTGTTTCTCAGATCACCATTAATCGCCGCACTGCTGAGTTCCAGCGCTTGCTAGATTCATATAAAGATGTTCGCGCCCGCTACGGCAAGATTTTGATGGACTACTAGAAGAAGAGTAAGTCCTTTCACCTGAATCCTTTTTTTCTCGCATTCATTCGAGTTATACATTATCCACATTAACTTATTATCCGAATTATGCAGTCGAGGTTGAGGCTGAGAATATTAACATGTAGAAAAATCTGGGTGAAATCCAAGGTAACTTGTCTTGTTCACTTGACCATCGTGCACTTCTTTCCTTGACTCGGTAGACATTTATACTTCGGCTCCGCCAGATTAACCTATTAATGGAGTTTCCCTTGAAGACAATGTACCTATTCCTGATACGATGACACATTTTCTTGAACAAGATGGCAAGCATCAAGATGAACTGAATAGGAAGGATGACGAGATAGCTCGGCTGCACCTTCAGGACTCGAAGATTACTCGGCTGAATGCAGAAATCTAGAGGCTTAAGGACCTCCATAAATCCGAGGTAGATAAGGCTGACCAGGAGTTTGCTGAGGAAAAGGAGCGTCTGACCACGCAAATTTCCAGGGACAAGGACTTACTACGGGAAGCCGATGTAAAATTTACGTCGGTGACCTCGGAATATGAGAAACTCCAGGCCAACAATGCCAATGTTCATGCCGATCTCCAGCGTCTCCTCTTCTAGATTGCCCATAAGTTCCTTTCCCCTGCTCAATTTCCATCTTATCTGGATTTAGTGCTTTTGCTCATTGTTTCGTCTGTTTTGTTCTTAGGCAAGTTTCTAGAAGGTGACACTCTTGCTGCTGTCGTAGCCCGGTCCCGTGAGCAACGTGGTACCCCACATGTCCTGCTGCCGGGTCAATCCCTTACGAGAAAGAGGACCTGTTGCTGAGCCTCATCGCTCGCATGGAGCTAGTAAAGAATTACGACGCAAATACTATGTCGGCAGCGATGCAGATGATCAACTCCCTCTAGCCCTCTAAGCCTACTCCAAAAGGAAATGCGGCTCTTATAGCCAAATTGATGGTGTGCGATACTCAGCTGCACTTGTGGCAAGAATCTGCTGCCCGAGCTGGGGCTGACATCGCACTACAGTTCGTCTTGTCATGGACTGAATGAATAGTCTTGGGGCTGCTCACCCATGTGCGCACCGGATCAAAGAGGTCCAATGATCCGGAGTCCGTTGCTCGTCGCAGAGCTTGTGCTAACAAGCTTATCCAGTACTCCTTCTGCCATGCTTGGAATGAGGGGCCGAGCTACCTCGATGCATTTGATGATGCTTCTGAGGGTGAGGAAGACGAGGGAAGCGAGGGCGAGGCCTCCGAACTTGGCGACGAAGCTGAAGATCCGGAGGATGGAGAGGCCAACCCCGAGGATGAGGATGAGGCTGAGGCTAGCGCCCCGCCCACAAACTCTGAAGTACCTCCACCACCGGCTGATGATTCGGCTTCTGCCCCTACTCCTTGAGCGTAAAAACACTTAACCATATTTGTCAGATCCCCGGAATGCCGGGTGAAAATGTCTTTAAGTACTGTAGTTCGGTTTCGATACAATTATTGTTGTTTGCTACTAAGTTTCTAATGTCAGATTATCGTGGGCGAAGTCCCTGGGTTTCCTTTTCTTGTTCCCCCAATTTTTGACTCGGCTCGCGTCCACCTTGATTAGGTTTTTTGACTTACGAGTCTGAGGTTCAAAAAAATTGATTTAACAATACTTGAAACTTTGCGATCAACTCAAAATAATCCGGCGAGAGACGAATAAAGTGAACAAGGGGTTAGTCCGAATAACAAATGTAGGCGCACTTAGGTTCTTTCCCTTAGTCGTTTTTCATGTGCTTTGCAATTCCAAACTTGTTCTCTTGCTTGCCATGAAGCAAACTCTTGTTGGACAGCAGTAAAGTCGAAGAGTTGGGTTTTTGGTGCTCACACATTACTAATCCGGCTAAGGTACAAGTAATGTAAGCCAGCCGACATATAAAGTACATATAAACAAAAAAGACAGTTATTATGGCAGTCCTCGAGTTTCTGCTAGGGGTGCTAAAGTTTCATTGATAATCTCATTGCCAATGTACATACCGACATACGAGTGACTCAGATACATTCACCTCTTTGCTAGGTGTAAAAAGGACGAAGTAGTGCTACATACCATGGTCACTTAGATTCTTCTCCGGACCTGTCCGCCTTGTTTTTTTCCTATGGCTGTGCATCAATAAGATAGTAGGAATCATTGTGCAAAGCTTTGCTTACAATGGAAGGTCCTTCCCATGGAGGGGATAACTTATGCATTCCAGCGGTGCTGTTGGGGAGATACCCCTGGGTAGGGTCACGCCGGGGTATAAAGGCCTAGTTAGCCGAGGTATGGCAAGGTCAAAGCAAGTGCTGGCCGAGTCACCTCAAGGCAGGCCGAATCATGGAGTAACCCGGACCAGGGGATGTCCACCTAACTATGTCTCAACTGACTTATGCCGTATGTCGGTAAGCTGTATCTAACTTATATGCAGGAACAGGTGTGGCCGGATCAACTAGGTACGATCCGGGTTATATCAAGCTTGTAAGAAAAGGAAGGTATCTCGCTGGTCAAAGGTGACCACTGTACGTAGAGTGTGAGCGAAGCGGACAGAGGCCAGGACCACCGAGGCGTGGCTGACAAAGGTGACGATGCCTATGTCGGATGACGCGGGCGCCGCAGAGGCTTACGTAGCCTCTACATGGATGATGCTGGGCTAATGTGACCCGGTCGGCTTACTATTTTGGGAAGAGGCATATTCCTTGGAATATGCCTCCACGTATGCCCTAATTGGAGACCTAGCCACCCCTATATAAGGAGGGCTAGGGCCTCTGTAGGGTGGGTGGGTTTTTCTGGTTGTCTCCTAGAGAGTTGTGTTTTACTAGCGGTGAGAGTAAGAGAGTTCTTCCTCCTCTCCCAATACAGCTCAAGGAGCACTTGTAAACCTTGGAAGTGAATTAAATACAAAGCTACTGTGTGTGGAATCACCACACTATCCCTCCCTGGATTCCCCTAGTGCATTTAGTCCCCACCTTTAGCCTATCCATGGCATCTGCCGTGACACCACCACGACAGTTGGCGCCCACCGTGGGGCTAGCAGCGCTCGCAGGGGTGAAGATCCGGACGGGAAACTTCATCGGCACCGGCGAACGCATCGTCTCTGGGCTCATTCAGTGCTTCAGAGCGCTGGATTTCGTCAGCGATAACGCTGGCTACTTCGGCAAGCGTCCTCTCCCGCGCAATGGCCTCTTCGTCAAGCTCGGTGCACACAAGATCTACGTCGCTGTCGATGTGTCGTGCGTTCATCCGCGGCACGTCATCGAAGGAGGTGAGCCACCCCTTAGTGCGGCTTGCGGGGCGCGTATCACTCTCTCCCCGGACCACGCTGAGGTAATGATGACCGTGCCTGGCGCTGGCGCAAGCAAGGATCCGGCACCAGATCCGGAGGTAACACCTAAGGCACCGAGGAAAAGTAGAGGTCCTCCGCTAGAGAGGACTGAGAATGTGCTGCAGCAGGTGATGGATAGCTTGGCAAACCCGGTAGCAGCAGCAGTAGATCCGGCTCAGGCACAAGCTGAGCTAGAGGAGACTAGGCAGAAAATACTAGAGGGTGTGAAAAAAATAGCCGCGGCTCAGCAGTCGTTGAACATGACACTGCGTGAGTATGCCAAGGCGAATAAGGTAGATGCTATAAAAGTGAAGGGGAGAAATCTCATGAGTAACCCGCATGGTAGTGTCTTGTCCGCAGGAGAAGAGAAAGATCGCGCAGGAAAAGAGAAAGATCCAAGAAGTGGCGGCATTGACTCAGTCTGCGCAGCAGTATATGCCGACGCTGAGTAACCCGCATGGTAGTGTCTCGTTCCAAGCGACAAAGGATACCAAGAAAGTGCCTGTTGATGACATGTTCCCTGAGCACACCATAACAATTGGTGCCGGGCTAAATGACAAATAGAAAAGCGAGCTCGTCAACTTCCTCCGTGAGAATCGGGATATTTTTGCTTGGTCCACACAGGACTTGCAAGGTGTACCGAGGGAGTTGGCCGAGCACTCTTTGAATGTCAGACCCGGAGCAAAGCCGGTGAAGCAACCTCTCCGCCGCTTCACCGAAAACAGGAGAAAGGTCATAGGAGATGAGATAGCTTGGTTGTTGGCTACATGATTTATCATGGAAGTGCTTTACCCGGATTGGATATCTAATCCGGTGGTGGTGGAGAAGAAGAAGGATGATCCGAACGTGGCAGTGGTTTCGCGTATGTGTATCGATTACACGAACCTGAATAAGGCGTGTCCAAAAGATCAATTCTCACTGCCAAGGATAGACCAAGTCATAGATTCCACTACTGGGTTTGAGTTGTTGTCATTCATTGATGCATATTCTGGTTTCCACCAGATACCTCTAAACCCAAGTGATCAAATAAAGACTACGTTTATCACCCCGTATGGGGCTTATTACTATCACACCATGCCTTTTGGTTTACGTAATGCAGGAGCAACGTACCAGAGATGTATGCAAAAATGTTTGCATGACCAAATTGGTCAAAATGTGCAGGTGTATGTGGATGATGTTGTGATAAAGACCAAGGAAAGCAAAACGCTCCTTGATGATATCAGGCAGACGTTTGCGAACCTGAGGAGGTTCCGAATGAAGCTTAATCCGGAGAAATGCACCTTCCGTGTCCCGGTAGGAAAATTACTCGGATTTCTTGTCTCCAGCCGAGGCATTGAAGTTAATCCAACTAAAATCCGGGCCATAGAGCGAATGGAACTGCCGAAGTGTCTTAACAATGTCCAGAAGTTCACTGGTTGCCTGGCATCCTTAAGTCGGTTTGTATGTCAGTTGGGAGAAAAGGCACTGCCTCTCTATCAACTGATGAAAAAGTCGGACAAGTTCATTTGGACGCCGCAGGCTAATGAAGCCTTTATCCAACTAAAGAAGATGTTAGCCACTGTGCCAGTGTTAGCCTCTCCACTATCAAAGGAGCCAATGTTGCTCTATATAGCCACAACCAACCGAGTTGTAAGTGCAGTAATTGTGGTAGAGCGCGATGAAGAGGGTAAGTCAGTGCAAAGGCCAGTGTATTATCTGAGCGAGGTATTATCAGCCTCAAAGCAAAACTATCCTCATTATCAAAAGGTGGCATATGGTGTGTATATGGGAGCTAAGAAGCTGAAGCACTATTTCGAAGAGCACCCAATCATGGTAATATGTGAAGCCCCCATATCCGAGATAATGAGGAACAAGGATGCAAGTGGCAGGATTGCAAAGTGGGCAATTGAGCTAGCTCCTTATGCGCCACAATATGACAGAAGAGAAGCAATCAAATCTCAGACTGTGGCGGACTTTTTTGTGGATTTGGCCAAGGTGCAATATGAGCCACCATTGCCAGATCCGAACTATTGGAGAATGCACTTTGACAGGTCAAAAACAAAAACCGGGTTAGGTGTCGGAGTTGTGCTTACCTCACCAAAGAAGGACCAGCTGAAATATGTGCTGCAGATCCACTTCACTGCATCAAACAATGTTGCAGAATATGAGGCACTTGTACATGGGCTCAAAGTGGCAAAAGAGATTGGAATACGTCGGATCCAATGCTTCGGTGACTCGAATCTTGTAGTCTAGCAAGTCTCCGGACAATGGGATGCTTTGGATGCAAAACATGGCACTGTATAGATTTCATATGCAGAAGATATCTGGTTACTTTGAGGGATGCGGATTTCACCATATACCCCGGGTGGAAAATGAGGCTACCGACGTATTGTCGAAGCTCGGGTCAACCCGACAAGCGATCCCACCGGGTGTAGCATTAGAACACCTCAAAAAACCATCTATCAGGCCATCCCCTGAGTCCGACTCAATTTTTATCCCGGCAAATCCAGAATCGGAAGCTGTGCCCATGGACATTGATGTGGGGAGTGGTTCGCGAAACCCGGGGACTGCCTTGGCAAACCCGGGGACTACACAGCGTGATCCGGTTGAAGTTATGCCGGTGGATCAGATGGAAATTGATGAGGATGTGTTCCTAGTGCGAGCTGTACCAGCTTGGGCACTGCCCATATTTCAATTCCTAAAAGATGGAACTTTACCCGCTGAGGAGGTGCTTTCCAGGCAAACTCAGAGGAGAGAAAAAGCATACACGATCATCAATTCCGAGCTATACAAAAGGAGTGTGACTAATGCCCTCCAGCGATGTGTTGACCCGGAGGAAGGACTTGACATCCTCCGAGATATACATCAAGGGGAATGTGGGCATCATGCCTCGTCCAGAGCCTTGGTAGCAAAAACTTTCCGCCATGGGTTTTACTGGCCAAGTGCTTTGGAACAAGCAGAAGTTCTAGTAAGAAAATGCAATGGTTGTCAGAGATATGCGACAAAGACGCATATGCCAATGTCGGAGCTCAAGACCATACCAATTACATGGCCATTTGCCGTACGGTGCTTGGATATGGTTGGCCCGTTTAAACCAGCAAGAGGGAACATGATCCATATCTTGGTCATGGTTGAGAAATTTATGAAATGGATTGAAGTGAAGCCAATAAGAAAATGTGATGGAGCTACTTTGCCGTAACATTCCTCTAAGAGATCATCTTGAGATACGGTTATCCTCACAGTATCATAACGGATAATGGCACAAATTTTGCTGAAGGAGCAATTGCGCGTTTTTGCCAAGATAAGAAGATCCGACTGGACGTTTACTCGGTAGCCCACCCCACATCGAACGGGCAAGTGGAGAGATCCAACGGATTAGTGCTATCCGGGATAAAACCCTGGCTCATTGAGCCGCTGCAAAGATCAGCGGGGTGCTGGATAGAAGAACTACCAGCGGTACTGTGGAGTTTAAGAACAACTCTTAATCAATCAACAGGCTATATGCCATTTTTTCCGGTATATGGGGCAAAAGCTGTATTACCAGCCGACATAGAGCATGACTCTCCTAGGGTCACCCAATACACATAAGCCGAAGTGTAAGAAGCCCGGCAAAATGATGTTGATCTGCTAGAAGAAGCGAGATAATTGGCATTGTCCAAATCCGCCATATATCAGCAAAATCTCCGACGCTATCATAGCCGGAAAGTAAGCCCCCGAGTTTTCCGGGAAGGCGATCTAGTACTCCGGTTGGTACAACGTACTGCTGGCATGCATAAATTACCCCCCTCCCCTGGGAAGGGCCATTCATTGTGAGCAAAGCATTGCACAATGGCTCATATTATCTTATCGATGCAAAACCATAGGAGAAGAACAAGGCAGACATGTCCGACAAGGAATCTAAGCGTCCATGGAATGTAGCTCTACTTCGTCCTTTCTACACTTAGCAGAGAAGTGTATGTATCCGAGTCTCTCATGTGTCGGTATGTATGCCGGCAATGAGCTTATCAATGAAATCCTTGGCACCTCAAGCAGTAACTCGGGGACTGCCTTAATAATATTTGTTATCATCTGTATTTATCATTTATATGTCGGCTGGCGAAAGTTGCTTCTACCTAAGACGGATTAGTAATGTGTGAGCACCAAAAACCCAACTCTTCGACTTGCTGCTGTCCAACAAGATTTGGCTTCATGGCAAGCAAGAGAACAAGTTTGGAATTGCGTAGCACATGAAAAACGACTAAGGAATGAAACTTGATCGAGCCGACATCTGTTATTTGGACTAACCTTGTGTTTATCTTATATTTAATTTGCTGAATTATTTTGAGCTAATCCTAATGTTTCCAAGTATTGTTAAGTCAATTTTTGAAGCTCGGACTCGTAAGTCATTAAACCGAACCAAGGTAGACACGAGCCGAGCCAAGAAATTGGAGGAACAAGAAAATGAAACTCGGGGACTATGCCCAAGTTAATCCGGCACATAAACTTAGTAGAAAAATATCACTTAAGTGCTTAATACAATTGCACCCGGCATACCGGGGATCTGATAAAATTTAAAAGTTTTTCGCTCAAGGAGCAGCAGGAGGAGGTAATTCGGCACCAGCGGGTGCAACCCCAGCTTCGGCTTCAGCGTCATCTTTGTCTTCCTCGACGTCCGAAGCCTCGTCCTATTCATCTTCACCCAAACCATCTTCGGCATTTTCATAGTCGGCAGCATCTAGGAAGCTTGGTCCCTCATTCCATTGATGAATGGGGGCGTATTGGATGAAGCTATGGGCGCAAGCCTTGCGCCGAGCTACCCAATCCGGGTCAGTGGACCACCTTGATCCGGTGCGCATGCGCTCAAGGAGTTTGAGGGCAATCTTCTCATACCATTTAAGCACGTAGTGGAGAACGATCTCAGCTCCGACGCGTCCAGCAGATTCCCTCCAAAGGTCGAGCTGGGTCTCGTAGTCCATTAACTTGTCGACAAGAGCTGCGGTCCCCTCCGGAGTATCTTCATCAGGCCAAAAGGTGTTTAAGATCCGGATTGCCACATCAAGGATATCCTTGCCATAATTCTTCACAATTTCCACGCGAGAAGACAGACTGACCAGCAGGTCCTCCATGTCATAGGGAATTTCACCAGCGTCAGGACCAATGGGGGTACCCCTCTCCTGGCAGAACTTGGCAACAGCAGTGGTTGCAATGGCATTGCCCTCTAGAAATTTGCCTGAAAACAAGACAAGTGAAGCAAGTAAGGAAAAGGCATGTGAAGCAACCCGAAGAAGTTAATGCCAGATGAAGGAAAAGAACTTACGAAACTGTGGCTATGGATCTGGGTCAACTCCTTGGTACAGTCATCACTCCTTTTCTCAAGTTGCACAAGTTCAGTGTTCACCGACTCAAGCTTGACGTCGGACTCCTTGAGAAGTTCTTGGTCCTTGGCGATCTGAAGGTTGAGGCGCTCTCTTTCTTCAGTAAAGTCTTGGCCTGCCTTCTCCAGTTCGGATTTGTGCTACGCCTTGAGCTTCTTCATATCTGCCTTAAGCTGGGCAATCTCTTTGTCTTTGGTTCGGATGAGGGCAAGCTCGTCGTCTTTCTTCTTGAGTTCAGCTTGGTGCTGCCCTGCTTGTTGGAGAAAATGCAGCATCATATCAGGCACGGGCACACTATCTTCAAGAGAAGCTGAAATAGTTTGTTGACCCGGCAAAGCCGAGGTATGAATATTTCCCGAGCCAAGGAGAAAAGGAGATAGAAAGCATAGCAAGGTTGAGCAAGATTAACTTACCCTTTATCTGGTCTAAGTTTTTCCTCATGAGGATATTCTCAGCCTCCACACCAGCTGCGAAATCCGAATGAGGGATTAGTTCGGCGGAAAAAAATGAAGAGAAATGGAAAAATGTAAAGAAGAAAACTTACCCCTTTTTCATGTTCGGCGGGAAGTGTAGTATGTTTTGCACGAAGCATCTTGTGAGTATCCAAGAGACGGTGAAACTCAGCGCTCCGGCGGTTGGTGGTCACTAGAAAAAAGTACAAAAACATAGCTTAGTCTCGTGCATATTCAAAGTGTACAAAATCCGGGCCAAGTGGAACTTAAACCGGCTCTAGGTGTGTGCATATTCGAAGTGTACAAGATCCGGGCCAAGTGGAACTTAACCCAGCTCTAGGTGTGTGCATATTCGAAGTGTACAAGATCCGGGCCAAGTGGAACTTAACCCGGCTCTAGGTGTGTGCATATTCGAAGTTATGAAGGAGCTACGTTAATTCTCTAAGGAGCATCCGGCCGAGTAACAAATTACTCCCCCGGAGGCTCGGGGACTAATGGTTATGTCACTAATATCTTCTGCATGCTAAGGAAAAGGCGAAATAACGCACCTCCATCATCCGACCTGCAAGGTTAATTGCCTTGGCAGCAGTATTCATCTGGGCAACAAATTCGGCGGGACTGAACTTTTCCGGGAGATCATCATTGTGGACGAACTCCGCCTTGTTCCAGTTGTTCACGAACTCGATCAAGGTCAGAGGATATCGTTCGCCGCTGAGCATGTGGGGTGCAACTAGACCCTTAGCATGAGCTTCCCTCCTCTCAACCTAGGCAAGGGCCGGACTGGTGTGCAAAACAAGTTGCGTATCAGCTGGCTCGGCAGGGGCGTCCGTCGGCAGTGGAGTCTTTTTTGTGAGCATGGACGCAAGTGTGCGCTGTCCAGTTTTGATGGACGCTTCCCTGGTGGCATCAGGAGCCTTTTTGCCCTTAGGCTGTTGCTGAGAAATTGAAGTTGCTGCAGCAGATTTGCCCTTGGGAGCTGCCTTACTGCTTCCCTTGCTGCTGGTGCCTTCTCGCCGAGGCTTGGAAGACTCGGACGAGGCGGAGGGGCTTGGTGCTGCTGTTGGTGCTTGTGTTGTTACTGCTGGTGCTGGAGCGGATGCAGGCACAGATTTCCGTTTCGACAGAGGTGCGGAAGGAACCTCGGTGGTGGCTGGTTGTGGCTGTGCCGGAGAAGGAGCAGATGCAGCCTCGGCAGAACCGCTTCCCCCTGTTCCGAGGTCGCCCTCCTCTTGACGAGGTGGACTGGAACCCAGAGCAGCCGCTGAGCCCTCCTAGATGGGGCTCAACGGACATGAATCGTCGCCACGAGGGGGAGAAGGGCTGTGTCAGAGCGGAGACGCAATGCCGGATCCACTCTGGGGGACCACCACCACGGCCCTGCCGAATCAAATCATAAATGATGAGAAACTACAACAAAGGAAGAATAGGTAAATAGCAAAGGGAGAAGTGGCTTACTCATCCGAGGTCAGGGGCTCTTTGGGCTTCCGAGCCCTCCGGGCTGTGGCCTTGGTTGCAGGCTTGGTGACAGTTTTGTCCCCGGACTTCTTTCGCCTTTTAGCTGGCTGAGAAGGTCCGGAGGAAGAAGTGGATGCAGCTCCCCTCTTCTTCTTCGGCGCGACCGGGATGGGCTCACCCACGGCAAGGGGAGAGCGTCAAATGCCTCCATCACCTCAACGTCAGAATCATCTTCATCGTCGGGCCAATCTCTAATGGAAGAGAGTTTACCGGTGGGTCGCTTGGTCGCATCTGCCATCGGTAGGAACATCTCCTGATCCGGTTCCTCCTCGTCCGAGGTATCACGATCGGGCGCCCATTTGAGAGAAGGCTCGGTGTCATCCTTGATGGTTTGCTGAAGAAACATCTAAGGGAAAGAAAAGGCAACAACATCAAACATACAACAAAGACCGACGTATGATTTAATTCGGAAAGAGTTTGGGGCACGAGACTTACCGCAGGAGGAAGCCTATCTCGGCAAAAGTGTTCAATCCCCCACGTCAACTCAGAAGAGAAGTCCTTGTGGGTGGTGAGGAGGGCCTTGACCCGGCAGTAGATCTCGGTGTTGCTTAACTCGAACGAGGAGGTCCGATTGGGGTCGCGGCCCCAACTCATGTGACAGAGTTTGTGCGTGCGTTTCTGGAGAGGGGAGATCCGGTTGCGAACAAATGTGATCATTGCGTCTTCATTGTGCAATCCCTGATCTTTCAGCTCCTGGAACCTCTTGTCGACTTGGTTTGCCGGGACAATGGGATTCTTGGGGTCCTTGTCCATAAATCCGGGTTAGGAGGACCCGGAGCATAGGGGCGCAGCCGGATCAAGTCTTCAGATGTGCTGTTCCGGACATAGAAGAAGGTCCGGGCCCATCCCTTGCAAGAGTCAAGCCCCGTGACTCGGGGGAAGATGGACTACTTCCAGGGAGAGATAGACGTAGCGCTGAACTGCGTGAGCTGTTTGTCCTCCGCATCAAGTTGTATGTTCGCAATCACATTCCGGCGAAGGCCAAAGAACCGGATCTAGAGCTCCTTCATGGGCCATACTCCGGCGTAGCCCTCGATGGTGGAAGCAAAGGTAGAGAGAGACGTGATGGCGTTAGCCGGAAGATGGTGCGGCTGAAGCTCGTACGTATTGAGCCAGTCGTGGAAAAATTCACTAACTGGGAGACCAAACCCGCGTTGGAAGTGGGATAGAAACACCACATACTCAAACGTATTGGGTGAGGGGGCAAGCTCAGTAGCAACGAGGTGTGTGGTGACACCCTCCGGGATGCGCCTGGTGCGGTACAGCCAATCCAGGTCATCCTGGCAAACCCAAGATCCAGCCCACGCGCCGCGGTCAGCGTTCACCGCGTCTTTCTCCCTTTCCTGCTCTGCAACGGTGAGCTCCTCCTCGGTCATCTCAAGATCACTATACTCACTAGCGGTAGCAGCGGTGGGAGGCAGTGGCCTGGACTGGCGAGGACCCGCGGCGGAGGAGATGTGTGGAGGTGGCGGCAACGCTGGTGCACATGGAAGCAGTGCGGCGGCGGTGCTGCTACTCAGATGCGGTGGCGGCGGCGCTGTCGCTAGAGAAGAGGAGGAAGAAGCAGAGGCAGAGGGGCGCGGAAGTGGGGAAAGGACCCAAGGGGCGCGCCCCTCCCCTATTTAACCACTCCCTTAAGGGGTAGTGGGATCCCGTTCTACGGGCGGGCCACACGGTGTGGCCGTGTATGACCCGGATCAACCAATCAGCGACGAGCCACAGGAAGGGCCACAGGGCGCAGCGGATCCCACGACGTGACATTATGATACAGTTAACGAGGAGGCAGGCATGGCGTGACGTGCGCTACAGTAACTTCTGACAACAACTACGGCGGTTACTATCGTAGGCCCTTAAAATGAAGCAAAGTAATGATTAGCCTCCACGTGGGGAAGCGTACGAGAGAAGGAAGAATGACCCGGATGAGTATGAGGTGATCGGGCCAGCAAGTAAAAACTTGGAATGTGCCAAGGGAAAATAAACCTATGGAATCCGGATTATGAGGTAACTCGGAGAAGGAGCAAGAAGCTCGGTGAAATTGAACCTGCTGTGGCCTTAGCGGCTAAAGCAGCTAAGACCGCACCAACTTCGGGGACTAATGTTTGGGGGATACCCCCGGGTAGGGTCACGCCGGGGTATAAAGGCCTAGATAGCCGAGGTATGGCAAGGTCAAAGCAAGTGCTGGCCGAGTCACCTCAAGGCAGGCCGAATCACGGAGTAACCCGGACCAGGGGACGTCCACCTAACTGGGTCTCAACTGACTTATGCCGTATGTCGGTAAGATGTATCTAACTTATATGCAGGAACAGGTGTGGCCAGATCAACTAGGTACGATCCGGGTTATATCAAGCTTGTAAGAGAAGGATGGTATCTCGCTGGTCAAAGGTGACCACTGTACGTAGAGTGTGAGCAAAGCGGACAGAGGCCAGGACCACCGAGGCATGGCCGACAAAGGTGACGATGCCTATGTCGGATAACGTGGGCGCCGTAGAGGCTTACGTAGCCTCTGCATGGATGACGCTGGGCTAAAGTGACCTGGTCGGCTTACTATTTTGGGAAGAGGCATATTCCTTGGAATATGCCTCCATGTATGCCCTAATTGGATACCTAGCACCCCTATATAAGGAGGGCTAGGGCCTCTGTAGAGTGGGTGGGTTTTTCTGGCTGTCTCCTAGAGAGTTGTGTTTTACTAGAGGTGAGAGTAAGAGAGTTCTTCTTCCTCCTCTCCCCAATACAGATCAAGGAGCACTTGTAAACCTTGGAAGTGAATTAAATACAAAGCTACTGTGTGTGGAATCACCACACTATCCCTTCCTAGATTCCCCTAGTGCATTTAGTCCCCACCTTTAGCCTATCCATGGCATCTACCGTGACACCACCACGACAGGTGCGCTGCACTAGCCGGAGTACCATATCACCTTCCCGGAAAACTCGGGGGTTTACTTTCCGGCTATGGTAGCGTCGGAGATTTTGCTGATATATGGCGGATCTGGATAGGGCCAGTTCTCTCGCTTCTTCCAGCAGATCAACATCATTTTGCCGGGCCTCTCGCACTTCGGCTTCTTTGTATTGGGTGACCCTTGGCGAATCATGCTCTATGTCTGCAGGTAGTACAGCTTCCGCCCCATATACCAGAAAAAATGGCGTATAGCCTATTGATCGATTCAGAGTTGTTCTTAAACCCCAAAGTACTGCTGGTAGTTCTTCTATAGAGCACCCCGCTAATCTTTGCAGCGACTCTATGAGCCGGGGTTTTATCCCGGACAACACCAGTCCGTTGGATCTTTCCACTAGCCCGTTCGATGCGGGGTGGGCGACTGAGGCTACATCTAGCCAAATCTTCTTTGCTCGGCAGAACCTCGCAAATGCTCCTTCAGCAAAATGAGTGCCAATGTCAGTTATGATACTGTGGGGATAGCCATATCTTAATATTATATCCTTGAGGAATTTTACTGTTGTTCCCCATCACATTTCTTGATTGGCCTTACTTCAATCCACTTGGTAAATTTGTCCACCATCACTAGGATATGGGTCATTCCTCCTTTAGCCGGCTTAAATGGTCCTACCATATCTAGGAACCATACCGCAAATGGCCAAGTAATGGGAATAGTTTTGAGTTCCGACATTGGTAGGTGGGTTTTTGTGGCATATCTTTCGCAACCATTGCATTTCCTCACCAAATCCTCTGCTTTCTCCAAAGCACTTGGCCAATAAAATCCATGCCGGAAAGCCTTTGCCACTAACGCTCTTGAAGATGGATGATGACCACATTGTCCTTGGTGGATGTCCTAGAGTATGTCAAGCCCTTCCTCTGGGTCAACGCATCGCTGCAGCACTGTGGTTACACTTCTCTTGTATAGTTCGGCATTGATAATGGTATAGGCCTTTGATCTTCTTTGAATTTTCCTTGAGAGCACCTCATCATTTGGCAAGATTCCCTCTTTTAGGAAGTCAAATATTGGCTTGGCCCAAGGAGGTATAGCTCGGATAGGAAAGGGTTCCTCGTCAATTTCCATCGCATCCAACGACATAACTCTAGCCGGGTTTAGCTGAGCAGTCCCCGTTGTCACTGAGGTAGTACCTGGGTTTGCCAAAGAAGTCCCCGGGTTTGCTGAAGTGCCTCTCCAATGTATTTCCATTGGTGTAGCTTCTGACCCGGAGAAGGGCGGGATATAAATTGACTCGGACTCTGGTGACAGGGTAATAGATGGTCTTCTTACGTGCTCCAACGCAACGTTTGGCGGAATTGGCTACCAGGATGAGCCCAACTTGGACAGTGTGTCAGCTGCCTCATTTTTAATCCGAGGTAGGTGGTGGAATTCACACCCTTCGAAGAATCCGCTTATCTTTTACACATGAAATCTGTAGAGGGCCATGTTGGCATCCAAGGCATCCTAGTTGCCAGATAATTTCTGCACCACCAAATCCAAATCTCCAAAGCACTGTATCTGACGTATTCCTACTTCTTTTGCCACTTTGAGGCCATGCACCAGTGCCTCATATTCTGCGACATTATTCAAGGCGCTGAAGTTCATTTGGAGGACATATTTTAGTTGATCTTTCTTGGGCGAGGTAAGTACTACTCCAGCGCCCAGTCCCTCTTTCAGCTTCGATCCATCAAAGTGCATTCACCAATAATTTGAGTCCGACGGAGGTGGTTCTACTGCATCTCGGCCCAATCCACAAAGAAATCCACCACAGCCTGCGACTTGATGGCATCTCTTATGTCGAACAGTAGTGTATATGGGGCAAGCTCAATTTCCCCCTTTGCTTTTCAGCCGCTAGCATCTTTATTACTCATAATCTCTAATATGGGTGCCTAACACATCACTTTGATGGGGTGTTCTTCAAAGTAGTGCTTGAGTTTCTTGGCTGACATGTACACGCCATATGCCATCTTTTGATAGAGAGGGTAGTTTTGTTTTGAAGCCGGTAACACTTTGCTCAAATAATACACCGGCCTTTGCACCGACTTTCCTTCTTCTTCGCGCTCCACTATAATTACTGCACTTATGACTTGGTTGGTCGCTACTACATAGAGCAACATTGGCTCCTTGGGTAGTGGTGTGGCTAAGATTGGTGTAGTAGATAACATCTTTTTGAATTCTCTAAACGCGCTATCCGCTTGCGGTGTCCATGTAAACTTGTCTACCTTTTTCGTTAACTGGTAGAGGGGCAGTGCCTTCTCTCCTAGCCGACATACAAACTGACTCAATGATGCCAGGCACCCAGTGAACTTGTGCACATCGTTAAGGGATTTTGGCAATTCCATTCTCTCAGTGGCCCGGATCTTCGTCGGTTTAGCTTCGATACCTCGGCTCGATACTAGGAAACAGAGTAATTTCGCCGCAGGCACGCCAAAGGTGCAGTTTTCCAGGTTAAGCTTCATCCGGAACCATCTTAGGTTCGCGAATGTCTGCCGGATATCATCAAGGAGTGTATCGCTTTCCATAGTTTTTATTACCACATCATCCACGTAAACTTGCACATTTCGACCTATTTGGTCGTGTAAACATTTTTGCATGCATCACTAGTATGTTGCTCCAGCATTACGTAACCCAAACGGCATAGTGAGATAGCAATAAGCCCCGTACTGGGTAATAAACGCAGTCTTTATTTGATCATCTAGGTTCAGGGGTATCTGGTGGAAACCAGAATATGCATCTATGAATGACAACAACTCACACCCCGCAGTTGAATCTATGACCTGATCTATCCTTGGCAATGGGAATGGGTCTATTGGACACACCTTATTCAGGTTCGTGTAATCGATGCACATGCGCCATACCACTGCCACATTCAGATCATCCTTTTTCTTTTCCACCAGCACCAGATTAGAAAGCCAATCAGGGTAAAGTACTTCCATGATAAATCCGGCTGTAATGAGCCTAGCTATCTCATCCCCAATAACTTTTCTTTTGTCCTCAGCGAAACGTCGGAGAGGTTGCTTCACCGGCTTAGCACCGGGTCTTACATTCAAAGAGTGCTTTGACATCTCCCTCAGCACACCTTGCAGATCCTGTGTGGACCAAGCAAAGATATCCCGATTCTCAGGGAGGAAGTTGATGAGCTCGCTTTCCTATTTGCTGCTTAACCTAGCACCAATGGTTATGGTGTGCTCTGGGAACTAATCATGAATTGGCACTTTCTTAGTATCCTTAGTCGCTTGGAATGAGACACTTCCATGCGGGTTGGTCAGGGCCAGCATATGTTGCTGGGCCAACTAAGCCAATGCCGCCACTTCCATAATTCTCCTTTTCTCCTGAGCTATCACAAGTGAGTCAACTAAGTTAGATCCAGCAGAAGCGCACTCGATCGAACGCTTGAAGTCCCCTGATATGGTTATCATTCCCCTGGTCCGGGCAATTTCATCTTTAGGTAGCTAATGTGAGTACTTGCCATGAACTTGTTCAGTGCCGGCCTGCCGAGGAACGCGTGATAGCCGCTCTCCAAATTCACCACCTCTAACTCCAAATTTTCAGTCCGGCAGTTATCCCTTGTTCCGAACAGCTCACAACCCAGACCTTACCAATTGGTTCACAAGAAATGCCAGGCACAATACCACGAAAGGTGGTCCTCGTAGCTTGAAGCATATTCTCTAATATCCCCAACTTGTGCATTGTATCCTTGTACATGTTGTTAATGCTATTGCCGTTAACTATCAGCACCTTGGAAAACCTCACATTAAGATTCGGCCTGATGAATGTCGGATCCAGGACCAGCGCGTAGGTCCCTGGGCTTGGCATGAGTTTTGGGGTGATCCCTGATACTCCACGTAATCTCCTGATTTGACCAAGGCATATACCTCACTATTGCCGGCATCACCGTATTTACCTCCATATGCTGGCACTGCAAGCTTTTCCTGTCAGTTTCTTCAGTGGTAAACACACAATAACTTTGGTGATGCTCCTTGTACTCGTTTTGTCCCTCATTCGTGTGGTGACCTTGGTCCTGTTGTTGTTGGTTATTCACCTGATGTATAACAGCCCTCCTTTCCAGATTTTCATACCTCGGTGGAGGCGGAGGCAACATAACTTGGTGTTGGTTCCCCCTAGTGAGCAACAGCTGCCGAGGTGCTTTGTTCCGAGGTGCCTGAGTGTTCCCCGAACTACCTTGTTCTAACTTCCTCATCCACTCACACTGCCGAGTTGTATGGTTCGTCGGGCTATTCGGACTTGGCGTATGGAACTTGCAAGGTTGGTCCAGGATAGACTCGACTGTATACCTCGAACGATCCTTTCTCTCTTGCCACTATTTCTTCTGCTCTGAGGTCCAGGGCTTTCTTCGTTCAGTCCTTTGTTGCCACTGTTGTCGTTTAGTTTTCTGACGCCGATTTGCACCGGCATTGGGCTGATCTCGGTCTACCGCTTCCACTTGCTGCGAGTTATATTGGTAATCCGGACATTCATCTCGTCTTTTACCTCGAAAATCATTTCTTCTGGACGATCCAGAACCATCCCTGTTGTAATATTCCTCATTTGACTCACTCGACGTTAACCGAGGTTGTGTCGGATCTCCTAGGGCATAGAATCTGTGATCCAGATCTCCTAGGGCAAAACCCTAAGGTATCCTAGTAAATTTGTATTTTGTGAGCTGGAGGTATTTACCATTTTCATTTTGAATTAAAGTAACTGGCCAAAATTCAGATCTGGTAAGGAGGTGCTAAAAGAAAAGGAGAATCTGCCTCGCGGGCTGGATTTCAAGTGAAAATGGGCCGGCAGAGGGGGATTCGGCCCAGCAGGGGCGAGCGGGGCGCGGGAAGGCGCGCGGGCTCACGTTCAAATCTGGCCACACGGGGCCCGCTGGTCAGAGAGACAGGAGGGACGAAGGGGTATCGACTCCCCTGGGCCATAGGATTAGAAGGGGATCGACGGTCGATGTCTGTCGTCCTTCCCTCGATGTTGGCGGAGGGACCGAACCCTAGGGGCGCCAGGCGGCACGTGGGGAGCTCACCTGGGGCCGCCTCCGGCGATAGGGAAGGGTGGAGGCAAAGCGGAGGTCCGCGACGAGCCCGGGGATGGTCGGCATGGTCCCGGTTGGGGACGGGGTTCTGCTCCCGCGACGACGGCCGAAGGGAGTCATCGGAGCTCATCGGCGAGGCCTGCAGAGGTGATCCTAGGCCAGGTAAAACTAGGATTAGAGAGAGGGGGAGTAGGGGGTCATAGTATGGTGACATGCAGAGAGAGAAGGGCAGAGGAGGGAGCACCTAGCTCGAGCTTTTTGGAGATGGCAAAAACCTCTCTTCTCTCTCTTTCTCAAGCAGTACAGAGCAGGGAAGGGGAGACGAATCTCTGGGAAGGTAGTTGGGAGTGTGGGGAGGCAAATGAGCCAGAGAGGGGGAGATGGGGTGGCCTAGGGTATTTATTCCGAGAGGAGAGGTCCATGATGGACTTGTTCCATGGGGAGGGCATGGGGGGAATGGAAACCAGGGGCTTGTTACTGTGGGCGTGGAGAGTGGGTTCTGTTGTGTGCTGAGGGTAGAGGAGAGGTGGAATGCCTGCTGCAAGCAGTAGAGAAAAGGATATGACCAATGGGTGCATCTCTCCTTCCTCCAAGCACTAAAGGACAAGGGGAAGGGGTGCTACAGTGCCAAGCTACAGTCGGGACGACCAGGGGAGGAGGTGTGATGTGCAAGCTTGCTGGATTAGGTTTGAGACAGGTTTGGGTGGAGTTTAGATCTTAGTTTTGGATTTTTTCAATCCTTGCTCTAATGAATATCATCAAAGAAGTTTCCAAAACTTGATCTAGACAAGATGAGATAAAGGTGCTGGTAGCTAGATGAGGTCAAGGCGCACTTCTAGGAATAGTTTCACATTTTTCCAAGATTTAAAAGTCTAGTTAAAACCATTTATTCAAAAACTGCAGAAAGAGTTTCTAGAAGCTAATGCAATAATTTTACATTAGACATGATAGGTTTTTGAGGTGAGATGGTACCAAGTGTGAATACACACCTAGGGGAATTTTCTCAAGATTTATTGAGACTTCAAAGTATTTTAAACATTTATTATTCCAATTCAGCCATTTAAGAAAATGGGCAAAAGGAAATAATAAGACCCTTCAAAAATATTATTTTTGAAGTTGAAAGTTAGGGTATGATATATGGATCTCAATTGAGCAAAAACTTGGGGGAGTGTTTTGGCAAAAACCAAACTTTCCTTTGTGATAGTAGTTTTGGAGGTTTTGGCTATTAAAGAGATTAAATTGATTTGGAGCCAAAATAAATATGGGTAATACTTGATAAATCTTGATGATCAAGGTAGATGATGTAGACAAGGTGCATCAAGCATTTTCAACCTTGGGATTGGAGAATCCAAGTTGATTTTGGTGGAATACCCTAGATTAAGGATCTAGGGTTTTGTTAATTTCATACCATCAAAACATGGTTGTACCTTGGAGTTCAGATCTCCCCTTGGGGCATGGGGTCTGTGGATGGATATAACAAGTGATGTAGATTGCAATGGTGTAGAGGTTTGAGCTTGATCCTGCTTGAGCTCACCAAGATAGGCTTTCAAACTTTGAATAAAATAAGCCAGCCAAAGCAGTTTATCAACTAGCCTTCAAAACCTTGTGGGTGTAAACAGCTCAAGGACCCAATTGGAACAAGTGAAGTAGGTAATGATAGACCTATATGAGTAGAACACAACCATGCAAAGAGTTGGTCCATAGAAGGTTGGATGGTGGTGTGAGCTTATACCAAAGTGGGCATGTTGACTAGATTTGCAGGAAAAGTTATCTTCTTGCCTGCAAAACCATCAAGAAGTGGGTAGGAGGATTATCTAACCAAGGGAAAGAGTGGGCCTTGGTAGTCCTTAGGATGGTTAACAAGATGGTTTAGATGCATTTCCAAAAATGCACAAGGGTTGAGAAAGGGAGGCATTCAAAAAGGTGATGCTGGAAATAGTTTTCCAGACCTAGCCAAATTTGGCAGATTTTAGGGTTTTTGACTAGAATAAGATATGGGATGCTTTTGATGGGGTGCAAGGTACCCAAGCATCATCAAGGGGATAATGTTGAAGTGCAGATTGAGTAGAAAGTATCCTTGCTTGATATTGGTCTTCATTGACTTGGAAACATCTAGAAGGGATCACTTCTGAAGGGATCTGGTTAGGGTTTTAGAGGATCACATATTAGCTAGAGGTCAGATCCAGGTTGGTACTCTGGCTTAGGGTGTGATGATTTGGAAGCATCTTGATCCTAGTGATGAGCTCCTAGAGTAGCTCATACTATTTCCTAAGCAGACAAATCAAGCAGCAGATCAAGGAAAAACCTCAGACAGTAGATCAGGGCAAGTCAACTTAGAAACTAAGCAAACCCACTACTAGGGTTACCTTCAAGTCTAGCTTGAGGTTAAGGATAGGTATTTTGAAAGAGGTTGGGGTTTAAGCAAGGTAAGGTCCTTGGTATCTCTACTAAGAGAAGAATTCAAATGCTTCATAAAAAGGGTTTTGTTGAATCAAGAGGTAAGAATAGTAGAAGGTTCTGTCTTGAAAACATAAGGAGATCATATTATATAGCTCTCCATAGTTTGATCAATAGAAGCTACTAAAATAGGTGGTTTGCAAGGCTTCTTGGCTCATGTTTTGAAATGCCAAAACATTTGAGAATATGGAAATTAAGCCAAGACTGTTTTGGGAAGTAGGTTTTGTCAACTGGTGTTAAGGTAAGGAGTATATCATCTAATACACATTCATGAGCATATCCAAACAACAAGCAAACACTTCAGCATTAAACAAGAATGTTTTTTGTTCCCCCTGATTTTTGCATTCTGGACAACTAATCAGGGTTGCTGAAATTGGGATGTTACACCTTGGCTAACTCGGCATATATACCCCAGCGTGACCCTACCCAGGGGTATGCCCCCAACATATACAAGATGGATCTGATCTCTAGCCACCAGGTGATCACCTAAAACCTTTAACCAGATCAATTCTAAAGTGATCCATTCTAGAAGTTTCCAAGTCAATGAAGACCAATATCAAGCATGGATCTATTATACTCAATATAAACTTCAACATCATCCACTTGATGATGCTTGGATACCTTGAAACCCATCAAAAATATCCCCACTCATATTCTTGTCAAAAACACTAAATCTGCTAAATTTTCACTAAGTCTAGAAACTGTTTCACCATCACTTCTTTGAATGCCTCTCTTTCTCAACCCTTGTGAATTTTTGGGAATACACTTGAACCATCTTGCATAACATCATTGGGAATACCAAGGCCCACTTTTCACCTTGGATAGATCATCCTTCAACCCACTTTTTCTTGATGGTTTTGCAGGCAAGAAAATAACTTGTTCTGCAAATCTTATCAACT
Organism: Avena eriantha; assembly: GCA_910589775.1. NCBI lineage: Eukaryota > Viridiplantae > Streptophyta > Magnoliopsida > Poales > Poaceae > Avena > Avena eriantha. The sequence goes on from OU342740.1 coordinate 213,931,378, forward strand.
AGCCTACTTGGTCAGAAGCTCACACCTTCATCCCACCTTCTTTGGACCAAATCTTTGCATGATTGTAATATACTCATGAGGTTCTATCAATACCTACTTCACTTGTTCCAAATGTTTCCTTGTGCTTCAAAAACCAACAAGATTTTGAGGGCTATTTAATAACCTGCTTTGGCACCCTTATTTTATTCAAAGTTTGTCATCGATCATGATCAACCTCAAACCTCTGCACCATAGTGATCTACATCACTTGGTTTATCCATCCATCTAGCCCATGACCCAAGGTGAACTCTGAACTCCAAGATCCAACTAGGTTCTGATGGTATGAAAATAACATCACCCTAGATCCTCTATTCCTTGTTTCCTACCAAAATCAAGTTGGATTCTCAACCCCCAAGGTTGAAAATGATAGATACACCTTGTGTACATCATCTACCTTGATTATAAAGATTTATCAAGTAATATCCATAATTATTATGGTCCTATTGGGGGGATACCCCCGGGTAGGGTCACGCTGGAGTATAAAGGCCGAGTTAGCCGAGGTTCGGCAAGGCCAAAGCAGAGGCTAGCCGGGTCACCTCAAGGCTGGCCGAGTCACGGAGTGACCCAAACCAGGGGTGTTCGCCTATCTAAGTCTCAACTGACTAAAGCAGTAAGTCGGAAGTATATGTTTACCTGTGTGCAGGAACAGGGGTGCCCGGATCAGCTGTGATCTGGGTCATGTTTGGCTTCTAGGAGAAGGAAGGAATCTTGCTGGTCAAAAGAGGGCCCGGTACGCACTACATGAGTGAAGCTGACAAGAGCAGGACCACCGGGTCATGGCCGACAGGGGTGACGACGCACATGTCGGCTGACGCGGGCGCCGCAGAGGCTCACGTAGCTAAAGCAAGTGTGACGCGGGGGGAAAAGCACCCCGGTCGGCTTACCACTTTGGGAGGAGGCATATTCTAACCGAGCCTCCTCTATAAAAGGGGGCTAGGGCTTCTGTAGAAGGGGTTGGTCTTTCTACTATTCTATTTTGGCTAGGGTTTCAGGTGTGATCTGTGGGTGAGAGTAAGAGATCTCCTTCTTCCTCCTCTCGCCAATACAGCTCTAGGAGCACTTGTAATCTTGGAAGGAAATCAATACAAACTTCTGTGTGGAGAATCACTCCACTATCCCTCCCTGGATTCCCCTAGCGTGTATTAGTCCCCACCTTTAGCCTATCCATGGCATCTGCCGTGACACCACCACGACAGTTGGCACCCACCGTGTGGCTCGCAGCGCTAGCAGGTGTCAAGATCCGGACGGAAAACATCATCGGCACCAGCGAACGCATCGTCTCCGGGCTCGTTCAGCGCTTTGGAGCGTGGGACTTCGTCAGCGACAACGCTGGCTTCTTCGGCACGCGCCCTCTTCCGCGCAATGGCCTTTTCATCAGGCTCGGAGCACACAAGGTCTACGTTGCTGTGGACGTGTCAGGTGTTCATCCGCGTCACGTCGTCGACGCGGGGGAGCCTCCCCTCACCGTGGTCCCCGGGACGCGTATCGCTCGCTTCCCGGACCATGCAGAGGTGATGATGACTGCGCCAGGTGCGAGCGCGAGCAAGGATCCAGCCCCAGATCCGGAGATAACGCCTGAGGCACCGAGGAAAGGTAGAGGTCCTCCACTAGTGAGGCCAGAGAATGTATTGAGGGAAGCAATGGATAGCTTGGCAAACCCTGTAGTAGCAGCGGTAGATCCGGCTCGAGCGCAGGCTGAGCTGGAAGAAACTAGGCAGAAAATCCTAGAAGGCGCAAAAAAGATAGCCGCGACGCAGCAGTCGTTGAATATGACGCTGCGCGAGTACGCGAAGGCGAACAAGGTTGACGCTGTAAAAGTGAAGGGGAGAAATCTCATGAGCGAGATGAACAGAGACGGTGATACTGGAATTGAGGTATCACAAAACTATTTGTCCGTGGGGCTGCCGAGGTACTGTACATCGGCAAAGAACCTCAGAGCAGCGGATGCAGCTGCATCCGAGTTGGAGGGTCTAACAGGTGAAGCCCGGCAAAGACAACAAGATAGGGTTAACGAGCTGGTGCGGATTGCGAACAGGCAAAACGAGGAACTGCTCAGGGCTAACCGGAGAGAGCTGGAGCCTCCAAGATCGTCCATTCGGCGGTGGGTAACCCGGTGAAATCCGCTGGAGCCGCATCGTCTCCTCATGGTGGTCCAAGGAGAGAAGAGGTGGTAACCTCGGCCAGACGGAACAAACAGATCATTCCGTATGACCCGACGCGGGCAGGGAAAGGAAAAGAAGCGCAGAAAGATGATGATCGACGGAGTGTGAGCCGAGGTGAAGCTGGCCGAGGTAACCGCGACCAAGGCAATGCCAGTCAAGGGAACGTTGTCAACGGCAATGCCGGACAGCGAAACTCGGCTGGAGCAGGAAAATTGCAGCAGCGGAATATACCAAGGCAAGAGCAAAGTGCCGGCCGAGGTATGCAATAGAAAGGCGCTCCAAGAGAGCAAGACAGGTAAAATGATGGAGACTCGGAAATGGAAAACGAGGGATACCCAAGGACGGACTATCATGTGATAGGGTAAAGATTGCGGAGCAGGGATTTGATGCCGGATGATGCCAGGTTGAAACTGGATCGACTGTATAGGTCGGAACAAATTGAATGTCAAGGTCCACCGGGCCCAGCATGTTTTGGACCCCGGATCATGAAGGAGCCACCGGTACCGAACTTTCAGCTACCCAGGGGCACGAAGACGTATGACGGCAGTACAAAGCCAGAGGATTGGCTGATAAACTATGCTACAGCTATGAAAATTGCCACTGGCAACCTCAGATGGGCTGTACGATATGTACCCCAGATGTTGGAAGGCCTGGCAAGGGTATGGCTGAACAATTTTCCACCAGGAAGCATCAACTGCTGGATAGATTTTGAGGAGATGTTCATCAGCAATTTTTTGAGTACGTATCAGAGACCAAATAGGCCACAGACCCTAGCTATGTGCAAGCAAAGGCAAAATGAGACGGATCGAGAGTTTTTAACCCGGTGGTGCACTGTGAGAAATTTGTGTGAGGGCGTGATTGAATCACAGGCCATAGCATGGTTCGCACAAGGGTGCAGGTATGGAAGCGAGCTTTGGATGAAGTTTCAAAGGAAAATGCCAACTACATTGGCAGAGATGATCCGGATTGCAGATTCGTATGCTCTGGGTGATCCGACTCAACCTAGGCTCGTATCAAACGAGTCAAACGATGAGTACTATCAAAGAGATGGGGCCGGATCATCCCAAAGGAATGACTACAGAGGAAAAAGGAGAGATGATAGTCCGAATCATCGGTATGGTTTGCACCAAGTTGCAGCTGTGAATCAAGATCAGCCCGGAGCAGGGGGCAGTCAACGCCAAAAGACTGGAGGGCAGTGGACTCTGAGAAATGATGGCAAGAAAACTTGCACACCAGAGCAAAAGAAGCAGTGGCAAGAAAGGAAAGACCGTCCGAGGTATACTTATGAGTCGATGTTGGACCAGCCGTGTAAGTTTCATACACCAAATCCGAACAACCCAGCGGGTCATACGACGAGGCAATGTGAGTGGATGCGCAAGATCGAATAAGGTGGTTCGGGGAATGCTCAGGCACCCTAGAATGATCAGCCTCGGCAGGAGTTACCCCGGTAGCAACTGCTCTCCGGAGCGAACACGCAACATCTAATGTTTTCTCCCCCTCCGCCGAGGTATGATAACAACGAGAGAAGTGATGCAGTGCATCAGGTAGAAAATCAGCATCAGCCGGATCAGAGGTACCCCGGAAATGAGGGGAGAAACGAGTACAGGGAGCATCATCAGAGCTACTGTGTGTTCACCACTGAGGAAACTGACAGAAAAAGCTTACAACGTAGGCATATGGAGGTGAATGTAGTAATGCCTGCAGTGACGAGGTACATGCCTTGGTCTGATCAGGAAATCACCTGGAGCATCAGGGATCATCCCAAGCTCATGCCAAGCCCTGGTTCGTATGCGTTGGTGCTGGATCTGACATTCATTGGACCTAGCATTAACGTAAGATTCTCAAAGGTGTTGATCAACAACGGCAGTAGCATTAATATCATGTATGCGGACACAATGCGCAAGTTGGGTATCTCGGAGAACATGCTCCAGGCCACAAGGACAACTTTCCATGGCATTGTACCCGGCATTTCTTGTGAGCCCATAGGCAAGGTCTGCGTTGACGTCTTGTTCGGCACGAGGGATAACTGCCGAACTGAAAATCTGGAGTTCGAAGTGGTGAACTTAGAAAGCGCGTATCATGCGTTTCTCGGAAGGCCAGCACTGAACAAGTTCATGGCAAGTTGTCATATTAGCTACATGAAGATGAAGTTGCCCGGACCAAACGGAGTGATAACCATTGCAGGGGATTTCCGATGTTCGATGGAGTGTGCGTCGGCCGGGTCGAACTTAGCCGAGTCACTTGTGATTGCGCAGGAAAAAAGGAAAATTCAAGAGGTGGCGGTATTGGCTCAGTCCGCGTAGCAGTATATGCCGGGGCTGAGTAACCCGCATGGAAGTGTCTCTTTCTAGGCCACGAAAGATACCAAGAAGGTTCCTGTTGATGACATGTTCCCAGAGCGCACCGTAACAATTGGTGTCGGGTTAAATGATAAATAGGAAGGCGAGCTCGTCAGCTTCCTCCGTGAGAAGCGGGACATTTTTTCTTGGTCCACACAGGACTTGCAAGTTATTCCGAGGGAGTTGGCCGAGCACTCTTTGAATGTGAGACCCGGAGCTAAGCCGGTGAAGCAACCTCTCCGCCGCTTCGCCGAAGATAGGAGGAAAGTCATTGGGGATGAGATAGCTCGGTTGCTAGCTGCAGGATTTATCATGGAGGTTCTTTACCCGGATTGGCTGTCTAATCCGGTGCTGGTGGAAAAGAAGAAGGATGACCCGAACGTGGCAGTGGTTTGGCGCATGTGTATCGATTACACGAACCTGAACAAGGCGTGTCCAAAAGATCCATTTCCGCTGCCAAGAATAGATCAGTTCATAGACTCAACTGCTGGGTGTGAACTGTTGTCATTCATTGATGCATATTCTGGTTTCCACCAGATACCTCTGAATCCGGATGATCAAATAAAGACTGCATTTATTACCACGTATGGGGCTTATTGTTATCGCACCATGCCGTTTGATTTACGTAATGCAGGGGCAACGTACCAAAGATGTATGCAAAAATGTTTGCACGACCAAATAGGTCAAAATGTATAGGTGTACGTGGATGATGTGGTTATCAAGACCAAGGAAAGCAAAACGCTCCTTGACGATATCAGGCAAACGTTTGCGAACCTAAGGAGGTTCCGGACGAAACTTAACCCGGAAAAATGTACCTTCGGTATCCCGGCTGGGAAATTGCTCGGTTTTCTTGTTTCCAGCCGAGGTATCGAGGTTAACCAAACAAAAATCCGGGCAATCGAACGAATGGAACTACCGAAGTGTCTTAACGATGTCCAGAAGTTCACAGGTTGCATGGCCTTGTTAAGTCGGTTTGTATGTCGGTTGGGAGAAAAGGCGTTGCCTCTTTACCAACTCATGAAAAAGTCGGATAACTTCGTTTGGACGCCACAGGCCGATGAAGCCTTTACCCACCTGAAGAAAATGTTAGCCACGGCACCAGTGCTAGCCTCACCACTATCGAAGGAGCCAATGTTGCTCTATATAGCCGCAACCAACTGAGTTGTAAGTGCAGTAATAGTGGTGGAGCGCGACGAGGAAGGTAAGTCGGTGCAAGGGCCAGTATATTACTTGAGCGAGGTGTTGTCTGCCTCAAAGCAGAACTATCCACATTACCAAAAGGTGGCATATGGCGTGTACATGGCCGCCAAGAAACTGAAGCACTACTTTGAGGAGCATCCTATCCGAGTCATATGTGAGGCCCCCATATCCGAGATAATGAGTAACAAGGATGCGAGCGGCAAAATTGCAAAATGGGCAATTGAGCTAGCTCCTTATGCGCCACAATATGACAGAAGAGGGGCCATCAAATCTCAAGCTGTGGCGTACTTTTTCGTGCATTGGGCCGAGGTACAATACGAACCGCCACTTCTAGATCCGAACTATTGGCGAATGCACTTTGACGGATCAAAAACCAAAACCGGGCTAGGTGTCGGAGTTGTACTCACATCGCCAAAGAAGGACCAGTTGAAATATGTGCTGCAGATCCATTTCACCGCATCAAACAATGTTGCTAAGTATGAAGGACTTGTGCATGGTCTTAAGGTAGCAAAAGAAATTGGGATACGTCGGATCATATGGTTTGGCGACTCGGATTTGGTGGTGCAGCAAGTGTCGGGAGTGTGGGACGCCCTTGATCCAAACATGGCACTGTACATATTTCATGTGCAGAAGATATCTGGTTACTTTGAGGGTTGCAAATTTCACCACGTACCCCGGGTGGAAAATGAGGCTACCGACATGCTGTCGAAGCTCGGGTCAACCCGACAAGCAATTCCACCGGATGTAGCATTAGAGCACCTCAGGAAACCATCCATCAGGCCATCCCCAGAATCCGAGTCAATCTATGTCCCGGAGGACACGGAATCTGGAGCTGTGCCCATGGACATTGACATGGGAAGTGGTGCGCAAACCCCGGGGACTGCCTCGGCAAACCCGGGGACTACTTCAGTAAACCCGGGGATTGCTCCGCAAGACCCAGGGACTGCTCAGCGTGATCTGGTTGAAGTTATGCCGGTGGATCAAATGAAGATTGATGAGGATGTATTCCCTGTGCGAACGATACCAGCTTGGGCATTACCTATATTTCAGTTCCTGAAGGACGGAACATTACCCACTGAGGAAGTGCTGTCCAAGCAAACAAAGAGGAGGGCAAAGGCTTACACGATCATCAATTCCGAACTATACAAAAGGAGCGTGACCAATGTCCTCCAGAGATGTGTTGACCCGGAAGAAGGGCTTGACATCCTCCGAGATATACATCAGGGGGAATGCATGCATCATGCATCATCCCGAGCCTTGGTAGCAAAAGCTTTCCGGCACGGATTCTACTGGACAAAAGCCTTAGAACAAGCAGAAGATCTGGTGAGAAAATGTAACGGTTGTCAAAGGTACGCTACCAAGACACATATGCCAATGTAGGAACTCAAGACCATACCAATCACTTGGCCATTTGCCGTATGGTGCTTGGATATGGTTGGCCCGTTCAAACCAGCAAGGGGAAATATGACTCACATTCTGTTAATGGTGGACAAGTTTACGAAGTGGATTGAGGTAAAGCCTGTAAGAAAATGTGATGGAGTTACGGCCGTAACGTTTCTCAAAGATATCATCTTGAGGTACGGTTATCCTCATAGTATCATAACTGACAATGGCACAAATTTTGCGGAAGGAGCATTTGCTCGTTTCTTCCGGGATAAGAGGATCCGGCTGGTCGTAGCCTCGGTAGCCCACCCTGTATCGAACGGGCAAGTGGAAAGATCCAACAGATTAGTATTATCCGGGATAAAACCCCGGCTCATTGAGCCGCTGCAAAGATCAGCGGGGTGTTGGATAAAAGAACTACCAGCGATACTGTGGAGTTTAAGAACAACTCCGAATCGATCAACAGGCTATACGCCGTTCTTTCTGGTATATGGGGCAGAAGCTGTATTACCAGCCGACATAGAGCATGATTCGCCTAGGGTCACCCAATACATAGAAGCCGAAGTGCAAGAAGCTCGGCAAAATGATGTTGATCTGGTGGAAGAAGCGAGAGAACTGGCACTGTCTAGATCCGCCATATATCAGCAAAACCTCCGACGCTATCATAGCCGGAAAGTGTGCCCCCGGGTCTTTCGGGAAGGGGATCTGGTGCTCCGGTTGGTACAACGTACTACGGGCATGCATAAGTTATCCCCCCATGGGAAGGGCCGTTCATCGTGAGCAAAGCATTGCACAATGATTCTTACTTATAGATGCAAAGCCACAGGAAAAGAACAAGGCGGACAGGTCCAGAGAGGAATCCAAGCGACCATGGAATATAGCTCTACTTCGTCCTTTCTACACTTAGCTAAGAAGTCTATGTATCCGAGTTATCTCATATGTCGGTATGTATGTCGGCAATGAGCTTATCAATGAAATGTTGGCACCTCGAGCAGTAACTCGGGGACTGCCTTAATAATGTTTGTTGTTTTTTGCGCGTCAGCTGGAATAAGTTATTCTACTTAACTCGGATTAGTAGTGTGCGAGCACCAAAAACCCAACTCTTCGACTTGCTACTGTCCAACAAAAAATGGCTTCATGGCAAGCAAGAGAACAAGTTTGGAATTGCGTAGCACATGAAAAACAACTAAGGAGAAGAATTTATTCGACCCAACCCTACATTTATTTTCAAGTTATTATGCAGTTTTATTTTGGTGCTAAGTCTAAAAGTTTCCCAGTATTGTTAAGACAATTTTTGAAGCTCGGATTCATAAGTCATAAAACCGAATCAAGGTAGACACGAACAGAGCCAAGAGATTGAACGAACAAGAAAATGAAACTCGGGTACTACGCCCAAGTTAATTCGGCATAAGAACTTAGTAGCAAAATATCACATGTCTTTGGAATACAACTTCACCTAGCATACCGGGGATCTGATACATTTTTAAGTGTTTTAGCTCAAGGAGCAGCAGGAGGAGGAAGTTCGGCATCGTCCTCGCTACCCTCAATATCAGAGGCATCATCTTCTCCTTCATCATCCGAGCCATCTTCACCATGCTCAACCTCTTCGTCTCCAGCAGCTTCCAGGAAACTCGGCCCCTCAACCCATTCATGAATGGTAGCGTATTCAATGAGGCTATAGGCACAAGCCTGGCGCCGAGCTACCCACTCCGGGTCATTGGTCCATCTGGATCATGTGCACAGACGTGTCAGGAGGTTGAGATCAATCTTCTTGTACCATGTGAGTATGTGGTGAAGGATGGTATCAGCTGCGGCACGTCCAGCGGACTCTCTCCAGAGGTCAAGCTGAGTCTCGGTTTCCATTAACTTCTCAATGAGAAGTGCGGTGGTCTCCGGGGCTTCTTCGCCGGGCCAGAAAGTGTTAAAGATGCGAGCTGCAGCGCCGAGGATGTCCTTGCCGTAGTTCTTGATGAGCTCCACGCGAGATGATAGCTGACCAACAGGTCCTCCAGGTCGTAAGGAATCCCTTCACTATCAGCAGTGACCGGAGTACCCCCTTGTCGGCGGAAGTTGGCAACTGCTGCGCTCGCGATAGGAGTGCCCTCTAGAAATTTTCCTGGAAACGAGACAAAGGAGAAAGGTCAAGAAAAGACATATGAAGTAACCCGGAGAAGTAGGTCGGAAAAGGGAAAGAAACTTACGAGATATATGACTGAGGATCCGTGTCAACTCCTTGGTGCAGTCATCACGTCTCTTCCTGAGCTGCTCAAGCTCAGCGTTTGTCGACCCAAGCTGGATGCCGGACTCCTTGAGAAGATCCTGGTCCTTGGCGATCTGGAGGTTGTGGCGCTCGCGCTCTTCTGTGAAATTCTGGCCAGCCTTTTGAAGTTCGGATTGGTGCTGGGCCTTCATCTTCTCCATCTCAGCCTTGAGCCTAGAAATCTCATCGTCCTTGGTCCGGAGGAGGGTGAGCTCGTCATCTTTCTTCTTAAGCTCGGCTTGGTGTTGCCCTACTTGTTCGAGAAAATGCAGCATCATATCTGGCACGGGCACACTATCTTCAAGCGATGCTGAAATAGTGTGTTGGCCCGACAGTGCCGAGGTATGAATGTTGGCCGAGCCAAGAAGAAAAGGGAATGGAAAGTACGGCAAAGTCAGGCAGAAATGACTTACCCTTGATCTGCTCCAGATTTTTGCGCATAATGATGTTCTCAGCTTCCACCCCAGCTGCGGAAATCGAATGATGAGGTTAGTCCGGCAAAGGAAAATGAAGCAAAACGAAGAAGCGCTAAGGAAGAAATTTACCCCTCTTCTCGTATTCCGCAATAAGTGCAGCCTGCTTTGCGCATAGCAACTTGTGGGTATCCAGCAAGCGTTGGAATTCAGCACTCCGGCGATTGGTGGTCACCTGAAAAGGACAAACACGAGTTAGCTCGATGCATATTCGAAGTATACTAAAATCCAGGCCAAGTGGAACTTAACCTGGCTCTAGGTGTGTGCATATTCGAAGTGTACTAAAATCCGGGCCAAGTGGAACTTAACTAGGCTCTAGGTGTGTGCATATTCGAAGAGTACTAAAATCCGGTCCAAGTGGAACTTAACCCGGCTCTAGGTGTGTGCATATTCGAAGTGTACTAAAATCCGGGCCAAGTGGAACTTAACTCGGCTCTAGGTGTGTGCATATTCGAAGTGTACTAAAATCCGGGCCAAGTGGAACTTAACCTGGCTCTAGGTGTGTGCATATTCGAAGTTCTCATGGAGCTACGTTAGTTTTCTCAAGAGCATCCAGCCGAGTAACGAGTTACTATCTACAACTTGTAAAGGGGAAGTGACGTACTTCCATCATTCGCCCAGCGAGGTTAATTGCCTTTGCGGCTATGTTCATCTGAGCGGAAAACTCAACAGGGCCGAACTTCTCCGGAAGATTAGTGTCTTGAACCACCTCTGCCTTATTCCAATTCATGATGAATTCAATTAAGCTCGGAGGGTACCGTTCACCGCTGGGCATATGGGGTGCCACCAAGCCCTTCGCATGCGCTTCTTTCCTTTCGATCAAGGCAAGGGCTGGGCTGGTGTGCAGAACCATTTGCTGTGTGTCGGTTGGCTCGGCAGGCATGTCCTTTGCTGTTGGTGCGTTCTTGGGAAGCATTGACACGAGGGTACACTGCCTGGCTTCGACGGATGGTGGCTTGGTAGTGTCCGGAGCTTTCTTTTCCTTGGCTTGCTGGGAAGAGGAAGCCGGCGCAGTGGTTTTTCCCTTAGGAGCGGCCAGAGTGGTTCCTCGCCGAGGTTGAGAAGACTCAGACGAGGTAGAGGAGCTAGGCGCTGATGCTCTTGGGGCTGGACTTGGTGCTGCTGCTGATGTTTTAGCAGCCGGAGTGGGTGCTGATGCCGGAGTTGGTGTTGGTACGGGTCTGGTTGTTGGTACTGGTGCTGGAGCCGAAGTTGCTTCAGTGGATGCTGGTTGCGGCGATGCCGAAGTGGTGGATGCCGTCACCTCAGCCGGGCCGGTCTCCCCCGCTCCAAGGTTACCCCCCTCTTGCCAAGGTGGAGCAGAACCCGGAGCGGCCGCAGAACCCTCTGGAATAGGGCTCAGCGGACGGGACTCGTCGTCGCAACGGGGAGAAGGGCTGGGTCGGAGAGGTGAAGAGATGCTCGATCCACTTTGAGGGACCTCCACCGGAGCCCTGCAAAAGAGAACAATGTTAAAAGAGAAATCACAACGATGCAAGGGAGAGCAAGTTATAGAAGGCAAAACAACTTACGCATCCGAGGTTTGGGCCTCCTTGGGTTTCCGAGCCCTTCGTGCTGGGGCCTTGCCTGCTGGCTTGGAGGCAGTCTTGTCCCCGTACTTATTTCGCCTTTTAGCGGGCTGAGAAGGTCCGGAGGATGAACTTGAAGCAGCCCCACGCTTCTCTTCGGAACCACCGGAACAGGTTCGCCCGTAGCGAGGGGAGGATCCTCGTGGATATAACCATCGGGGTCAGCTGATGGCGGAAAAGGAAAAGAAAGGGGGAAAGCCTCAACAGGTTCAATCACCTCGACATCCGAGTCATCTTCATCATCGGGCCAATCTCTAATGGAAGAGGATTTACCCGTGGGTCGTTTCGTGGCATCGGTCATTGGGAGGAACATCTCCTGGTCCGGCTCCTCCTCATCCGGGTTCTCCCGGTCCGGCGCCCACTTAAGGGTCGGATCGGTGCCATCCTCGATGGTATGCTGAAGAAATTGCTGAGGAAAGGAATGAACGAAAAGAGTCAAAAATGCAACAATAACTGACATATAATTGGTCCGGAATAAGTTCGCAACATGAAGCTTACCACGGGAGGAAGCCTATCACGGCAGTAATGCTCCATTCCCCAAGTCCACTCGGAGGAGAAGTCCTTTTGGGTGGTGAAAAGACCCTTAACCCGGCGATAGATCTCCGTGTTTCTCAGCTCGAAGGAGGAGGTCCGGTTGGGGTCGCGGCCGAAGCTCATGTGGCACACCTTGTGGGTGCGCTTCTGGAGGGGGAAATCCGGTTGCGCACGAAAGTGATCATGGCATCCTCGTTGCGCTGCCCGAGCTTCTTCAGCTCCGCGAACATCTTGTTGACTTGATTGGCCAAGGCAGTGGCCTTCTTGGGGATCTCATCCCACAAATCCGGGATAGGTGGACCCGGAGTATAGGGGAGCAACCGGATCAAGTCTTCAGTGCCCGTATTCCAGACATAGAAGAAGGTCCGGGCCCATCCTTTGTAGGACTCTAACCCGGTGACCCGAGGGAAAACAGAAAACCTCCGGGGTGAAATGGACGCCGCTCCGAATTGAGTGAGCTATTTGTCCTCCGGATCAGCGTGGATGTTGGGGATGACATTGCGATGAAGGCCGAAGAACCGGATCCATAGCTCCTTCGTGGGCCACAGTCCGGAGTAGCCTTCGATCGTAGAAGCAAAGGCAGAGAGAGAAGTGATGGCGTTGGCTGCAAGATGGTGCGGCTGGAGCTGGTATGTACTGAGCCAGTCCCGGAAAAAATCGCTAACCAGCGACCCGAAGCCCCGTTGGAAGTGGGACAAAAAGACAACAAACTCACCCGGATTGTGTGAGGGGGCCAGTTTTTAAGAAGGGAGACGAGCAGCGACGCCGGCGGGGATGCGCCTGGTTCGGTAAAGCCAGTCAAGATCATCTTGACAGACCCATGACCGGCCCACGCGCCGCGGTCCGCCGCCGCGGCGTCCTCCTCCATCTCCTGCTCAGCAAAAATGAGTTCTTCTTCCATCATCTGGTCCTCGGGGCCCTCGCTAGCGCTGGAGGCGGCGGGGGACAGTGGCCGGGATTGACGAGGACCCGTGGCAAGAGATTTGCGTCGCGGTGGTGGCGACACAGAGGTGCGACGGAGAAGCGCGGCGGTGACACTGCTATTTGGTATCACTGGCGGCGGCGTGGTCGCGAGGAAGATGAAGAAAAAGGGCAATGAGCAGAGGGGCGCGGAAGGAGAAAGACCCTAAGGGAAGCACCCCCTGCTATTTAACCACTCCCACCAGCGGTGAGTGGGATCGTATCCTGCGGACCCGGCACACGCAGTGGCCATGTATCACCTGTCCGGACCAATCAGCAGGGAGCCACACGGAGGGCCACAGAGCGGAGAGAATCCTATGACGTGACACTGTGATGCGAGAAACGGGGAGGCAGGCATGTCGTGACCCGCGCACAGTGATAACTGACAATTACTGCGGCCGTTACTGCACAGGCCCTTAAAATAAGACGACATAATGATTACCTTTCACATGGGCTAGCGTACGAGAGAAGGAAACAAGACCCGGATGAAACTATGGTAACCCGGCCGGCAAGTGGAAACTTGGAATGTGCGAAGGGAACGTAAATCCATATAATCCGAGGTAAAGAGGTAACTCGGCAATAACGACCGGAGCACAGAATTGAACCTGATGTGGCCTTTAGGGCCAAAGCAGCTAAGACCGCACCAGCTTCGGGGACTAATGTTGGGGGGATACCCCCGGGTAGGGTCACGCCAGAGTATAAAGGCCGAGTTAGCCGAGGTTCGGCAAGGCCAAAGCAGAGGCTAGCCGGGTCACCTCAAGGCCGGCCGAATCACGGAGTGACCCGGACCAAGGGGTGTTCGTCTAACTAAGTCTCAACCGACTAAAGCAGTAAGTCGGAAGTATATGTTTACGTGTGTGCAGGAATAGGGGTGCCCGGATCATTTGTGATCCGGGTCATGTTTGGCTTCTAGGAGAAGGAAGGAATCTTGCTGGTCAAAAAGAGGGCCCGGTACGCACTGCATGAGCGAAGAAGACAAGAGCAGGACCACCGGGTCATGGCCGATAGGGGTGACGACGCCCATGTCGGCTGACGTGGGCGCCGCAGAGGCTCACGTAGCTAAAGCAAGTGTGACGTGGGGGGAAAAGCACCCCGGACGGCTTACCACTTTGGGAGGAGGCATATTCTTAGGAATATGCCTCCACATATGCCCTAGGCAGAAACCGAGCCTCCTCTATAAAAGGGGGGTTCGGGCTTCTGTAGAAGGAGTTGGTCTTTCTACTATTCTGTTTTGGCTAGGGTTTCAGGTGTGATCTATGGGTGAGAGTAAGAGAGCTCCTTCTTCCTCATCTCGCCAATATAGCTATGGAGCACTTGTAATCTTGGAAGGAAATCAATACAAACTTCTGTGTGGAGAATCACTCCACTATCCCACCCTGGATTCCCCTAGCGTGTCTTAGTCCCCACCTTTAGCCTATCCATGGCATCTGCCGTGACACCACCACGACAGGTCCAAAACCTATTTAATCTCTTAAATTAACAAAAACTCCAAAACTTAATCTATAAAAGAAATTTTGATTTCTCCAAAACTAATCCCCATATCAAGGCAGATGCCATCTCAAAAATAAATATTTTTGAGATCCTCTATTATTTCTTTTTGCCCCTTTTCTTAAATGGCAGAACCAAGTAATAATAGCTTAAAAATACTTTTCCTTCTCAATAAATTCCAGGAAAATTCTCCAAAGTGTATTTTTGAATATAGTACCATCTTACACCAAAAACCACACTTGTACAATTCAATAATAACAAAGGAGCACTTTTGAATAAATGATTTTAAGGGAACTAAAAATCCTCTGAAAAATCCCAAATAAATAGAGGAGGTATACCTAGGCTATACCCTTCCACCAGAACCATTTCCTCATCTTGCCAAGATCACAAATAAGGACTTCATTCATAACCACCCATCATGACAATTTATATCATGACACAAAAACACAAATCAAATAACTTCCAAACCTTATCCCATCTTGTCCAAACTCTTCCACAACTACCACACCCCTCCTGGCCGAGCTATACTGTAGCAAGCTACTGTAGCATGCCCTCTCCCCTTGTCTTCTATGCTTGGTGCATATATGAGAGGGAGACAACCAAATAAATGCCTTGTCCTTTAAAATCTTGCACATCAGCTGCATCACGCCTCCCACTCCTCTCTGGTCGAGCACCAGGCCCACACCACCGCCTTTACCTATCCTTCACCTTTTTCTTTCTTGATCGAAAGATGGAGAGAGAGGCCCCCTCTCCCCCTCTAGCGCATGCAGCCGAATAGAACCCCTCGGCGTGCCCCACACACCTCCTGATCGAACCTCACCGCCCCTCTCACCCAATCCTCAGTCATAGCTCCTTCCTAGCAGCTCCATGCACCTAGTGCACCCTACATCGCTCACCCTCGGGGTATAAGGCCCACGGCTCCCATAGTACCTTCTCTCACCCTCATTACACTCCCCTATATCCTCATATTTCACCCCTACCCATCCAAGCTGCGCCTCGCTCTCTCTCGGGCAGGAGAGCCCGACACTCTCTCTTCAGTACGAGTGAAGAAAAGCTGTTGTGGTCATCACTTCCAACCTCCCCCGATCTCTCTCTTCCTGCATGTCTCCTCCTGGATGAAACCCTCTCTAACCCTCCCTGTCTCCTTGCTTAGGAGCATCTGCAGCTACCGCCCTCGTCTCGCATCTGACACGGACGTCCTGAGTAGCCTCGACCGTGCCCTCGCCTGGGAGTTTCTGCCATCAAACCTGCGCTTACCCAGGACCACAGCAAGCCTTCATCTTCCTTTACGTAGCCCATTGTCGCCCCCTGTGGCCTGAGGTGAGCTCCCGCAGGCTCCCAGTACTCATTAGGGTTTTCTCGTCGCTGGACCAGTCGCGAGCTAGACGACGATTATCCACCGTCTATTTCCCGTTTTATCCGGCGGCCAAATTTGCTCCATACCCTTTCATCCCTCCCTCTTGCTGACTATGGGCCCCGCTACAGAATTTTAAACCAGCCTGCCTCACGCCCATCGCTTCTGTGAAATGGGACGGCCCAGCATGTGTCGCCTGAGGCATGGCTGAGATCCGACCCGTGGGTGGCTTTTCTTTCTCTTTTGTTTTTGTAATTCTTTTCCATATCTGATTATAAACTATTTGGTTTAATTCATTTCAAAAAAAGGAAAACAACACCAAATGATTAGATCTAAAATTTCCTGGGCCCATGCATGTTTTCTTAAACATGCAGCTGAATAAAATACTCAAAATAATATCTCTAACGTTTCTGATAAATATTATACCAGGAAGTTCCTTTTTGGATAATTAAATCCTTCAGGGGGTTGTATATATCCAAATGGGACAAATCCACCTTGTACTGCAACATAATGGTTATGCCTTGCATTACAACTTTGTCCCACCTCCAAAACCCCTCAGTTTTTACCGTAGCAAAAATGACAAAATACCTACAGATTGGACTTTAGTAATTTCTCTAGATGAAACCATGAAGTTTTTGGACCTAATTCCAAATCTATTTGATGAGGTATACCAATAACTATGTATACCTAGGAGCTCACTATTTATTGATCTTCTATTAATTTTTAATGAATTAAAAACTACTGTATGTGGTATATTCACTAGATAAATCAATTCAGAAGTTTAACTAGTCCAAAAATAGTGATTCCAATTTCTAAGGTATTGGAAATACCTATCCATTGTTATTTAAATCATATCAATTGGAATTGTATAACAAATCTGGTTAACACGACAAATTTACTACATAACTGATTTTGGGATTTTCCCAAGGGCATTCTGGTAATTATTTTGAGATGATTCCAACTCTAAAAAATCTCTAACTAATTTATACATAACATACTCTGAGAACAAATTTATTTGGCTTACAGATCTTTTATGGTGAATGTTTAACCTAAACTAGGGTTATTTTCACTAGAAAAATCATAACTAAATATAGAAAATTGATAAAATCATGAAACCACTTTTGTTGGCCTTGTTATTTCAATTCCTATCAGTTGATATCATTTTTGTACATTGATATCATAGAGGTCAAAACCTTAGTTCCAAACCCCTTTATTAAGTGGTTTTGGCAAATAAGTCCTAAAGGAAATTCCACAAAGGCAATTTAAGTAATTCCAAATACTATGATCTCAATCTAGCAAAACCTACCGAATTTAATGATGTGTTCTATGTTTGTTTGTTGTATTGTAAAGATGCTTGTATGTCTTCTGTTGATTGTGGCTCTGTTTTCTTGCATGAATCATACTTGACAACGATAGTTGCGATTATATCGGAGACAAAGGAAGATGGTTATTTATATTGGTTATTATGGAATTCTAAGAAAAAGTCTAGGGACATATATTGCCAGATTGCTGATTACAGGCAAGCCACCTTCTTGCTCATAAGACTGTCCTACTATTTTACTTATGCATGTTTTATCTTCTGTTTTACGAAACTGCATTGTTTTATTATATGATGAGTTATCTCTGATAGTGGATTGGCTCCTCCAAACCATTACACAATGGTACTACTAAAGTACAACCCCCTCGCTGACACCTACTTGTCCTTAGTATGGTAGATGGTGTAATACACCATACCCCTTGGAGACCCCGATTTAGGCGAAGCAAAGCTATAGGATGGGAAGACCCCCAAAAAGTTTACAAAATGTTTTATGATGAAACCTTGGTGAGTGTAACACCCTCGAATCGACCCTATGCAAGTTTTAGCGATTCCTACCAAACCCGCATAGAAACGATTTAAAGATGCCCACCAAGCACTTGCGTGCGGGTGGAAAATGAAGTAATAACATTACACAATAGTCCACGATGGAACCCACAAAAACATATATATACAACAACGACTCCATGAGTCAAAAATACAGATATACAATACAAAGATCCAAATCACCTTGAAAAGGATATAGTGTCCGAGTACGGACAAGATGCAAATGGGGCTAAGAGCCCTGAAGAATAACCAATGGCATCCATAACCCTACCCAGGCCAAGCCGAAGGGGTAACCCTGCTAACGACGTCGGACTTATACCTGTTAAAATAAAAGGGGTGCCGATAAAGGGCAAAGGAGAAAGGGAGTGGTAAGTACTGAGGTCAGTACACGGCGAGGCTATAATTTGGCGGCTCTTGCCTACATAGGTATGGTGGACTGAAGCGGTAGCCAAGCATGCACGAAACAACCTATAGAGACTCGATAAGCTATCGGCTATTAGAGAGGGATAAGAAAGACCTATTCGGAACCAACCTTATACTAACACCAATCATACCCATCCTGGTATTCCCCCTTGGGACCAAACAAGGAAGTCAAACCGAGGAACTCACACAGTTGGCAATTTTATTCATTCTATTATAGTTGAAGCACTTACTAGTCAGATATAGATAGCATGAGTTATCCTGATAGCATAAGTACTGGCAATTTTAGTTAACCATTCAGTTGTAGTTGCAGTACTTACTAGTCAGATACAATTAGCATGTGACATCCCAAACCCAGCAGTTGTTGGCACTTTTATTCCATTCCATTGGAGTCGCGATACTTACTAGGCAGGTATAACATGACACGATACACCCCAGATCCACCAGTTGTTGGCACTTTTATTATCCATTCCATTATAGTGAAGCTGATTACTAGTCACATTTTAAGTCAAATTTATAGCACTACTTTTGTTATGCTTGTCTATGATAGAGATATTGTGCTCCAAGTCATCCATAACCACGAACACGGCTTTTAGAAAGATTTACCCTGCAGGGGTGCACAAATAGCAACACACTCACGATAAACCTCGGAAAAACCAAATCAAAACCCAATGAGGCTTTCACGACAAAGCAATCACAGGATTCATAAAAGATTTCAGGGGGCCACCCCACTAAGCTACCCACAACAAAGTTGGCCGGCTCCGAGAGGGACCTAGGGTTTGTGTAGACGGCGGTAAACGACTGGGAACCCAAAAGTGTGACTGGGCTTGTCGATACAGCGAAAACGTGTCACGATCCAAAATAGTACAGGTGCTCCACGCACAATCGTAACTAAAGCAATAAAGCATGGCATAAGTACAAGATAGTAATAAAGCCTCAAACTAGTTTGTGCCCCCAAGAAATAAGAAATGAATCAAGTTCTGGCTAAGGGGATTCATGGTCCCACATGCGGATAGTGCGATAGTCAAGGAATAGGTATCAAGTACTCGGGGTCCTACGGGACACAAGTGAGCGTGGAAGAACCAAATAACATTTATTGCCCACCGATGCCTCTACATTAGTTATATCTATTCCCAACAATTTAATAGTTGTATTTAAAATCATGATACTCTCCACCGTAAAGTAGATGACAACATTCCAACAACTGTGTGGTACTTCACAACACGGGATCACACCTGAGCAAGCGACTACGACTCGTAAGACCATCTATCTACAAAACAACAGGTAATAGGATGTGTCCAAGGCAATATAGAGGCTGCAAGGAATATAAATGGTGCACGGAAACTAAAGCATCACAACAAGGATAGCAATAGATCAACAGAAGGAAGTAAAAACTATGAAGACAAAATAGGGAGAAAGGGGGAGATTGCTCGCCTGGGAAACACTATCGAAGATTCGTTATCCTAAGGACTTGTCGATACTCGCATCAACTCAACCGCCTAATCCGCGAAGAACCAAAGCACTGAAAGAAATACCGAATGCACTATTTAATACTACGGAAGGAGATCTGGCATGTTTATGATATGATGCATTACATGGCAAAGGTGCGATGCAACTAGGCAATATTAAGCGGAACTAGGGTCCCAATAATTATTTATATGGTTCATGTTATTTAGATACCCCAAAATTTAAATGCTGTATTAACAAGGCAAATCATAGCATCGATTCGCTACACAAATTTAAATGGATCCAATATAACACTAGAAAAGCCCGCATATGCGCTCCATATTTAATTTAGGTGATTGCTCGAAATAGCCCCAAACACCGACAATATGCATGTTAAGTAAGAATGATTCATATGCAACAATTACATATGTCATATTATAAAAATAGGGTTGGAAAAGAGGGTCACACATCTTGGGTCAAAGATCTTGGTCTTCACCGGGGTTCCATGGGGTTCGGTCTTGGCGGGATCGGTCTTCAGACTGCGGGATCGGGGTCTTCGGTTCCTTGTGGTAGATCTTGTCATCAATAGTGAACTTGAATGGATCGAGTACCATTGGTCTTCCGAAGATCTTGGCGAAAATCCGGGAACGAAGATCTTCGCGAGGGTTCGGTACTCTTCGGGTGGCGTCACGCAACTTCCCATGGTCGTCATCCACGCATAACCACATGCATACATCATCCGGGCACATCTTGGAGGTAGTTTGTGCCACTTCGGTACAACACACCGTCAAAACATGAGTGCAAGACCAGGATAAAATGTTGTGAGTGAACAAGTCCTGTATAAACATTTTTTCAAACACCTTCTGGGAGCCCGGGCATTGATTACAAGGGCAAAGACAGGAACAACCTACAAGGTGTGTCGATTAGGGGCGACCACGACAGGAGGCGGCGGTCGCAAAGTAGAGGACGGAGAGGCTCCTTGAAGAGGACCGATTGATGGGTGGATGGAGGCAGAGGACGGAGACAACCGGTACTTGTGTAGGGTGCAGCAGATGGGGCGATGGGGCATGCCGGCCGACGACGGCAGAGGAAGATGGTGTTGTCAGCGGCGATTTGCCGGGCTTGGCAGAGAAGAGGAGGCCAAAGCTCGAGCAGAGCCAGCGAGGCGGTCAACGTCCTTCGAGGCCGAACGGCCCGGGCGGGGTCTTGAAGACCACGGCGGTGACTGAGCTTGAGAGAGGGTGAAGAGGAGTTCGCGATGGGGCTTGCGGGAGGCGCGTCGTCTCTGCTGGCATCGGGGAAGAGGGTCGTCGGGGCTCTCTGGCAGCGGCGCGATACCTCTGCAGGGATGGGGTAAGGTGGATCGAGGGCGGCGCTCGGGGTGAGGAGAGGCGTCGAGTACGGCGTACGGTGACGAGGCCACAACCAGGCGACGCAGGGAGGAGGAGGGAGGCCACGCTTGAGGCGGCGGGGTGCTCTGCAGCTCGCATCACGGGATACGGCGAGGTATGTGGCGCGCAGAGGGCAGCGAGACGCGGGGTAGGTGGGGAGGAACGGGCGCATCAGTGGGGAACGCGGGGCTGGGTCAGGGAGAGAGAGAGGGTTGGCATGCGGGGTGGGTCGCGTGGACAGCGACATGGTGGGACGGGCTTGCGGGGTGCTGGGAGTTAACGTGATAGGGGCATGGTGCGGGGCTGCTATGCGGTGCGTGCTGCGTTGCAGCGTGTAGGTGCGGTAGCGGATTGGGCTGGTAGGTGGCAACAGGGTGTGGTGCATTAGGTGGGGCCAGGTTCCTGGGGCGTGTACGCTGCGCGCCGGTTCAGGCGAGTGATGTTGCTGCGTTGTGTGCGTGTTGGGTAGGGTAGTTGGGTGGCGGAAGCGGGAGGCTGGGTGTGGTGGTTTTAGGCTAGGGTTTGTGGATTAGGTTTAGTTGGAGGTGGCCGGCTGGGCTTTTGGGCCTGGCTGGCTGCCTCCCAAAAATAATATAACTTTTTATTTATTATTTAAAAGGCTTTTGTAAATAGTTTTTAGAAAAATAAAAGGTCCGATATAGACCAGGTTTTTTTATTTGAATAAGGACATAGGATATTTAGAAAACAAAACCAGGATTTTAGAAAATAGTTTTTGGCAAACCATGCATGATGATGACGATGCTCAAATACAATGTGGCATGATGACATGAGCATGCAGTCATGATGATGCATAAACCAAAAACATATCGTTTTTCTAGTAGTGGTTTTAGCGGGGTGCTACAGTGAGGTTTGACCTACCAAGAGAAGTTTGAGAAATAAAAATGGTTTTGTTTTACAAAATGATGAAGTAAGATGGAGGAATAATATTTATGAAAATGCACCCGGTTCTTTACAGTTTTACCAGAACAATTAATCCGTGCAACCACATTACTCCTAAATGGGAAGGGGCTAGGCTAGAAGTTGTTTACTCTGGTATGAGTTGACCTGCAACTACTACAGGGGATGTCAAATCTCTAGAGGCTGGGTCTTCTCCGGTAAAGATCCATGTGAGACATCGACCTGGAGAAGGAACGTACTATCTGCGGGCAGCCAGGCATTACTATGAGCCCCTTATTGAAAGCGCACACTTTGTGTAGTGTAAAAAGTGCTCAAGTTGGCTTGGGAACTATATAGGGAGTCCCGGTGTTGAGGGGAACAACACTCATAGTGTAGGCGCTTATACTAGAGTGTGCATTCTGAAGGTCTTGACCGGCTACTCGACCCACGATCGGTGTAGATCAGGGTAAAGTACCCGGATGGTGTGGGTAAAGTGTACAACCTCTACAGAGTGTAAATCTATTCGAATAGCTGAGTCCTCGGTCATGGACAGTTGGGAAGGTTACTGTAGGGCAGTGCTGGTTTCGTTTTCAAAAAGGATTTCTGAAAAGAAATGGCTTCATAAATGTCCTGACCATGGGATGGTCGGAAAGCATACGCGTTTTGACCATGGGATGGTCAGAAAGGAAGGAAAGGAGTTTATTCATGGGATGAACAGAAGGACGAAACAAATGGGTGGCCCAATCCTAGTGTTTTCCAAAACTTTTCAAAATTGTTTCCAAAATGTTTTACAAAAAACTTTCAACAAAGATATGTAGATGCTATATCTACAAGAGAAACTATTTGTGAAAAGAACCTTTCTTGGAGCCCTCCTACTACCACAAGCCATATTGCATATCCTCTTATTATTTTTATTTTTCATAAGGTGGTTTGCGAGTACATTCAAAGTACTCACTAGCATTGTCCCTCGCTATTAATTTGGTCAGATATCAAGAAGAAGGTGAAGTCGACGACTATGCGAGCTAGGATGTTCTCCTAGTTAGTTGCCTATAGGTTAAGGCATGGCTCGGACTCTACACTTGATGAAATTCCGCTGAGTATTATTGATGTAGCCAAAATGGCATGTAAGGTATGACATGTATCCGCTTAAGTATTGGATGTTTACTATGATACTTGTCGGTTATGCGCCACGACTAACTGATCATGGGATCGTGGTGTATGCGTAACAGGGATTCTCGGAGGATTAATCTGGCGCCCCACATATCAAATATGTATATATGATTTCGAGTAGAGGGTATACGTGAGTGATCACTTAGTTCATCCTCCTCTTCTTGTTCCTCGCCTTCAGGTGTTGTGTCGAGGATTTATCTAGATCTTGCTTTGCAAAATCATTTGGGAGGGAGTCACTATTCATCAAGCTAGTGTCTAGTTCAGTTTGTGGTTTGCCAAAATAAATTACTGCCAATTCTTCAATCGTTTTTTGATTTAAATCTTCGTTTCATATGGCAACTTTTTGAATTGGATGCAATTTACCTTGAGATCATCTTCTTCAAAATGTAAAGACATAACTTGTTTCTAGGGATCAGCCTTAGGGGGTTTAACATTTCAAGGTTGTGCGTAACATTCCCACTCCTTTGGAATTTGCAAATGCTCAGCATAGGTTTTTATAATTCTAATAATTATACAAGGGTCAAGACTAAAATTTCCAAGTAGTTTCTCTACTTTACCAGTTGCTAGAATTTTTCTTAAGCAATCATATTCTATAGGATCCTTTTTATTAAGTTCGATTCCAAAATGGGATTTTCCATCATTTCATCTTGTACCTCCGTCATCTCATCATCGGTAATATATTCTTCGTACCATTCTTCATTCTCCTCAATTGAGGATTCATGTTGCAAAGCTGCATCACAATATTCATGGAAAGATTCCTTCTCTAATTTCTCACCAAACTCAGGCCAATCATCATCAGAATCATTACTATATAATGAGATATCACTTGCATGAATACTATTTATGTGTGGAAAGTTATTTTCAGAAGTAGGAGATTCAAGTGGTTGATCGAGTCTTACCTTCGGTCTTACCTTCCACTAGTTGAGAGGGTGCAATGTAAAGTGCCACCTCTTTATTAACAATATGTTCTGGTGGTTTAGGTGGAGGTTCTTTGAGTGGAGTTATCTCCACATCATCCTTTGAAGCACCATGCAAAAGGTTGGATTCTTCCATGGCATCTTTAATCCTCTCAACGATAAATGCATTATTAAGGAAGTTATCTTGGCAATAGCATTTATTGGGTGAACTTCTTTATAGATCATATCAAGTGGTTTACTTTGTACCTGTATATCTCTTAAATGAAATAACAACTCTTGGCAACTGGTAAAAAGCACAAATTACAATCTATCTTCTATAGCATGGCATTTAAACTCATCACTATTATAGTTTGCTAGTTTGGAATCGAGATTATACTCACATTGATAATTGAGGTGATCTGGAGGTTCACAACAATCACAATATAATTGATAAGAGGCATATAGTATGGACGAATACTTGTCCACCCAAGCCAACCATTCTTTCAATATTCCACGCCTCTTCATAACATTTCCCATAATCTCCCCTTTTGACTCCTCTATTATAAATTCCATCTTTTGAAAGATAGTCATCTTGGAACACATGATTAATAACAATAGTTTTTATAAATTTTTGTTATGTACTTTTTTTGTTCTTTTCAAATAAGTAAAAGCAAAAATATAAAAAGCAATAAACAGAAATAACTTGAAAGTCAAACAACTTTAGTAAAGGAATTAGTAGAATAAGCAACTAAGAACAAACACCAAAAGTGCTTAGCTCCCTCAAAATGGCACAGAAAATAGCTTGATGGCTGAAGTGCATAGATCAATTGTAGCTAGTTTCAAAATAAGAGTATCATACCCACATAGAGCTATTTGGTTAAGGTCTTTATGCCCCTCGTCACTTTTCACCAATGGATACTTATAAGCTGCATTTGATTTCAAGTAAAGGGTGTTTGAAAGGTTTTTGGTTGAGTGTAGAAAAGTAATTAAAACAAGTAAAAGAAAGAAAGCAACAAGGTTGCATGAAAACGTGGTTGAACTCAATAGGGCTAAAACATTCTCAGGGATGTAGGATACACCACTAGCATGATATTATTATTAATTAATATAACATACTTCCTGTGTCATGATATGTGAGGAGAGAGCTTCATAATAAGATGTTCACTACAAGGCTCATAGGAAACCACTTTGTTGAGCCAAGAATGAGGTCACATATAAATAACCATCCTGATGTCTGAGAGAAATCACCAATACATACCACCGCAATTAAGGGTCTCCCCGTGGATATCAAATTAGCTCAGGGAGTGTCTCTTTATCCTTCTTTGACTGTGTAGGTTGCTAGCCGGCACCAATTATCATGAAGCTTTCCGGGCACACTCCCAAACACGTCGAAAGGATTTGTCCCTAACCTTTAGTCCTGAAGACAAATGATATGTGGCCGACTACACATATCATTTAAAGAGAGAGATCAAACATAAATCATAAATCTATCATAGACCGGCAAGTCATATGGGCACAAGAATAGATCATCTTTATTGGAACTTCATAATAGTTCTAGGGTTTCTACATCTACCCAAGAACAAAGGAACTACTCACATATAAAGGCAATCAACAGCATGGAAATAATATAGATGGGATATGAGAGTACAATCGAACACAAGTGAAGATCCGCACTAGGGTTTGGATTACAACCAAGTAGACGAAGGGGATCGGTGTTGGAGACATTGGTGATGATTATGGTGATGTAGATCGGTGTTGAGGCCTTCAAGATCCAAGTCCCTTCTCCTCATGAGCAATGGTGATGGTGGGGATCATGTGGAGGTGGGGGCTATGGAGTTTGCAAGGCAGCAGGGCTCCGCCGTTGAGGTATGTGGAGAGGGATGCTTCTCCCTTAGCCCCTTGCCTCTTTATATAGGAACGGGGGTGCCCCCAATAGCCCCCAATACGTTCAGAACAGCTGTTTCCATGCGTCCAGACCCGTAGTACGGGCGGACGGTACGACCGTATCCGCTCGCACTAGTGGTCATTACACGCGCTATTTACTTTCGTATTTTGGCTGCTATTTCTTCATATGAACTCTGATTTGGATGTTCTTTGGCTCGTTGGAATCATAAGGACGAGGGCTACAACATGGTGGCCTTGGATATTTATTTGGAATTTATGGAAAAATCCACTTTTTCCACTTCTCAAATGGCTAAGTCTGGTGCCTGCAGCTCCTCCATATTGCATCTTGTTGGTTCCGTTTGCCTTGATTTATCCATAATCCAACACAACACCTACACACAAGTCAAAGATAAGAAACTAATAAAATCCTAATAAAACTACTAGTTGTGCAAGGTCCATGTGAAAATGAATGAGAACTAGTAATCGTACATAATAGGCATAGTTGTAGCTATATATAGCATGCAATGAGTGACAATATGAATAATTTTATATGCTTCAATTCTAGACTCATCAGTGGATTGGGTAGATAGGGTGTATGTAGCTAGGATATATAGATTGGGATATGAAGCATTTTAGTGTGTGTACTTGGATAAATTAAATCATGGTTTTTAGAAAGAAGTCAAATGCGAATACTCACAAAATCAAATAAGAGAAGTAGATCAAGAGAATATGAAAGGTTGCATGGGACATGCAAAGACATCAAATGCACCTCACATATTCTAGTTTGTGAAAACAAACTTGGAGTTGCATGGGAGCATGTTTTCACTACAAGAAAAGTTGGCTGTTACAACTGACGATTTTCGTGGTTGAACGCACATTTTTCGTGGCTAAAAAGTCTTCTACGAGGGATGCCCATCGTGGTAAAAGCCCCATCACAAAAGAATCTACCACGCTTTTTTCCCGACCGTGGTGGATCGCACCCTTCAACCACGAAAACTTGTCCCGTCGTAGATTTGTTCGCCAGCCGCGTTGACTGCTAACGTCATGCAAAATGCCATGTGGAAAACACCGTTAACGACCAGTTACCGCCATTAATGGCCACATAAACTATGGTAGAAGCCAAGCCCAGCCAAGGCCTGCTCATAATTAGGGTCGGCCCATCAAGAGAGCCCAATAAGATTATGGCTCGTTACTGTTTCGTACGATAGTGTTTGAAATGGGCCCAAAGATATGGCCAGCAGCGGCCCACGAATGTCAGGCCTATTATGGTTTCAGCCTACAAATCCCACACTTTTTGAATACTGTGCGGCCCGTTAAGTGGATGCGTCAAGTAGACCCGATACTGTTAAAGCCCACGGTCAGCCCGTCACTGTTCTCACAGCTCGTCATGGGCTGCCTACAAATGGTCCACTTTTGAGAAGGTCCGATACTGTTCTGGCCTTTTACTATTCTGGCTCGTTACTGTTCTGGCCGTCTACTATTCATGTTCGTTACTATTGTGGTCCTTTACTGTTCTAGCACGTTACCGTGCTAGTTTCCCCTGTTCTAGCCTGCTACTATTCAGGCATGTTACTGTTCTGGCATGTTAGTATTCTGGCCTATTACTGTGGCTGATTGGCACTATTCTGGTTTGCTGGTGTTTTGGCCTGCCACTATTTGGCCTGTTATTGTTTTGGCATGTTACTATTTTGTCCTGTTACTGTTTCGGCATGTTACTGTTTCAGTTTGTTACTGTTTTGGCATGTTGCTGTTTTGGCCAGTTACCATTACTGTTTTGGTCTGTTACTATTTTGGCCAGTTACCATTACTGTTTCGGTAATACTGAAACCTGATCGACCTGGCTGGCGCAGTTCTGGTACCTCCATGCGTGGACGACGTCAACTAAATGCCTACATGGCCTATGCGAGTTATCTAGATATTACAACAGCTGCAAACTTCTTAAAAATATTACAAAATATGAACAAAAGGGTAATAAAATGCAGCACTTCAGTTGCGAATCAAGTTGATAGCGGAGTCCTCAATTTGCTTTCTTAATCATCAACTCTATCTCCCTTTGAGTGTGACAGCAACATTGGAAAACCACCTTGAGATATGATCTTGCAATCCCCTCTTTGGTGTCCATAGCAAGAATTGCAGTCTGGAACTAACTAATAACAAGTTAATACAGCAAAGAAGACAAACTATTCATAGCTAAGAATGAACCAGATAGGAATTATAACTGCATAATATGAACTTGGAGAGCAGGAATGCAAACCATGAATGAACTATATAGTAGATGATAGTTATGTCGTTGCCTAGGACAAACCAGAACCATATACGAGATATAATGGTGTGGCTTGTGAACTTGTAGAATAGGACAAACAAGCATTAGACAAGTATGCCAATAATGAAGTGAGAAATCAAATAAAGTGTTTCTTAGAATTTCAGTATAAACTAGCCAAGTCATTTCAACAAATATATATGGAAGCAGTGGTATCTCTTAGAATGCAAGAGACATTGGGTGACTTAGAATTTGCGGTGAGCCACACAATGGCATGCAGTTACTGTCATAGCTAAGAATGAACCACATATAAATTATAACCGCATCATACCAGAACTTGTTGAGCAGGAATGGAAAACACGAATGAACTATACCGTAAAGAATAACTATGTTGTTGATTAGGACGATTTAGCACCAGATACAAAAAATATATAATGGCATCGCTGGTGGACCTGTAGGCTGCGCAAACCAACATGTTTAGTGTTGCCTTTTTGGTCTCTACGCAAAGAAAATGAAAATAGTCAGTATGGTAGCTTTTGAAGAACCACATGGCAACAACAAAATTATAATCAAACTAGTACGAAGAGTTTGAACGGGTTCCATGGTATAGCAGAACGATGGCAGGGAGGAAATAATAACAGGAACTTAGCTCTGGAATAACCAGATAGTGTCAGTAACTATGTAGTAGGGAATCCACACTAATATTTTCCACTGACATTACATTTTGCAAGAACTAAACAATAGCAGAAATTTACGGGTGTACGGAGCAGCTAAGATAAAAACATGTGCAGGACAAAATAATAGACATGTGCATGACTTGATATTTGTAGAGCAGAGAATGCAAACCAACATGTCTAATGAACTTGTACGTACTAGCACGAAGAACATGCGTGCCCAGTGACTTGTATGTACTAGCACGATTACAAAAACGTAGTTCACTACGACAGGCTTGAACCTGCTATACTGTTGACAAAATAAAAATGGGTTGGAGATCTAGTTACCTTGGTCAGAGAGGCGTCAGCATCGTCGGTAGCGTGCGAGTGACGTCCAGGTCACCGAGGGTGCTGCGGTTGCGGTGTGTGTTGGGGTCGGGGAAGCAGATCTTGGGCGGTCGATGCCGGTGCAGTCAACGGCGACAACCGTGTAGCTGGTCTGGAGCAGTGGACATGGAACTTGTTGACCTAGATCCTGTCTGGTGGACAATAGTGAGCTGCTACGGTATGGTTGGGTAGCTTTCGGCGGCGGGGAAGCAGAGCGTGGGCGGTCGACGACGCCATAGGTTCGGTCAGCGAGACCACAACTCTAGTGGAGTGGCAGAGAGACCCGGTGAACTAGATCCGATGGGGTGGGCGTCGATGAAGCGGCTCCGGCAGCCGTGGAATTGCCGTCTGGTGGTGCGTGCGGTGCTCATGGAGGTGAGGGCGTGGGAGAGAAGCCTGGGATATTGGGAGGGCCAGCTGAAAAAACTGCGCGAATCGAGTCTATGGAGGTGAACAGAAAAATAATTACGATCATGCCCCAAGCTACCGACTTTAGCGTGCCATAGGGCGTCGAAACAATGGGTAGAAAAGGAATTTTAATGTCAAAAGTTTTTGAAATGGAGGGGCGCAAAATGCTTCAAAGTCGGCCTTTGGTTTTGCCGCTCGATTTAGATTTTGAATTTGGCTAATAATAGAAAATTGGTAATCCCCCGGTAGGAGATTTTGCCTCAAAGTTTTTGAAATGGTGGGGCGGAAATGCTTCAAGGTCGGTCTGTGATTTTGCCGCTCGACCTTGAATTTTGGCTACCGGACAAATAATAATAATAGAAAAATGATTCTCCATGGTGGGAGATTTTGCCTCAAAGTTTTTGAAACGGCGGGGAGGAATGCTTCAAGGTCGGTGTGTGAATTTGCCACTCGATTGAGATTTTGAATTTGGCTACCGGATAAATTATAATACTGTAATAGAAAAATGGTACTCCACGATGGGATATTTTGCCTCAAAGTTTTTGAAACGGTGGGGCGGGAAATTCTCAAGGTCGGTGTGTGTTTTGCCGCTCGATAGAGATTTTGAATTTGGCTACAAGACAAATAATAATAGTAAAAATTTACTCCCCGGTTGGAGATTTTGTTCAAAGTTTTTGAAACGCTAGAGCGGGAAATGCTTCAAGGTTGGTGTGTGATTTTGCCGCTCGATTGAGATATTGAATTTGGCAAGAGTCCAAGTAATACTAGAAAAATGGTACTCCATTCGTGGGAGATTTTTGCTGAAAATGTTTGAAACGGAGGGGTGCAAAATGCATATGAGTCGGTTGGGATTTTGCCGCTCGATTTTACGATTTTGAATTTGGCTAGTGGCGAAGTAATAATAGAAAAAGATAGTTGTAGACTAGTACGCTATCTGGTCAGGAATTGAAGGTCGAGATTAACATCAACTGACCATCCATTACATAATTGCGTAGAACATTGGTAAATTTTGCCGCTCAACTAAGATTTTGAATTTGGTTACAGTACAAGTAATAATTTGAAAAAAATGCTACTCCCTATTTTTAGAAATAAAAAAATATTGCCATGGAAAAAATAATGTTGACTCCATCTGCGAAATTGTTTGGGCTGTAGGTTTTTACCCTCGATTAAGATTTTGAATTTGGCTATAGTCCTAGTAACAAAAATTACGAGCAAACCCCACCACCCAACCCAACAATTTCACAATTTCCATTGGTCATCAGTACAATAGGTCAAACAGAATTTCACAGTATAGGAAAGATTAAACATGGGGCCCAAATATTTCTTGTAGGCGGGAGCTTTTGCCTATCGATTGAGAATTTGAATTTGGTGATAGTCCAAGTAATAACTGCTAGTAGATCGTACTTCGCTCTGTTCACGAATCCAAGGTCTCGTCACATCAACTAATCATCCAGGACCTTGCTCAAAGTAGCGTTTTTCTGCACGGAGGGGTAGAAAACTGGATACCATGATCTCAGATTCAAAAATATTATGGGGTATGGCGGGAGGATTGCGACTCCAGTACGGTTTTGAATGAGACTACTCCAAGTAACAGAATAGAAAAATTGTATAAGGTCTTTTTTTGCGGGTCGTACTCCATCTGTTCATCAGTCCATTGAGACGTGAAAGAAAATGTTGAGCTCCAATTAAAAAATATATTTCCATTTATCAGATGACGCGTATGTATATGGTGTGCAACAAAGGGCTAAGGCATTGTTTTGAGAACCTGAACTTTATGAGCAATGATCCAGGACAGAAGTACTTGTAACATAATGTACTGTATCACACTAGTACATATTGGTGCATCCACACATAACCAGTTTGTGGCATTTGTTGCACAAAACATACAAACAATTTTTTTTTGCATCTAGCACAGTTTCTTTTGTGTAGCATAAAGATTCATAGTTCATATATATAGTAATACTAGCATCATCCTAATATCAATAAATTAGTCATACATAGTAATAGCATCATCCTAATTTGCTAAAATCTCACGTCAGCTACTACTTAACAAGATGAATAAGATAGAGGCTCAATGTTCATACACCATTATTCATACATGCAAGCTCCATTTATTAATAGATTTCCTGTATTGGAGTAAATTACTAGCAAAGTCCACCTATTCATAATTGATACTAATGACCTTGCATCTCCACTAGTTATTTCATTGAAATTGGCATGTATTTCTTCCCAAAATTGTTGGAAAGGCTGGTCGACTCCAACAATTGTTTGATGATACCAAGAAAAGTACAAATCATTGCCGTCATCCTCGAACCATGGAGCTTCTCTTTTCTTCACCTTGCTACAAAGAATCATCTAGATTAGAAAATTGACGAGCCTTAACCAAAAACGCTACAAAGAACCCTAGAGGTTATCTCTTCCTCACCTTTTTCCGGCGGCGCCGGTATGGGAAGGTGTTCGTGCGAGTCCAAGGGTTGGTGCCAGTGCGGCTGCTAGTGCCGGATCCGGAGCTAGTGGCGGCGTGGGTGCTTGGGGCGCAGTTCCTGCGAGCTTGGCCGGGGAATTGCAAGGGTGTGTAGTCATGCCGGAGGATGCTTGGCCTCCGAGATCTGATCATATTGCTGAAAATCTTGGCCATGATACGTCGAATCCGGCGAAGCTCGGTGACGCGGCCGATTCAGACGACGTAGGCTACCACAAGAAGCACAGAGGGTAGCTTGCCATCGGCGGAGCACATATCCGGTGAAGGGCAGTGGGCCGACAGCGAACGTGCGTTTGGGCGAAAAAATAATGGAGTCGAGGTCGTGGTGGCAAGTCCTATATTTATTCTCCTCTAAACGGTGATAGGGGTTCGGGTTAGGTTCGGTGCGCCTTTTTCCGTTAGAGGAGTAAATTTACTCCTCCATTGACGTTTTGGGGATGGGTTAGAGATGCTTTAAGCCATCAGGTTAAGATGTTTATTTGGGCCAGGTGCAAAAAATTAAGCCACAAACCGTGCTAGCCATAAAAAATGTCCTATTACTGTGTTATGTGCAACAAATGCCACAAAGACTGGTGTTAGATGCAATTTTCTCCATCCACACATATTAAGTACACAACAATCCAACCTTGCAGCATATAAAGCAACAATATTAAGCAGGCTAGCAATCTAGAGATCGCGCATTCAGGAATCATACTACTTCCATATTGGTGCATTCTGTTCCCCAATAGTACCTCCATTGATACTATAAGGATCTTTAGCAAGCTAAAATAGCTTTGCTAAAAAGGGATATATATTGAAATAGAGGAAGTACATTATAAGTTACCATACAAATTAAAGACATGCCGCAACAAGGAAACAACCCAAGTTCATAACAAGTACAGACTAGTGCACTAAAAAATACTTTCAGCTTCAGGTTCCATTTCACGACAAAGGGACTAACCTCAGCTATTAGTGCTCAACCAAACATACTGAGCATCTTCATGACTTTCTCCTTATTTTCTATGGAGTGCTCCAGCTGAATTAAAATTTCTTCTAACTTTGTGAACAAACGTTCATTGTATACACCTAGGGCACATGATAATGATTGTTCAGCTTGGAGTTGTTCCTCTAGAACTTGAATATGCAAAGAAATGGCCTTGGAGTTGGACTTGAACTTGAACTTGGAATTTGACGAGCTCCCTGGGAACCCAACATTACACAACAACAAATTCTTGGCTATAGCACCGCGTTGTAGTTCCTTGGAAAATAAATCCACACATTCTTTTGGAGTTTTTACTGAATAGTCTTTCCTAGGATTTGCGAGCTCCTCTTTCAATTCAGCCTGGAAAGTTTTCAGTTGATAGACATGTCTAAGAGAAGTGAAGTTACTAAAGAGAAACATGCAGACATGTTTAACATGTGCATGAACTGCTATAATTGGCAGTGCTGATAACGCATCTTATACACTTCAGTAAAAAGATCTTTTTGTCATGTATCCTTTTTTGATGTCATTTACTAACAAGACTAAAAATGTGGCTTCCTGTGTAAACACTATGAGGTGCATGATAATCCAACTGTTTGTACAATTCATAACTGAAACTGACTTTAGTTGCAAATTACGAAGGAAAATGAAAACAAAACTGAGAAGCAGTCCAAGCAAGGTTGCATATCAAACTTATACATACAAATCACTGCAAGTGCAACATCACAAAATGTAGAGAAGACTTACAACAACTTTATTTACAATGACACCATATCTATCCGTCTGGCATCCCTCAAATTTCTCTAGCATAGTCAATTGTCTTTTTGCATCCCCATTAGACTTCGTCTGCATTTGGACGGGCGAAAATAAATTGCATCACATGGTGGAAACTAAGGTTAAAAGATAAGATGCATACAGATTCCACAACATCAATTACATACTTATTTAAAATATATAGTACAGAACAACAAGTCCTTACCAATTTGTAGAGGTGCCCAATTATGCTGCGGGATCCTGTGCGACTTAGTACTCATAATTTATTATGGCTGGAATAGTTCCTTTGAGAGATGGCCTACAAAATGAGACTTGTAAAACACATGCCTAAATACGAATTGACAATTCGATCTAGTCCCAGTCTTCTCAAAGCATACCTCATTATTTTGATCAAGCTAGTGGTGGAGAAGATCACCCCACTAATCGTTAGCCATGTGATCCACATGAGACGTTCTTGTAACATCCTTAAAACACTTGCCAGAGAAGTGTTGCTTCTTTAGCCTGTGGTGTTGTTGGAGCAAACATGCGGATAATATGCTTTTGAGAACAACCTTTACTTCCTCGCTATTCTCATCGAACATTAAAAATCTCTATAGACAACAATGAGGAGCATATATAACAAACAACAAGCTAAGAAGACAAGGGACAGAGCAATGGAGTATGTCCAAGAGACAGAGGACTTACATGTAACTTCCTCAGTAAACCTTCAAAATGCTCAGGGGTATTTCGGTGGTGTTTCTATGAGGGCAAGATGGGAATATCATTTCTCACGAAAACGCCTATGATCGATGCAATATAAGCAGATTCACGTGGATCCAATGGCCTTCTGAACCCTGCTATAGATGTGATCAGAAGTCTTGATTTAGTTATTTCAAGCATCTGCTCAAGATTTTTTACCTTTGTCGGCCCCCTTGTTAATCTTCGTCGTAGTGCAAATAAAAAAATTACATCAAAATATCAATGTCTACATATTACATATAAAAGGGCATGCTACTACTAGTCTTTGAACATATAAAAAAATTGGTGTCAAGCTCATTTGCAAGGGAGTATATGTCTCTGTCAGTACTAAAGGTCGTTGGGAGATCATAACCAGTTCCTTGATGAGAAACTGCTATTGACACTGGTTCTGCTGCTAATTCTTCCTGGGTAACCGGATGGGCTACTGGCGGCTGTGGGATGTGTATTTTCTATTTGCAGCCGCCAGTGCAACTAGACCAACTGGTGCGGGATTAGGACGAAACTTTTTATGCTGATGTTTTGCATTATTGTCTTTTTGGCGTGGTTGTCATTTTCAACTAGATTAAGTAGAGTCAGAGACCTTGTTCTGACTCCGTTTCCTGCATTGGAAGCAAATAGCTTTTCAGATTTATCATAAAATAATGTGAATAAAGAAGAATTTATTAGGAATTCTTGTAGAGGTTGACGGCTCGAAAAGCAATCATTCCCATCACAACTCTAGTATAGTACTTCTGCTATGAGTACTCTAACCATATGTAACCCTGAGTGAGAAGAAAACACATGAAGTTCCAATACAATCGACAAACCTACAAACTTGACTATAATACTGATAACATAACTAGTAGGGCCTGTCTAGTTATACTCTAAACAAGGAGCCATGACATACTAATTCGGCTTAGGACGTCAGCTAGAGTTGATGTATACCAGCTGTGCTATCTATAAACCTGTACGCCCCAACTAGAATCAGTTTAGGAGATATTCCACAGATGTCAGAGGAGCTTCATAACGATGGTAATGAAGGGTCTAGCAAACTTTAGTAACGATCGAGTATATGAGCAAGATGCAGTACACTACAACAAACGACGAAGTACTATTGATAGTAATAAGGTGCATAACGAAAGGAAGCATAAAGTGTGCAACAACATTCGTATGGGGAGGAGACGAGTTTACGCTTCGTGTTGGTGCGGTCGAACGGGGGGAGGGGAGGGAGGCGGCGTTGTTTGCCCATATCTCCGGTGCCAGAGACCAGGGAGTCCGTGAAGGAGATGGGACTTTGTGGTGACCATATCGTGTTTGTCGGCGATGCTGTGCAAGCTCCGGTGCGGTGGTCGTCAACGTGGGGAAGCCGCTCCATCTTGCTAAACAAGGGAGTGGTGCCTTCGGTCACATTGGTACCTGGTGAGGAGGCAATGGTGGTGGGGAGGGATGGCGGTGCGAGGCCACATTCGTGGGAGATGCTCCGGCTCTGAGGTCGAGTGAGAGATGTGGGATACGACGTGTTTTATATGTATCACAAGGGTGCTGGTGGTAGGTTTGAAACTTTTGAATTGCATCGTGCCGGGTAGTTCAAAGAAAAACCCACCAATGTCAGTAAAATATTGGTGATCTCACTTTAGAACAAGATGAACCCGCCAAAAAAATTGGCGATCTCTACTCTATGATTATTGCTACACTAGCCAGGAGCCGATCTAGAGGAAGTGCATCGAATGTGATGGGAGGTATGAACGCACCAGTAGCCTTTCCCAGGTGCAGACTCCATGTAATCCCTACTGCGAAAAGGTATGCGTAGTCACGAGTAGGGCCTCTTCTTCAAGCACCCCTACTCTAGGGCCCGTTTGATTCAAAGGATTATTTGCCTAGGAATTTTGTAGTAAATCCTATAGGAAAATTTCCTACGATGGTTGTTTGATTTGTAGGATTGATTATCATAGTACTAGTTTTCATAGGAAATCAAACATCCACCCATACCTCTTTTTCAGATTATAGGGCATGTTTGATTCCTAGGAAAGGAAAATTGAAGGAGTAGGAAAAATGTAGGATTGCAATGTCATTCCCACTCCAATCCTATAGGAATTCATATGAACAAAAGTGCGTTTGATTCCACCATAGGAATCTAAAAAGAGGTATGGGTGGATTTTTGATATCCTATGAAAACTAGTACAAAGGAATCCTTAGGAAAAATCCTATGGGAATCAATCCTACAAATCAAATAGCTGTCGTAGAAAAATTTCCTATAGGATTTAATCCTACAAAATCCCCACGGAAATCCTTTGAATCAAACGGACACCTATGGTGGAATCAAACACACTTTGGAGTGGGATGACATTGCAATCCTACCTTTTTTCTACTCCTACGATTTTCCTATCCTACGAATCAAACATGTACACTCCCCTTTTAGGGAAAAAATACTATATGTTGTATACTACCTCCATTCTTTTTCATTAGACAAATGCATACTCGAAGAAAATAATTTGACCATAAATTTGGTCACCAATATATGAATTGTATGACACAATAATTGTGCCATTGGAATCGTCTTTCAAATATAAATAAATTGGTTAAAAATTATTAAATATAATTGTATATTATTGACCAGATTTACGGTCAAACTATGTTCTTGAAGTAAGTATTTGCATAATAATTTGCACGTGAGATGTGTGCATTCTCTTGTGAGACCTCTAACTTGGTTCACATAGTTGGTGTTTGTATCAACCTTATCTGATCCGTAAACTGTACTCGGTACTTTGTTTATAATAAAAGGGATTTGTCCATCCTTTGAGTGCTGAGGCTGTGGTATCCCCATTTCAAAAAAACAAACATGAGACTCAAATAAAAGACTATCATGTCATCTCTAGCTATGAGATGGAAAGTAAGACATGTCATCACTTATAAAATTATAATAGGTAAAGCTCAAAAGACTATTAAACAATTTTGAGACACATCATATCCATAAATTATTAGGTGTATACTTGGTTCTTGGTACATAATAATACTCAAAAAAAATTGTAACATGCTTAGAGAAATGACAGAGAAGATTCTAGAATGGCGGAGAATTGTGTTTTGAAGTTTTAGCATAGCGTTCATTGGGATAAAGACTATCCATTGAATCTTCTAGATGCTAGAATGGTAAAGATCCAGAGGATAGATATGTTGCAATTTGTCAGTCTTCATCCCGCGGTCAACCTTCAAAGTTATTCGTACACTATAGAGTAGTAATAAGATAAGAAAGTTTGACCTAGTTTCACGACATCGTTTCCTTTTCCCATAGTTTCCTTTTTCTTTTTGCGACGGACTCGCTGCAGTTGAGTCGGTCCAAGAAATTCCACATGTTTTCTGGGTGTGTGCCAGGGCACAAGGGGCACAGTCGTTGTCACATAAAAACTAATACACGTGTTTTTTTCATTTTTCATGGATTTGTTGCATTTTTCTGTAACAGGGTGAGAAATTGTCGGGAAGACCATTGATAGAATATTCATTCATCATCTCATTTTTTACTCATATATGTACCTCTCTCTACTCTTTATTAGATCCTATGTACTCCCTCTATTCCAAAATATAAGATGTTTTAGCTTTTGCGAAACGAATATATCTAGACACCTTTTAATGTGTAGGCCTCTCTCCTCAGGAGAGAATTATCCCACCAGATTGACACTATGCAGAATAAAGGTCATGTCTGTAGCTAATGCATAATCCTACTCCCTTCGTATCAAAATAGATGTCACAAGTTAGTCAAAAATTGAAAGAATCTATATACTACTACTAAAAAACTGAATATTGTTTTCTAATTGTCGACCAAATAGCACACATCAAGTTAAAGGTTGAATTAATTTGACAAAATCACTCAAAACTCTTTTAAATGGCTATAAAAGTGGTTATCCCTTCAATGTATAATTTGTGGAGAGTGTACATATGTTCAGGAGGGATCCCCATTCCCCAGCAGTTACCTCTTCCTTCCCCTGTAAGCATTGGCGCAATGATTATACTACACTACAGCTGTACAGAGATAAAGTTGGGGTCCTGATCTAAAGTCACCATCAATGGGATACCGCTGCCACTACCATCAGCAGGACCAAAACCAAAGATGGCGGAAGAATGGAGGCTCTTTTTTTGGAGTAAAGAAGAATGGAGGCTTTGAGCAACTGAAGTTGGTGAGATGCGGCATGACAATGATGGAAAGGTAGCTACCGCTCTGCACAGAAGCGATAATAACTACTAATTACTACTATAGTACAGTAGGAAAGATAATCACACCCAAAATTGGCTCTGGCAACATTGTGGTTGGTGATGCTGATGCATATCACATTCACCAAATAACCAAATATTTTACCAGCAAGTACACAATCATACATTCATACTAGTAATAAAGGTTTTTCAATTTACTGGTGCAATATTGCAATCTATATATCCGATCATCAACTAGTCCCTCGGTTCCATAATATATAAGCCTTTTTTATAAGTTGTTTTAGCTCTGTAAATAGGCTTATATTGTGAAAACAGATGGAGTACTAACTAAGGTCTTCCACGTGTCGGCTCGTTGATGGAGATCGACGACAGTTTCTCGTTTCAGCTTTGCCAGCTCGGCCAGGAGTTTGTCCTTCTGGTCCTCGAGGTCCTGGATCTGTTCAAACCTTATGCCCATCATCTCCATCATGCCGATGTTCTGCCGCTTTAGCTCGTCACGCTCAATCAAGTATTCCATGGCGAGATTCCTGAGGAGGCTAAGCCTGACCTTGTTAGTGGCGAGTTTGGAGTAAAGTCTAGTGCACTCGTTGATGTGGGCGCTTCTATCCGCTGTTTTGACGCAGAAATCGCCCATCACCTTTTCACCATAAACTCGACCTTGAAGCCAATATTCTGTTAGATGAACAGGGAGCATAAATTCAGAAGTGTACCTAGAAAACTATCAATGAAGAGAGACACGGAATCACAATTCGAATGATTTCTTACCTTGCAGCTATACCAATCGACCTCCATCGACGATGGTGAAGATGATTCTGCAGGCAGGAGTGCCATGGGAATGCGAAGTCCGCCCGACCTAAAACAAGATTGAGAAAAATGTACTAATAGGGAAATGAGCGAATCAAGAAACGGTCAAAGACATGGAAAGTTGCCCAAGCACGGAGATTTACCTGAAGGTATCAGTCTCCATTGGAGATGGTGAAGATGATTCTGCAGGCAGGAGTGCTGATGGAATTCGAAGACCGCCCAACCTAAAAACACCATTGAGGAAGAATGTACCTTTTTTAGGTAAATGAGAAATCAAGAAACGGTCAAAGACATGGAAAGTTGCGCAAGGACGGAGATTTACCTGGAGGTATATGTCCCTGGTTGTAGTGGCTTCGAAGAACCTTGAGTTGAAGATCTCTCACCTACAGCTGACGGATTCGACTGGGACCCGTTGATCGTCGCATCGCTTGGTACCAGTAGCAACATAATGGCAGAACGACAAGCTGACTTCTTCTCTTCCGCCAGCTTCGCCGTCGCGGCACGAGCCTTTTTGTGGTGGGACTTGTTCCCGGTAATGCGGATGAAATAGCACAGCAAAAAGTAATGAAAACGGGCAAAGCAATATGGTACAGAAGAGCTACAGCCGTGAAGAGGATGAGGAAGAAGGTCGACTCCGTGAGAGGTGGCCTCCTGGTCTCCACACGAGTAAAAAAACCATTTCCATTCAGATACAATACTTGACACAGAAATCGAAGAGATAGCCGTAAGCAGTTGTCACCCCCAACATGGTCTGGACATCCACTATAAAGTTTAACGTGCCTTGCACGGGATAGGTGAAGCTCAAAAAATAATTTTAATTTTGAGCCATGTCCATGAAGTATTGGGTGTATATTTGGTTCTTCTACTTTGTACTGTATCATGTAGAAATCAACCTAGCTACTCCATGTGCTCTAGAGAAGATTCTAGAATTCTTGAAAAGTGTGTTTTGAGATTTGTGCATAGTATTAATTGTGCTAAAGACTAACAATTGAATCTTCTAGATGCTACTCCCTCGTTCACAAGCATAATACATTTTACCTTTGTGAAATGAATGTATCTAGATGTCGGCCTATAGATAAAAGACATCTAGATACATTTGTTTTACAAAGCTAAACTGTCTTATATTTCTAGACGGAGGGACTAGAATGGATAGAAGATCCAGCTGTTAATTAGCAATGTTGGGATTCACGAGTCTAGATCCAACGGTCAAAGTTAAAATTTATGTGTATCGTACACTATACAGTGTTATCTTCTTTTCTTCTACTACTACTACAATAGAGCAATTTTGAATTGGATCCATGGCACAAATCCTAACCGTTGGGATGTTAGATCCAATGGTTCAGGACAGCTGGATTCGTGTTGAACAACTAGTATGTACCTAGAGCAAACTCCACCATGTTCTAGAACCATCATGTCAACACCCCACACCCCCTCCTAAATTTCATACTAGAGTAGGATGTATTCTAAATATGTGTAGATAGTTATTATTAGTAGCACCAATCCTGATGATTGGGCTGTTAGATCCAATGGTTCAGAGCAGTTGAATTCGTGTTGAACAGTACCCATAGAGCATACTCCACCATGTACCTATTGGAATTTTGCCTAATAAAGGCCCAGCCCATTTATATTATTCAATAATTCCTGAAATCGCAGAGGCCCACTTGGCCCATTCATGCAAGGCAAGAGGTGGGACAAGAGTTTAGTCCCACATTGCTAGTTGAGTGGAAGTTGGACCAGCTTATAAGGAGAGCTCTTCCACCACTTGTACGAGCTTGAGAAGAGAAGACATATACATGTGCGCTCCTCCTCCTCGGTCGCCCGCCTCGCCACGCCTCCCCTCGCCTTGTCACGACGCGCGCGCGCGCCGCAGGTTGCGGGAATGCCTCGAGCCAAGAGCTTCTCTTTCTTTTTGCCACACATAAATGGATAATAATTTGAACAGTCTGCGTGAGTGTATTTTTAATACAAACTCAGTGGAGATTTAATTCGAGCTTAGTGGAGGCTGTTAGGCTTCGGTCAATGCCTGTTCGCTTCCTCTCCCGACGCCGACTATTCGCTTGCCTACTCGTGCCTATAAGAGAGAGAGGTCGCTCCTCTCCTCAGACACACCAACGCAGA
The DNA here is from genome assembly GCA_910589775.1 of Avena eriantha. Classification (NCBI taxonomy): domain Eukaryota; kingdom Viridiplantae; phylum Streptophyta; class Magnoliopsida; order Poales; family Poaceae; genus Avena; species Avena eriantha. Next base: position 213,972,891 of record OU342740.1, read on the forward strand.
CACCTAGTTTCAGAGTATTGCGCAGCTTAGATCATCCCCATCCCGTCTTGCGGCGTGCACCGCGAGCTGGGACAGTAGGCCTCCGAGACCCTGCTGCTTCGAGTCTTGTACGGGAGAAGGGCGATAAGGTTTTTGGGCAGCGCTACCAGCGCGACTACTGGCTTCATCACGGACTCCTTCACGGATAGCGATTGCAGCGATGTCTTCCCCAACGACGACTTCTTCCCCGACATCAACGACCTTTTCCTCGGCAACATAACTGACGATGGTGCCAACGCTAACGGGAACACCGGCGGTTCCTCTACCGTGATGTATATCATCTTTTGGTATTTTTCTATTATTCTGCCTATGCTTTATCTGTCTTTTACTATGGTTAAATCTCTTGGAAAATTTCTCTATTTCTCAACAGTACCCCCCCCCCAAATAATAATCATAACACAGTAGGTTGTATTCTCAATGTGTGTAGATAGTTATTATTAATATAATTAATGTATGCCTTTTTTCTCTAACAGGACTATTGGTTAATAATAACAACTTAATGTTTGCTAAATCACATTTCATACAACATATACATGTGCGGCTCATGTGTTTTACTAGTAGACTTAATGTATGGATTTTTTCTCTATCAAGACTATTGGTTAATAATAACAACTTGATGTTTGCTAAATCACATTTCATACAGTATATACGTGTGTGGCTCATGCCTTTTACTATTAGACTTAATGTATCCCTGTTTTTCTCTAGAAAGAATCTTGGTTAATAATAACAACTTAATGTTTACTAAATCACATTGCACAATATATACGTGTGCGTCACGTGCCTTTTACTAGTCCATTCTAGCTAGCATCTAAATAGAAGATACACTATGGATAGTACATTATTTTACCCACTATAGTGTACGAATAACTTAGAATTTTGACCGTTGGATCAAGACTCGCGAGTCCCAACATTGCCAACCGGTTGGATCTTCTTTTCCATTCTGGCATCTAGTAAATATAATTGATAGTTTTCTTATCGTATCTTACTACTATATTTTTGCGAATAACTTTTAATATTGATCGGTTGGATCAAAACTTCCGAATCGCAACATTTCCAGCTATTAGATCTACTGTTCCATGGTAGCATCATCTCTAGAAAATACTATTGTTTATCTTATCTTAGCTTACCACTATACAGTGTACGAATAACTTCAAATATATTGATCATTGGATCAAGACTCATGAATCCCAACATTGCTAGTCGTTGGATCTTCCTTTCCATTCTACTAGCTAGCATCTCTACTAGAATATATTATGGATAGTACGTATTTATCACAATGAATGCAATGCACAAACCTCAAAAAATAGTACTCCATCATTCTACTCCCTTCGATCCAAATTATTGTTCTCAGATTTGTCTAGATTCGGATGTATCTAACACTAAAACATGACTAGATACAACCGAATCTAGACAAGTTTGAGAACAATAATTTGGATCAGAGGGAGTAGAATAATCTTCTCAGGTGTATATTTCATTCTTGTACTTTGCATATCATGTAGAAGTCAACGATTATTAGCTATCTAAAACTTTAAAATTTTGGTAACATGGTCTAGAGAAACGAGGGATAAGATTCTAGAATGATGGAGAAGTGTGATTTGAGTTTTGTGCATAGCATTCATTGTGATGAAGACTATCACTAGAATCTTCTAGATGCTAGAATGGAAAAGAAGATGCGATGTCTGGAAATGTTGGGATTTGCTAGTCTTGATCCAACGGTCAATATTCAAAGTTGTCCATACACTATATAGTGGTAAGATCATGTAGAAGTCAACGATTATTAGCTATCTACTAAAACATGAATTTTTTTGGTAACACATGGTCTAGAGAAACGAGCTAGGGAGAAGACTCTAATAATGATGGAGAAGTGTGTTTTGAGTTTTGTGCATAGCATTCATTGTGATGAAGACTATCAATAGAATATTCTAGACCATTCAAAAAAACAGAATCTTCTAGATGCTAGAATGGAAAGTAAGATCTAACGGCTAGAAATCTTGGGAATCGCGAGTCTTGATCCAATGGTAAATATTCAAAGTTATTCATATAGTATATAGTATATAGTCTTGATCCAACCTCTTACCACTATATAGTGTACGAACAACATTTCTAGCCGTTGGAACTTCTTGTCAATTCTAGCATCTAGAAGATTCTATTAATAGTCTTCAGTATAATGACATGCAAAGTACAAGGACCAAATATACACCCATACTTTATAGATGTTGATCAAATTTATAATTTATTGTGGTTTACCAATTATAATTTTATGTAGTGATGATATGTCATACGTCTACTATCTCAGTCTCACGTGCAAGGCATGTGCAACTTACTAGTAATAGGTAAAGCAGAAAAAATATAAATTTGATCAACATCTATAAAGTATGGGTGTATATGTTTGGTTCTTGTACTTTGTATATCATGTAGAAGTCAACGATTATTAGCTATAAAAAACTTTAAAATTTTGGTAACATGGTCTACAGAAACTAGAGAGAAGATTCTAGAATGATGGATAAGTGTGTTTTGAGTTTTCTTCATAGCATTCATTGTGATGAAGACTATCAATCCAATATTCTAGATGCTAGAATGGAAAAGAAGATAGTTATTATTAATAGACTTAACGTATGCATTTTTCTCTAACAAGACTTAAAGTATGATGATTTTAGAACATGGTGGATTTTTCTCTAGGTATTGTTCAACGGAATATAGCTTCTCTGAACCATTGGATCTTATTAGCCAATTGTCGGGATTGGTGCTATATATCCAATTCGAAACATGCTAGAGACCCTTGTCAAGAAAAAAAGGAAAAAACAGGCCACACACACACACACAGCGTGGCCGTACCAAGGCACACGTGTGCGGCGTGACACAGTGGGGCGAGGGAGGGATCAGCAGGCCGGTGCGCGCGGGGCGCTTCACAAGAGGGGGGAGAGGATGGATGGTGAGAGATGTTGGAGATATGCCCAAGAGGCAATAATAAAGTGGTTATTATTATATCTTTATGTTTATGATAAATGTTTACATCCCATGCTATAATTGTATTATTAGGAAACACTAATACATGTGTGTTTTGTAAACAAAAAAGAGTCCCTAGTAAGCCTCTTGTTGAACTAGCTTGTTGATTAATTGATGATCATGGTTTCCTGATCATGGACATTGGATGTGATTAATAACAAGGTTATATCATTAGGAGAATGATGTAATGGACACACACCCATAGTAAGCGTAGCATAAAGATCAAGTCATTAAGTTCGTATTGCTATAAGCTTTCAAATGCATAGTAACCTAGTCCTTCGACCATGAGGTTATGTTAATCACCATCACCAGATGGATACTTTGATGACATCAAACACCGCTTCGTAACTGGGTGGTCATAAAGGTGTCATTGAGTATTCTGAAAGTATGTGTTGAAGCGCATGAACCAAGATTGGGATAGTCCATCCATATGATGGATAGATATGCTCTGGGCCCTCTCGGTGGAATGTCATATAGTGAGCTTGCAAGCATGTGACTAGGTCACAAGGGATGACATATCACAGAACGAGTAAAGAGTACTTATCAGTAACGAGGTAGAACTAGGTATGGAGATACCGATGATCAAACCTCGGGTAAGTATAGTATCGCGTGACAAAGGGAATTGGTTTCGTATGTAAATGGTTCTATCGATCACGAAGTCATCGTTGAGTATGTGGGAGCCATTATGGATCTCCAGGTCCCGCTGAAGATTATTGATAGGAGATGTGTCTCTGTCATGTCTACATATTCACGAAACGTAGGGTGACACACTTAAGGTTCGAAGTTGTTTTAAGTAGATATGGAATGTGCGTTGGAGACCGAATGTTGTTTGGAGTCTCGGAATGGATCCGGGACATCACGAGGAGATCCGGAATTGTCCGGAGAATAAGATTCATATCTAGGGGATCATTTTCTGAGTTAGGAAATGTTCCGGAGTATTTGTATGAGGGTTCTAGAAGGTTTCGGAATGTTCTGGAAGGTTCTAGAGGATTTCTTGGAGTTTGCTTGAAAACCAAGAAAGGGTCAAAGGAAACCTAGTGGGGCAAGACACAGATTTGTGGGGGAGGAGGACTCCTCCCTCCTTCCCACCGCCGGCCATAGGAGGGGAGTCCTACTAGGACTCCCTCTCCCTAGGCGCGCCTCCCTCCTTTAAATAGAAGGGAGGGGGCGCCCCCTCCTAGCTCTCTCCCATAACTCCTAATCTCCGCCGCCTCTCTCCTCCTCCTTTCTTCTGCACAGGCATAGGCGAAGCCCTGCAGAATTCTCTACTCCACCACCACCACCACGCCGTCGTGCTGCTGTGATTCCGTGGAGAAGATCTACTACCTCCGCTGCTCGCTGGAACAAGGAGAGGAAGGTCTGCTTCGACTCCGCATGTGTGACCGACTGCGGAAGCGCTGCCGGAACGCGGCGCCGGAAGGATCGTCCACACGATCTTGAGATCGGCAAGTGATCGACTACATCAACCACGAGATCTAATCTCGTTAACGCTTTCGGATCTACAAGGGTCAGTTCCTATCTATCTCGTTGCACATGTCTAATAGATTAGATCTTGGCTTTTATCTAGATTAGATCTGGGTTTTGTTCGTTCTTGCGGTAAATTTTTTTTGTTTTCCATGCTACGAACCCATCAGTGGTATCAGAGCCATATCTATGCGTAGATCTGTTGCACGAGTTGAACAGAATGGTGTTGTGGGCGTTGGTGCTCGTGCCGTCTGTTGCTTTGTGTACTTTGCATCTTGCGGCTTGGTGGGATGAAGCGGCTCGGGCTAACCTTACATGTCATCGCACATGAGACTTGCTCCACGCTTGACGTGTAACTTGCTTTGCACAAGTGGCTTTGCGGGTGTCTGTCTCTCCCACCATAGTATAGATCCAATTTACACTTTGCACTTGATAGCACTTGTATCAACGTTGTGGTTCATGTTCGTAGGTAAGATCCGTTCTTATTCGAAACTTGCAAAGAAAATTAGAGGCGTCTAACTCGTTTTTGCAGGGGTTTTGTGATGTGATATGGCCATCATGTGATTGTGATTGTATTTTATGTATGCAATGATCCTTGTTGTAATATGGCAACCGGCAGGAGCCTAATGGTTGTCTTTAATTCTGATAAGACCTGCGTGTCTATTCATCTTGTAATAGCTTTATTCCAAGTAGTTGTAATAGTTGCTAGTGATGATGGACAACCATGAAGCGGCGCCACTGACCTTGACGCAATGCTGGTGATGATGGAGATCATGTTCGTGCTTTGGAGATGGAGATCAAAGGCGCAAGAAGAAAGGGCCATATAATATCACACTAATTATGAATTGCCTGTGATGTTAATCCCTTATGCATCTTGTATTGCTTAGATCGCGACGGTAGCATTATAAGATGACCCCTCTCACAAAATATCAAGTAACAAAGTGTTCGTCCTTAGTTGGCACCTTTGCTAAGACTCGTCGTTTCGAAGCATCTCGTGATGATCGGGTGTGATAGACTCTACGTGTGCATACAACGGGTGCAAGCCAGATTTGCACATGCGGAAACTAAGGTTAACCTTGATGAGCCTAGCATGTACAGACATGGTCTCGGAACACGGAATACCGAAAGGTAAAGCATGAGTCATATGGATGATATGATGAACATGTTGATTGTTCGCCTTTAAAACTACATCATCTCACGTGATGATCGGACTTGGTGTAGTGGATTTGGTTCATGTAATCACTAAAACAACTCGAGGGATGTTGTTTTGAGTGAAGTTCATTTGTAATTTGGATTAGTCGAACTCAATTTATCATAAACACAATCAAAGTGAATTTGCATAGTTTGTTGTAGTCATTGGCATCCGTTCACCACCTTACGCTTAGTTATAGTTGAGATAGTAGAACTATAGAAATTCTGGATATTAGCTTTACGAACTGGTATCGTATTGTTTTGAATGTAAATTTAAAGTTTATAAGTCCTATTGCAAACTTTCAGCAAACTCTATTTGCTCCATGAAGTTTAATAAGTAGTATTAAATCAAGAGTAAGAATTCCAATGTTAGTATCTAAAGTGTCATGTTTGCCTCCATGATTCTTGATACTCAAAAGATTGTTTTTAATATCAAGTTTATCTAAGAGCTGAAAGCAATGTTTCAGAAACCATCATATGTGAAAGGTATTGCGATATCTAAAACAATGTGTTGGTTACAACATGATAGAGTATACGTCCTCATATTTGATGAGAATTTGTGAAGGTTGGAGACGCTAGTCGTCCTAATCCTCCAAAAGGTTTTGAAAAAGAAACATTATACTCGCAATTCACCTTTATAAGCTATAGCAGCTTGATCATGAAAGTTGTCATGATAAGGATGAATAGAAGATGTAAGTAAAATGTTTACTACACTAAAATATTACTAAAGAATGGATTTTTGAAAGAACACCAAACATTTGATGATGGTGATCCACCTCAAAGTGCAAGTCCAAAGGTATTAGTAGTTGACTATATACGCTTTGTACTATGTGTCATATGAATGACACCACTATTGATGTTGATAGATTCTTTTAAAAGAAAAGGAATTGCTGAAAGAAAATCTATAAAATATTTGGCAGAAAATAAAAGGTTGGAGATGTCCAACTTACGCATATAGAAGATATACATGTTATGGTTGTATTCCTTGCTTGTTATACAATGTGGTTCTTAGGTATTGGATACCGAATTGGTTGGTATGAAGTGTCATACAGGACAACGCAATTCATGAACTACAGTGGCCTAAGTAACTAGCAAGAGAATGAGTGATGATGTTCATCAAAAACAAATGTTATTGTGTTTTTCGTTGTCATCAAACCTAGCCTTCAAGATTTGTTTTAATAATTGTTATTTTGTTCTGGTATTACGAGAACAATGGTTGTTCAAATAATAACTGTATTCCATAAAGGATGGATGAACTTTTACAAGTCTAGTGGGAGAAATCACATCCATAAACACTGTTGCTAAAATGTCGCAAGACAAATGATTGAAAGATCACTTATGAAGTGACATCGCTGTTTAAATTATATTTGAAAGAAAACATGAAGAAACTCCATGTTGATGGAATTTTGGAGTCTTTGATTTTGATCAATTGACGCATGTGAGACTTTCCTCGAGATAATTAAAACTTCGTTCATAGGCCAAAAGGGAACGAATGACTAGCTGATTGGAACTTGTACATAAAGATGTATGAAGCCCATTATGTGTAGTCGAGAGCGATGGATTTCAACTTCATATGCTTTCTCCGAGAATTTGAGTGAATATATGTATACTTACTCAATAAGGAAGAAGTATGAAACATTTGAAAAATGTTCAAAGACTTCCAAGATGAAGTGGAAAATCATTGTAACAAGAAAATAAAAGAGTTGATGATTGGATCATAAAGAAAGATGTTTGAGTTACAAGTTTAGGAAAACACCTAAGATATGAGGAATCGTTCCATGGATTTGCATTTCCCAAAACACCATAGGAGTATGGAGTGTTCGAGATATGTAATGAAACCTTGTTTTACATGGTAAGATCAAAGGTGTCATTTATAAAACTGCCATTATATTTTAAAGATTAAAGCTTTAGTGACTACCGCTTTTACACTGAAAAGAGCACCATCGTGATCCGTTGAAATGACACCATATGAGTTATGGTTTGGGATAAAACCCGAATTGTCTTTTCTTAAATTTTGGTATGCTATGCATAAGTAAAATGTTTACAACCAAAGTCGGATAAGCACGTCTTTGTAGGTTATTCCAAAGAATTTGTTGGGAATTTCTCCATAACGCCGAGGACAAAAGAGCTTGTCGCTTGGAACCTCAAGTTTCTTGAGAAGGAATTTTTCATGAAAAGTTAATTGGGAGGACAATAGAACTTTGGTAAGGTTGTTGAACCTTAGCTATATGTGCTAAGTAGCGCAGCGCCGGAAAGTGTCCCGGTGACGGCCAAAATGCTCATGGCTCTCGTGATTACAAAAGGGTGTGATCTCGGAGATTAGAGTTCCTATAGAACCGTGTGGGTCGGTAAGAATCAAATAGTAAGCTTTGATAAGCAAGTCATTATTGTTTTGACAATGATGAACCGACTACATGCAAAGAAGCGATGATGGGCCCTGACTCCATAAAATGACTAGAAGTCATGGAATCCGTGATAGCATCCATACACGAGAAATCAAGTTTCTGAACTTTGAAGACCCTCCGGAAAGGCGTGAAGCCTATCGGTCGTGTTTGGATCTATAAAGAAATAGACATGGATGTTTCAAATCTATGAAATAGTCGACATGTCGGAAAGAGTTTACGACAATGTTCAAGGAATTGACTATGATAAGATTTGATCTTTCATAGCGATATTTAGTCTGGACGGATTAATGTAGCAACCACTACATATATTTTGGTATATGGTAGTTGAACAAACAAAACAAGTTCTTCTAATAGAATGGTTACCTAGGACGTGTAAATGACACGATCCAAAGGGTTTTGTTTATTCAAAGGATGCTAAAAGAGTTTGCAAAACTTCAATGGTTGAAGTAACCATAGCGGAGTTGGAATCTTCACCATGATGAAACTGTTAAAAGAGTTTAAATTCATCGGAGATGATGAAGATGCTTGCATTTGCAAGAAATTAAGTGGGAGCGCTAAGATATATTTCTAATACATTATGTAGAGGACATATTGTTGATTGGAAATGATGTATCTTGTATTGACACAGGTTAAGAATTTCATTTCGATGAAAGACTTAGGCATAACCCAAGAATTAGGCATCAATGTCTATATGAATAGATTGAGGCGCTAATATGGTTTTTCCAAATGTACATGGATAAGACGTTGAATGAGTTCAATATGGAAACAACAAGAAAGGTTCTTGACGCACGGAAAGGACTGAATCAAGATTTGAGTGTGTTAACACGAGATTCAAGTGTTTTGACACTTCGTGAAATCACAAGAATATTTTGATCAATCATTCTTTGAGATGTACACATCCAGATATGTCCTATGCTCTAAATGTTATGAGCATATACCAGAATGATTCATAAGATGATCATTGGACAATAGTAAAGATATTCTTATGAGCTTTGGAAGAACTAAGAATATATCATGTATAAGTGACAAATAGTTAAAGGTACTTCATTGTAAAGCGTTACATTGATACTAATTTTGTCACAAGATACAAATTAAATTTATCTCAATTTAAACTATGGGTGGCACAATGTAATGGAAAGGAAGTACCATAACGGATTTGGTGTAGTACCAAAGTTAAAACATTGTAAACAGATACTACAACAAAAGGCTAAGTATATGACTACTATTATAGCAGTAAATGAGGGCATTTGCGTCAAGTAGTTTGTTATCAAACTAGGTGTGGTTCCTAGCGGGCTAATACTATGAAGATATATTGTGTGACAATAATATCAACATATTTTGAGCCGAAGGAACTAAAGGTCTCACCAAAGGACCAAATTTATACAATGCCATCTCATTGGAGAATGAGTACTGCGTAGAGACGCAAGGACATGCAAATACACACGGACCTGGAAGTGTCAGATCCATGCTATAATTGTATTATTAGGAAACACTAATACATGTGTTTTTTGTAAACATAAAATAGTCCCTAGTAAGCCTCTTGTTGAACTAGCTTGTTGATTAATTGATGATCATGGTTTCCTAATCATGGACATTGGATGTGATTAATAACAAGGTTATATCATTAGGAGAATGATGTAATGGACACACACCCATAGTAAGCGTAGCATAAAGATCAAGTCATTAAGTTCGTATTGCTATAAGCTTTCAAATGCATAGTAACCTCATCCTTCGACCATGAGGTTATGTTAATCACCATCACCGGATGGATACTTTGATGACATCAAACACCGCTTTGTAACTGCGTGGTCATAAAGGTGTCATTGAGTATTCCGAAAGTATGTGTTGAAGCGCATGAACCAAGATTGGTATTTGTCCATCCATATGACGGATAGATATGCTCTAGGCCCTCTCGGTGGAATGTCATCTAGTTAGCTTGCAAGCATGTGACTAGGTCACAAGGGATGACATATCACAGAACGAGTAAAGAGTACTTATCAGTAACGAGGTAGAACTAGGTATGGAGATACCGACGATCAAACCTCGGATAAGTATAGTATCGCGTGACAAAGGGAATTGGTTTCGTATGTAAATGGTTCTATCGATCACGAAGTCATCGTTGAGTATGTGGGAGCCATTATGGATCTCCAGGTCCCGCAGATGGTTATTGATAGGAGATGTGTCTCTGTCATGTCTACATATTCACGAACCGTAGGGTGACACACTTAAGGTTCGAAGTTGTTTTAAGTAGATATGGAATGTGCGTTGGAGACCGAATGTTGTTCGGAGTCTCGGAATGGATCCGGGACATCACGAGGAGATCCGGAATTGTCCGGAGAATAAGATTCATATATAGGGCATCATTTTCTAAGTTAGGAAATGTTCCGGAGTATTTGTATGAGGGTTCTAGAAGGTTTTGGAATGTTCTGGAAGGTTCTAGAGGATTTCTTGGAGTTTTCTTGAAAACCAAGAAAGGGTCAAAGGAAACCTAGTGGGGCAAGACACGGATTCGTGGGGGAGGAGGACTCCTCCCTCCTTCCCACCGCCGGCCATAGGAGGGGAGTCCTACTAGGACTCCCCCTCCCCAGGCGCACCTCCCTCCTTTAAATAGAAGGGAGGGGGCGCCCCCTCCTAGATCTCTCCCATAACTCCCAATCTCCTCCGCCTCTCTCCTCCTCCTTTCTTCTGCACAGGCATAGGCGAACCCCTACAGAATTCTCTACTCCACCACCACCACCACGCCGTCGTGCTGCTGTGATTCCGTGGAGAAGATCTACTACCTCCGCTGCTCGCTGGAACGAGGAGAGGAAGGTCTGCTTCGACTCCGCACGTGTGACCGACTGCGGAAGCGCTGCCGGAACGCGGCACCGGAAGGATCGTCCACACGATCTTGAGATCGGCAAGTGATCGACTACATCAACCACGAGATCTAATCTCGTTAACGCTTTCGGATCTACAAGGGTTAGTTCCTATCTATCTCGTTGCACATGTCTAATAGATTAGATCTTGGCTTTTATCTAGATTAGATCTGGGTTTTGTTCGTTCTTGCGGTAGAAATTTTTTGTTTTCCATGCTACGAACCCATCAAGAGACAACGAAGGAAGAGAAAACATAGTAGTACTATTAGTAGTACTGTGCTACTAGTAGTAGGTACCTGTACCTCATGTTAGAAACCCGTCAAATTAGCTTTACTCTAACATCGCACCGCCTTCAACTCCTTCGCTACTCTCGCGCTGCCTCCTATTAATAATATTTTCTTGCTCTTCGTTTTTTCTTCTATTGTTTTCTTTGGCAGCTTTGGGGTTAATTTTCTGGTGCCCCTAGTTCAGTAGATGTACGGACTTCTCAAGTTTTGCACAATAGTCCTTTTTTCTGAAAATTTTGTCTCGGCATTCAGATCCAAAATATTCGTGCGCAAAATAATTCTAGTCACTGGGAACTTTTTCTTTCTAACAAGGAATCTGCCCTAAAGTACCAAGAACGTGTGCATTAAAATCCAATGGTGGGCATAAAAATTACATAGAGGTCCAAAGAGAAAACCAAAATACATCTGGGACCTACTTTTACAACATGGGCCCTAAAGATATAACTCGGAATTTTGAACATGTTTTTCCTAATACTTGTTCGACACTACCACCCAAGCATTATTGTATACCATGGCAAGACACACCCATCTACCAAATATGGGAACATTATCATGAACTATGATGTTGATATGGCCATGACCTAATCGCTCGTTCTGCTCGAGAAACCCTTGAGTGTTCAGGCCATATCTAATGTGACTATGACTTTTTCGAATGTTTCAAATCTCATATTTACCATTTTTTCATGGTTGGTACTACAAACGAGAGGATGTCATGCAGACCCTTTTAGTTTATTCATTTTCCTTTATATCCTTTTGTTTTAATAATCTATGTAAGAGTTGCCAGCATGCAAATTGATATATATCAAGATATTGAGTCATTTAGAAATCTCGGTGATTTTCAAGATATTGACCCATAGTGTACACATTCAAAATAGTTTCATAGTATAACTTCAAGAGCAAAGCTATGATGGATTCCTGACATGAGGTACAAAATAAGGGGAGTAGTAAAATGCAACGAGATGGGGGGAGTAATTTCTAGAGCCCTAGTTATTGTAGCCCCTAATTTCTAGCATCTACCATTTCTCTCTACATGCGCTAGAGCGCGAAGAAAAAAACCAATGGGGAGAGAATTATGGTGCAATTAAGAGGCTAGCTCTAATAACGTTTCCAAGATTTTCTCACTGATTTTCAAGGCCACAACTTGGTACCAACAAAACATTAGTACTAGCTAGTACTCCCTCCGTTCCAAAATATAAGATGTTTTAGTTTTGTGAAAAGAGTGTATCTAGACCGCTTTTAGTGTATATGTTCAATCTAAATGAACATATACACAAAAAGAGGTCTACATGCACTCTTTTCACAAAACTAAAACATCTTGTATTTTGAAATGGAGGGAGTACATGTTTTTTTGAATAGGCAGTACTAGTACTCCATGTTAAGGCTAGTCATAGTGGGAGTAACCTAGTCCTACTTGTATTTCCAACTAAGCATTTAGATGATATGGCATGCAATTAAATGATGAGAGATAGGCTTGTGGTAACTAGCTATATTACCATAACATCACACATTTCAAGACAAAATGAGTCTACATTGCAATAAATTAGACTGTACATGATAACACACCTATGTTATTTTCCACTATGGAGGTAGTAACTTAGACTAGTAACATATGCATGTTAAAACTACTTACTTCACACTATGACCAGCCTAAGTGGGGATTTGCCTATGCGGGATGCCGCACAATTACCAAGATAAGCATGCAGGCTTGGTTAGGTAGGCACTTAATACTTGAAGGTCAACCATACCGGTGGTAGTAGCTTTCTACCGCTGATTGCTTGTACGAGTACTACTACTAGTACTCCGTAGTATATATATGTACTACACTTTCAAAAGAAAGAGTACAAAAGTACCTAGATTGAGCAGTGGTGGAGTCTGCCGCAGAGCGATATCGACAAAGAGAGAGAGAGAGAGAGAGAGAGAGAGAGAGAGAGAGAGAAGGAAAGATGGATGTTGTGTGGGCGAGCGTCATCCATCTGATAGAGAAAGCCAGGGACACCCACCCATAGGTCGACTCTTTGCAGCGCCTCCGTGTCGTGTTGGCACGCGTCGTGGTACGCATCCATTATGATGCCATCTTCGCAACCTGGCTCAAAAATACGGTGGAATCTTTCCTCACCAGCTTCGGTGTCATCACAGGCATGGTGGACGACCTCACTGCCCGGCTTCAAGACATGCACCGTGACGCATACCCAACAGGTACGTTTGCCACAATGCATGCTACCGGCAGCGATATCGTTTTCTTCTATGGACTTCATTCATCTAGCCTATCTATAACTAACTTTTGGCCCAAAATTTTGGTCCAGGTGTTCCTCCCAGGTTGTTGCCGTGCTCACCACTTCCCTGGCTGGTCTCTCTAGAGACAATCTGTTCCATGCACTGATGGCCCTATAGCTCTCCAAGGCTTTGCCCGCCGCACCAGCGGACGTCTACATAGAGGTAGTTGTTATCGCACAACGTCTTGCCCAGCATGAAGAGCTGGACCTCTTCATCAGCCTCCTTGAGTAGTGTGTATTCCAGGGCACGCTGGGCATGAACAATGCCTGCACGGACGCCATCCTCCATCGCAGGGATATCCTCGACAGCTTTGCAAAAAATCATGTCAATCTAGCAGGTACCATTGCTCCTCGTGGTGCGGGCAACTGAGGTTGAAGACGAAGGGCTCTCAAGGATTTCAATGTAATTTTAGTTTTTGTTGAGGTGTGATACGTTGCTAACGTATCTATAATTTTTGATGTTCCATGCTTGGTTTTATCTACTTTCTTGTGTTTTGTCCACACTTTGGAGTACTTTTCATAGACTTTCTTGGACTAACCTATTAACAAGACGTCACAGTGCCAGTTGCCTGTTTTCTGCTGTTTTTGGTTCCAAGAAAGTCAGAAAATCACGGAGCCAGAAGATGAGACGGAGAGGGGCCAGGGGCTAGCTACACCACCTGGTGGCACGGGCCTGGCCAGGCCGCGCCAGGGGGTGGTGTGGGCCCCTCTGGCACCCCCTCGGTCTCCCCTCTCGCCTATAAGAGCCTCCCGATGCATAAACCCTAAGTCGTCAATCGGAAATCCACGAAAAGTTCCACAGCGCCGCCGCCACCGAAGGGGAGATTTGGGGGACAGAAAGTTTTCTGTTCCGGCACCCTGCCGGGATGGGGAAGTGCCCCCGGAGCCATCTCCATCGATCTCCACCACCATCTCCATCACCATTGATGATTCCCATGATGAGGAGGGTGTAGTTCCCTCTTGAGGCTAAGGGTTCTACTGGTAGCTATGTGTTCATCTCTCTCTCTATGCATGCTCATATTGTGATCATGAGCTTTGTAATCAAGTAGATCTACGTTGCTACTCAAGTGCTTTAATAGATCTCTGCTCTCCCCATGTGTGTGAAACTGACAGCGTGCACACCATGGTGGCACTTAGGCTAGAGATTACAAATACTTGTTATGAGTTATATTTGGAGTTGGATGTCTTTATGAAATTGTGGTGTTTGTTGGAACCATCTAGTGCTCAAGGTGACAGTGTGGGGTTTTCTAGATGGGAAAGGCTTACTTTGAGGTGTGCTGTTATAGCCCTACCATGGATTAGAGTGTCCAACCGGAGAGTAGTTAAGAGTAGTATCATGAAGATAATATATTTATATGAGAGTGTTCACTAGTGAAAGTATGATCCCTAGGCCTTGTTTCTAAGCATTGATACACCGTTTGCAACTAGATCTGTTACATGTTTGCTTGCTTCCATCTTTATTTCAGTTTTCCTTTAGTCTCTTCCACGCCATCAAGCTATTTTCTATCACTGTTACCACTTATAATTATCTAAACCACTTGTATTTCACTACCTCTTTGCCGAACTAGTGCACCTATACACCTGACAAGTTTATTGGGTGTGTTGGGGACACAAGAGACTTCTTGTATCTTGATTGCAGGATTGCTTGAGAGGGAATACCTTTGACCACTTCCTCCCTAAGTTCGGTAAACCTTGGGTGATCCACTTAAGGTAAAACTTGCTGCTGTTCTACAAACCTCTGCACTTGGAGGCCCAACAACTACGTATAAGAATAGAAGTGCGTAGACATCAAGCTCTTTTTGGCGCCGTTGCCGGGGAGGTAAGGTAAAAGATACTCACAACCTCCGGTTTGAGTGCTCGAAGTTATTTCCTTTAGATTCTGCAATTAAATCTTTTTGTTTTTTGTTTTCACTAGTTAGGCTTAATGGAAAACAAAAAAAAATTTAGAGAGCTTTATAGTATTTATCTTGAGTTAGGACATGAAGTGTTTGAAGAGAAAATTAAAAAACTTATTGAACTTTATTTGCGTGCTAATAGCAATGTTATTAGTTTGAATTCTTTGGACACCATTATTGCTAATGCTATGGAAAATTCTAAGCTTGGGTAAGCTAGTTTTTATGAAAATGATCTTTTTAGTCCCCCAAGCACGGAGGAGAAAATTTACTTTGATGATACTATGCCTCCAATATATGATGATTACAATGATGAATATGATATTTTCAGTCCACCTACTATTGAGGAGAAAATTAATTATGACTACAACATGCCTCCTATATTTGATGATTATGGTGATGAGAATAATAATGATAGCTATTTTGTTGAATTTTCTCCCACTACAATTAATAAGAATGACTATGCTTATGTGGAGAGTAATAATTATTATATGCATGTGGCTCATGATAAGAATGTTTTATGTGATAGTTATATTGTTAATTTTATTCATGATGCTACTGAAAGTTATTATGAGAGAGGGAAACATCGTTTTGTGCATCTCAATAATATTAGGTTTCTCCTCTTTATGTTGATAGTCTTGAAGTTGCACGTGTTTTGCTTTACTATGCTTGTTGCTTTGTGTTTTCACGACTTGTTTATTTACAAGATTACTATGCATAGGAAGTGGGTTAGACTTAAATGTGCTTTGAATTTGCTTCTTGATGCTCTCTTTTACTTCGATTCATATTTCTTATGTGAGCATCTTCTCAAACTATCATGCCTAACTTAAAGGCATTAAAGAAAAGTACTTATTGGGAGATAACCCAAAAGTTTTAGATGAGTCTTGGAAGTTATTACTTCATTTTTATTTGCTTTCTGTGCCAATAGTAACCTCTAATGAGAGAGAAGTAATGCTTGGAAAGTTGTTGTCCCGAAACAGATTTTTGTGCTTCACCGTAAAAATTCGTGTAAAATCTCTGTACGTCCTTTTGAGGCGTGAAGTTTTGTGCTTCTACCCAGGTTGTTATCTAACTTTTGTTAGTTCAACACTTTTTGATTTGAGCAACAGAAGGTCTTCGAAAAAATTCGTCTTTACCTACTGGTCTGTTTTGCCAGATTTCTGTCTTTATTTGGATTTGCTTTTCGTTGGTTCCTTTTTGAGTTCTTTTGGGGAATTGAGCTTTTTGAGGGAAGTGCTACAGTAGCTAGTGTTTTAATGGAGGTTCTATTGGTGTTATAACTTAACCTAAGAATTATTATCTTAAGTGCACTAATGTTGCTAATAAAGATTGTGTGAAGTTTTGTATGAAGGAAAAATTTTAGGTGTATGGAAGGAATGAGTAATGAGATGAAGGATGGACTAAAGCTCAAGCTTGGGGATGCCACGCATGTCACCCCAAGAAATATCCAAGAAGTACAAGCGTCAAAGCTTGGGGATGCCCAAGGCATCCCCCTCTTCATCAATAAAAATCCCAGGTTTCTTCCAAACACTTCATTTTTATTGTTTCATGCACATCTGTGTTGTTCTTGAAGTGTCTTCTTTTCGTTTTTGTTTTGGTTTTTCGTTTGCTTGGTTTGCTTAGTTTACTGAATAAATTGGTTAGACCCCCTCTTTCATGCATTGGTTTTCAAATAGTTTGGTTTGGATTGGAAAAGAGTAGGAAAGTTCATGCTTAAGTGGTAAAGGGAGCTTGTTTTTGACTGTGGCCTATGCTTTGTCATGCCATGCTCGATATTGTTTTGGCTTTATGCTTAGTATTGTTTGCTGTAGCATGACTTGTTATAAACAATTGAGATTGCTTAATGTGCCTTTGAAGAATCATGCGTTGTTTTAGCATATTAATGCGTAGTATTGTGGTATTCTCCTTTGATGCTTTAGTTGGGTTGACTTGGCGCATGCTCACACCATGTTATGACTATCTCAAGTCACCATAGCCTTGATGATCCTTTAGTTTTCAACTTGTAGTATCACTTTATGCTTTGATCAATGATGTTTTGTCGCTCTACATGATTATGGCCATTATTGCTCTCTTAATTTGTCGCTGCCAGTCTTTTGCTAGCCTCCACAACCAAGTATGAGTTACACTCATGCATCCAACTCCCTAAACCAAGTTATTCCAAAGAGTCCACCATACCTACCTTCTAGCATATGCTATTCCAAGTATATTTATGCTTTTGTTTACCTTCCGAATTAAACTTGTTATGAGAAAAATGGTGGTTAAAGGTCTCACGAAATTGATGGCACACTTCACTTTTCTTGCCCTTAATAAACTTGAACCATTGTGTCATCTATGTTGTATATGCTTGCACTTATTTGTTGGGAATTAGCAGAACCATGCTGTCATGGGGAACACTTTCAACATTGCACTGGTACTTTGTACCTAGTTGATATCATGCTCTTTTGTCTGTGGATGTCGTCGGTGTAAAATGAAAGGGGAGCTTGTAAGTCCATGGAGTTATGTATATGTGTTAGAGAAATGTTTGGGCCGCTGGTCTAATCCATGCTGGCGTGGTGGAAACCTGCAGCATAACCATAATGAGTTGTCTATGAAGCATTCTTCTTATAAAAAAAGAGTCCTATATTGAGAAAAAAGAGAAAAAGAAAAGAAGAGATTATGAAAAGAGGAAAGAGAGAAAAAAGCACCATATTCCCATGGTAAATACAAAGATTCCTGAGATGCTCGTTGTCTGCTTGCCTTGTCATTTTGATATGGGGATTCTTCCATATCATCGGGCAAGGGGTACTCCGTTGGCGGTTCTCTATGATACACATGTACTTACAATGACAAGAACTTACCGGTGACTAAACTTGAGTAGCATGAGGAGCGACCCTCGTATTCAAGGGACATGAGATTTCTAACTTATACTTCGTCAAGCATGTAGACCATAGTTTGTTCACTTTAACCTTAATCACTTCAAGATGCTTATGATAGGGGCAATGAGAGCTGAAAGCTATTAAGTATCATAATTTTTGGAAGCTCTTTATGAGACTTGAATCCCTACTTCCTTCTATGAAGGCCTTTATTCTACCATTATATTGAGTCTTCACCTTCTTTCTTTATGCACCTACTTTGAGAGTATAGTGGCCATTCTTAGTTCTGTGTGCATTGTCCCAAGACTTGTTGACTGATGCATACCTTGATATTGCTTGTTTTAAACTATTTGTATCTAGTCACTCTTATGAACTTTGAAGGTGTCCTATGCATTTATATTTGCTACTCTATGAGGGACAAGGTGAATGCCACTGTGCTATCTTTTCTTTATGTGAAACAAACAAATGCCTTGCAAAGCATTGTTATTCATGAATGTTTTGTTTGTGCCTTTTCATGTTGCAACATAGTTGCTATGTATTATTGCTAGAACTTTATCTTTCATCCTATGTTGAAGTACTATGATCCTAGCTATCCATGTTTTACAAATACTTTGATCAAGTTTGTGATGGTGCATGTCACCTCAATATCCTCGGAATTGGACCGGACAAAAGCCAAAGTCGATATTTTACCGGAAGACTCACGGAGCGAGAAGACGAGACGTAGAGGGGGCAGGGGCTGGCCACACCAGCTAGTGGCGCAGGCTAGGCCAGGCCGTGCCAGGGGGTGGTGTGGGCCCCTCCAGCACCCCCTCGGTCTCCCCTCTCGCCTATAAGAGCCTCCCGATGCATAAACCCTAAGTCGTCAATCAGAAATCCACGAAAAGTTCCGCAGCGCCGCCGCCACCGAAGGGGAGATTCGGGGGACAAATATTCTCTGTTCTGGCACCCTGCCGGGACGGGGAAGTGCCCCCGGAGCCATCTCCATCGATCTCCACCACCATCTCCATCACCATTGCTGATTCCCATGATGAGGAGGGAGTAGTTCTCTCTCGAGGCTAAGGGTTCTACCGGTAGCTATGTGTTCATCTCTCTCTCCATGCATGATCACATTGTGATCATGAGCTTTGTAATCAAGTAGATCTACCTTGCTACTCAAGTTCTTTAATAGATCTCTTCTCTCCCCATGTGTGTGAAAGTTACAACAGGCACACCATGGTGGCACTTAGGCTAGAGATTACAAATACTTATTATGAGTTATATTTGGAGTTGGATGTCTTTATGAAATTGTGGTGTTTGTTGGAACCATCTAGTGCTCAAGGTGACAGTGTGGGGTTTTCTAGATGGGAAAGGCTTACTTTGAGGTGTGTTGTTATAGCCCTACCATGGATTAGAGTGTCCAACCGGAGAGTAGTTAAGAGTAGTATCGTGAAGATAATATATTTATATGAGAGTGTTCACTAGTGAAAGTATGATCCATAGGCCTTGTTTCTAAGCATGGATACACCGTTTGCAACTAGATCTGTTACATGGTTGCTTGCTTCCATCTTTATTTCAGTTTTTTAGTCTCTTCCATACCATCAAGCTATTTTCTATCACCGTTATCACTTGTAATTATCCATACCACTTGTATTTCACTATCTCTTCGCCGAACTAGTGCATCTATACACCTGGCAAGTGTATTGGGTGTGTTGGGGACACAAGAGACTTCTTGTATCTTGATTGCAGGGTTGCTTGAGAGGGAATACCTTTGACCACTTCCTTCCTGAGTTTGATAAACCTTCGGTGATCCACTTAACGGAAAACTTGCTGTTGTTCTACAAACCTCTATACTTGGAGGCCCAACAACTGTCTACAAGAATAGAAGTGCATAGCCATCAAGGTGCTTTGTACTGTTCGATGTAATTTTAGTTTTTTTGAGGTGCTTTGTACTGTTCGATGTAATTTTAGTTTTTTTGAGGTGCTTTGTACTGTTCGATGTTTCTTTTAATGCCAGGATCCTCTTTGCAAAAGAAAGGAGAAGGGAAGACGTATGATGATTCTCCATGGTTACTGTCATAGTGTCATTTATATGGACAGATCACATGTGGGTTTAACAAACATTATGTTTTATTAACCAATAGTCTTTATAGAGAAAAAGGCATACATTAAGTCACTAAGGTTTATACACATCAGGTCATTGCATATGGTCGTTGTGTTGGAATTCATTTCTTGTGCTATATATTCTTGGTGATGAAGACATTATTTCTATCATGCAATGGAAACATTTCCCCTAATGGTGAAAACATTGTTTCGTTTTATGGAATGCTTTGTAAAATGGTAAAAAATAATTATTAAGAATGAAAATATTTTTAGATATTAAAAAAGGTCACAACTCTTTTTTGATCGTTTCATGCATCATTGGAAATGATGGTAGTTTAATGTAACATTTAGAAAGTAGGGAAAAATGACGAAACTTACACGTAACATTGAGTGTAGACTCCAATTGTTGTTCATGGAGAGGTATATGTATATTGTCTGCCTACACGTCAAATGTGAACAGTGCAAAACCAAAATTGTGCATGTTGATAGTCATGCAAAATCATCCATAGTACTGCATCCATTAAAAAATACATGATATCTTGGTAAGCTAGAAACATTTTTGGGAGCACTTCTAAAATATCCGAGAGATGTTTAGTTCTAATAAGTCGACCAAGTATTGTACCAAAGTTCTAAATTATGCAGGATATTATTATGCTTTAATAAGGTAAGTTATTAGAGTGCACGCAATAAAATAGTCGTGCGAAGCACGTACAGTTTACTAGTATACACCAAGGCAGTTGACCAACACACTAGAGACTCTTGTCAAGAAAAAGAGGAAAAAACATGCCACACACACACAGCACGGCCGTACCAAGGCACACGTGTGCGGCGCAACACAATGGGACAAGGGAGAGATTAGCCGGCCGGTTCGCGCGGGGCGCTGCACAGGAGGGGGAGAGAGGACGGATGGTGAGAGACAATGAAGGAGAGAGAAAACATAGTAGTACTACTAGTAGTACTATGCTACTAGTAGTAGGTACCTGTACCTCGTGTCAGAAACCCATCAAACTATCTTTACTCTAACATCGCACCACCTTCAACTCCTTCGCTGCTCTCGCGCTGCCTCCTGTTAATAATCTCTTCTTGCTCTTCGTTTTTTTCTTTGGCAGCTATGGGGTTAATTTTATGGTGCCCCTGGTTCAGTAGAATTACGAACTACACAAGTTTTGCACAATAGTACTTTTTTCTGAAAATTAGGTCTGGGGCATTCAGATCCAAAATATTCGTTCACAAAATAATTCCGGTCACTGGGAACTTTTTCTTTTTATTTCTAACGAGGAATCTGCCCCGATGTACCAAGAACACGCGTGTTAAAATCCAATGGTGGGCATAAAAATTACATAGTGGTCCAAAGAGAAAACCAAAATAGATCTAGGACCTATACTTTTACAACACAGACCCTAAAGACACAACTCGGAAATTTCAACATGTTTTTCCTAATACTAGTTCCAAACTACCACCCCAACATTATTGTATACCATGGTAAGACACACCCATCTACCAAATATGGGAACGTTATCATGAACTATGATGTAGATATGGCCATGACCTAATCGGTCATTCCGCTCGAGAAACCTGATGACCCACAAGTATAGGGGGTGTATCGCAGTATTTTCGATGGAAGTGAAACCCAATTTATTGATTCGACACAAGGGGAGCCAAAGAATATTTATAAGCCTTAACAACTGAGTTGTCAATTCAGCTGCACCTGGAAACAATCTTGCTCACTGCAGTTTATCAGTAGCAACAGTTTTGTAGTAGGAATAGTAAAGTAATAGCAGTTGTAAAGCAAAGATAGTAGTGACAATAGTAGTAAACAATGGGATTCGAGTGCGGTAGGCATAGGGATGGATTGACGGGTGTTGCATGGACAAGACAATTCAAATAGAAATCAGAACATAGGGCAATTGCAGATAAATAAGATAAAGCATCCAAGTACTAGACAATCCTAGGCATGTGTTCCATATATAGTCATACGTGCTCGCAATGAGGACTACTGGCAATTAAGGTGCTCCTTTTAATAGAGCACCGGAGCAAAGCATTAACACTCCATGAACACATGTGATCCTCACATCAAAGCCATTCCCTTCCGGTTATCCCGATTTCTATCACTTCGGGGCCATAGGTTCCGGACAACAACGTGTGTATACAACTTGTAGATAAGACCAAAAACAATACTATCATAATGAATCAATAACATGTTCAGATCTGAAATCATGGCACTCGGGCCCTAGTGACAAGCATTAAGCACAACAAGTCGCAACAAAGTCATAAAGCACTAATAAAAGATAATAGGCACCATGCCCTAACAATCTGATGCCAGTACATGAACGGTCTCATCCAATCCCTACCATCCCCATAGCCTACAGGGGGGATTACTCGCTCATATATGGGGGAAACATGGATGGTCGATGGAGCAGCGATGGTGATGATGATGGCGATGATCTCCTCCAATTCCGCGTCCCGGCAGGGTGCCAGAAAGGAGTTTCTGGTGCTGTTTCATGGAATCTGGTGGTGGCGGCGGAGCGTAACTCCTTCTGGAAAAACGTCGAACCTCCCGAAGTTTTTAGGTCAGAAGGCTCCTTATGGGCGAAGAGAGAGGCCGAGGGGGTGCCTGGAGGGCCCACACCACCACCTGGCATGGCCTGGCCTGGCCTAGCCCGCACTACCAGGTGGTGTGGCCACCCCCTGGCTCTTCTCCGTCTCGTATTCTGGCTCATGGAGTCTTCGGGTGAAATAGGATTTTTGGCATATTTTCCGGGATTTTTCCTGATAGTTGGTTTTCTGCACAAAAAGTAGACACCAAGGCAATTCTGCTGAAAACAGCGTCAGTCCGCGTTAGTTGCATTCAAATCACACAAGTTTATAGGAGAAACAATAGCAAAAGTGTTCGGGAAAGTAGATACGTTTTGGACGTATCAACTCCCCCCAAGCATAGCTTATTGCTTGTCCTCAAGAAATTCAGTTGAAAACTGAGTGCCATAAAAGAACTTTCACGAACACATTTGCTTCATATGATGTAAATATTCTCAGCAATGTGATCAACTACTTGGACAATTCATAATAAAGAGCACGCAATCAAATCTACTTAATAGTCTTTGCAAGCTATGAAGAGATTCCAACTCAAGAATAATAAGTAGCATGAACCACAAACATAAGCAACATTACAATGCTCATAAAAAGCTATGATAGAGTGGTATGTCGCTTGCCTTTGATTATGAATGCCAAGGCACCTGTGAAGTTCAAGTGATGACTAGAAGTAAATATATCAAAGATACAAGCATCAAAGTCATAACACAAATAATCAAGTAATAGAACAAACACAAAGAATGACAACTATGCTCTCAAGAAGGTGCTCAAAGAATACGTGGAAACTCAACAAGTAGAAGAAAAGGTTTTGAATAATTTGAGAGGCTTCCAAATGCTGAAAGTATGGTACTCGTTAGCTTTGAGCTCTCATTGCCACTATCATAAGCATATTTAAATGGTTAAGGTTAAAGTGACACAACTAAGAGGATATGCTTGACAAGTTATAAATCGAAGTCTCATGCCCCTTACTTACGAAGACCGATCCTCATGCTACTCAACTTCAGTCACAAGTAACCTCTTGTCATTGTAAGTATATACGTATCATGGAGAACCGCCAACGGGGTACCCCTTGCACATGACACAAGAGCTATCCCATAATCAAAATAACAAGGCAAGCAGACAATGAGCATCTCGGCGATCTTTTTATTTACTATGTGCATAGATTATTATTGAGGATGCTTCATAGAATGCTCATTATGGTTATGCTGCAAGTTTCCACCATGATTAGGCATGGCTTAGGCTAGCGGCCCAGGCGTTTCTCTAACATACATACAAACTCCATGATCTTACAAGTTCCACTTTTATTTCACACCGTCGGGATCTGATGACCCACAAGTATAGGGGGTGTATCGCAGTATTTTCGATAAGTAAGAGTGTCGAACCCAACAAGGAGCAGAAGGTGCTGGCTAGTGGTATGGATCAGGAATTCTGTGCAAATACTTAGCAAACGGATTTTTAGGGGTTTTTCGATAAAGGAAGTAAACAAAGTACGAGTAAATAAAAGACAGTAGGAATAAATGCAGAAAGTGGCCCAATCCTTTATGCAGCAAAGGACAAGCCGGTTGTATTTCTTAAGATGACCAAACGTTCTCGAGGACACATGGGAAGACTGTCAAGTGCTTTCGCTTCATATAGTCGATTAATCTTCTTTAGCTTGCTAAGTGTTGAGTGGGTGAACCTGTGCTAATGTACCGCCCCATCCAAGACTAATACATACTTGTGATTATACCCCTTGCAGACATCCGTAAGTACAAGAAAGTAATTAAGGTAGAAACCTAACCACAACTTTAAACTATAAGACCCGTACGTCCCTTGTGCAATGCTTTCCTAACGGGGGTTCAGGTTTCTGTCACTCCGGCAACCCCTAGGATTAGTAGCCAAATACACAATGCATTCCCCTAGGCCCTTATAGGTGAAGTGTCATGTAGTCGACGTTCACATGACACCACTATAAGAAGTACACCACAACTTAAAATAACAATCTATTGAATCTTTCTCAATGCAACTCCACTACTAACAACAAGACTTCTCCCATGTCCTCAAGAACAAAACGAACTACTCACAAGACATCATATGGATCATGATCAGGATGGAATATTGATGTATAACAATATGAACATAAACAATAATTCAATGGTTCACTCAATAGCATCAACTACAAAGAGTAATCAACACCGAGAAAGATTCCCCTATGAAATATGCAAGATTCAACTCAATTGTTACAGCAATATGGAGATGGTTATGAGGGTGCTGATGGTGATGATGGTGGTGGTGATGATGATGATCCCGATGAAGTCCAGCTTGATGGTGATGTTGATGGCGACAATCTCCCCTCTCCGTGAAGGAATTCCCCTGGCAGAAATCTATCTGCCAGAGAGATCTTTCTCTCTTGGTGTTTTCCGCCCCGTAGAGGCAGCGGAATCTTTTTGTGGTTGCTCCCCGAGTCTTAGGGTTTCGGGAGGATGATATACGCCAGAGGGGAGAGGCTGGAGTGGGCCAGGGCGGCCACACCACCTCCAGGCGTGGCCTAGGCCTGCCCGCACCATGGGGTGGTGTGGCCCACCTCCACTGCATCTTCTGGCATCCTTAGTCTTCTGGAAAAATAGGATTTTCCGTATATTTTTCCGGATTTTATGAGCTTCGTGAATTTTGCCTCCAAACATCACCTTTTCCATCAGAATCCTGACTGCAGCGGTCCATGCTCCAAATGTCATCAACCATGCAAAAATAGATGAAATAACATAAGTATCACCTCTCAATACGAAATATATCAATGAATAATAATGAATTAATACATAGAATAGTGATGCAAAATGGACGTATCAGGATCCATAAGCAAAAGAACATGATATCAACTAGTTACAAAGTACCTATGAAGTGTTGAAAGTGGTCCCCATGATACATGGTTCTGCTAACTTCAACTCATAAAGCGCAAGCATATGCGCAACAAAGAAGGACGCAATGGTTCAGGTTTATTTAGTGCAAGAAAATAAAGTGTGCCATCAAGTTCATGAGAGCTTTACTAACTAACTTTCGCATAACAAGCAAACATTTTATTCGGAAGAAAACAAGGCATATTGAATATGCACGGAGGTAGCAAATGATGCTAATGGGTAGGTATGGTGGACACTTTGGAAATATTTGGTTTACTTGAGTGAAACATACTCAGTGAAAGTGAAGGCTAGCAATAGTAAGGGAGCGACAAACGAGAGAGCAATAGCTGTCATTATCATGCTTGCAACAAAACAGGACTACTCATGGCAAAGTGATTCAAGATCCTCAAGGAAAAATAATTCATCAAGGCTTAACTGATTATCACAGTCATGTGCATGTGTGAGCATGTGCCAAGTCAATTCAAATGAAACATTCAGAGGAGGATACCGCGGTGTCATACCAATTTATGAATAGAGCAATGCAAGCAAACATTCATAAGACATGCTACAAACTATTAGCGAGCTGGAGCTAATCTTAAGAAAGCAAGAACTACTAAGCATCCAAAGATAACATACACCCTACTTGAACAGACTAAGCAAGCCCACAGTGATGAGTATATGTACAAAAATGAAAACAAATAGAGTTCGTTACCAGCCTCTCACCACGCCTCAAGTTTCATTAATCCTCATTATTGCTCTTCACTTGTGTGTCTTGAATAATAATATGAAACCAATATTCCACTGAGGACTGGTGAACCCTATAGCAAACTCGCAAATACCAAAGAAGAACGACAATATTTTTGGTGTTTTCGATTTTTAAACAAGAACCAAGAGGGAAAAACAAGCAAAGCAAAATCTTTTTGGGGTTTTCGAATAGTTCAAACAAATCAAAAAGGGAAAAGCAAACCAAGGAAAAAAGAAGAAGCAAACCAAAGAGAAACAACAGAAATATTTTTGGCCTTTTTGTGTTTTTAGAAAGCAAAAGCAAAGAAGAATGAAAACTAAAAAGAGAATGAAAACATGAATATACAAAGTGCCGATGCAACATGATATGGAGATGAGTGCGGTGTCAGCGTACCTCCCCCCAAGCTTAGGCTTTTGGCCTAAGTGTGTATCAATCCATGTACGACTAGGGGTTCCAAGTGGGCGGATCTTGGTAAGAATGGTCGTAGCTGGGCCCATGAGAAGAAGAAGAAGAAGAAGCTCCCCAATCATAAGCGGGCTGCTGATATGAAGACTCTCCCTCATTCGAGGGCTGGACCGAATCATCCGTGACCTCCCTTCTAGTGTCCTGCTCCTGTTGGGAGAGCTCTCCCAAGTATGTGTTGAGCTCCTCCTCAGTGAGGGACCATCCTTCCCTGTTATCAAGGTTAAAGAAAACAGGTGCATGCAAAAGAACAACACGCTCGGACTTGCTCTTTGTCCAACCAGCTTTGAGAAAGGTTATTTCATAAGATAACTCACTCAAACTAGCCCACGAGGAAAAAAATTTATGCTGTATCATGGAATTAAGATCAAGCCTCTCTATAGGAAACTATAGGTCTAGATGATGAGGCACTAAACCATGCAATGCTAGTAAACGAGAAGCAATGAGGCTTCCACAAATTCCACATTTATCACGGTTAGCAGCAAGACGGAAAGCTATCAAAGCACCCAAGTTGTAAGACCTATCTCGTGTAAGAGCAGTAGAGATAAATGCTAGATCAAACGAAGATAACTTATTGGCAGTTTTCCTAGCAAGAACACACTTGGCAATAAAGTAGGCAAAGTAGCGAATGGAGGGAAAATGAATGTTACGGATTTTTCCACTCTCCTTCGAGAAGCTACTCCCTTGGCAAATTTCTGCGTATAAATCCATGAGTGGGGCAGGTCTCTCCTTAATATTTCTACATGATCCCCATTGAGGTACCTTAATAGCTGCCCAAAAATCATCAAGAGAAAGGTCGACAGCTATATTGTAAATTTTGTAATGAACCATGGGGTTAGGCAAAGAGTGACTAAATTGGAAGTCCTGCACCACAGAATGGTTAGCTTCAGAAATTGACAAGGTTCGCCTTCCAAAAAGTGCTCTAACCCTGCATTAGAAACCAGAGTGTGGAAATCTTGTAGAATTCCTGCAGCTCTCATGAACTCAGAGCATGGATAAATGGAGGGAAAAACTTCCTCCTCCCGGTGGACCTTCATGACCTCAGGTACCAAAGCTCATGTTGGTTTAGGTGGTGTTCACTCATCTTCTATTTTGAAATTTAAACAACTATTAAACAAGTGATTGCAAAGTAAATATAATGAAGGATTCTACTCATAGGGACTTGCAAGAGGCATAAACATGCATCAAACTATATCTCTAAGCATCAAACAAGCTTACAAGTCCTCATAACCAGTCACCTACAGTAGCAAAATACTCAACATATAATCCACTAAACACAAATCTACTTGGACAAGGGGAGGAGTCACATACCAGGGAACAAATGCTCCAAATTTCAGCAAGAAAGATGGGCTGAGCAAGGAGATCGAAAAAATCGAGAGCAAGCACAGCAAGAACGCGATTTTGAGATATGAACTGGAGCTTACTTGGGAGAGAGAAGAAAGTGGCAGGTGAGAGAGTTAGTGGGGGGCCAAGGGTGGCCCACCTCAGGGCATGGCGCCACCGAAGGCTAGCCACGCCACCATGTGGTGTGCCTGCCTAGTGGGCCTCCCTGGTACCTCCCAGGTAATCATCTGCCCCTTTTTCTCGTAAAAATTTCATATGAATTTTTCGAGACACTTTATTTTTGGCCAATTTTCAGAAATAGAAGAATGATTTTTCCGACAGACAGATTTTTTTTCTTTTGGAAACATGATGCAAGGACAAAACAAG
Organism: Avena eriantha; assembly: GCA_910589775.1. Classification (NCBI taxonomy): domain Eukaryota; kingdom Viridiplantae; phylum Streptophyta; class Magnoliopsida; order Poales; family Poaceae; genus Avena; species Avena eriantha. Next base: position 214,001,616 of record OU342740.1, read on the forward strand.
GCTAGAACTACAGAAGTTCTAACATGCAAGCAACTAACAACAAAAAGAAAACTAAACGAAAGCAAAAACTAAAATGCAAAGGATAGAAATAAACGGAGATGATCATAATGAAAACATTGTTTTGTTCAATAAAATCCTTTTGTTAACAAGGTTGATCAAGTATTGCTACCAAAACAATTGCATATGAGACAAAACTTTGTACTCCACTAATGATTATGTTACCTCAACCTTGATAGCAAAGGTCCCAATCATAATAGTTTCAAATATTTCTCTTGGTATGGGAAAATATATTTCTCCAACTTGAATGCCTTCAACCTGTTCAATTGAATTCAAACCATAAGTCCTTTCAATCTTCTTGGGGAAATAGACAGTATGTTCCTTGTCATTAACATTGAAGGTCACCTTGCCTTGATTACAATTAATAACAGCTCCTGCAGTATTAAGAAAAGGTCTCCCAAGAATAATAGACATATTATCATCTTCAGGCATTTCAAGCACAACAAAATCAGTTAATATCAAGCAATTGTGAGCCACCTGAATAGGTACATCCTCACATATACCCACGGGAATAGTGGTGGATTTATCAGCCATTTGCAAAGATATATCAGTTGGTATTAATTTTTCAAGTTGAAGCCTCTTATAGAGAGAGAAAGGCATAACACTAACTCCAACTTCCAAATCACACAAAGCAGTTCTAACATAACTGTTCTTAATAGAGCAAGGGATAGTTGGAATCCCTAGGTCTCCAAGTTTCTTAGGAACCTTACCATTGAAGGAATAATTAGCAAGCAAAGTAGAAATTTCTTCATTAGGGATATTCCTTTTATTCGAGACAATGTCCTTCATATACTTTGAGTAAGGAGGCAATTTAATAGCATCAGTCAAAGGAATTGGCAAGGATAAAGGTTTCATCCACTCACAAAACTTATTATAGTGTTCATCTTCCTTCGACTTGTGTTTCTTATCAGGGAAAGGCATAGGTTTTTGGACCCAAGGCTCTCTTTCACTACCATGTTTCTTAGCAATAAAATCCTCTTTGGTGTATTTAGTATTCTTAGTGTGGTTTTCAGGTTCTTGTTCAACTTTTTCTTCATTAGGAACAACATTTTCTTCATTACCACTTTCAGTTTCAGCATCAGAGATAGATATACTATTACGATCTATAGCAGGTTCAGAGGGTTCTACAACAGTTTTATGTTTCTTTTTCCTTTTCTTACGAGTAGAACCACTATTTTCAACTTGTTGAGAATCCTGCTCAATTCTTTTGGGATGCCCCTCAGGATATAGAGGATCCTAGGTAGCAACTCCACTTCTAGTTCTAATTTCATAAGCATGTTTTTCTGTAGCAGCATTAACCAGCAAGTCGTTCTACACTTTAACAAGTTGATCTATTTGAGTTTGAACCATTTGAAAGTGTTTAACAATCATTTTAACATCATTAGAGGTTCTGTCCACAATATCTTTCAACTCAACAATAGCTCTAGTGTTTTCCATTAGCTGATTTTGCACCCTTTTATTCAAATTATCTTGCTTAACAATAAATATATCAAATTCTTCTAAGCATTGATTAGGAGGTTTAGAGCAAGGGATATCACCTTCATCAAAGTGTTGGAGAGAGTGTACCTCAATAGTAGATGAGTAGGGAATAGGCTTACATAATTCTTCTATAGGAGGTAAATTCTTGACATCTGCAGCTTTAATTCCCTTCTCCTTAAGACATTTCTTAGCTTCCTTCATCACTTCATCATTTAATTCAATAACTCCCCTCTTCTTTGATGTTGGAATAGGCACGGGAATAGATGGTCCAGGTATAATTACTTCAGGTATAGCTTGTTTAGGAGGAGTCCAATCTTCATAATTCTTGCTTATTTTAGCCATTAATTCCTCAGCTTCCTTACGAGTCCTATTCTTGAAAACACAATCAGCACAACTATCTAGGTATGTCCTAGATTCTTCGGTTAGTCCATTATAACATATATCAAGAAGCTCATTCTTAGGTAATGGACTTCCAGCCTGTGCATGAATCAAAGCACAAAACCTTCCCCAAGATTCGGGCAATACCTCTTTTTCTCCCTGTTTAAAATCAAAAAGTTCCTGCAAAATAGCATGTCTAGCACTGGGAGGAAAATATTTCTGCAGGAAAGTACTAATCAAGCACTCAGGGCTATCAACAGATCCAGGAGGTAAATTACTAAACCAAGTTTTAGCTTCTCCTTTCAGTGAAAAGGGAAAATCTTAGCAACAAAGTAAGTACACATCTTAATATCATCAGAAAACAAGCCACTCATGGTAGAAAGTTCATTCATATGTGCCATCGCACTTTCATTCTTAGTCCCACAAAAAGGTTCTTTCTCGACAATAGCTATGTAAGATAGATCGAGAGAGAAATCATAATCTTCATCTATAATGTTTATGGGAGAAGCAGCAAACTTAGCAACAGGAGACGATTTGGGTCGAATAGTACGCCTCTCAAGGAGACTCTTATCAGCGCTCCTATCATGGGTGTTCTTACATTCTTTAATAAACTCATCGGTCATCTCAACATAACGATCTTCAATATCATAACTTTCACTAGACTCAGGTGAACTAACAGGTGTGGTAGTGTCTTCATGAGGAGTTTCAGTATTTCCAGCTATAGTTCTAGCAATCGTAGCATCTAGGAAAGGACCTAATGAACCACTCTTATCAAGCATAGTAGAAGAAGCATCATAAGCATCAGAAGTTTCAGATTCAGCAGTAGTAGCAGTGTGTGTAGATGTGTATGTGGTGGTGTAACGAGCTTACTTATAACAGACGGTGAATCAAGAGCAGCAGATGTGTTTAGAACCGTACCTCTTCTTGTAGTGGAGGGTAAAATAGGAACCTTGCCATCACGAAACTTACCCATGATGGATGGATAGCAGTGAACAATAGAGACTCCAAGTGAACTTGATAAATAAAGCTATGCTCCCTGGCAACGGCGCTAGAAAATAGTCTTGATGACCCACAAGTATAGGGGGTGTATCGCAGTATTTTCGAGGGAAGTGAAAACCCAATTTATTGATTCGACACAAGGGGAACCAAAGAATATTTATAAGCCTTAACAACTGAGTTGTCAATTCAGCTGCACCTGGAAACAATCTTGCTCACAACAGTTTATCAGTAGCAACAGTTTTGTAGTAGGAATAGTAAAGTAACAGCAGTAGTAAAGCAAAGACAGTAGTGACAATGGCAGTAAACAATGGATTCGAGTGCGGTAGGCATAGGGATGGATGAACGGGCGTTGCATGGACAAGACAATTCAAATAGCAATCAGAACATAGGGCAATTGCAGATAAATAAGATAAAGCATCCAAGTACTACACAATCCTAGGCATGTGTTCCATATATAGTCATACGTGCTCGCAATGAGAACTACTGGCAATTAAGGTGCTCCTTTTAATAGAGCATCGGAGCAAAGCATTAACACTCCATGAACACATGTGATCCTCACATCAAAGCCATTCCCTTCCGGTTATCTCGATTTCTATCACTTCGGGGCCATATGTTCCGGACAACAATGTGTTTATACAACTTGCAGATAAGACCAAAAATAATACTATCATAATGAATCAATAACATGTTCATATCTGAAATCATGGCACTCGGGCCCTAGTGACAAGCATTAAGCACAACAAGTCACAACAAAGTCATAAAGCACTAATAAAAGATACTAGGCACCATGCCCTAACAATCTGATGCCATTACATGAACGGTCTCATCCAATCCCTACCATCCCCATAGCCTACAGCGGGGGATTACTCACTCATAGATGGGGGAAACATGGATGGTCGATGGAGAAGCGATGGTGATGATGATGGCGATGATCTCCTCCAATTCCTCGTCCCGGAAGGGTGCCAGAAAGGAGTTTCTGGTTTTGTTTCATGGAATCTGGTGGTGGCGGCGGAGCGTAACTCCTTCTGGAAAAACGTCGAACCCCCCGAAGTTTTTAGGTCACAAGGCTCCTTATAGGCGAAGAGAGAGGCCGAGGGGGTGCCTGGGAGGCCGACACCACCCCCTGGCGCGGCCTGGCCTAGCCCGCGCCACCAGGTGGTGTGGCCACCCCCTGGCTCTTCTCCGTCTCGTATTCTGGCTCCTGGAGTCTTCGGGTGAAATATGATTTTTGGCATATTTTCTGGGATTTTTCCTGATAGTTGGTTTTCTACACAAAAAGTAGACAGCAAGGCAATTCTGCTAAAAACAACGTCAGTACGCGTTAGTTGCATTGAAATTTACACAAGTTTAGAGGAGAAACAATAGCAAAAGTCTTTGGGAAAGTAGATATGTTTTGGACGTATCAAAACCCTCGAGTGTTCAGGCCATATCTAATGTGACTATGACTTTTTCGAATGTTTCAAATCTCATGTTTACCATTTTTTCATGGATGGTACTACAAACAAGAGGATGTCATGAAGACCCTTTTGTTTATTCATTTTCCTTTATATCCTTTTATTTTTTTAATCTGTGTAAGAGTTGCCAGCATGCAAATTCATATTTATCAAGATATTGAGTCATTCAGAAATCTCGGCGATTTTCAAGATATTGACCCACAGTGTACACCTTCAAAATAGTTTCATAGTATAACTTCAAGAGCAATCTTTGTGAGTCTCTCTCTCTATGTGTGTGTGTGTGTGTGTGCTTCTTCTTCTCGGGGTGTGACATGGAGCAACAAGAGTAGTATATCTGAAAGATTCTAGAATGATAGAGAAGTGTTTTAAGATAAGAAGTATGGGTGTATATTTGGTCCTTGTACTTTGTATGTCACGTAGAAGTCAAAGATTATTTGCCACCGAACACATTCAATTTTTGATAACATGGTCTAGAGAAACAAGGAAGAAGATTCTAGTATGATGGAGAAGTGTGTTTTGACGTTTGTGCATAGCATTCATTATGATGAAGACTATATATCAATTAAATCTTCTAGATGCTTGAATGGAAAAGAAGATCCAACAGCTAGAAATGCTGGATTCATGAATCTTGATCCAACGGTCAACATTGAAAGTTAGTCGTACAATATATAGTGGTCAGATAAGATAACATCATGCAGAAGTCAAGGATTATTAGCTACGAGGGAGAAGATTCTAGTATGATGGAAAAGTGTGTTTTGAGGTTTGTGCATAGCATTCATTATGCAGAAGACTATCAATAGAATCTTCTAGATGCTCGAATGGAGAAGAGGATCCAATAGCTGGAAATGTTAGGATTCACGAGTCTTGATCCAACGGTCAATATTCAAAGTTATTCGTACACTATATAGTGGTAAGATAAGATAAGATGGTAAGATAAGATATAGCAATTGTAATGTTTTTTGTGTGTGTGTGCTAACGGGTGGGGCGAGTATGTCATACATACAACACAATAGCACTTACTCTAGATATATACGGATGTATGTAGCACTAACACTTGACTAGATACATCCGTATCTAGATGAATCTAAACCAACAAATAAGGGTCGGAGGGATTATATGTTCGTAGCACAACTCGCTCTCATATATATACTCATACTAAAACATGTCATGTATTTGGAAATGTATATGTACACGCCTGCAGATACTTAGCCACTCACACGTCACACACACACGCAAACAGCTACACGTATACATGTACATGGCTGCACACCACACACGCGTACACAGACATGTACAAATACATGTAGACATGGCAAGACACATGTACAAAAATATAAGCCTTAATTAATAAGCTCTAGGATGGAGGTTGTACAAATTAATTTTACGATATATAGGCCTTAATATTGTATTGTTTGGAAGAAAGAAAGTTAGGGTCCTACGACTTCTCTAGATTTTCTTCTACAGTATAAGTTGGAGGATCTGTATAACTTGTTTCTTGCTAAAGATCGTGGTAAATATAGTTTTAGTCCCACTTCTCGCACCCGGGGTACAAATTAGTCCCATATCTTGTAGAGTAGACAAAATCAATCCCAAAGCATGCATCCCTGGTGCAAATCAGTCAATTTCAAACAAATTTGAGCATATTTGACCAAATTCGTACATGTTTAGCTGTCCTGATCATGCCTTTTTGCGATTGAGACAGTAAAATAGTACCGGCTTGCAAGTGGTGTCCTTCCATGACTTCTATTGCTTTTCAAAGTTCATGTAGAATTTTTGCGTAGATTGATGTCGTTTTAGCTTGGCTGAACACTGTCCTTTGCAAATGCTCAAGTTAACTAAAACTACACATGTGTGCATTTCACTCAAGATTTCATCGTTAGTTTCAAGTTAGCTGAAATCTAACCAAATTTGATTCTTTTCTTATACACTTCACAATCCATATGCATCAATTGTTTTATATGTGACGATTCAACTTGAGTACTGCGAAGTACGTTGGATGAGCACATGGACATATGTTGTTAGCATATCATGTCAAATTCCCAAGATTTTAGATTTAGCACATGGGCTTTTTTGTAAACAACGATGCCTTGCCTGGGCCCATAAATTACCCTCGCCTCGCTTTTCTTATCTTATCTTACATCTTACATCTATATGGTGTATGGAGAACTTTGAACACTGGTCGTTGAATCAAGATTGTCAAATCCCAACATTGCTAGCGGTTTTATCTTCTTTTCCATTATGGGATCTAGAAGATTCTATTGATAGTGTTTAGCACAATGAAATTTATGCACAAACCTCAAATACATGCATGTTATGAAAGTAGCTAATAAAGGTTGAAATCTACATTATATAAAGCACAAGAACCAGATATACACCCAATACTTTATGGATCTGGATCAGAAGTATAATTATTTTTTCGAGCTTTACCTACTCCCTCTGGTCCATATTAATGTTCTCAACTTTGTCTAGATTTGGATGAATATAGTCCAAATTATTAACTAGGTACATCCGAATCTAGATAAAGTTGAGAATAATAATATGGGCAGGAGGGAGTATTATAACTTTATAGTGATGATATGTCATACTTCTATTAACTGAGTCTGACGTGCAAGGCATGTGCAACTTACTAGTATGGACTAACCTGCAAAACTTCTCGGTAAGGACAACCTAACGCAGTCAAATTCGCTCAGTTCATTCAAATTCCATTCAATCCATTTGAAATAGACTAAACTGCGCTCATGGTGCAAGGTGTGGGGCTAGTTTTGCCCATTTACAAGATGTGAGACTAATTTGCACCCTGGATGAATGAAGCGGGACTAAAAGTGTAGCTCCTTGCCAAACTAACTTTCCATGGGCATAGAATTGATAAAGCGAATACATAGCTCGTTCTTACAAGGACTGGACCGCGTTTTGGTGATTCCTTGCATGGTGCTTGTTGTAATTTTGTGGGACTTGGTTGTGTCTCCTTGTTTTCTTCTGGTCCTTTCTGTAAAATGTACCTACAACTTCATTACCACTATATATGAAAAACACACACCATAAGCCAAAAAGTACACCTTAAGAGCTATCCATATGCACAGTGGAGCTTGTCCACAAGCCAAAAAGCTTAAGGGTGACCCATAAGCTTAGTGCATCACCTCACATATGTATAGGGTGAACTTTTGCCATAAGGTGGATCCCACACAGCTTGTGGAAGTAGCTATAATGTATAAAGTCAACTTATCTATAAGTTGGGACCCATATGTCTGCAAAAGTACACACATGCAAGAGATAGAGAGAGAGAGGAGTGAGTAAATAATTTCATATTGCTTACACCCACAATGTGTAGCCAAAAGTGGTTCCATATTTGCTTTTTGGCTTTTGGAACTAGTTCCCTACAATGTGGAGGTGGTTCCAAATGAGAGAAACTCGGAATTAGAGCAAGTATAGTTGCTCCGATGCGAAATTTGCTTTTTGGATTTTGGAACTAGTTCCCTACACCCTGAGGGTAGTTCCATATTTGTTTCATGTGTTCTTTTAGCTAGATGGTGGGACCCACGTTATAAATATTTGGAACTAGTACATTATGGAGCTCTTGCTATATTTTATACCAAAGCCAAATTTACCTTTACTCAGATTTGGCAATGGAAAAATTGTGGGTGCCCTTGGACAAGCCACAAGCTTATGGGTCACCCTTAAGAAAATTTCCTTAAGGTGAAGCTCTACTATGTATATATATATGGTCATCCATAAGGACTTCTTTTTGCTTGTAGACACCCTTTTGGGACAACATAGTGGATGCCCTAGGTGAAATTTTGGCATAAGGTGGGTCCCACACAGCTTGTGGAAGTAGCTATAACATCACCTATGTATAAAGGTGAACTTTTGCCATAAAGATGGGACCCACACAGCTTGTAGAAATAGCTACAATGTATAAGGTCGAGTTCACCTTAAGCTGGGACCCACATGTTTGTTAAAAATACACACAAGCAAGAGAGAGGAGAAAGTAAAATAATTGTTTATTGCTTATGGACAACGCATAAGCTTGTAGGTCACCCTTAAGGAAATTCCACTAAAGTGAAACTCTACTATGTATATGGATAGGCTTATGGACTACTTTTTGGCTTGTGGGTAGACAACATAGTGGATGCCCTCGGCACCCACAATGTATAGCCAAATCTAGTTCTAAAATAGATATTTGGCTTTTGGAAATAGTTCCATACATTGCAGGGTTAATTCCAAATCTGAGAAACTAGGGAATCAGAGCAACTCCGTGAGCCGATGCCAAATTCCACTGTCTAAATAACATACTACTACTCTATCTAATCATGTGGCAGTGCACTGCTTCTCTCTCGTGCGATGGGGAGAGAGAACACCCTTTACTATGTTGTTTTGTTCTATGTAAGGGCCCACTATGCATATATTTGGCAAGACCAATGCTGGAGGTAATGCCAAATTGGCCTCCCATGCTAAATTGTGTTGTGTGCCAGATTTGGCAACATCAACGCTGTGGCTGATAAAGTCAACTTATCTATAAGCTGGGACCCATATGTCTACAAAAAGTATACAGATGCAAGAGAGAGAGAGGAGAGAGTAAGTAATTTTATATTGCTTATGGACAAGCCACAAGCATAGGTGAAGCTCTACTATGTATGTGGTCATCCATAGGACTACTTTTTGCTTATAGACAACATAGTGGATGCCATAATACAGATCAAGTTCCGTGAAAAAAGAAAAACAGAGCTCGTCCATGCAAGTAAAATACTACATAGCTCGGATTTCCGAATTAGTACTCCAGTACAACCCGTAGCCTAGGCGTCTAGTAGAGTTAGGCTGGTCACAGTCTCCTCCAAATTAACTACTCCGACCGTCTAGACGTCTACTGGTACTAGGGAGTAGGGAGTCGGCGGGTCACTGTCTCCTTGAAATGCAGCTGAGGAGCGCATGCTCGTATTGATTAATCCAGCTTTTCCCCTTGCCTATTCCCCCACCCCCTCCAGTGCGTCTTCCCCTTCTACACCACGTGCCGCCGCTTCCATCATATGCCGCTTTTGGATTCTCTTCCTCGTCTCACTCAGGTAGTTCCCACCCTCGATTCCCCCTCTCCTCCGAAACTCCAATCAATGAAATACAGACGCTGCCTTGCGATGGCGTCAGCGAGCAAGAACAGTGAGCATGATTCTGAGCTTTTTCACGACGTGTTTACCAAAGTCCCCTTTGAAGAACTCATAACCGGATGCGACGTCATCACCGCCACCAGCATAATCGGTTTGTCCAAACTTTTTCTTGAATCTGCGAAAGCTAGTAAACTCTGGATTCTTCAATGCCATTTGCCCTCCCATGTGTTCTTCATTCCCCCTTGACAAAGGGACCGCTAGATTTATTGCATTACTTCAAAATTGATAGCCTCCCGTGCAAGCTGTCACCGCTGGACATGTTCTCCCCCGATGCTATGGTACCCGGCTATACTTCTGGGCAGTGGGTAGGCGCCAATGGAGATTGGATTGCCACGGCTAGCTTCAAAGGCAAGTTGGAGCTTTGCAATGTGTACACTCGTCGCAAGATTCCTCTCCCAGCATTGTCGTTCCAAGAAAACAACAAGCCAACCACGTTCTTGTTGGATAATGATCTTCTAGCTGTAATGCAGAAGATTACTATTTGCCAAGTTCCCACAACTACTGGGAGATATAAAGATTTCTCGCTTGTTGCAGTCTTCAATGTCAGAATTGGCATCCTTCAGGGCGGTGATGATGGATGGACAATTCGTCCACTTCCTCTTAACCACACCCTGAGACCTTACAGTTACAATCATGGAATTACCCACGACGAACTGGTGTTCGCCACATCTCTGTATGGCAACGTTCATGTTTGGGATCCTCTACATCCTGGTAATTATTCCTTCATATGTAGTATACTGGCTTAATTACTCATGTGCCCAAGCTATTGTACTGAGTTGACATACGGAGTGTTTCGTTTAAATGAAAATACGAGTAGTTATTTTATACTCTATGACCTGTACGAATCATAGTTTTCCGTAGGATTTTTTCTTATAGCAGTCGTTTGATTCATCAGATTGAATTATGCATAGTAGATTTTTCCGGATGTCTGTTAATTCATTCTATAGGAATTTATGATATACTTGAAGCAACTGAAAATAATCCGTTCAATGGTTTTTCTGTGCAATGTAATCCAACACAACCGCAATCCTGCAGGAGTATAAATGGACATGCAAATGTAAAATCACGTGTCTTTCCTATCCTATGTTTTCTGCATTTACACGGGTTTTCGGCAAGTTCTCCAGCAAATGAACTGGTCAATTATCTTTGCCTTTTTTAGACAAAACGAGCCAAAAATTTCCCGTCTTATTTGAAAAAAAGACGAGTCCATTCTCTAGGAAATTTCCATATTATATAATGCTTTGTTTCCTTTGTACGATTCTAGGCCGTAGTTATTTTTCCTATGTTCGAGCTACTTTGCATGCAGTTCAATTGGAAGGAAATTTTTCAGTAGGATTCACTATATCATGTTGCCGGAATCATAAGTTAATGCATTCTTCTACCTTTTCAAGGTCCTACGCTGGTCTTGGCGTGACCAGCTGCCGCGAACGACTTGGTGGATTCATTTCTTAATGCTACTGGAGACGAGCACGACTAGTTTTTGGTTTTTGGTGGTTAGCAAGAACTGCAGATGGTTCTAGAATTCTTCATATATATACGCTTGGCGCTTCTTATGATCCCTGCTGTCTTACTTGTCATTGCCGCCATCGTACTGGTGCTACTCATCCTTGTGTTGTACACTACGATCGCACTATCTCCAGTTATACTTCCGGGTTTGGCTGCTTGGTGTTCTCAATGAACACTGGTCAGGTTGATCAAGCTAATCCATGGGAAAGGATTGCTGACCTTGGATTATATTCTCTTTTCCTTGGAGTGAACTATCTGATTATCATGCACATAGGCGGTGCAGATCTTACCTCAGGTTATCTAACGAGAAGAAACCGTGTCTACATCTTACCAACTGCAACATGGCTTTCCAAAGAGGCGCAACCTGAATTATTCTGCTTCAGTCTTAGTGATAAAGACTACGGTGTTACTTCTGAAATCAATTTCCTTGAGGGAATTAGTAACCCTCGCTTCTGGACATGAATGGTGAAGCATCCACTTTGGTTCATACCAACCTTCGCGAACACCGTCGATTGGAACCGGCCTCATGCTTAACTAAGAAACAAGACATGTTGCCACAATATGTAATGATGCAATCCATATGTAATAGTTGGTACTACAAGTAGTGAAACAATTCTGGACCATGTTGAACTATTTATTTTGTTTGGTTGTCTGAAGTCATCGACTTTCAACTTGTTGGTCTCCTCTCTTTTGAAACATGTCCTTGTATCGGTACTATGTTTATTTATTCATATGAACTTGACTATTTTTTTGGAGCTTTAGCGTAATGCACTTTAGTCCGCTGATTCTAGAGTTATTTTAGAAATTATGGAAATTTTAGCATCAACAGGATGTTACAAACCACATGCCATACAGTTGAACAATTACCTCAATGCTTGTGTAAGGGTCGTACTCTATGAAAACAACCTTGGCTTGAACGATTATAGCCTCATGCACTAGTCTTTGGTTAAGCTGATATGACGAGACCATACTTTTTAGAGATTTATCTTATCTTATCTTACCACTATATAGTGTACGGTTAACTTTCACCATTAACCGTTGTATCAAGACTAGCAAATTTCAACATTGCTAACCATCGAATCTTCTTTTCCATTCTAGCATCTACTCGCTTTGTTCCATAATATAAGATGTTTTAACTTGTGCAAAACGAATGTATCTAGATGACTTTTAGTGCGTGGTTTACTCCGAACCTACACACTACTTTTAGTGTGTAGTAAAAGATATCTAGATACGTCTTTTCGCAAAAGCTAAACCATCTTATATTTTGAAACAGAGGAAGTAGGAGATTCTGTTGATACAGTACTAGACTTAGCACAATGAATGCTTACAAGAACCAAATATACACCCGACAGTTTATGGAAGCGGCTCGAAAATATAATTATTTTCTCAGCTTTACCTATTACTACTTTATGGAGTAGTACAATTTTATATTATGATGATATGGCATTCTACTAGACAGCGTTGATATGCTAGACTAGCTAGCTAATTACTACTAGTAAAGTTTCCTCGATGCTACTACAGTAGTACTAGACAGTGTTGGCGTGCTACACTAGCTAGCTAACATTTAAAGTCTCCTCGATGGAGCTGCCCCCTGCAGCAGAAGACCGACGACAAAACACGCAAAAAACTCCTCGTTCAAAGAGCCATACCGTCTTCCCTATCTCTGATAGTATTTGGTATCATATCCAACACGCACATCACTCATTTTCCTCGCCATTTCGCCCATGGCATCGGTCCTTCCAGGCTGCCACGCCTCTCTTCCCAAACCTCTCAACAATCATAGATTGATCCGCCTCGCCCCCAAACCATCGGGACACGATGGCGGATTCAGGGCCCAACCAGTGGTATGATGGATGGAGCAACATCGGCGCCGACGTGTTCGACGAGATTGCTATGCGTATGGACACTACCAGCGCTGTCCGACTGGCCGAATGCTCCAAGGAGTTGAACCTTCGAGTCACCAACAGAAAAGGTAGCAGATGCCCCAACGACGGTTGCGGGACATTGGTCACCTACCCTTAGGTCCATAACCACAAGATTGCATGCGCGCACGGCCCTTGCAACTACATGGAGGATGGCTACATTTTCGCCGCCTCGCCGGCGGTGCTCCTTGCCCACCTCTGTAAAGATCACTTGATGAGGGTGTGCGGTTTCCGCTACGGCAAAACACACAGGTACTTCTCTAAGCCTCTGCCAGCAACAGGCATGCAGACAGTAGATATCATCGGATCCGAGGACGATGGTATTGTGTTCGTGGTGCGATTTGACACGCGCCAAACACTATACGTCGTATGCGTCAGGTCGGCGGCGTGCTTGTCGCCGCGGTACATAGTGAAGTTTTGGTCGTCGACTGTGATTGAGGGGAGAAGGATAAGAAATTCCGAGCTATGCATGCCGAAGAGCACCGTGTCGCCCGATGGCATCCCGTTTGATGAGTTGCAGTGGCTCCTGCCAGTGCTAATGTCGCACCTGGTCGCTTGTCAACCGTCGGTGTTCACCCTGGAATATTGTCTTCCGATTAACAGGATTCATGAGTGAGATAAACACATCTTAATGTTCATTGGAGTATTTGAACTGCTAGAAAGACTTACTACCTGTTCTTAGTAATTGTTCTTGGGAGTATTTTTATGGAGTTTAACTACTACTAATGTATTTTGTAGTAATACCTACTATATGTACTGGTACTTATTATTTTTGGAGACGTGGTTCCTAGATTAAGGTAGTTCTGAGTATTTTCTATGAAGTTCTTCCTGTGCTAATCTATTTTGCAATAATAACTATGTACTGGTGCTTGTTAAAATCGATTGATGAAGTGCAGAATATGGTCTCGCTGTACTTTTGAATCAGGCCTAACTACATCTATTAAATTTCAATGTGTGCATTGCTGAATCTGTCAATTATTGTCCATGTACTGCTAATTCAGTCAGTTTGAAATGCTGCTGAATCTGTCAAGTGCTACTGAATATGAACTGGGAATCTGTCAAGTGCTACTGAATATGAACTGGGAATTTGTCAATATTTTTTGGTCATATTTTGTACTGCTGAATCTTTTAAATGCTACTGAATTTATAAAATGTTCTGTTGTTACTATTAGTACGTACAATACAATATTTTGTAGAACTAACTGTGATATACGTGTACTTATTTAGATTAAGTGCAGCAGATTGTCTTTCTTTTCTTTTGGAACTTTGAATTTTATAGAACTAATACTGATGTACTGCTAATTGTTTAGCTCAAGTGCAGTAGATGGTCTTGCTTTTCTTTTGTAACTTGGCCTTTTCATAAACTCATAATCTTGACGAGGCTTTGCATTGATGTGAGAAGGAGGTATGCACAGAAAAGCAGACTTGATCGTCAATTTTGCTTGCTCCAATGATTGAGTCTATTAGGAGCACAGGCCAAACTGATCGTGGGCCAAGTTTTTTTTAGCTGAAACAAGAACTGATTCTGTCTGTACTGCTATTGAATTTCAAGCCGAAAAGCTACTATCTCTCTCAAATGTTCTGTCCTTGCTATTACTAAAGCATTTTTGCAACTAATACTAATGTACTGATATTGTATTTCATTGTCTGTATTGTTGCATTGGTCACTTTTGAAATGCTGCTGAATTGGTCAAGTGCTCCCGATTATTAACTTCGAATCTGTTGATAATTTTTCTACTTTATTTTGTACTGCTGAATTTTGACATGAATGTCTACCAAAAAGAATTATCACTTTTCCCCCGCACTTGCTGAGATTTTTGTTTCGAATCCGGTAGAGCACATCACAATGCAATTTTTATTAACTAGGAGAAGAAATCTAGTACTCCATCCGATCCAAATTAATGTTCTCACATTTTTCTAGATTCTGACATATCTTTTCATATTTTAGTGCTAGATACGTCCGAGTCTAGCCGAATTGGAGAACATTAATTTGGATCGGAGGGAGTAGCTCATTCGACCCCTCTTTACCCAGAACATTTTAATTCAGTCTTTTTGGGGTCAGGTACTACTGACCACAGCCCAGTGAAATTTTAGAAAGGAGCCCATGGAGCATAGCCGAGAACATATTAGTTCGGCCTTTTACGGGTCAGCGGATTGCTGAGCACAGCCTAGTGAAATTTGAGAATGAAGCCCATGGAGCATAGCCTATGGAATATAACCCACGTAGAGCAATAGCCAAACTCCTTTTAATTTGGCCTTTGGGCATTGCCCCTCACCTCTCATAATAAACAAACTCTGCCTACCCATGTTTTTAAGAAAATACCCCATTATGTGGCATCTATAATATCTATAAAGTTCATCCCCACTAAAATACATTTAATGTTAACAAGCTGAAATTTGGTGAGGCCACGTCATCCCAATTCTTCATGTTTGTCCGATCTAAAATTTGTGGTCATCAGCTATTCGTTTTGATTGCAACCTCAGTGCACAGTGGGGCCCAGTCATTGTCTCACGCACATGAGCAGCAGCCAGCTGCCGATTGTTCTTCCCTCAAAAAAGAAAAGCCACTGATTGTTCCCTTCCTCTTCTCCATTAATATCGGTAATGGCTCAGTCCCTTTCTCTTCCATACAATCTCCAAAACAAAGCAGATGCTCCATTCATGTCCTCCCCACGCTTGCCCTCGAGCCATTTCTGTCCTGAAGCCCACGCCCCAGTTCGAGATTCAACAGGAATCGCTACCAAGGCCCTTTAGCAAATTTCCACACGGGACGCCACCAGTATTGACTGGACGAAAGTGAAGTCACCATTGTCCCTAATCGACTGCTGATACCGAGCGTGCATGCCAGGACGCATCTGCAGCTCTGGCCATCCCATGCGAGTACGCGACCCTATCCAAGTATTCATACCAGGTTCTGACTGATTCCCCCTTTCATAGTGTTAACAGTACGATTCATGTCCTGCATATTGATTGTTTCTCACATTGCTTCCTTTAATTGATTATATATTTTATCCTTGCTTCCATGAGAGATGAGTGAATCAAGGTCCTGCTCTGCACATATCACATATAGACCATGGCCAGCTTTTCTTATCTTCCTTCTCTCGAGCTTATAGTTTTGTCTATTTTTATTTTCCTTGCTATTGTCCTCTGTTCTTCCTAGCCAACAACTTGATTCCATTTCTTAAAAAATATCGCTAGCATCTTTCTGGCTCAATGACTATCAATTGGCAGAATGTTGTTCTCCACTAGGTGAACAACGCCCTACATATGTCATAAGAAACGGGCTATCTTTCTGTTTTCCAATCCCCGTTTCTCTTAGGGGAGGCAATGCATGTTCTCTATTTTTTGCTCTGTTGATGTCTTCTTTTTCAAAAAGGATTTCTCTACTAATGTCACCAGCCTGTAGAGAAAAAGAACGTAATATTGATTATGTTCTCTAAGGAATGCTACAAATGGATGGCACTCGGGTAAAGGTAGTAATCAGCCATGGTATGTTCATCACGTTTCTTTAACGAGTTTGCCGTATCATATGGTATATTCATTTCTTATTCAAACTTGCAAGTTAATATCCAGGTGCCTGATGTAATGTTTGAAACATCTAAAGAAATTTCAGAACATAAGAATTGTTACTCCTTTTTATCTTAACAGTACTTTTGAGCAGGCTGTTTGTTGCTCTCCATATTTGCAGTATGATTTTTTTCCATATGTTACGAATGTCTGTTCTGCGAATATTTTTAGCTTCAGATGTATCTAGGTTGAGCATCTGGATCAACACTAGCAGAGGCATTTCTTATGATGTTTTCCTATAGTTTTTTCCGTCTCTTAAAGCAAGATACTCGGATACAGTTTACGCATATATATACCACAAGAGGTGGAAGGTTAATAAAGCTGCTTCAGTACCTACATAGTTAGTTAAATTTACAAGTCACTCTTTCATACTTTACTCATTATTTCTAAACATCCTGCTATTGATTTGCAATTTGATTTCATATGCTACTCCCTCTGTCCCAAATTACTCTGCATTCTAGGTTTAGTCAAAGTCAAACATATTAAAACTTGTCTAAGCATATTCTATAAAATACCAACATTTATAAAATCAATTACATACAGTATAAAAGTATGTTTTATGGTGAGCATAATTATATTTATTACATATTTTAGATATTTATATATTTTTTGATATACACAGTCAAAGTTTATAAGTTTTGACTTTGACTAAACCCAGAACACGGAGTAAATTGAGACAGAGGGAGTATGATGATGTCATAATTGGTTGTTTTGTACGAGTATCTATAATTTTATATGGACTAATAATTGTGATTTGATTTATAAAGTTCTACATATGTAATTAATTGCGAATAATACACTTTTAATAGTAAGTTTGTTTATTTCATATTTTATTGCTAAATGCAGGGTCTACGGTTCACTAGGTATTTACTAATGTTAATAAACTTAAATTTCACCTGCAGTATAATTTTATTAGTCGAAATACATGTATTCATTACTACATAAGTAATGCTTATGTATGTCGCCATGAATTCCCACAGTAAACTCGAGCATGTTGAAGAATTTGTTTTGCAAGCATGTGGTTTGTAATTCCATTTGATGACTTTATGTAGCTAAAGCATTCTAATTGGTTTTATCATATGGTACATGACAATTCGCTCGATGAATATATTTTCCTCTGTCATATACATTTTTCTTAGAATGTTAATATTTTCACATACATGAAAATCATCTCTAATACCGCCGCAACGCGCGGGGAATCAACTAGTTTTATAAATAGAGATGCCAGGAGCGCTGCCCTATTATATTTTAAAAGAGATAAACATAGACACACAAAATAATTTAAGAAGACTAATACAGAAGTTGTAGTACTAATAAAAGTTTAATGATATTGTTTCTATAAATATCTTTGTTGTAGTCGAAACGCACCCAGTTTACGTTTATTTGATTTGAAGGTTTTTGTTCGAATCTTAGGTTTATATTATTTTTCTAGCAATATCGCATTACAGAGAGGCTGACATCATGGACCCACCAGCATGCAGCTTCCCTGGAGTTTGTTTTGAGTTGGGTTCGAAAAAAGTTTAAATACTTGTATAAAGAGGCTCGCATCAGGGACCCACCAGACAGAACATACAAGGCTGCTTCAGGGGGAGCCACAAGCCAGAACATGCCAGAGATGATGACATAAGGGCCCTAGCAGTAAGACCATACACGGCTGCCACGGTGAAAACAGCGGACGCAGCCAGAAAAAAAGTCTATCATACACACGTTGCGAGAAGCTGACATGTCAGACCCAGCAGCCAAAGCATAGCCCATGAAATTAGCCTATTAGCTCCAAGCATATCCCAATACCTTCTAATTCGGCCTTTTCATGGTCTTGTGGCCACCGACCGTAGCCCATTCAATTTAGGAGTGAGCCCATGGAATATAAGCCATGGCGAATAGAGCATCTGCCCCGAGTTAGCCCAGAATCTTTTTAATTTGGCCTTTCTGAGCATTTTTTGTACTCTGAGGCTGACATCTGGGACCCGAAAAAATAGTCCAACATACACACGTTGTTTTCAAATAGAGGCTTACAGCTGGGACCAAACATAGACACGTTTCCTACACATAGGTGGTTGACATCTAGGACCCAACAAGTTGCTAAGGTCAAACTAGCGGACATGGCAAAAAAAGTCCATCATTCGCACGTTTCATTTATAGAGAGGCTGATAGGCAGCAGCGCTAGCTTATACAGATGCGGCATCGAGCAATGCAGCCAGTTCGAAACAAGGAGGCGCAAGCGAGAAAAAAGTTCAGCATGTACATATTTATTTTAATGAGCGGCTGAAATGGGGGACCCACCAGCGTGAGCAAATGACAGATTTCTCGAGCAATGCTATCTAGTTCGGAACAGGGTAGCGCTAGAGAAGAAAAAAATTCCATCATACCCACGATTCTTCTAATGTGAGGCTGACATAAGGGACCCACCAGCCTGAATAAATGGTTGATGCAGCGAGCAAAGCTATCAAGTTCAGAATACGAAGGCACTACAGAGGGTAAAAAATCCATCATACACATGTTTTTTCTAATCAGAGGATGACATGTGGGGCCTAGTATCGTGATTAAATGGTAGATGTATCGAAGAGTGCTATCAAGTTCGGAACAGGGTAGCGCGAGCGAAGGAAAAAAATCCATCATACACACGTTTCTTCTAATGAGAGGATGACATGTGGGGCTCAGGAGGTTGGTTAAACGGTAGATGCGTCGAGGAGCGCTATCAACTCGGAATGGGGTAGCGCCAGCGAAGGAAAATAATTCCATTATACACAGGTTTCTTCTAATGAGAGGATGACATGTGGGTCCCAGGAGGTTGATTAGATAGTAGATGCATCGAGCAGCGGTATCAACTTCAGAACAGGATAGAGCGAGCGAAGGAAAAAAATTCCATCATACACATGATCCTTCTAATGAGAGGCTGACATGTGGGACCTAGCAGCCTGACTAAACGGCAGACGCCTCAAGCAATGTTATCAAGTCCATCTCGCATCACTATTCTATGTCATAATTTAATTTTATTCATTCATATATTTCATATTAAGAGATGATACTTATGTTATTTCATCTGTTTTTGCATGGTTGATGACTTTTGGAGGATGGATCGCTGAAGTCCGGATTCTGATGGAAAAGGCACTGTTTGGAGGCGAAATTCGCGACGATCAGAAAATGCTAGAAAATACATGGAAAATTCTATTTTTCCAGAGGACGAAGGATGCCAGAAGGGGGAGCGGAGTTGGGCCACAGGGGGCCCACACCACCCCCTGGCGCGGGCCACCCCTGGCCGCGCTACCAGGTGGTGTGGCCACCCTGGCCCACCTACAGCTCTCCCCTTTGGCGTATATCATCCCCATGAAACCCTAAGCCTCGGGGAGCGACCACAGAAAGATTCTGCCGCCTCTACGGGGCAGAAAACTGCAGAGAGAGAAAGAGCTCTCCGGCAGGCAGAAATCTGCCGGGGAAATCCTTCCTGTAGAGGGGAGATCGTTGCTATCAACACCACCATCAAGCTGGATTTCATCGGGATCATCATCATCATCATCACCACCATCATCTCCACCAACAGCATCATCACAACTCCATACCACTTCAATAATTGGGTTGAATCTTGCATAGTTCTTAGGGGAAACTTTTCCGGTGTTGATTACTTGTTGTAGTTGATGCTATTGAGTGGAACCATTGGATTATCGTTTATGTTCAGATTGTTACTTATCATTATTTCATCCCTGATCTTGATCCATATGATGTCTTGTGAGTAGTTCATTTAGTTCTTGAGGACATGGGAGAAGTCATGTTGTTAGTAGTGGAATTGTGTTGAGAAAGATTCAATGGTTTGATATTTAAGTTGTGGTCTTATTCTTCTAGTGGTGTCATGTGAACGTCGACTACATGACACTTCACCTTTAAGGGACTAGGGAATGCATTGTGTATTTGGCTACTAATTGTAGGGGTTGCCGGAGTGACAGAAACTTGAACCTCCGTTAGGAAACCTCTACATAAGGCATGTCAGGATCTCCGAGTTTAAAGTTGTGGTTAGGTTTCTATCTTAATTACTTTCTTGTACTTGTGGATGCTTGTAAGGGGTATAATCACAAGTATGTATTAGTCCTAGGAAGGTCGGTACATTAGCACAGGTTCACCCACACAACACTTATCAAACTAAATAAGATTAATCAACTATATGAAGCGAAAGCACTTGACGATATTCCCGTGTGTCCTCGAGAACGTTTGGTCATCTTAAGTAATACAACCGGCTTGTCCTTTGCTAAAGAAAGGATTGGGTCACTTGCTGCATTTATTCTTACTGCCTTTGATTCACTCGTACTTTGTTTATCTGCATTATCAAAACGCCCTAAAAATCCGTTTGCTAAGTATTTACAGAGAATTCTTGCTCCAAGCCACTCGTCAACACCTTCTGCTCCTCGTTGGGTTTGACACTCTTACTTATCAAAAATACTAGATACACGCCGTATACTTGAGGGTCAAGACTATTTTTGGCGCCGTTGCCAGGGAGTGAAGCGCTATTGGAGAGTGGAACTGGTAAAGGAAACTTCTACTGTGAGTATTGTTTATTTCTGTTAGTTACTTTATTTCAATATGGATAATTCACTTAGTTTCTTATTTCATAATGCTACTACCACTGCTTAGGTACTATATGAAGCACCACCTGCTGAAAATGATACTTTGAAAATACCTACACGAATTATTGATCGTGTTATGGATAACTACTATTTTGGAGATGGGATTGTCCATTCCGGTGGTCATTTTCTCTTTATACACGAATTATGCGGGTTGTTCAAGTGTGCAGGTATTACAACTGATCAAGTCAAGAAGGAGTTATTCTCATTATCACTAAAAGGAAGAGCTGAGGAATGGTATAAGCTACTGAAGAATGGTGAATCTCTTGAATGGGAGGAAATAGTGCCTCTCTTTTATTCAAAATTGTATCCTCCTAGTGAGATTCATATAGATCAGAATCAAATATACAACTTTTGGCCTCTTGATGGAGAGATTACACCTCAAGCTTGGGGGAGATTGAAGTTACTAATGCTCAAATGTCCTATTCATGAGCTCCCCAACAATATTATTATCATCAACTTTTATGCAAGACTTTCCCTTCATGATAAGGATCTATTAGATGCTTCTTGTGCTGTTTCATTTACACGCATGAAAGAAGAAGCTAAATGGGATCTTCTAGACCGTATTCAAGACAATGCTGAAGCATGGGAGAATGATAAAGGAAGAACGTCGGGTATAAATTATGATTATGAATGCATTGAATCTTTTATGGGAACTGTTGACTTTCAAAATATTAGTAATGCTTACGGTCATGATTCTCAAGTTATTGCAAATTTTCTTAAAGGCTTTGCCTCATTCATTGAGATTCCAAAAGATGAATGGTACAAGTATCATGCACCCTACAAAGATATTGTTGATTGTGTTTCTGCGAGAAGTACTGAATTTTGCACTATTGATTACATCTTACCTAAACGTTATATCGAGAAAATTCCTTTCCCGGATAAGGTGAAGGAGCATCCTATGATAACTAGTGTAATTAATAAAAGTACAAAGAGAGCTGTTAAACCTAATGAACAAATAAACATTGAACCTGCAGTAGCAATTGTGAAAGACCTTGTCACTAATAGTGTACAAGATGGACACATTGTCTTTTGTGAGGATGCTTCTAATATTGTGTCACATCCTAATAGAACTAAAAAAGCTAGTGTCCCTGTGCTTTCTATTAGAATTGGTGATCATTGTTATTATGGTTTATGTGATATTGGTGCAAGTTCAAGTGTTATTCCTTCCGAGCTTTACAAATAAATTATGCATGAAATTAGTCCTTGTGAACTTGAAGAAATTGATGTGGTCATTCACCTTGCAAATAGAGAGACCATCTCTCCAATGGGTATTGTAAGAGATGTGGAAGTTCTTTGTGGTAAGATTAAATATCCTGCTGGTTTCCTAGTACTTGGTTCAACTGCTAGTAAAACCTATCCTATCATTTTTGGTAGACCATTCTTGAACACGTGTGGAGCCATTATAGACTGTAAAAGGGAGAAAATTTTAGCTAAATTTTATGGGGAATCTTATGAGTTTAATTTTTCAAAATTTACTAAAGTTACTTGTGAAAACGAAACTCCTAATGAAGATTTTAGAGTTGAACAACTTGCTTCTATTTCTCTTGCTCCTAACAATGCTTTGCAGCAATTTATGGAAGACCACGAAAGTGAAATCTTCATGGAAGAAAGAAATGAGATTGACGAGATTCTCCTTCGTCAACCTAAGATGCTTGAGCATAACTTACATGTGGAAGATTTGGGTACCACATTGCCACCTAAAAAGGATCCGGTTTTGATCTAAAACCTTTACCTAATGATCTTAAATATGCTTACATTGATGATAAGAAAATATATCATGTTATTATTAGTTCTAAACTTTGAGGGAAGGAAGAGGAAACATTATTAGAAGTATTGAAGAAACACCGAGGAGCTATGGGCTATACCCTTGATGATTTAAAGGGGATTTATCCTACTATATGTCAGCATGCTATCAATATAGAACCCGATGCAAAACCAGTGGTAGAACATCAACATCTTTTAAATCCTAAGATAAAGGAAGTGGTAAGAAACGAGGTATTAAAAGTCCTTGATGCTGGTATTATTTATCCTATTGCTGATAGTTGATGACCCACAAGTATAGGGGGTGTATCGCAGTATATTCGCGCGAAGTGAAACCCAATTTATTGATTCGACACAAGGGGGGCCAAAGAATATTTATAAGACTTAATGATGTCTACACACTTCTATTCTTGTAGACAGTTGTTGGGTCTCCAAGTGCAGAGGTTTGTAGAACAACAACAAGTTTTCCCTTAAGTGGATCACCCAAGGTTTATCGAACTCACGGAGGAAGTGGTCAAAGGTATCCCCTCTCAAGCAACCCTGCAATCAAGATACAAAAAGTCTCTTGTGTCCCCAACACACCCAATACACTTGTCATTGTGTATAGGTGCACTAGTTCGGCGAAGAGATAGTGAAATACAAGTGGTATGGATAATTATAAGTGGTAATGGTAATAGAAGATAACTTGATGGCGTGGAAGAGACTAAAAGCAAACTGAAATAAAGATGGAAGCAAGCAAACATGTAACAGATCTAATTGCAAACGGTGTATCAATGCTTAGAAACAAGGCCTAGGGATCATACTTTCACTAGTGAACACTCTCATATACATATCTTCTCTTTATGATACTACTCTTAACTACTCTCCGGTTGGACACTCTAATCGATGGTAGGGCTATAATAGCACACCTCAAAGTAAGCCTTTCCCATCTAGATAACCCCACACTGTCACCTTGAGTACTAGATGAGTCCAACAAACACCACAATTTCATAAAGACATCCAACTCAAAATATAACTCATAACAAGTATTTGTAATCTCTAGCCTAAGTGCCACCATGGTGAGCACACTGTCACATTCACACACATGGGGAGAGGAGAGATTCATTAAAGCACCTAAGTAGCAGAATAGAGCTATAGATTACAAGCTCATGATCTCAATAAGATCATGCATAGAGAGAGAGATGAACACATAGCGACCGGTAGAACCCTTAGCCTCGAGAGAGAAAAACTCCCTCCTCATCATGGGAATCAGCAATGGTGATGGAGATGGCGGTGGAGATCGATGGAGATGGCTCCGGGGGCAATTCCCCGTCCCGGCAGGTTGCCGGAACAGAGACTTTCTGTCCCCCGAATCTCCCCATCAGTGGTGGCGGCGCTGCGGAACTTCTCGTGGCTGGAGGCTTGACTATTTAGGGTTTATTCCTCGGGAGGCTTCTTATAGGCCAGAGGGCAAGGTCGGTGGGCGGCCAGGGGGCCCACACCACCTGGTGGCACGGCCAGGGCTAGCCCGCGCCACCACATGGTGTGGCCGCCCTGTGGCCCCTCTCCGTCTCGTCTTCTGGCTCCGTGAGTCTTCCGGTAAAATATCAACTTTGGCTTTTGTCCCATCCAATTCCAAGAATATTCATTTTCTCACTTTCTGGAACCAAAAATAGCAGAAAACAGGCAACTGGCACTGTGGCTCTTGTTAATAGGTTAGTCCAAGAAATCATATGAAAAGTACTCCAAAGTTGGAACAAAACATAAGAAAGCAGATAAAACCAAGCATGGAACATCAAAAATTATAGATACATTTGCAATGTATCACTTAACAACTGAGTTGTTAATTCAGCTGCACCTGGAAACAATCTTGCTCACATCAGTTTATCAGTAGCAACAGTTTTGTAATAGCAATAGCAAAGTAACAGCAGTAGTAAAAGTAAAGAGAGTAGTGACAATAGCAGTAAACAGTAGGATTAAAGCGCGGTAGGCATAGGGATGGATGGACGGGCGTTGCATGGACAAGACAATTCACATAGCAATCAAGACTTAGGGCATTTGCAGATAAATAAGATAAAGCATCCAAGTACTAAATAATCATAGGCATGTGTTCCATATATAGTCATACATGCTCGCAATGAGAACTTGCACAACATCTTTTGTCCGGCCAGTCTGTTTGAAGTGGGGCCTCAAGGGAACTACTAGCAATTAAGGTGCTCCTTTTAATAGAGCACTGGAGCAAAGCATTAACACTCCATGAACACATGTGATCCTCACATCAAAGCCATTCCCTCCGGTTATCCCGATTACTGTCACTTCGGGGCCTTTGATTCCGGACAACAATGTGTGTATACAACTTGCTAGGTAAGACCATAAACAATACTATCATCATGAATCAATAACATGTTCAGTTTTGAAATCATGGCACTCGGACCCTAGTGACAAGCATTAAGCATAACAAGTTGCAACAAAGTCAAAAAGCACTAATAATAGATACTAGGCACCATGCCCTAAAAATATGATGCCATTACATGAAGGATCTCATCCAATCCCTACCATCCCCATAGCCTAAAGCGGGGGATTACTCACTCATAGATGGGGGAATCATGGATGGTCGATGGAGAAGCGATGGTGACCATGATGGCGATGATATCCTCCAATTCCCTGTCCCGGCAGGGTGGCAGAACGGAGTTTCTGGTTCTGAATCGTGGAACCTGGTGGTGGTAGCGTAGCGGAACGATTTCTGGAAAAACGTCGAACCGCCCTCGGTTTTTAGGTCAAGAGGCATCTTATAGGCGAAGAGGGAGGCCGAGGGGGTCGCCGAGGCAGCCACACCACCCCTAGCGCGGCCAGGTGGTGTGGGCCCCTCGTGGCCCTCCTCCGTCTCGTCTTCTGGCTCCGTGAGTCTTCTGGTGAAATAGGATTGTTGGCATATTTTCCAGGATTTTTCCTGATATTTGATGTTCTGCACCAAAACTAGACACCAAGGTAATTCTGGTGAAAACAGCGGCAGTCCGTGTTAGTTGTATCCAAATCACACAAGTTTAGAGGAGAAACAATAGCAAAAGTGTTTGGGAAAGTAGATACATTTTGGATGTATCAACTCCCCAAGCTTAGCTTATTGCTTGTCCTCAAGAAATTCAGTTGAAAACTAAGTGCGCTAAAAGAAACTTTCACGAACACATTTGCTTCATATGATGTATATATTCTCAGCATATGATCAAGTACTTAGACAACTCATAATAAGGAGTATGCAAATAAGGCTAGTCAGTAGTCATTGCAAGATATGAAGAGATTTCAACTTAAAAATAACAAGTAGCATGGAACATAAACATAAGCAATATTGCAATGCTCATAAAAAGGTATGATAGAGTGGTATCTCGCTTGCCTTTGATTGTAGGGAAAACTAAATGCCAAGGCACCTCTGAAGTTTAAATGAAGACTAGAAGTAAAGATATCAGAGATACAAGCATCAAAGTCATGACACAATTAATCAAGTTTTGAAACAACCACATTACACTAAGAATGACAACTATGCTCTCAAGAAAGTGCTCATAGAATAAGTGGTGACTCAACAAGGAAGTGAAAAGATTTTGAAAAGTTTGAAAGGCTTCCAAATGATGAAAGTATGGTACTCATTAGCTTTTAGCTCTCATTGCCCCTATCATAAGCATCTTTTAGGTGACTAAGGTTAAAGTGACACAAATAAGAGGATATGCTTGACAAGCTATAAGTCGAAGTCTCATGCCCCTTAGTTACGAAGATCGAACCTCATGCTACTCAACTTCAGTCACAAGTAAGATCTTGTCATTGTAAGTACATATGTATCATAGAGATCCGCCAACGGGGTACCCCTTGCCACATGACACAGGAGCTATCCATATCAAAATGACAAGGCAAGCAGACAATGAGCATCTCAGCGATCTTTTTATTTGCTACTTGCATAGGTTTTTATTGAGGATGCTTCATAGAATGCTCATTATGGTATGCTGCAAGTTTCCACCATGATTAGGCATGGCTTAGGATAGCGGCCCAAGCGTTTCTCTAACACACATATCAACTCCATGATCTTACAATTTCCCCTTTTATTTCACATCGCCGGGATCCATAAGCAAAAGAATCATGATATCAATGAAATAGTGAGTGCAATGTTGAAAGCGTTCCCCATGATACATGGTTCTGCTAACTTCAACTTATAAAGTGCAATCATATACGCAACAAAGATGTTCACAATGGTTCAATATTATTAAGTGCAGGAAAAGTAAAGTGTGCCATCAAGTTCGTGAGGGCTTTACTAACTAACTTTCTCATAACAAGCAAACATTTTATTCGGAAGAAAACAAGGCATACTTAATATGCATGGAATAGCAAATGATGCTAATAGGTAGGTATGGTGGACACTTTTGGCAATAGTGGTTTTGGGGAGTTGGATGCACGAGTAAAGCTTATACTCAGCACAAGTGAAGGCTAGCAATAGAAAGGGAGCGACAAACGAGAGAGCAATAACTGTCCTAATCATGCTTGCAACAAAACAATACTATTTATGGCATGAAAGTGATTCAAGAATGCTGAGGCAAAATAATTCATCGAGGCTTAACTGATTATTACAGTCATATGCATGCGTGAGCATGTGCCAAGTCAATTCAAGTGAAACAATTAGAGGAGGATACCACAATGTCATACCAAGTTATGAATAGAACAATGCAAGCAAACATTCATATGACATGCTACAAACTATTAGCAAGCTGGAGCTCATCAGAAGAAAGAAAGAACTACTAAGCATCCATAAATAACATACACCTTACATGAACGGACTAAGCATGCCCACAATGATGAGTATATTTACAAAAATGAAAAAAATAGAGTTTGTTACCAGCCTCTTACCACACCTCAAGTTGTCATTAATCTTCATTATTGCCCTTCACTTGTGTGGCTTGAATAATAACATGAAACCAAACTCCACTGAGGACCGCTGAACCTTGCAACGAACTTCACAAAACCAAACAAGAACAACAAATATTTTTGGGTTTTCGATTTTTAAAGGCAAGAACCAAAAGAGAGAACAAGAAAAGAGAAATCTTTTTTGGTTTTTCAAATAATCAAAACAAAGCTAAAAGGAAAAAGGCAAACCAAGGCAAAAAGAAATAGAAGCAATGAAAATATTTTTGGTCTTTTTATGTTTTGGAAAGCAGAAACTGTAACATCCCAATTTTAGCAATCCTAAATTGTTGTCCAGAATGCAAAAATCAGGGGGAACAAAAAACTTTTTCTTGTGCTTTAGTGCAGTGCTTGCTTGTTGCTTGTTTTCACTTGTGCTTATGAAGTGTATCTTAGGATACTCCTTACCTCAACCTCAGTTGGCAAAAGCTATTTACCAAAAACTATCTTGGCTTACTTTACGTATTCTCAAACGTTCTGGCATTTCAAAATAGGAGCCAAGATGCCTACGAAACCAAAACTATTTTTGGTAGCTTCCATTGACAAAACTATGGAGAGATATATAATAAAATCTCCTTATGTTTTCAAGATAGAACACTCAACAAATCTAACCTCTAGTTTTCCTAAAACCCTCGTTCAAAGAATTTGAATTCTACTCTTGGTAGAGATACCAAGAACCCTCATCTTATTCAAAACTGAACCTCTTCAAAATACCCCAACCTTACCTCCAAGCTAAGCTTGATGGTGACCCCTAGTAATAGTTGATTAGTGTATAAGATGAGTTGCCTTGATCTGCTGTCTGATGAGTTGCCTTGATCTGTTGTCTGATGAGTTGCTTTGATCTGCTGATTGACTTGTTTTCTTAGGAAGTAGTATGAGCCACTCTAGGAGCTCATCACTAGGATCAAGATGTTTCCCAATCATCAATCCCTAAGCAAGAAAGCAAACCTTGTTATGATCCCTAGCCACTAGGTGATCATATAAAACCCTTAACTAGATCCATTCTGAGGATCTCTATTCTTGATGTTTCCAAGTCCTTGAAGATCAATGTAAAACAAGGATCTCTTTTACTCACTCCACACCTCAATATCACCCCCCTTTTTTAAATCTCTGATACCTTGCAGCCCCTCCAAGAACATTCCCTCTCATACTCTGGTCAAAATCCTCAAAACTGCCAAATCTGACCAAGTCTGGAAACAGTCAGCATCCCCTTTTGGAATATCTCCTTTTCTCAAACCATGTGCATTTTTGGAAATGAACTTGAACCATCTTGTTAACCATCCTAAGGAATACCAAGGCCCACATTTTCCCCTGGTTAGATCCTCTTCCAACCCACTTGTCCATGATAGTTTTGCAGACAAGAAAATAACATTTCCTGCAAAACTAGTCATCATGCCTACTTGGGTAGAAGCTCACATCCTCATACAACCTCCTATTGACCAACTCTCTGCATAGTTGTGTTCTACTCGTTGATGTCTATCAAAACCTACTTCACTTGCCCCAAGTGGAGCTCTGTGCTGCTTACACCCACATGGTTTAGAAGGCTTCATGACCCATATCTCATGGCAGCCTTATTTTCAACAAAGTTGGCCATCAGTTCTAGAACACCCCAAATACAATTAATTCAAACTCTTTCTGCCATGTTCATCTATATGACCTGTTCTACCTACCCATCTATCCCTTGCACCAAGGTGAGCTCTAAGCTCCAAGATGCAAGCATGTTTTGGTGGTATAAAAATAACACCACCCTAGATCCTCAACTCCTTGTTTTCCATCCTTTCTAGTTGAAATTCCATTCCCCCAATGTTGCAAATTCTTGCTACACCTTGTCTACCTCATCTACATTAACCCTCAAGATTTATCAATAATTATCCATAATTATTCAGGGCCCAAAGCTATTTAATTTCTTAAATAGTCAACATCTCCAAAACTCTCGCTATAAAGGAAGGTTTGGTTTTTACCAAAGCACTTCCTCAACTCTTGACTCATGTGAGCCCCAAAAATCATATCCTATATTTCCAGCTAAAAAATAAATATTTTTGAGAAGCTTTATTATTTCTTTTTGTCCATTTTCTTAAATGGTTGAATTGGAATAATAATTGTTTTAAATACTTTTAATCCCCAATAAATCTTGGGAAAATTCCCCTAGGTATGTACTCACATTTGGAACCCTCCCACACTAAAATCCAACCTTGCCCAATGGAAATCTGTCAAATGATCCTCTAGCAAGCACTTCTGTCCTTTTTGAGTAATTGGATTTAAGTGGACTAAAACCCCACATAAAAATCTCAATTAAATCTTAGGAGTCTACCTTTACCTTATCTAACTACCAGTACCATTTTCTCCTCTGGTCCAATGTGAAATTTTGAACTTCCTTCACAACCATCTATTAGATCAAAATTTGCCAATTAAGCAAATCACCACTCTAAGCACTTCCCTTTTTCCATCAATTCTTGGTAAAGCTCATCCTCAGCACCATGACCCATCCTTGGTCGACCACCACTGTAGCTCCACTTCAGCCTTGACCATTTTTCCCTTACCACAGTAGAAAGAAGGAGAAATAACCCCACTTCTTACAAGGATCAACCTAACTTAATTACCACTGATGCCCCTCCTCTCTCTCTCTCTCTCTCTGGTCCAGCACGACCCAATTACTATCCTAATCCTCTCCATGGACCAATCCCTGGCCAACACTGCCTCTCCACCATGTCCAATTTGGTAATTTACCACCTCCACTCCCTCTCCTTGGTATAAAGCTAGCAAGCCAGCCCTCTGCCCTCATTTTCCCCCTCTCACTCTCACTTGCCTCCCCCGAGCACCACACCCCCTCCCCTGCTCTGTGATGTCCGAAGGAAGAAGAAGAGGAGAGCCTCGGCCTCCTCACAAATTCGAGCAAGGCACCTCCCCCTATGTTCCATTCTCTCTGCATGTCAGCCCCCGAGTTCCCCTAGCTCCCTCTACCTGACCATGCTCTTATTTTTGCCCATGGACCACTCCTCCATTGTCGGCGTTGAGCTCCGACGAGGTTGCTCTCGGCCGCCGTCACTCAAGTTGCTTCCCGAGGGCCTCCGCCATCGTGCCGCCCACCGATCTGCTCGGCGTCGTCGACCGTGTCGCCCTGCACCCTCTGCCCCACCTCCTGAGCCCTCTGGTGAGCTCCCCTCCTCCCCCTCCGGTGAGCTAGGGTTCTATCCCCGGCGCTCTGTCGCTGCGACGACGACAAGTGCGGGCCGTCCATCACCACTTGAACGGACGGCTGCGATCCGCCGATACCGCTTCGGCGTTTTTCCCCATTGACCGTCGGGCCAGGCTTGCCAGTTCAAGCTCTGGCTCCCGCGCGTCGCGCTGCCCCGCCTTGGTTCGGCCTGCCTCTGTGCTGCCCAATTCCCCCAGATCCGGCCCACTACACCCCTCTATCTTTTTCCTTTAGCACCCTGTTATCTCTAGAAAATCTCCTGCTAGGTTTAAATCCAAATAAAATGGTAAATCAAGTCCAAATGCCTAGATCTATTTATCTGGTGGATCTCCTATGTTTTCTCAAGCATGTAGAGGCAACCCAATGTCCAAAATAATTTTCTCTAATTACTGGTAATTATTCTGCTGAAATGTATCTAGAAACCTAATTTAATTTCCACAGAGACTTTCACATCTCCATTTGAGATGAACCAAATACCCACTGGAAGGTATTGCAAATACCTATCATCTAGCACAAGTCTTAAGCCAAGGTGAACATTATGTGGTCTTTAGCAAAAATAACAAAACTAGCAACCTTTTGTCTTAGATAAATTCCACTGGTCTGACCAAATGCGGTTTTGACCTGATTCCACCTCCTAGTACCCTCCAGTACCAATATCTAGCAAACCCCAGCAGCTCATAATTTACTGAGCTCTAGAAATGTTTTAGTGATTTAAATACTTCTGTGATGGGTATTTTCACTAAATAAATCACTCCAGGAGTTTGGTAACTCCAAAAAGGGTGAATCCAATTCCTACAGAAAGTTATTGGACATGCCTAGCATATGCCCTTGGAACCAACTCCATAGCTCCTGTAGTCTTAATCAGGTAGAAAGGGGAAGAATTATACAGAACTGTCTTTGGGAATTTCGTGAGGGTAGGCTGGTAATTATTTTAACTTGATTCCAACCCTAGGTGGTTTAGTACATATAGTAATACCTAAACATCCAAGGAAATAATTTTTGGAACTCCAGAACTTTTCTGGTGAATTATTTC
This sequence comes from Avena eriantha, assembly GCA_910589775.1. Taxonomy (NCBI): domain Eukaryota; kingdom Viridiplantae; phylum Streptophyta; class Magnoliopsida; order Poales; family Poaceae; genus Avena; species Avena eriantha. The sequence continues at coordinate 214,033,657 of OU342740.1, forward strand.
CTCAAACTAGAGTTTATTCCACCTTAAAAAGCATATCTAATTCTAGAAAATTGATAATCAGGTGAAACCACTTGTGTTGGTTTTGTCTTGACAAAACCTATCTGAGGATATCACTTTTGCACATTGATATCCCACTGACCACAGAACCCTAATCCAAGCTCATCATATCTAGCCTTAACAACTATCTTCCAAATGGAAACCACTACAGTGGCAACTTGTAAATTCCACCCTTTAAATCCCACCTCTCCAAAACCTCCCAAGTCCAGTAGTAATTCCCATGTTTGTTTGTGGTATGGTTTTATACTTGTATGCCTTGTGTTGACTGTGGATTGTTTGCTTGCATGTGTACCCGATGACGACGATAGTATGAGTGCCTGACGACGAGAAGGAAGGGATTTCTTATTATTCTTTTACTGGGTATTCTTGGTCATCTAAAGAAGTCCAGGGACTTTTGCTGATCACAGGCAAGCCACCATTCCTGAACTCTGATATATGTCCTATTCTATTCTACCTGTTTTATATCCTATTTACAAATTGCATGACTGCATGTTTTGGGTTACAAATACTGCGATAGTAACTTGGCCCCTCCAAGTTATGATTTCGTGTCCTTCGAGGAACCACCCCGATGAACCCACCATTTATCCCCTTTAGACCGAGAGTACGATGGTTAGCATCCTACCTCCTTGGAAACCCCGGTTTTGAGAAAATAAACTGTTTTGGGATTTCCCCACTACAAATGTTTCAAAAACGGCTTTGTAAAACCCTGGGAAGAGGCATCATTCCTAGTGGAAGTTTTAACAAAAGAAATGGTGATGACAAGAAGTGGAAATGTGATGGGATGTTCTACGCCTTTACTGGAACAATTTTTATCCGCACAACCACATTACCCTAGGTTACTGGGGCTTAACTCGTAGTTTGTCCGCTTTAGCCGAGGCAACTTCTACCATGCTTATAGGGAGAAATCCCTGGAATTCCGGGTAGGCGCCCCCAGCTCAAGGATCTGACGACTGTCGCTTGCTTCGGCAAGAGTGAGCCTGAACAATCAGGAGTCTGGTGCAACAATTGGGTCTCCCGCGGATGGTATGACTTAGTTAGTACGGAAGGAAGTGGAGTCACCAAATTTAAGGTATATGCCAAGCTGCGGCTTGGGTATGCGCGTGTACGGAAGGAAGGACTATGGCTGGGAGCCACATACGCATTGCCGGAGAGATAAACCCAAGAGGAAAAGCATGCCTTTGCTAGTGTATACAAGCGAAAGGTTAGGTTTGATTATCCGGTCCCCCATCTACAGTGGTAGTGGGCCGTGGTTGTATCCAGAGTATAACCTATTCGAATAGCCGTGTCCATGGTCAAGGACGGTTGTAAAGGTGTTGGCTAGGAGTACCCAAACTGTGCTTGTTTGCGAGACAAGTACTTTGAGGGCGAAGGTTCCGGGGCAACCCGAGTTCGAGAACTTTTTTTTGACCCGAGGGGTCTAAAATGTTCAAAAAGGATTTTCCACCACAAAACGGTTTTCAAAACTCTTTTTCAACAAAGATATGGAGATGTCTTGATTTATAAAACTGAAGCATGTTTTCAAAACTCTTTTTCAACAAAGATATGGAGATGCCATAACTTCAAAGTTAGTTTAGGCTTTTCAAAAGTAACCCCAGACAAAGCTATCTCGCCACAGCTAGAATTACATTTCCTTTGTTCACTTAGCTTGGTGGTTTGAGAGTACATTCAAAAGTACTCACGGCTGTGTCCCTGGCTATTTACTTGGCCAGACTTTCAGGAGATTAAGGTGATGTCCAGCGAGCTAGGCCGTCTACCCAGTTAGTTGCCTGTAGGTTGAGGCACGTTTGGGCTCTGCGCTTGGCGATGTTCCGCTGCTAATGATGTTGTAGCCATAATGGCACTTATGTAAGTCTTGTATTTTCATTATGTTTCGGATGTTGTAATGGTACCCGTCGGTTATGTTCCACGGCTCACTGATCATGGGAACGTGGAAATATGCATAACAGGGATTTTCTCGGATGAATAATCCGGGGAGCCCACAGAAACAAAGCAAGAACAAAAAGTAAAAGGAAAGAGAAACATGGATATACAAAGGGCCGACTGAACATGATATGTAAATGAGTGTGTTGTTAGAGTACCTCCCCCCAAGCTTAGGCTTTTGGCCTAATTGGGTATCAAGCCCAATGCGGGTAAGGATTCCATGCTGGCGGGTCATCATAAGAATGATCATAGTTACGCCCTTGGGAAGAAGAAAAAGCTCCCCAATCCTATGTAGGTTGTTGGTACGAGGACTCCCCCTCATTCGAGGGCTGGACCGAATCATCCGTAGCCTCCCTTCCAGTATCTTGCTCCTGCTGGGAGAGCTCCCCCAGATACGCATCGAGTTCTTCCTCAGTGAGGGCCCATCCTACCCTGGTATCAAGATTAAATAAAACAGGTGCAGGAAGAAGAACAACACGCTCTGACTTACTCTTTCTCACACTGGCCTTAAGAGAGGTTATTTCATAAGTCAAATCACTCAAATTAGCCCAAGAGGAAACAAACTTATGTGGTATCATGGAGTTAAGGTCAAGTATCTCTATGGGAAACTGTAGGTCTAAATGATGAGGCACTAAACCATGCAAATCTAATAAACGAGAGGTGATGAGGCCTCCACAAATTCCACCTTTCTCGTGGTTCGCGGCAAGACGGAAAGCTATCAAGGCACCCAAATTATAAGTCCTATCTCATTTTAAAGCAGCTGATATGAATGCTAGATCATACGAGGATAATTTATTAGCATTTTCCTAGCGAGAACACACTTGGCAATAAAGTAGGCGAAGTAGCGAATAGAGGGGAGATGAATATTACAAATTTTACCACTCTCCTTTGAGAAGCTGCTCCCTTGGCAAATCTCCGCATACAAGTCCATGAGTGGTGTAGGTCGCTCCCTAATCTTTTCACACGATCCCCACTGAGGTACTCTAATAGATGCACAAAAATCATCAAAAGGAAGGTCGACAGCTATATTGTAAATTTTGTAGTGCACCATGGGGTTAGGAAAAGAGCAATTAAATCGAAAGTCCTGCACCACAAACATGGTTAGCTTCACAAATTGGTAAGGTTCATCTCCCACAAAGTGCTCCAATCCTGCATTAGTGATTAAACAATGGAAATCTTGAGAGATCCCCGTAGCCCCCATGAATTCGGGGCATGGATAGATAGAAGGAAAATCCTCCTCCTCACGGTGGACCTTCATTACCACAGGCACCCTTAATTCATGCTGGTTGAGTTGCTGTTCATCCATCCTCTTTTCTAAAATTTTAGACAACCATCATACAAGTGATTGCAAAGTGATTACATAATGAAAGGAACTACTTATAGGGACTTGTAAGAGGCCTAAACATGCATAAAAATAATTTCTTTAAGCATTGAACAAGCTTACAAGCTCACATAACCTGTCACCTAAAGTAGCAAAATACTCAAGATATAATCCACTAAACACAAATCTACTTGGACAAGCGGAGGAGTCACATACCGGAGAACAAATACTCCAACTTTCAATGGCAAAAATGGGCTGAGCAAGGGGATCAAAAAATCGTGAGCAAGAACAGCAAGAACACGAGTTTGAGCAATGAGCTGGTGTTTTCTCGGGAGAGAGAAAGAAGTGGCAAGTGAAAGAGTGAGTGGAGGGTCAAGGGTGGCCCACACCAGGGCTAGGCGCGCCCCTGGTGTGGCCACGCCACCAGGTGGTGTGCCTGCCTGGTGCCCCCCTAGTACTATCCATGCACTTATCTCCCCCTTTTTTCACGTAAAAATTTAATATGAATTTTTTGGAATTTTTCGAGACACTTTATTTTTCTTAGCAATTTTTAGTTATTGATGGATGATTTTCTGTAGAAAGATGGTATGGGAATGATGCAATAACAGAACGAAACTAAAACTTCAGAAGTTCTAAGACACTCCAATATGCAAGCAACTAGCAATAGAAAAGTAACCTAAGCGAAAGCAAAAACTAAAGTGGAAAAAGTAAGAGTAAGCGAAGATAACCATTGTGAAACATTGTTTTTTTCATTAAAATCCCTTTGTTAACAAGGTTGATCACGTGTTGTTACCAAAACAATTTTATATGAAACAAAACTTCGTATTCCACTCAATGATTATGTTACCTCAACCTTGATAGCAATGGTCCCAATCTTAATAATTTCATATTTTTCTCTTGGTATGGGACAATATATTTCTCCAACTTGAATGCCCTCAACATCTTCTTGGGGAAATAGACAATATGATCCTTGTCATTAACATTAAAAGTTTTCCTTGATTGCAATTAATAACAGCTCCTGCAGTATTAAGAAAAGGTCTCCCAAGAATAATAGACATATTGTCATCTTCAGGCATTTCAAGAACAACAAAGTCAGTTAATATCAAGCAATTATGAGCCACATGAATAGGTACATCCTCATATATACCAACATGAATAGTAGTAGATTTATCATCCATTTGCAAAGATATATCAGTTGGTATTAGTTTTTCCCATTGTAGTCTCTTATAGAGGGAAAAAGGCATAACACTAACTCCTGCTCCTAACTCACACAAAGCAGTTCTAGCATAATTATTTTTAAAAGAAAAAGGAATAGTTGGAATCCCTGGGTCTCCAAGTTTCTTTGGAACCTTACCATTAAAGGAAATTTGCAAGCAAAGTAGATATTTCTTCATTAGGGATCTTCATTTTGTTAGAGACAATATACTTCATATATTTTGAATAAAGAGGCAATTTAATAGCATTAGTAAAAGGAATTTGCAAGAATAAAGGTTTCATCCACTCACAAAACTTGTTATAGTGTTCGTCTTGACTTGTGTTTCTTATTAGGAAAAGGCATATGTTTTTGGACCCAAGGCTCTCTTTCACTACCATGTTTCCTAGAAACAAAATCTTCTTTAGTGTATTTAGTATTCTTAGTGTGCCTTTCAGGTTCTTGTTCAACTTTTTCTTTATCAGGAGCATCATTTTTCTCATTACCACTTTCAGTTTTAGCATCAGAGACAGATATACTATTAGGATCTTTAGCAGGTTCAGAGGATTCTACAATAGTTTTATGTTTCTTTTTCCTTTTCTTAGGAGAAGTACCACTATTTTCAATTTGTTGAGAATCTTGCTCAATTCTTTTAGGATGTCCCTCAGGATATAGAGGATCCTGGGTGACAGCACTACTTCTAGTTCTAATCTCAAAAGCATGTTTTTCTTTAGCAGCATTAACTAGCAAATCTTTTTATACTTTAATAAGCTGATCAGTTTGAGTTTGAACCATTTGGAAATGTTTAACAAGCATTTTAACATCATTAGAGGTTCTTTTCACAATATCTTTTAACTCAATAATAGCTCTAGAGTTTTCCATTAGATGATTTTGCACTCTTTTATTGAAACTATCCTGCTTAACAATAAAAATATCAAATTCTTCTAAGCATTGATCACAAGGTTTAGAGTACGGAATATCACCTTCATCAAAATGTTGGAGAGAGTGTACCTCAATACTGGATGAGTGGGAAATTGCTTACATAATTCTTCTATAGGAGGTAGATTCTTCACGTGTTCAGCTTTAATACCCTTCTCCTTAAGACATTTCTTAGCTTCCTTCATCACTTCATCATTTAGTTCAATAACTCCTCTCTTCTTTGATGTTGGTGTTGGCTCAGGCATAGTTAACTCAGGTGTAGTTGGCTTAGGTGGAGTCCATTCATCATAATTCTTGCTTATTTTAGCCATTAATTCCTCAGCTTCTTTGGGAGTTCTATTCCTAAAAACACAACCAGCACAACTATCCATATATGTCCTAGATTCTTCAGTTAGTACATTATAATATATATCAAGAAGCTCATTCTTAGGTAATGGACATCCAGCCTGTGCATGAATCAAAGCACAAAACCTTGCCCATGATTCAGGCAATACCTCTTTTTCTCCCTGTTTGAAATCAAAAAGTTCCTGCAAAATGGCATGTCTAACACTAGGAGGAAAATATTTTTGAAGGGAAGTAATAATCAAGCAATCAGGGATATCAATAGATCCAGGAGGTCAATTATTAAACCAAGTTTTAGCTTCTCCTTTCAGTGAAAAAGGGAAAAATTTAGCAACAAAGTAGGTGCGCATCTTAATATCACCAGAAATTAAACCACTCATGGTAGAAAGCTCAGTCATATGTGCTACAACACTTTCATTCTTATTCCCACAAAAATGTTCTTTCTCAATAATAGTTATGTAACATAAATCAAGAGAGAAATCATAATAATTATCTTTAATGTTTATGGGAGATGTAGCAAACTGGGCATTAGTAGATAATTTAGGTCTAACAGTATGTTTCTCAAGAAGACTCTTAATAGCACATTTATCATGAGTGTTTTGACATTCTTTAATAAATTCATCAGTCATCTCTATATAACCGTCTTCAATATCATAGCTCTCTCTAGACTCAGGAGAACTGATAGGTGTAGTAGTGTCTTCATTAGGAGTTTTAGTATTTCCAGCTATAGCTCTAGCAATCGTAGCATCTAGGAAAGGACCTAATGAACCACTCTTATCAAGCATAGTAGAAGCAACATCATAAGTATCAGAAGTTTCAGACTCAGCAGTAGTAGCAATATGTGTAGCATGTGTATGGGGTGGTGTAAGGAGCTTACTCATCACAGCTGGTGAATCAAGAGCAACATAGGTGTTCAGAAATGTACCTCTCCTTGTAGTGGATGGTAAAATAGGAACCTTTCCATCACGAGACTTACCCATGATGGATGGATGGCAGCGAACAATAGTGATTCCAAGTGGACTTGATAAATAGAGCTAAGCTCCCCGGCAACGGCGCCAGAAAATAGTCTTGATGACCCAAAAGTATAGGGGGTGTATCGCAGTATTTTCGAGGGAAGTGAAACCCAATTTATTTATTCGACACAAGGGGAGCCAAAGAATATTTATAAGCCTTAACAACTGAGTTGTCAATTCATCTGCACCTGGAAACAATCTTGCTCACAACAGTTTATCAGTAGCAACAGTTTTGTAATAGCAATAGGAAAGTAACAGCAGTAGTAAAAGTAAAGACAATAGTGACAATAGCAGTAAATAGTAGGATTAAAGGGCGGTACGCATAGGGATGGATGGACGGGCGTTGCATGGACAAGACAATTCACATAGCAATCAAGACTCAGGGCATTTGCAGATAAATAAGATAAAGCATCCAAGTACTAAATAATCATAGGCATGTGTTCCATATATAGTCATACGTGCTCGCAATGAGAACTTCCACAACATCTTTTGTCCTGCCAGCCCATTTGCAGCGGGGCCTCAAGGGAACTACTGGCAATTAAGGTGCTCCTTTTAATAGAGCACTAGAGCAAAGCATTTACACTCAGTGAACACATGTGATCCGCATCAAAGCCATTCCCTCCGGTCATCCCGATTGCTGTCACTTTGGTGCCTTTGGTTCCGGACAACAATGTGTGTATACAACTTGGTAGGTAAGACCGTAAACAATACTATCATCATGAATCAATACATGTTTAGTTTTGAAATCTTGGCACTCAGACCCTAGTGACAAGCATTAAGCATAACAAGTTGCAACAAAGTCAAAAAGCACTAATAATAGATACTAGGCACCATGCCCTAACAATCTGGTTCCCTCATCCAATACCTACCATCCCCATAGACTGCAGCGGGGGATTACTCACTCATAGATGGGGGAATCATGGATGGTCGATGGATAAGCGATGGTGACAATGATGGCGATGATCTCCTCCAATTCCCCGTCCTGGCAGGGTGCCAAAACAGAGTTTCTGGTTTCGAATCGCGGAATCTGGTGGTGGTGGCATAGCGGAACTCTTTCTGGAAAAACGTCGAACCCCCCTCGGTTTTTAGGTCAAGAGGCATCTTATAGGCGAAGAGGGAGGCCGAGGGGGTCGCTGAGGCGGCCACACCACCCCCTGGCGCGGCCAGGCCTGGCCCACGCGGCCAGGTGGTGTGGGCCCCTCGTGGCCATCCTCCGTCTCGTCTTCTGGCTTCATGAGTCTTCTGGTGAAATATGATTTTTGGCATATTTTCTGAGATTTTTCATGATAGTTGATATTCTGCACAAAAACTAGACACCAAGGTAATTCTGCTAAAAACAACATCAGTCCGTGTTAGTTGTATCCAAATCTCACAAGTTTAGAGGAGAAACAATAGCAAAAGTGTTCGGGAAAGTATATACATTTTGGACACATCAATAGTGAATGGGTTAGTCATTTTCATTATGTCCCTAAGAAAGGGGGAATTACCGTTGTGCCTAATGATAATGATGAGCTTATTCCCCAAAGAATAGTAGTAGGTTATAGCATGTGCATTGATTTAAGAAATGTTAGCAAAGTTACTAAGAAAGATCATTACCCACTTCCTTTTATTGATCAAATGTTAGAAAGGTTGTCTAAAAAGACCCATTTTTGTTTTCTCGATGGATACTCTAGGCTTTCTCAAATTGATGTTAAATAACAAGATCAAGAAAAAACTACTTTTACGTGCCCTTATGGGACCTATGCTTATAGGCGTATTCCTTTTGGTTTGTGTAATGCTTCTGCTACTTTTCAAAGATGCATGTCTGCTATCTTTCATGGTTTTTGTGAGGAAATTGTGGAAGTATTCATGGACGATTTTTCGTCTATGGAACTTCTTTTGATAATTGTCTGCACCACCTTGATAAGGTTTTGCAGAGATGTGAAGAAACAAATCTTGTTCTTAATTAGGAGAAATGCCACTTCATGGTCAATGAAGGAATTGTCCTTGGACATAAAATTTCTGAAAGAGGCATTGAAGTTGACAGAGCTAAAGTTGAAGCAATTGAGAAAATGCCCTATCCAAGAGACGTCAAAGGTATTCGTAGTATCCTTGGGCATGCTGGTTTCTGTAGAAGGTTTATTAAAGATTTCTCTAAGATATCAAAACCCCTCACTAATCTTCTCCAAAAATATGTACCCTTTGTTTTTAATGATGATTGTAAGGAATCTTTTGAAACTCTAAAGAGCGCTTTAACTACTTCTCCTATTGTCTAACCACCTGATGGGAACTTACCCTTTGAAATCATGTGTGACGCTAGTGATTTTTCTGTAGGTGATGTTCTTGGGAAACGAATAGATAAAAAGTTCAATGTTATCCATTATGCTAGTAAGACTCTTGATGCTGCTCAAAAGAATTATGCTACTACTAAAAAGGAATTATCAGTTGTTGTCTTTGCTTGTGATAAGTTTAGACATTATATTGTTGATTCAAAAGTTATTATTCAAAATGATCATGCTGCTATTAAGTACCTTATGACAAAGAAAGATGTTAAGCCTAGGCTTATTAGATGGGTGTTGCTTTTACAAGAGTTTGATCTACATATTGTAGATAGGAAAGTAGTTGAATATCCTGTTGCTGATAATTTATCTCGATTGGAAAACATCTCTTTTGATCCTATGCCTGTTAATGATAGTTTCCCAAATGAATAGTTGGCTGCAGTAAGGGCAAGCTCGCGAGGGAGCCCTTGGTATGTTGACTATGCTAACTTTATTGTTTCCAAGTATTTGCCTCCAGCTTTTATAGCCCAACAAAGAAGGTAGTTCTTTTATGATTTAAGGCATTATTTTTGGGATGACCCACATTTATATAAAGAGGGGGTGGATGGTATTATGCGAAGATGTGTTCCAGAACATGAACAAAAGGAGATATTATGGAGATGTCATAGTAGCGCCTATGGAGGACATCATGCGGGAGATAGAACCGCACAAAAGGTGCTACAATCATGTTTTTACTGGCCTACCTTTTTAGAGATGCAAGAAAATTTGTCTTATCATGTGATGTGTGTCAACGAGTTGGTAATATTTCTAGACGCAATGAGATGACTATGAATTACTCTCTTGTTATTGAACCATTTGAGTGTTGGGGATTCGACTTTATGGGTCCTTTTCCCCCTTCGAAAGGTTATACTCATTTTCTTGTTGCTGTTGACTATGTTACTTAGTGAGTAGAAGCCATACCTACGAAAAGTGTTGATGGCGAGACCTCTTTAAAGATGCTTAAGGATATTATCTTTCCTAGGTTTGGAGTGCCTAGGTATCTTATGACTGATGGAGGATCTCATTTCATTCATGGCGGCTTTAGAAATACCCTTGCTAAATATAATGTTAATCATAGAATTTCTTCAGCTGATTATCCCCAAACTAGTGGGCAAGTAGAACTGTCAAATAGAGAAATTAAATCCATCTTGGAAAAGACTGTTAATTGATCTAGAAAAAATGGGATAAAAAGTTGAATGATGCTTTATGGGCTTATAGAACTTCTTATAAAAATCCTATGGGAATGTCTCCTTACAAAATGGTTTATGGGAAAGCTTGCCACTTGCCTTTAGAATTAGAACACAAAGCTTATGGGCAGTGAAAGAACTTAATAGAGACTTCAAACTTGTTGGTGAGAAAATATTATTTGACTTAAGTTCGTTGGAAGGATGGAGGAGTGAAGCATATGAAAATGATAGACTCTTTAAAGAAAAAGTTAAAAGATGGCATGACAGGAGAATTCTTAAGACAGACTTCCATGTTTGTGAGAAAGTTCTATTGTATAGGTCTCGTCTCAGATTTTTTGCAGGGTAACTACTCTCAAAATGGGAAGGACCTTTTGTTATTGAAGAATTGTATCGTTTAGGTGCAATTAAAAATTCTTCTTTAAAAGATAATACTACACAAGTAGTGAATGGTCAGAGACTGAAGCACTATATTTCCGGAGATTCTTACAATGAGGATATTGATGTTATTCAAGTGGTGACGCCGGAAAAATTTATCAAAGACCGAGTTCAAAGACCTGCAGAGTCGGTTTTCGAATGGGTAACTGTTCTCGTAAGAAAAGGTCCGCGAAAAATCTGTCAAGTTATATTTTTGCAGTTTTTATCTAACAAGGAAGCAACGAAGCGAAAGAGGGACGGAAATGGAGCTAGGGTGGCTCACACCACCCCGTGGCGTGGGCCCACCTGGCCGCGCCACCAGGGCTATGGCCATCCCGGAGTCCGTCTCCGACCCATTTTCTCCCAATACATTCCTTTTGTTGTTAAACTTCGTAATATATAATCCCCCGGATCCCCCGAGGTTCGTATATTGTGTTCTCGTCGTGTTTTCATTTCGATCTGTTTCTAACAGGTAGAGTATCAGTTTTGGGAGCCACAATGTATTCCTCTGGATCAGCCAAGGAAGATTCATGTGCGGACATCGTCAACCCGTACATGCGTGAGTTGAAGATTCATCCCAAGGAGTTGTCTCTCGAAGATGGGGAGGTACAAATAAAAGAGGTTCAGGGCCCTAAAGGTGAAGGCAGTCTGGAGGATAGGATGGAAGCACTGGAGCAAGAAGTATTTCGATACAAGAAGATGGCAGAACGCAAAGTGGATATCATCCATAAGATTAGTTCAGAACTCATCGCCAAACACCAGAGGGAGACTGCTGAGCTTAAGGATGAAATTCTCTCACTCCACCAAACAACCAACCAACTACAAGCCCAGCTCTACGACGTGCAAAATCAAAACTGTGAGTATGAGGTTAGGTTTGAACGCATAAGTGCTGCTCCTAGTTTCAGGATGTTGGAGACTAGGATGTCTTTTGTTGATGGGGAGCCCTTACCTTGGAAGTCGGACGATGATGAGAGAACACCACCACCACAGAAGGAGTAACTCGTCATCAGGTTTTGGCATCCCCTTGGTTTGTTCCAAGCTTGGGGGAGTGCTGCAGTATCATATCACTATATTCTATCTTTTTACCATTTTAGTAGAGTTATATCATGAATAGAGAAGTTATCATGTAGGATGGTTTGCATTATGGAAGTGTCCCCCCTCTCGTTAGTTATCTATGTATCCCTTGGTGTGAGTTGCCATTATGGAATATTAATGAGAAGTTCTTTCATTTACTCTCTTGCACATCTTATTTTAGTTTTCAATTTATATTATATGATTGATCTTGTTGTTTGTATTGGTATCACTTTGGGATCATTGAGTAAATTTAGTTGGTTTTGGCAAACTTGGCTCTGGTTAGTGACAACACTATTTGAAAATTGAACGAAAAAGATAAAAGTACTCTTAAGAAATATAATTTCATCATCTTTCTTTCTTGATTGGCTCATAAGCTTAGTATTCTCTAGATAAGATCGTTTATGTTTCCAAAGAAGATTGCATGTTTGTTTTTATCACCTGTATGTTTGATTGTTTCCTTCAACTCTTATGCTTGGTACCTAGCCTTGCTAGCCAAAAACCTGTACTGAGAGGGAATGTTTCTCATGCATCCAATCCTTAAACCAAAACCCATGCCATTTGAGTCCACCATACCTACCTATTAGCATTTTTGCTATTTCAAGTAAATTCATGTTTTTATCTACCTTCCAAATTAAACTTTTTATGTCAAAATTAGTGATTAAAGCTCCCACAAACTTGATGGCACACTTTACTTTCTTGCACTTAATAAACTTGAACCATTGTGCCCATCTATGTTGCGTATATGCTTGCGCTTTATAAGTTGTGAGTTAGCAGAACAATGTTACCATGGGGAACACTTTCAACATTGCACTTATTTAGTTGATATCATGATTCTTTTGCTTATGGATCCCGGCGGTGTGAAATAAAAGGGGAGCTTGTAAGCTCATGGAGTTTGTACATGTGTTAGAGAAACGCCTAGGCCACTAGCCTAAGCCATGCCTAATCATGGTGGCAACTTGAAGCATAACTTAGAGCATGACCATAATCCGTAAAGCATCCTTAATAAAAAACTATGCAAATAGAAAATAAAAAGATCACTAGAATGCTCATTGTCTGCTTGCCTTATCATTTTGATATGGGAGTGCTTCCATATCATCGTTCTCCATGATACACATGTATTTACAATGACAAGAACTTACTCATGAGTAAAGTTGAGTAGCATGTGGTCTGGTACTCGTAAGCACGGGGCATGCGATTTTCAACTTATAACTTGTCAAGCATATCCTCATATTTGATCACTTTAACCTTAATCACCTAAAGATTCTTATGATAGGGGCAATGAGAGCTGAAAACTAATAAGTACCATAATTTCTGGAAGCTCTTTATGAAACTTGAAATCCCGGCTTCCTTCAATCTCAGCAAGTATTTTGAGTTGTTGTGTTTCATTCATTCATATGATGATTTATTCGATCATTTTTCTTATGTTCCTTCTTTTGCACATTGCTCTTATCTTAGTGAATATTACTTTAAGGGTCATGTTTATTGCGAAGGGTCATGTTTATTGAGCTCAGTTTTCGCTTGGGGACAAGCGAAGTCTAAGCGTGGGGGAGTTGATACGTCCATTTTGCATCACTATTCTATATCATAGTTTTATTGTATTCATTGATATATTTCATATTAAGAGATGATACTTATGTTATTTCATCTGTTTTTGCATGGTTGATGACTTTTGGAGGATGGACTATTGAAGTCAGGATTCTGATGGAAAAGGCACTATTTGGAGGTGAAATTCGCGAAGATCAGAAAATCCCAGAAAATATAGGGAAAATTCTATTTTCCAGAGGACAAAGGATGCTAGAAGGGGGAGCGGAGTTGGGCCATAGGGGGCCCACACCACACCTTGGCGCGGGCCACCCCTGGTCGTGCCACCAGGTGGTGTGGCCACCCTGGCCCACCTCCAGCTCTGCCCTTTGGCGTATATTATCCCTATGAAACGTTAAGCCTTGGGGAGCGACCATAGAAAGATTCCACCGCCTCTACGAGGCGGAAAATTGCAGAGACAGAAAGAGCTCTCCGGCAGGCTGAAATCTGCCGGGGAAAATCCTTCCCGGAGAGGGGAGATCGTCACCATCAACACCACCATCAAGCTGGATTTCATCGGGATCATCATCATCAACATCACCACCATCATCTCCACCAGCACCATCATCACCACTCCATACCGTTGTAACAATTGGGTTGAATCTTGCATAGTTCTTAGAGGAAACTTTCCCGGTGTTGATTACTTGCTGTAGTTGATGCTATTGAGTGGAATCATTGGATTATCATTTATGTTCAGATTGTTACTTATCATTATTTCATCCCTTATCTTGATCCATATGATGTCTTGTGAGTAGTTCGTTTAGTTCTTGAGGACATGGGAGAAGTCATGTTGTTAGTAGTCGAATTGTGTTGAGAAAGATTCAATGGTTTGATATTTAAGTTGCGGTGTTATTCTTCTAGTGGTGTCATGTGAACGTCGACTACATGACACTTCACCTTTAAGGTCCTAGGGGAATGCATTGTGTATTTGGCTACTAATCGTAGGGGTTGCCGGAGTAACAGAAACCTAAACCCTCGTTAGGAAACCTTTGCGCAAGGGATGTCAGGATCTCGGAGTTTAATGCTGTGGTTAGCTTTCTATCTTAATTACTTTCTTGTACTTGCGGATGCTTGCAAGGGGTATAATCCCAAGTATGTATTAGTCCTAGGAAGGTCGGTACATTAGCACAGGTTCACCCACACAACACTTATCAAACTAAAGAAGATTAGTCAACTATATGAAGCGAACACACTTGACGATATTCCCGTGTGTCCTCAAGAACGTTTGGTCATCTTAAGTAATACAACCGACTTGTCCTTTGCTAAAGAAAGGATTGGGCCACTTGCTGCATTTATTCTTATTGCCTTTTATTCACTCATACTTTATTTATCTGCATTATCAAAAAACCCTAAAATCCGTTTGCTAAGTATTTACAGAGAATTCCTGCTCCAAGTCACTCGTCAACACCTTCTGCTCCTCGTTAGGTTCGACACTCTTACTTATCGAAAATAATGCGATTGTAACACCCTCGAATCGGCCCTATGCAAGTTTTAGCGCTTCCCGCCAAACCCGCATAGAAACGATTCAAGGACGCCCACCAGGCACTTTCGTGCGGGTGGAAAACAAAGTAATACCATTACACATTAGTCCACGATGGAACCCACAGAACATATATATACAACAACGACTCCATGAGCCAAGAATACAGATATACAATAAAAAGATCCAAATCACCTTGAAACGATACAACGTCCGAGTACGGACAAGAAGCAAATGGGGCTAAGTGCCCTGAAGAATAACCAATGGCGACCATAACCCTGCCCAGGCCAAGCCGGAAGGGTAACCCTGCTAACGACGTCGATCTCAAACCTGCTAAAACAAAAAAGGGGTGCCGACAAAGGGCAAAGGAAAAAGTGTAGCGTCAGTACTGAGGCCAGTACACGAAGAGGCTAGAATTCGGCGGTCCTTGCCTACATAGGTATGGTGGACTGAAGCGGCAGCGCAGCAGCACTAAACAACCTATAGAGACTCAGTAAAACTGGCGGCTATTAGAGAGGGATAAGAAAGACCTATCCAGATCCAACCTGAAGCTAACACCAGCCAAACCCATCCTGGTATTTCCCCCTCGAGACCAAACGAGGAAGTCGGACCAATGAACTCACACGGTTGGCAATTTTACTCATTCCGTTATAGTTGCAGCACTTACTAATCAGATATAGATAGCATGAGTCATCCTGAAGCATAAGTAGTGGGCAGGTTTAATTACCATTCCGTTATAGTTGGAACATTTACTAGTCAGATATAATTTCCCGAGGAATCCCAAAACCCAGCAGTTGTTGGCACTTTTATCACATTCCATTGGAGTTGCAATACTTACTAGACAGGTATAGCTTGTCACAAAACAATCCAGATCCACCAGTTGTTGGCATTTTTAATATCCATTCCGTTATAGTTGCATCTGATTACTAGTCACATATTAAGTCAAATTTATAGCACTACTTTAGTTAAGCTTGTCTATGATCGAGATACTGTGCTCCAAGTCGTCCATAACCGCGGACACGGCTTTCAGAAAGTTTTACCCTGCAGGGGTGCACAAATAGCAACACACACTCAATCAACCTTGGAAAAAACCAACTCAAAACCCAACGAGGCATTCACGACAAAGCGATCACATGATTCAGAAATATTTCAGGGGGGCACCCCACTAAGCTACCCGCAACGAAGTTGGCCGGCTCCGAGACGGACCCAGGGTTTGGGTGGACGGCTGTAAACGACTGGGAACCCGAAAGTGTGACAGTGCTTGTCGATACAGCGAAAACGTGTCGTGATCCTAAACAGTACAGGTGCTCCACGCACAATCGTAAATAAAGCAGTAACATGGCATAAGTACAGGATAGTAATAAAACCCCAAACTAGTTTGTGGCCCCAAGAAATAGAAATGAATCAAGCTCTGGCTCAGGGAGGTCCACAAGTCCTCCCGGATGTGGATAGTGCGAAAAATCAAGGAACATGTATCAAGTACTCGGGGCCTATGGGACACAAGTGGGCATGAAAAACCAAATAATATATAATTGCCCATCGGTGCCTCTTTCATTAGTTATCCCAGCAATTTAATAGTTGTAATTAAAAACATGATCAACTCCACCATAAAACATCTGCCAGCATTCCAACAACTGTGGTACTCGACAACATGAGATCGCACCTGAGCAAGCAACTACGACTCGCAAGGCCAGCTAGCTACCAAACAACAGTAATATGAGGTGTCCAAGGCAATATAGAGGTTGCATGGGGTATAACTGGTGCACAGAAACTAAAGCATCGCGACACGGATAGCAATAGATCAACAGGAGGAAGTAAAGACTATAAATGCAAAATAGGGAGAAAGGGGGAGAATGCTCGCCTGTGAAAACACTGCCGACGGATCATCTAGAGAACTTGTCGATACTCGCATCCACTCATCGGCCAAATCCGCGAAGAAGCAAACAATAGAAGAAACACCGGAGGCACTATTTAATACTACGGCAAAAGATCCGGCATGATTATGATATGATGCATGACATGGCAAAATGATGCGCAACTTAGCAAAATTAAGCAGAATCGGAATCTCGACAAATTAAAAGATGATTCGAGTTACTATTATAATCACTAAAGTTAAATGTTGCTAACTTGGTATCACAAGGCCTAAATGATCTACTCAAATTAATGGAAGAGGGTTATCTCTTTGATTATAAGACATCCCACGTACCCATAGGTGATGGTGCAAAATTATCACAAAAGTAACTATTGCGTGCTTAAAACAGATGTTTGTATGGCATGATCAGATTCCTTATCTTTTCATGATTAATATATAGATATATAATTCTCTTTATTCCAACTTACGGTTTAACATATATGATTTATGGAAACTTAATTGGCTATGAGAGCATTTAATTAGTTGGCAAAATTTTAATCATTCAAAACAGTACACAGAGTTCAAATTCGAATTATTCAAGCAATTTTTCAACAAGTTTCATTTATAAAATATTTTGATTTGAATTACAGATTATAATATTGTATTTAAGTAAGATTGCACTAATTCTAGAAAAAGGTAGCTATTATTCAGTCAATATGGAGGTCCATCTCACCCCCTGTGAGTTGAATAACAGGTAGTAGACAAACTCGGCTACGTTTTAGACTGAAAAAGATCAAATAGCGCCTGCCATTAAGAAAGATTCTATAGCGGATCTGATAAAATCTAGAGAAGCAAAAGGCTCATGGAGCTTTGGAGAATTTGATCTGGATGAGACCTCACGTGACATATAGGAGCTAGAGACACTAAACAACAGATCAGCCTATGTTTAGACAACTATGGGTTTCATTTGAACTAGTTGGACATCGTGATTTCCATGGATAGAAGATAAAAACGATCAGGTTGGAGCTGATGCACGAAGTGGGCATTGTGTCAAGAACAATATGTTATCTAGAATAAGCAGCTGAATCAAAAGGCTCCGAGCAAAATGAGCCAGCTCAAGCTAGCTAGCAAGCAGGTGATGCTTACCATATGCGAGCTGCCTGGGTTGAACAGCTGCATGCGCGTGGGTCCGCAAGATATAGAGAAGGCTAGCATGTGTGTTCTCGGCAGATGGAACGATGGCAGCGGCCAAGAAACGGCGGTGCCCGGTGTGTCCCGGCGTGGTACAAGAACTGGAAGATCTCGCACAAGGTAGCCAATCACCAGTATGACTAGTGCAGGCAGGGGAGGGCAGGAAAAAGCCTCTGTGTAGGAAGAAAGCAGTAGCGGCGATGCGCGGCTGTGCACAGGGCTGCCAGCGAAGGAGACCACACCTGGGCGGTGTCGCGGTGTGCGTGTAGCGCTAGGTGCAGAGTGTGTATGGGCGGACACGGAGGCCTTCACAACGAAGTGGAAGCACGTGCGGTCGCGTGTGTAGCTCGACCAAGAAGGAAACGATGGCGTGCCCTCGTGGTGTTCGACCAAAGGACCCAGAGCTATGATGCTCGCCAAAGACAGAGGAGTGGTGGAAAGGACGCAGTGGCTCACCGTAGTTCTGCGGGCGAGCAGGTCGGTGCCGGAATTGACAGAGATGACGACAACGAAGTAGAGGTGCGTGCAGTGGCCGCGGGAAGCGCGAGGGTGTTGAGGATGTTCCTCACGTGCTGGTACTCCTGCTCCTCCTTGCTCCGTGTGGTATTCAACGACGGCAGTCTTGGTTGTGGTGGAGTCGGCTCAAGCAGGGGAAGAGGATATGAGCTTGCAACTATGGTGGTTTTTGGTGTGAGAAGATGGATGGAGCGATAGTGGCGAGATGTAGAAAGGAAGTAGGCTGGGGATTTTTTTTTCTTGGGCTCGATCTGATCTGGATTTAAGAGGAGAACAATGAGCGTGCGGTGGTGGTTGGCTTGGTGATCTGGTCATGCACCTTGCGTGCTGCTCTCGCACAAAGGAAAAGGACAAAAGGAAGAGAGAGGGTTAGGATTAGCTGGTTGGGTGTTTTTGGGGTGGCCGGCTGGGCCGGTTTGGCCTGGTTTGGCTGCCCCTAAGAATAATATAAATATTTGATTTGTTTAAAATAGGGCTTTTGAAATCTGTTTGGTATGAAACAAAATATTTCGGCCAAGCCCGGGTTTTTATTCGAAATAAAGACTAGGTATTTAGAAAACAGAAATAGGGTTTTTCGAAACTAGTTCCAGACAACAAATGCAGGAAGATGACGATGCTCAAATGCAATGTGGCATGATGACATGACCATGCGGTTATGATGATGCAATGCACAAAAAACATAGCGATTTTCTAGTAGTGGTTTTAGCAGGATGCCACAGCGATACACTCCCTATATTGGTGGGTCATCAATGTCCGGGACCCACACACCTCAAAAGACTTCGGCGAGTCAACATCGCGCGAGGAAACGAAAATCTTGCTTCTACCACGCGCTGGCCGAGCTTCCTCCATGTTTTTAGCAGATCTGTCATCGTAGAGGGCCGTGAAACTGAAAAAAAAAGTTTTCCATCGGCCACGGCCGAGCCAAGAATTTCATCGTGGAAGACGTGCCTTCTACAACAACTGTCGGGCCAAGTCGTTGCAGAAGGAAACTTTTCTTGTAGTGTTTAGAGCCCAAAATCCAAAAAGAGGATTTATGCAACAAATGTCAAGTGGGAAAAACATGGTCCATCCAAGAGAATGTGGGTTTGAGATAAATCCTTCAAACCAACAAAAGGATCTCACATATGGAATAGATGGTTTAAAGGGCACAAGATCATGGGAACATGTTGTTTTAAGGATATGGTGGCAGGACCCCACACATTACCCATGGCATGATTTAAATCCAAATAGACAATAAGAATCCCACGTATAGATGTATGGTAGAAATATGGATCAATAAATCACCACGAAGGACCATAGAAAGAATATAGGTAGAATGAATTAAAGAGATATGCCCTCAACTCAACTTGGGCATTACATACATTTATCAAGAACCAAATACATTATATCAAATAGCAACTATATTTGATAAGTGACAAATACAAGATGCACGTAGGATGATAAGAACCAAAACAAGTGTTTTATATGGTACTCAAATGCAATGTTACATGATGACATGAGCATGATATTATGATGATGCAATATGACAATTATATGGTAGCATAGATCTTTATTTATTATGTATAATTACAATGTTAGACAATTGGGATGCTATAGTCCACCACGCCACAAAGGCCTCGCCCTATTCTCTGGGGAATCTTGCCACATGTGGTTTGATCCAATCTTCCACTATACGGTACCCTTCGAGGGGGGGAACTAGCACCTTTACAATGAGCTCGGGGCATGCATCCAAAACTGACTTGGAGGCTCCCAAGTAGGACAACATGCCGTCACAACAAATCAAGATTAGCAATAGAAAACGAGATCTATGATTTCTTAATAAATTCTAGATGCAAGGGGCCTCAAGAAAATGAGGGGGAAATTCAGAGCACTTCGGTGATGATGTAGGTCAAGGCCTCCTCCTTCCATTCTCCAAAGGTCAAGACCTTTAGATGATTGAATAGGGAGATCTTCGGAATTTCGTGGCTCACAAAGTACTATTCTTGTCTGGGGATTCGAGCAACTCCAGGTTGAAGATTGGGAGGAGTATTTTTACCCCTCTAGAATTGTAGTCGTTTGGAGTCATAGGGAGCTGGATAATCCGACCAAAGTTGGGGCCGGATAATCCGTCCTAGGCTAAACACCGACCGGAGAAAAAACTCTGGCCCAAATATCCACCCCTCTCTACAAACCACGGCTCTAGTCTTTAGCGAAATTTCCAGGGGGCAGATAATATGGCCTGTTGGGGGGAGGGATTATCTGGCAAAAAAACGAGGGAAAATATCCATCTCCGTATCATAGAGCCCCTCCGTCTTGTCCTTAGTCGTTTCTAGGGTGGGGCGGATTATCCGGGCCTGGTCAGGACCGGATTATCTGGCCTGGGCAAAAATCCAGCCCAGAGCCAAAAATCCGGACAAAGATTCGATAGTCGTGCCACTGGTCCTTAGCTAAAATCACCAGGGGCGGATTATCCGGCCCTAACCAGGGGCAAATAATGCGGCTTGGCAAACTTGTTCTTGCTGAATTTGAGCAGGGGCTCTTTTCCTTTCTTTTGGAGGGATGATTCTAACACATGTAATAACTCTTTTGTATCTGCAGCACTCAACACATAATTAGAATATCCATGGCATTGTTTTCTAACACACAAAACACTAGCGATCAAGAAATGCTCTTTCAAGAAGGCGATGCTCTAGGGCCAAAAGGGCCTAGGTGGCGTGACCTGTAAGGGTGCACGCGCCACCATGTCTATTTTTGTCCTATGGGCTCCATTTTGTGATTCCAAAGCTCTAGTGTCAACACCTGGATTTTTAATCCCAGATGCCTGTTATGCCATACATCGCAATCCCAGGATTACCATTTTTGCGAGACATAACATATTGGATATCACAGTACATCATCCATTACAAACCATAATAAAGTCTTACACAAATAAAGTATCTCATGATCTAGTCTTAATACAATCAAGAAGTGGAATAATAAGCATAGTAGTGGGATCCATATTCAGTGTCATAGGAAATTCTGACGATGGGAGATGATCCTAGTTGTCGTAGCCGTCCTACTGTCCATCTTCCTGATAGTCCTTCTCATAGTCTGGCCACGGGAATAGCCAGGGACAAAGCCATGAGTACTCATTAAGTACTCGCAAACTATTACTAACAAGTAAGGTAATTCTAATAGGAAATACTAAGCTCTAGGTTTATTTGCAAAAGCTAGATTTATCTTAAGCTGAGTTCAGAAGTAAAGAAAGCTAACTTAATGTTCTAAAATCACCTAAGTGGGAACTTAGTTTTCACAGTCACAACCCTGTTGTGGTCAAGTCAAAGTCATAATTAATTTCACAAGTCATTTTGAAAACATCTGACAACGGAATAGTATGGCCACTCCAACTGTCCATGACCGCGAATGCGGCTATTCAAATAGTTTGACACTCTACAGAGGTGGTACACTTTCACCACAAAATTCGATACATCTGCCATGGATAACCCTGAATCAATCATACTTAGTATGCGGATAATCAATCATAACCTTTCAATTACACACTCTAGTATAGGCATCTCCCCTATGAGCTTGGCCTCCCAGCCATGGCCATCTGCCATCCTGGGCACTGCATAGGTGGACACACATCAAGACGTAGCCTCAGCTCAAACCCCTCCGGCGAGGGAACACATACTAATGCATATAAACATCCGGCTAAGCCCTACCCAATTCAGGTATTGTGGTTGTACGGTAAAATTGGAATGGTATCGCATCTGAACCCAACCATCAGTTTTTGTAAAAGGGCTCAGGCTTATGCCTCAACATTTTCATCATCAAACCATTGTGTTTCTCAACACATGCCAAAACATCTCAATAGAATGAAGCATCATTCCAAGGTTTTCATAATCATTTTCACCAAGTATTCCCATATAAAGTGATCAAGTTTTATGCTTAGGACTAGCCACTAGGGTTAAGAGTGTTCACTAATGAGGGGTGCTAATCTTCAATCTCATGCCACATAATGACATCTAAGTGCAACTAGATAGGCCTAGTTTTATACTCTTTATGATATCTATAACAAAAGTAAAGAACTTTGGTAAAGTAAGAGAGTAAAGCTTGGAAGTAAAACTTGGGATGGGTATAAATCAAAGTATATAACCAAAGCATGCATAATGCATTTGCTTAAGTTAACAAGGTGGCAAATGTTATCTTGCTTAGTTCTAGCTTGCATAGTAGTGATGGCTTGCCTTGATTGGTGTAGTGATTGAAGTTTTCCTCGTCTTCTTCGGGGTAGAACTCCTCCTCCTCGTAGACTTGGTCGGTAATATCGTCTATAAAGGAATAGGGGGTATACAATCACCAAACAATACTTATCTATTGCTATTTAGCACACTAAGGATCACACTTGATGAACTAGCATCATTACAAACATCACATGCAATAAAGAACTAGTTTTATTCATTTTATTTTAGAAAAGTAATTTCTACTCATTGAAATTAATTAAGATTTAATATTCTCCAAATATAATATGGGATCATGTGGACACACATCATCACCACATATTCTAATACATGGGAATGTGATTTAAAAGGTTGATCACATTTTATAAAGTTTAAGACTATTATTTAATAGATTTAAAGTGACTAGAAATGCCCTAATAGCATTCTTTTGGTACTAGTCCAATGGCACTGCATGCACTCATAAATATTTTTACATATTCAGATAGATATTATCAAATGGGATTTTTGAGAGTTGGAATCAACTCAAAAGCTATTATGGTTGATTTTCGAAAAATGTTTGAAGTTGCAAAAGTCTTTGTCTTTGGCTTGGATAGATATTTTAATTTCCTTTCTAGCAAAATTTGAATCATGCAATTTGGTTAAGTGAAACTCTATGAATTAATTTTTTAATAAGTGGACAAAATAGGATTTTAACTAAATAGGAAAATCCATATTTGAATTTCCAGGCCTGGGCGGGAACGTTAAACGGGCCGGCCCAACTGCACAGCACAGCGCAGCGAGCGGCTGAAAGAGGGGGTCCACTAGTCAGTGACACATCTAACGCGAAACGGTATCTACTGGTCTGAGACATACGATCTAAATCTAATCCAATGGCTGAGGGTCGTCATCGACGACGAACAACTCCGGCGAGGAATGTGACCTAGCGCGGTGGTGGGGGTCTCGTGGGGCTCACCTAGGCTCCAGCTAGGCTCGGCGACGGGGGCGATCAATGTGGTAGACGACGGTGAGGCAAGGCGTGGTCACGCCAAGGCTCGGGGTGGCCGGAATCGACGGCGCCCTTCTCCTCCAGCAGTGGCGGGCTCTAGCCAAATTCCAGCGAGGGAGAGCTCGCCTTGCTTTGGGAAGAGGTGTGGGAGGCTTAGTGAGGAGTGGGGAGTGGCTTGGTGTGAGGAATGGAGGCTGGGTGGCCTCCTTTTATAGCTCGGCAAGGGGACCGAGCGGTGCGGCGGTGAGCTCGATGGTGGCGTCGCTACAGGCTGCTATCGGCGTGGGCGAAGGCGTAGGACGGTGTGGTGCTCCCTAGCGGTTCTCACGGACTTAATGGCGCAGTGTGGGGCGGCTTGGTTTGGTCTGGGGCGTGTGGCGCTCTGAGCGGGAGCGGCGGTGTTTGTGACGGCATGCGGGCGCTACAGGTCGCGCGGCGGCAAACGGGGGTGTCTGTCGGGGTAGAGTGATCATGGCGAAGCGGTGCGTGTGTGGTGAGGGCATGGTGTGGGCTGGCGGGGCTGGTCGGGCACGGCGCACTGGCGCGCTCTGGACACGGCGCAAAGAGATGGTGCACGGCGGTGCTAGTGTGGTCTAGGGCTGGGCTTCGACCATGGGGTGGACAGGGGGGTGGCGGTAGGAGCTCGTGTGTCTGGTGCGTGTCTTGGGCGAGGCTGGCATGGCTCCTGGCATGCTGCCCACTGTCGGCCGGCGATGACCAAGAACGGGCGGCGCTCCACTGTGCCAGCGGCTAAGGGGAAAGATGGTCTGCAACTGCTAGACACTCAGGGGGACAAGGGGGGTTAAGAGGGAACGATTTCGTCGATGATCACTGTACCAAATAGTGAAGTTAGGCAGAAGCTTAATCTGTGCATGCCAAGTGTTTGATGAAATGGCCGCATGAAAATTATTTTTGAATTTTTGATTCAAATTTTTTGAGTGATCTAGATTAAGCTTGAGAGACTAGGTTTTCTTGGACAAGCCAAGGTGAATTCATTTGATGAGTTTTTGAAAAAGTGTGATCTTAGCACATACACTTGATTCAATTTTCAAATGTCCATGAAATTGATTTGCTAGATGTTTTTGTAAGTTTGTAAAGTGGGCCTTGATACACCTTTACTTGGTCTAGCAAGGGGTGAAAAGAAATAGAATTGTTTCTGTTAAGAATTGTCTTCTAGGAACACCTAAAGTGAACTAGTGGTTTAAAATGGTCAAAATGACCATTTGGTTGATTTATTATTATTTGATTTCTTTCTCTTTGGATTTTGTTTGTAAATGGTCTAGATGATGTGGAATTCACCTTTAAACCATTTCACAACATTTAGAACAATCAAGCATGTCATATACACTCAATTCTACACTAATGCAAACACACATGCATTCATATTAATTTCTTTAATAAAAGTTTTTGTTAACCCCAAATTGGGTGATTAGATCTTGGTAACCTTGATTAAAGTTTTGGGATGTTACAAACCTTCCCTCCTTAAACAAAATCTCGTCTTGAGATTTAAGAAAAATAAGGAACTAAAGAGATCTGGAAACTCGGTCCTAATGTAATATTCTCGCTCCTAGGTAGCTTCTTCCTCTGTATGGTTGCTCCATTGGATCTTGAGAAATTTGATACTCCGGGTCCTGGTGGTTCTGAAAGCTTCTTCCAAGATACGGATGGGCACTTCGCGATACGTGAAATCCTTGTTGATATCAATGGCTCGGTGGTCGATGTTCTTGAATACTTCGGTCTTCTCCGAAACTTCTAAGCATTTGCGAAGTAACGAGATATGAAACACATTATGGATGGCTGACATCTCCTCTGGCAGTTCCAGTTTATATGATACTTCTCCTCGGTGATTCAGAATCTTGAAGGGTCCAATATATCTGGGGCTAACTTTCCTTTCAGCTGAAAACGCTGCATTCCCTTCAAAGGTGACACTTTGAGATACACAAAATCTCCGACATTGCAAGTCAGGTCTCTACGTCTCTTGTCGGCATAACTCTTCTGTCTGGATTGGGTGGTCTTGAGGTTCTCACGAACTTTGTGAACTTTTTCTTCGGCTTCTCGTAGGATGTCGTGTCCAAAAATCTGACTCTCTCCTACTTGCAACCAATTCAAGGGGGTATGACACTTTCTTCCATATAAGAACTCAAATGGGGCCATTTGCAGACTGGCTTGATAGCTGTTGTTGTATGAGAATTCTGGGAAAGGAAGACAATATTTCCATTTTGATCCATAATCTAACACACAATCTCTCAACATATCTTCTAAGATTTGGTTGACTCTTTCAGTCTATCCATTGGTCTGCGGGTGATAAGCTGTGCTAAAGTTCAGCTTGGTTCCCAATCCTTCTTGGACTTTCTGCCAAAATCTTGAGGTAAATTGGGTTCCTCGATCCTATACTATGGTCTTAGGGGTTCCATGCAAACTGACAATTCTAGCAATGTACAACTCTGCTAGCTTCGAACTCTGGTAGGTTGTCTTGACAAGTATAAAATGGGCTACCTTGGACAATCTATCAACTCTGACCCAAATAGAGTCATTTCCCCTACTAGAAGTAGGCAAACCGGTGATAATGTCCATTCCGACGGAATCCCATTTCCACTCCGGATTCTGCAATGGTTGCAATAGTCCTACGGGTCTCTGATATTCCGCTTTGACTCTCTGACCGATATCACACTTGGCAATGTAGCTTCCGATTTCTCTCTTCATCTTGTGCCAACAAAATTGGTCCTTCAAATATTGATACATCTTTGTCCCTCCGGGGTGGATAGAATAAAGAGTATCATGAGGTTCCTCCATGATAACTTGCTTCAGGTCCGAATCGGCTGGCACACAGATATGTCCTTTGTACCACAAAACTCCTTCTCCATCTTCGGTGAATCCAGGTACCTTTCTGTACTAATACGACGCTTGATTCCATCGATACTTGCATTTCCTTTCCACGCCTCCTTGATCTGACTGATCAAAGTGGGTTGAAGTTCTATGCTAGCTAAAAATTCTTTGCTAACTAGCTCCATTCTAAACTGCTCCAACTCTTCATGCAATCTTGGCTGGGTTTCCTTAATCATGATGTTTAATCTACACGTGAATCTGCTAAGAGCATCTGCTACCACATTGGCTTTGCCGAGGTGATAATGAATGTTAAGGTCATAATCCTTGATTAAATCTATCCATATCCTTTGCCTCATCTTCAGCTCATTCTGGGTGAAGATATATTTCAGGCTCTTGTGATCTGAATAAATCTCACAGCGGTTACCCATAAGGTAATGACGCCATGTCTTCAATGCCAAAACTACGGCTACTAGTTCGAGATCATGGGTAGGGTAGTTTTTCTCATGCTGCTTCAGCTGCTGGGACAAATATGCTATGACTTTGCCTTCTTGCATCAATATACACCCAAGACCAATCTTGGATGCATGACAATACACATCAAAAGGCTTCTTGATATCTAGCATAATCAAGATTGGGGCTGAAATCAATCTCTTCTTGAGCTCTTGAAAACTTGCTTCACATTTGTCGGTCCATTCAAACTTCTTATATTTCTTCAATAGTTGGGTCATTGGTCTTGCGATGCTCGAAAATCCTTCAACAAACTTGCGGTAGTATCCCACTAATCCGAGAAATGAACGGACTTGAGTTTGGGTGGTTGGGGCTTTCCATGCTTCAACATCTCTGGTCTTGGTGGGATCAACAACGACTACTCCTGTCGACACAATATGTCCTAGTAATCCTACTTCCTTCAACCAAAACTCACATTTGCTAAACTTGGCATACAGCTGATGTTCTCTAAGGGTTTCAAGGATATTTCTCAGATGTAGCTCATGGTCTTCTTCTGACTTTGAATAGATTAGAATATTGTCAATAAAAACAATGACAAACATATCCAAGAAATTCATAAAGATCTTATTCATGAGATTCATGAAATAAGCGGGGGCATTGGTTAATCCAAAAGACATGACCGTATACTTATATATTCCATATCTAGTGGTAAAGGCGGTCTTTTTAATATCCGTTGCACGAATCTTGAGTTGATGATAACCCGTCCTAAGGTCAATCTTAGAGAACACCCTGGCACTAGTCAACTGGTCAAACAGATCCTCTATCTTCGGCAGTCAGTACTTGTTCTTGATGGTGACATCATTCAGCTTCTGGCAATCTGTGCACAAACGGTTACCTCCATCTTTCTTGTCGACAAACAAAACATGTGATCTCCATGGCGATGCGCTTGGTTGAGTCAAACCTTTCGCCAGCATAGCATCAAGTTGCTTCTTCAGCTCCACTAGTTCAGAGGGGTTCATGCTATAGGGTCTCTGAGCTATGGTCCAGTTCTAGGAATTAGTTCAATAATGAACTCGATATCCCGATCTGGGGGCATACCGGACAATTCATCTAGGAATACATCGGGGTATTCACAAACTACTCTCACTTGGTCTATGGTTGGTTGGGCTAGACTCTTGTTGCATTTGAACTGGCAGGGCAAGGTTTTAGATACATGCTCTAGTGATACTCTAGAGCTACTGGTCATGGTTATGCCTTTCTTGGCACAGTCAATCAATCCTTTATGTTTCGACATCCAATCCATTCCTAGTACTATTTCCAAACCTTTGGTTCCAAGTACTATTAGATTGGCATAAAAATCTATCCCATGGATTCTGATAGGTCCAGCCTTGCAAATTTTTCTAGCTTTGGTTGTTGAACTAGGTATTTGAACTATCATAACATTCTTCAATTTTGTTGGTTGAATGTTACTAGTGCATGCAAATTCTTCGGTAACAAACGAGTGCGATTCTCCAGAATCAAACAATACTCTTGCTAAAACTGAGTTGACAGACAACATACCCAGCACGACATCTGGCGCTTCCTGGGCTTCTTCAGCATTCATGTGGAACAGAAGGCCGTTGCGGTTGAGCGAGTTCCCTGGGCCAAATCTCCTTCCAGGCTGAACACGGCGCTGTTGCTGAGATAGGGCATTCACATTGGTGGCTACTGCAAGCTTCTTGGGACACTCATTGGAGTAGTGACCCTTGACTCGACATTCAAAGCAAGTAATCTGGGACTTGTCTTTGGCGGCAACAGGCACAACATTGCTTCTAGTTCTTGGGGAAGTATTGTTGTTGTTGTTGTTGTTGTTGTTGTTTTTGTTGTTGTTGTTGTTGTTGTTGTGGTTGTGGTTGTTGGACTTGGGCGGTGCACGGTTGAAGTTATTGGAGTTGCCGGGGTAGTTGTTGTGGTTTCCTCTAGACTTCAGGTTTCCTCCGCTATGATTGGGTAGCTTGGACGGGACATCGGGGTCTATTGTTTCTTGGGGCGTATCCTGTAGATGGGTTGGGGCGGTACTTGTGAGGGTTGTTGGATCCACTCTGGTGCATCATGTGACGCTTGCGATTGTCATTGGCTTGGTTGATCTTCCCCTCCATCTGGATGGAGGAATCTACAAGCTCTTCTAGGTCTTCAAAACGGATGTTGACTAACACCGTTTGCATCTCATCATGCAATCCGTTCAGAAATCTCTCCTTCTTCTTGCCTTCAATGTTGATCTCATCAGGGGCATATCTAGCTAGCGACAAAAATTTGTCACGGTACTCAACTACCGTCATCCTGCCTTGCTTCAGTTCTCTGAACTCATCTCTCATTCTGCTGACTAAACCTTGTGGCACATGGGTGCGGCTAAACTTGATCTTGAAAGCTTCCCAAGTCATCACTTGACCATGGTTCATAGTACGGGTGCTATTCCACCAGGCTCTTGCATCTCCTGCTAGATAGTGGGTGGTAAACAATACCTTCTCGTTGGCTTCAACTCCTGCTACTTCTAGATTGTTTTCCATGGTTTGCAACCAATCATCTGCATCTAAAGGGTCTTCAGACTTGCTAAAGGTAGAGGGATTGGTATTCGGAAAGTTCTTAAGCTTGGATCCATGATGATCCTGAGTTCCATGGCCTTGATTATTGTGGCCCATCTGAGCTATCTGTTGAAGAGTGGCTAGGTTGGCTTGACATTCTGCTCTACTAGCTTCACGGTCGGAAACTAGCATCTGAAGAATCTACAACATTGGGTCCTGCGATTAGTTGCTTCCTCCGGGATTTCCACGAATTATCTGGAGATTGAGATAGATAATGAGATAAGAGGGAAATTTCTAGGGTTCATGGTTTTGTTTCAAAAGATTTAAACTTTGAGTTTGACTCAGGTTTTGCAAACTAACTTATTCTCATTCATTCATTCAAGCACACAATACAACACACACCACAATACAAAGGAAAACAGATGATTATAAGAACCATACTGTGAAAATACGATACAATGGGACTGGCACAACTCCTTCCTACGGTAGTGATCAAGTGCATCTACTCATCATCAATGAAGTCGGAATCATCATCGTCGGTGTAGAAATCCATGGCATCATCCTCCAGGTAGTCATTGTCATCACTGAGGTACGAATGAAGATCTCCCTGGATGTCTTCACCTTCTTCCTCTTCCTTCACTTCCAGTTGGATTTCCTTCTCTATAACATCCCAAAAATTTCTTTTTGAAAACAACATCATTGCACTCATATCAGCATGGCATGTGTTGCATTTCATTTAGTTTTATCCCCCAAAATTCTGGTGAAAATTTGAATCTATTTGAAACTCATTTGCTAATTCAAACCTTTGCAAAAAGAAAAACTAAAAAGAAAAAGAAAAAGGACAAAAATAGCAGCAACAGCATAGCCAGCTGCTTGGCCCAACCCCGGCCCACTAAAGCCCACCCTGCTCTCCCCTTCTCCCCCACTGTTCGTTTCCTCACCAACCCCCTGCACACCCCCTCTCGCTGACATCCCGGCCCCACAGCCCCGTCACTCTCCACCTCATCGTCTTCAACAAAACGACAGAGGAAGACCGCCCTGCTCCCGGCTGTTTCTAGTCGAGTGAATTCGATTATATTCGCGTGATTACGGGAGTGATTCTCCACTACGACCACGGCCCCTTAAACTCCACTCCCTCCTTTCCGTTTTCCCTCAAACCCCACAATCCGAGAGCCCCCAGGCTCCTCGAATTTGAGCTCGAACCACCGCAGCTACAGACGAACTCCGGCAACGATTTCGGTGAGAACCAACTGCCCCGCGCCCTCCTTTCTATCCTATAGGCTTCACCATCCTTAGGCGCATCTGTTAACCCCCTTCGTTTGATATATTATGGCCCAGGTCATCGCCACGGTCACCCCCGGAGCTTTTTCTGCCGCCACCGTTTGCCGACAAATTCCGGTGAGACACGGGTTCCCGCCGCCCCTTTTGGCCACCACCAGCTTGTACTGGACCTAGCGCACCTCACTGACCATTTGTTTTGTCTGCTCGAGCCCCAGGACGACGCCATCGTCTCGAGACGCGAGCTCCGACTTCAGCAAGAACTTCGGCGAGGAATCCAGGACGAACCAGAGCGCCCCTTCCTCAACCGCGACCATCCCTGAGACCACCTCGACCGCCGCAACCTCCGGTAATGGTCCACGGTCCCCCTACCCCTCTAGAACCACCGAAGCGCCACCCTCCCGACGCGCCGCCGTCGCCGCGCGGAGTAGGCCAGCGCCTCCAGCTCTTGGCCACGTGCTGAGATCCGTCGGATCTAGATCCTAGGGCTAGGATAGACCACTTAACCGAAGCGGGATCGATCGATCTGATCCGCTCGTCGTCACTTAAATCCAATGGCCCACGTTGATCGATCCAACCGAACCGGTATGGGACACTAGGAACACGCCACGTCAGTCATTGTCTCTGTTAAATTTAGAAAACAGGAAGAAAATATGTTTAACTTAGAAATTCAATAACTTTTGATCCACAAATCAGAAAAATACAATTTTGGTGTCCATGGATTCAGAAAATTGAGAACTTCACCGTAGAGGCCTTATTTCACCCTTTAGCTTCTGAAAAATTGAAGTTATAGGCAGAACCTTTTTAGGAGTATTTTATCCATAAAAGATACTTCATAAATTGTTTTTGAGTAATTCTTATGCTTTTAGATGGAGTATTTGGTCCTATGTACTATAGAATCTGTAGGTTATAGAGTTTTCTTCATATCATTGCATTTTGCATGCATTCATATTTTTGTGGTGCCTATATTGATTGTATTATTTTTGTTGGTTTTATTTTGTGTAGATTGTGTGGATTGTGAATTTTTTGCTGTGAGGATTGTACCTACTCCCCTATCTACGAAGGCAAGTGATGCTTCATCATATGTCCTACTATTTTCACTATTGCACTAGTGCTGTTTTAGTAGATCTTTGCATGATAGTTTTATATATGTTACTATGCTATGGCTATCCTATAGATTATACCTTGGTAGTATTTTCCTAGTTAGGAGACATCACATGCTAGAGTGCTTAGCCATGCTATTCAGAATTCTTGGGTGGAAATTCATATTAAGATAGTGGGGAAGTATATATCTTTTTGACTAAGAAAAACAACTAATGTTAATGAAACACTTGGGTGGAAATGGGGCTTGTATGGGTTATGTTGATTGGTTACTCAGGGCCCATGTCTATGGTTTACCCTGGTGTATCGCACTTGTGGACGGCCACCCAGGAACAAAGACATTGGAGACGTTCTTTTCACGAAACTTCCAGTGCAGCCACATGGCCTATGGGCTCTGCCTTGACCGGCTAAGTTGCGAGAACTCAGCTAGACGGACATAGGGTGGTAGTTATGATAGGATGGAACGCGTCTGTGGTGGTCTGAGAGATTGCTTTTGAAAAGTCTCGTCTCTATGCATGTCGAGTCTTGTGGGGAAAGTGCACCACCTCCCGAGAGGGTAAAAACTAAGTACTTAGCTGTGTCCCCGGTTATGGACAATTTCTGAGTGTCAAGACATTGAAGTTGTTCACAAATCTCCTCATCCAAATTTCTCTAAGTTAAAATTTGTTGGAAAATAGGGGTAGAGGTTCATTGATGTCTATCAATGGTACCTTAGTGTTTTTGAAAGGGAAAACCTACTCTTCAAAAACTATAAGATAAAACCTTGCTTTTAGCAAAGTCAGCCAAAAACCACACTTAGCCATATATTCATGTTGTTGTTTGATTTTACTAAGTAACTATGGTATCACTTGCCAATAAAATTCCAACTATATTGACCCTTTGTGGCTGTAACTTATCATGTTGCAGGATATTCTGACGATGAGTAGGGTTATGGGTCTACACTTGACAAGTTTGCATGTGGCGCATGAAGACAAAAGACTCTATTATTATGCTATGTATCGTGAACTTTGAATAATGTTAGCCTTGGGCTAAGTGAGTTGTAAGATATATTATATTCCTGGATATGTGATGTATTCATGACCTTTGTATCTGTGTACTTCATCTTAATCTGTGGGTGCTAGCATTTCGATCCAGGGACTAGCACTGCAATCATAGGGATCTCCACCTTATTATGGTGAGATCTTACAGATGGTATCAGAGCACTGTGTTGCCTGTAGGTTTGTGACCCTAGGTTGGAATAGACTAAGGAAAACCCTTAGGAAAAATAATTCTATTTCAAATTTTACACTTGTCTTTTCATCTCGTAAAACTTCTCCTAATCATCCTTCCTCGTCTATTTTTGTAGATGTCCTCCATCAATGAATCTATCAAGAAGGGACCACTGATGACTATGACACTTGAGTGTGAGACGGAATTTCCCAAGGCACTGAAAAACCTCATGATCGGATTGGGAATAGATGGTGAAGCCGTGTACAAGGGATTTCCGATGATAGATGAAGGACAAGAGTATTGGTGGGTTCAACTCCATTTATATAAGAACAAGGGAGATGACCCAAAGAGTATGGGATTCTGCATGTTCATCAACTCTGAAATGCATATGTCATTCTTTGACTCTACAAAGGATGCAGCGCGGAATGCCATTAAGGAACTTGGGGAAAGACTTAAGTATAGAATGCTCAATACACAGGGAGGAGAAACATCGTGTCCAAGATTCAAAGTCTATGGTAGATCGACTGAGGAAAGATATCATAGACTTGGCTTTGGAGTTATGTGAGCAAGATAAACATATTGCTGACAAGAACACCTAGATTGCTACCTTGGTTAATATGGAGTGAGATGAACATGACTAGGTGGACCACCACACTTAGCATTTTATCACGTTAGTATTTTGATCATACCAAACTATGTGGTATGGCAAAAAATTGTCTAAGTTATGGTTTAGACCTAGATTCCTTGAGTTGAATAATATATGCTGCTACTTGGGTTGATAAATGTTTTGTTGGTTAATATATGCTGCTATTGTTTTTTATTTTATTTTAACCTTTGTATCTATTGCTACTTGTGTTATCTCTAATTTTCTCCATTCCATGCAAAAGATAACGAATTTTGTCTACAACACGGCCAAGGATTTCAAGAGAACTCGCTTCGGGACTCGTATTTTGGAGCTCGTCTAGGTGCTCGCTCTTCTAATCCCTACTATTCAGGGACTTCAACTGAGCAAATTTCATTGGAAGGACTTATGGGGATACAGATTTATCTAGCCAGGACGCCTGACAGAGCCCCCAACTAAGGAGATCGCCTTCAAGATACTCCACGATGACTTGGAGAAGGGCCTCGATGTCGTTATGCAGGAGCTGTTAGGACGCTTATGTGGACGTCACTCTTCCGAGATTAAGAGCCACTACTTCCACTTCTTTGGGAGGCACGACGAGGACAGAGAGCCTATTGTGTTGGATGAGGCCACTAATGAGACCATCAAGCCCGTGCTACACTACCTCCAGGACTTAGAGAGCCTCATCAGGAACCTTGTTACTCATAGGACTAATGTGATGCTTAGGAACGATGAACTACGAGTACAACTTAAGTAGAAGGACAAGGCCTTCCAGGAACAGGAGAAGCGAATCACGGACATGGAGAAGAAGTTTGAAGACCAGGATAAGAAATTCAAGAGCCAAGAGAAGAGGGTTCAAGAGAAGAATAAAAAAATTAGAGATTTGGAGACCGAGTTAGAGCTTGAGGATATTGAGCTAGAGGTGGATCACGAGGTGATAGAGAGGTTGCACACACAAAAGAGAGAGTTACAGGCGGGGATCGATGCTTTGTCTACAAGCTTGTAGGAATACAAGGCATGATTCGCCACAGCAGGACTTGCACTAGTGTAGGAGGAAGTCGACATGGAGGATTAGTGATATCCATCTATCTAGTTTTATTATCGAGTCGCATAGATGATACTGACTTGTGGGTGTCTATGCTAGTATGTTGTTTATCTTTGCAAACTTTCTTATTGTCGTGATGCTGAACCTACTTGTTCTTGTTTGTTTGATTGTTGTTATTCTATTGGGTTATCTATTATTACTTACCCTTATGAAACCACATATGCCTCCCCGTCGTGCCAACAACAATGACAACAACGAAAATGGTGATGGGATGCAGCAAATGATGGCTGCACAAACACAGTTGATGCAAATGATGACTCAGTTCATGACGAACCAGAATCAGAACAACAAGAATAATAATAATAACAACTAGAACAATCCACCACCTCTTGATATGCTCACAAGATTTCTAAGGCTGAGACCTGCTAAGTTCTCTGGTACTACTGATCCGATGGTAGCAAATGACTGGCTATGTTCTGTGAATAAGGACCTAGTCACAGTTGGATGCAATGACGCAGAGAAAGTCAGGTTTGTTGGGGATATACTTTCCGGGTATCCTCACAGTTCCTTGATGGCCCAAAATATATCGAGCTCGTTGGGGAACTCCAATAGGAAGGTATGATGAGCACAACAACAAGTTTTCCCTCCGTTATGAAACCAAGGTTTAATCGAACCAGTAGGAGCAAGGAAACACCCCAAAGGTGTAGCTAGTTGAACTTTGGCAGGGCGCACTACTGGTGCCAGTAGCAACATGGAGACCTGCACAGCATAACCACAGAACTCTGCCCCAACTTGTGATGAGGTTGTCAATCTCACCGGTTTTTCTAAAAACAAAGGATTAAAAATATCGAGTGGAAGAAAGTAATAGTTTGCAGAAAGTAAACACAAAGTAGTAAACAATTGATTGTAGATTGATAGTAAAAGAAAGGATCGGGATCCATAGTTGACTAGAGGTGGCTCTCCTTAAGATAGATAACATGTTGGGTGAACAAATTACAGCGGGGAAATTGACAAATATCGAGAAAGCATACAAGCATATACTGCTCATCTTGACTCCTTTGAGATTCGATTGGGCATTACAACATTATACATAGACCGCCATCCAACTGCATCTATGACTAATAATCCACCTTCAGGTTATCATCCGAACCCCCTCCAGTATTAAGTTGCAAGAAATGGATAATTGCATTACGAATTGCGTGTAAAGTAAACAATACGATTGTTCTATGAACAAAGGATTGTTGTTTTCTCCCTAGTAGCAACAACACATCTAGTACCTTAGAGATTTCTGTCACTTTTGCAGATTACTAGAGGCATGAACCCACTATCGAGCATAAATACTAACTCTTGGAGTTGCTAGCATCTACTTGGCCAAGATAGCTACTAACAACGGAAAGCATGCAAGATCACAAATACCAAAGACATGATAGAATCAATAATCAATCTGAAATAACATCTCAATATCCATCGGATCCCCGCAAACACAACATGCAGAATTACAAATAGATGATCTTGATCATGAACGGAGCTCACAAGATCTAAACATGAAAGCAGAAAACCAAAAACATGCAGTATTCTGGCTCCGGGTGTCCCTCGGTGAAAAACTGACTTTGGCTTTTGTCCCATCCATTCCGAGAATATTCATTTTCTGACTTTCCTGGAACCAAAAACAGCAGAAAACAGGCAGCTAGCACTCTGGCTCTTGTTAATAGGTTAGTCCAAGAAATCATATGAAAAGTACTCCAAAGTGTGGACAAAACATGCAAAAGTAGATAAAACCAAGCATGGAACATCAAAAATTATGGATACGTTAGCAACGTATCAACATCCCTAAGCTTAACTCCTGCTCGTCCTCGAGTAGGTAAGTGATAAAAAGAAAGAATAATTTTTGAGGTGACATGCACCATCATAAACTTGATCAAAGTATCTGTAAAACATTGAAAGCTGGGATCATAGTACTTCAATCATAACACAAAAGACAAAGTTCTAACAATAAGACAAAGAAACTATGTTGCAGCATGAAAAGGCATAAACAAAAGATTCATGAATAACAATGCTTTGCGAGACATTTGTTTGTTTCACATAAAGAAAACATAGCATAGTAGCATTCAGCTTGTCCCTCATAGAGTAGCAAATATAAATGCACATGACACCTTCAAAGTTTATAAGAGTGACTAGATACAAATAGTTTAAAACAAGCAATATCAAAGCTATGCATCAATCAACAAGTCTTGGGACAATGCACATAGAACTAAGAATGGCCACTATGCTCTCAAGGTAGGTGCATAAAGGTAGAAGGTGGAGACTCAACATAAAAGTAAAAGAAAGGCCTTCATAGAAGGAAGTAGGGATTCAAGTTTCATAAAGAGCTTCCAAAAATTATGGTACTTGTTAGCTTTCATCTCTCATTGCCCCTATCATAAGCATCTTGAAGGTGATTAAGGTTAAAGTGACACAACTAAGAGGATATGCTTGACAAGTTATAAGCCGAAATCTCATGCCCCTTACTTACGAAGACTGAACCTCATGCTACTTGTAGCAACCCAATTGTCTAACAATTGTAATGCTACTTGTCCTAGTAAGATATTGGCTACTTCATATATATTATTGTTGCATCTTAATTATATCATGCTCATGTCATCATGCCACCTTGCATTTGAGCATCATATAAAACACTCTTTCTTTTGGTTTTTCTCTCATAGGCATTATTAATTGTATTTGCCTCTTGATATTGTATTTGGTTATTGATATATTGTTCAAATGCCCAAGTTGAGTTGGGGGCATATCTTTTATTTCAATTCCATCTTTCTCTTCCACCACTTTATAATTCCACCATCCTACTAGACCATGAGCTTGTTTGTCTTTATTTTGGATTTCTCTAGCTCATGGGCAATAGGGTGGATCTAGTCCTTAATTTTCCTTTGCTTGGCTCTATTCCACTTCTTGGATATGCATAAGAATAATGCCATAATATTAATATTGTTTTCACAAAATGAATCATGGCATTTATAATTTTGCATGGGCCATGCAACCTTCCTCACTACCTTATATTTCATTGGTTTCTTTTGTTTATTGATTCTTCTTTTTGAGGAGTATCACCATATCCTACCACACCACAATTCTCATATCCCTAACCACATTCTCTCCTTTTATTTTATTTTTCAACATGCATGATCATATGTGACTTTTACCACCTAATTCTTTCTTCCTCTTTCTTTCTTGTTTCTCTTCCACATTAGCTCATGCAAGATCAAGCCCTATGGTTCTTCTTGGTTTGGTCTCATAAATCAAATTAAAATCTAATTACCTAATAAAACCTAACCTAGGTCCTCTCTCTCTCTCTAATTTACACTAAACCCTAACTCTAATCCTCCCTCTCTCCCTCTCACTAGCAAGACCACCTGGCCACCCTATCCCTGGCCACACCCAGCCACCCTAACCCCTCCCTAACCCTAGCTAAACCCTAACCCAAGCCATGCCCCATCTAACCCTAGCCGAGCTACCCCTTCCTCTCTTCTCTCTTCCTGACCCGAGGGCCCCTCCAGCCGAGCCCTCCCTGCTGTCCCTCTCTCCCAGCCCCACCTGCAGCCCCAGGTCGAGCCCCAGCCGGCCGAGCACGTGCTCGAGGAGAAAGGAGAGAAAAGGTGGCACCGAGGCCACCTTATATCTGTCGTGCCCCGCCAGCCTTCCTCCTCTCTCCCTCTCACTTTTCCTCCCTCCCCACGTCTCTCTGGCCTCTCCCAGATCTGCCCGAGCTGCCCCTCCTCCTCTCCTTCTTCCTCCCCGACGACAGCTTCTGCCGCCGGTCGCCGCCAGCACCACTTCGTCCCCTTCGTTCCAGCTGCCGAGCTCGTTGTGGAAGAGGCCAGGACGATTGAGGACGTCCCTCTGCGTCGCCCCGTACACGCTGACTTGGACGAGGAGCTCCCCAGCACCGCCAGATTCTCGCCGTCCTCCGAAACCCTAGCCCGCCGGAGCGTCTGCGTCGTCGACAAACCGCCGCGCTTCTCTCCGTTCCGACCACACCAGGCAACCCGCGGTGAGTTCCTCGACCTCACTGACATGCCCCGCCTCGCCGTCGACGAGTAGTGCCACCGTTGCTTTTGTCGAGCGCTCTTAGTGCGTGCCGCTCGCCTGCATCTGTAGCTTCCCCGCGCCGCGCCACACCCTATCTAGGCCCCAGCCCCTCATTTGCCAGCTCCCCTAGCCTGCCGCAGTGGCTCCGCCCCCTCAGCGCGCTCGCCCGCGTCCCAGGATCGAATCCCCGCTCTGCGCCGCACGCACAAATTGCTGTCAGAACGTGGAGAAGAGAAACAGTACCCGGGCCGTGGTCATCTTACAAAAAGCCCCCCACCTTTTTGATTCCTGCAACCCGCGCTCCTAGAGACCCCACCTGTCAGCCGCTCTGGTAGTATTGCAGGAAACCCCTCGGGTTTTCCTGGCCGCAACCCGCGCTCCAACCCCAGCCCCACCTGTCAGCCCCTGTCTCCCTCGACGCTGTCACGTGGGCCTGCGCCAGTTGGCCCACCCCGCAGTCACAGTGGCTAGCCCAACCCACGGGGACAAAAGGTTCTCCGCGCGCGTGGCCCAGTCAGCACGAGTCCCACCCGTCAGTGGCTGTGGCTGGATCTGGCTGGGTAAGAAAAGTAATTCCGGCTGTCTGTTTTTATTTAAACATTTTCCAAATTGTTCTAAATTCAAATTCAATTCAGATTTAAATAATTTTTAAAATACAAA
Organism: Avena eriantha; assembly: GCA_910589775.1. Taxonomy (NCBI): domain Eukaryota; kingdom Viridiplantae; phylum Streptophyta; class Magnoliopsida; order Poales; family Poaceae; genus Avena; species Avena eriantha. Next base: position 214,073,040 of record OU342740.1, read on the forward strand.
TCCAATACAAGTAATATATGTTTTGGAATCAGAAAAATGTGAGGAATTCAAATATGCCCTCCAAGATATGTTTTGAACACTTTAAATTTCGAGATGATTAAAATTACAATAAAATACCCTTTTCCTTAATTAATTAATAACTTTTGTTTATAACTCCAAATTTGAAAAATAATATGTCTAAATGGATCAGCGCGACGAGCCCGTTCTATCTATGCAGTCCTTGTTCTGAATTGAAGCATGCATCATGTTGTCATTAAAAATCTGAACTGTTTATGACAATAAAACATGCTTTATTTCTTGTATCCACACCTCACCTTTGCCATGCTACTTTAATGCCATGTAAATTGTGCATCATTCATCATAGCATGCTTGTGTGCTTGTTGCATTTAAATTCATATGCTTGTGCACTTTATTTATGTTGGCCCTTGTTTGTTTGGTTCTTCTTCGAATAGACGCCCAACAGGAGAATTACCAGGAATCACAGGAGTACTACCCAGATCCATCTCTCGCTTCAACTGAGCTGCCAGGCAAGCACTACCACATGCTTGCATACATACAGTACCTATTGCCTCTCTCTTATTCTTGCATCATTGGGTCGCGATTGCATTAAATTGAATCCCAAGTACTGCATAGCCTTTACTTTTAAACCTCACCAAGCTTGTTCCGGTCCCATGAGCCATTACTACAGGAGTTGTTTGAGCCATGCGAGTCATAGAGAAGCATGAGTAGGGTATGTGAGTGTCTGCTGGATAACGAGGTACCTATACAACATAACCTGAGTAGTAATGGGATAACTAATGAAAGAGGCACCGGTGAGCAATATCTGCTATTTGGTTTTTCATGCTCACTTGTGTCCCGTAGGACCCCGAGTACTTGATTCCTGTTCCTTGACTATTCGCACTATCCACATCCGGGAGGCCTTATGGACCCCCCCTGAGCCAGAGCTTGATTCATTCTTATTTCTTGGGGCCACAATTAGTTTGGGGCTTTATTACTATTCTATACTTATGCCATGTTACTGCTTTATTTAAGATTGTGCGAGGAGCACCTATACTATTTTGGAACGTGACACGTTTTCGCTATATCGACAAGCCAGTCACATTTTTGGGTTCCCAGTCGTTTACCGCCGTCCACACAAACCTTGGGTCCGTCTCGGAGCCGGCCAACTTCGTTGCGGGTAGCTTAATGGGGTGGCCCCCTGAAATATTTCTGAATCCTGTGATTGCTTTGTCGTGAATGCCTCGTTGGGTTTTGATTTGGTTTTTCCGAGGTTGATCGAGTGTGTGTTGCTATTCGTGCACCCCTGCAGGGTAAATCTTTCTGAAAGCCGTGTCCGCGGTTATGGACGACTTGGAGCACAGTTTCTCGATCATAGACAAGTAAAATTAAAGTACCGCTTTTAATTTGACTAAATACTTGACTAGTAAATAGTGCAATACTCATGGAATGGTTAATAAAACTGCCAACGGATGATGGGGGTTGTTCGTCCGCTTCCTCGTTGGTAAGCGAGGAGGAGGAGGGATCTGATAATTATACTGTTATCACTGTTGTTCTTAATTCACAGACTTCCGTCTATCATTGGTTAGGCGGAAGGTTAGCGAGTATCTGTAGAATTGTTAGGTATTATCTTTTGCTGCAATTGCGTCACCCCAGGTCGTGTCCCCTTTAGTGGCATAAAGACTTGCTGAGTACCCCTAGGGTCTCACACGATAAATTGTTTGATTCAGATGAACAGGTGTACCCGCAAGATGGATACTGGGTGGAAGAGACAGATGATGTTGGCAACGATCATTCGGTGTAGAGATTCCGGGAACAGGGATCCGTGTGATCTGTGGGCGGGATGTGTTTATTTATGGGGCATCTTATGCCAATTTGCTTCTTATCCGTACTCGGATCTTGTTTTCCGCTTCCGCCTGATACTCTGATGTGTGATGTATGAGGAGCTATCCTAAATTATTATATCTATCTAGGACATTTGGATCTTGCCGTATGGCGTTGCTATATTTCTATTTCTTTTAGATGGAATGGCTCTGAGGACTGTTGTATGTGGCTTGCATACATACTCATTTGTGTATGTAGTTGATCCCTTCGCCTGCCGATTACACCGCTCGTTCTTGTCCCGTTGTCTGAAAGTGGTTAGGACGGCCGAAAGGTCTACCGTGAGTGGCCCTGGGCCCCACCGTACTATTTTAACCACTTTCGTTCATCCAGGCATTAACTAAGAGCGTAATTCACCGAGGTAGTTACAATTGGTATCAGAGCCATCCCGCCCTTCAGGGTCTCAGCCAAAATGGTCGTTGTCAGTCTAGCAAATATTTTGGTAGTTATGTATACTAGGGAAAAACAAACGTGAGAGTAGGACTGCTTCCATTTTCCTTCTTACCCACCCACCCACCCTTTTCTGGTAAGGAAGTGTAACGTTTTCAATCCTCTTCTAAATTTCAAACTAGGATTCACGTGTTCTGGGTTCCATAGTACCATAGGTTGTGTTTGTGTGTGTGTGTGTGTGAATTCCTTGTCTATCTGTTGCATCCAAATGTTATCACTATCTGCCTTTTGGTTATCAACTGTTGGTACATTCCCTACCAATAGTCCTTTGTAAACCGACGCGATCTATTCTGATTCGTTGTATACCGATGCGATCTATCTTACTCTTTGTTATCCGATGTTATCTTGTTGGGGTGTTCTTTTCCGTAGTTAACAATCTTTAGGTTCATCTTAAGAATAAGTTGTTGGGATATGTGTTTTACTGATTCATGTGCGGAGTAATGATTTGAGTGCGGGATGGAGTCGCGACCATACCATTAGTTTTGTCATTTTCTTTTGTATATTGAACTAGTAGAGTTACTAATCTAGATTCGTTAGGTGGTTTTGCGCATATAGTGGTATTTTAATGCCGAAATTTGCAGAAATTTTTTCTTTGTTAGTTGTGTACCACACTCCTTGTTCAGTCGTGTGTGTTATGCTTAATATCTTCTAATTGCCTTGAACTTTGTTGATATTTTAATATCATCTCAGCGAATTGCATTCCTTTAATCTTGATTAATTCCATTTTGGTACTATTTTGGATTATTATCATTCTCCATTATAGTACTGACTTGTGTTTTATATCAATCACAGGATGGCACCACCACGCCGTTCTGAGGAGGATATACCACCTGAGCTTGGGGCTGCTTTGGCAAGTATTGCAAATGCTTTGGGCACTATGCAGCAGCGCTTCGAGGAAAGCGTGAGGAGGAATGAGTTTGTTCCGCTACCTCCACCTCCGAAGCGAGGAGACATCAAGAGTTTTCTCAAGTTCAACCCACGCCAATTTGAGGTGTCTGATCAGCCACTTGATGCGGATGATTGGCTGCGTGAAGTGTCAAGGTTGCTGATGACTGCGGATGTTCCCGAGCAAGAATGGGTCAAATGTGCTACTCACCTTCTGAAGGGAGATGCAGTTCTCTGGTGGGAAAATTACCTCAAGGCAGATCTTTCTGGTTTTCAGCCTACTTGGGAGCGGTTCACTGCTGCTTTCAAAGAGCAATATCTGTCAGAAATTGTCATGGAAAGGATGAAGGAAGTGTTTCTCAACCTCAAGCAGGGCACTGACAATGTCAACACCTACATCAGAAACTTTATGAATCTGTCTCGTTATGGTGGCGATGAGATCTCTGATGACAAGAAGAAGCAAAAGAGGTTTCGGGAAGGCCTTAATGCTTCCATCAAATATGCAATCACTCATGCAAGGCCAGCATCTTTTCTAGAACTCCAACACACAGATCTGCAGGACGAAGCAAGTAGGCAAGTGTTTGAGGAGTCAAAGAAACACAGCCGTGATACAGCAAGCTCTTCTGCTATGACAGCTCCTTCTAAGCGTCGTGTCTGGGTTCCTAACACCCCACCGTTGCTCCCTGCTCCACCAAGACCTTCAAGCTACGCACCAAGGCCACCAAAGTCCTTCACTGCGGCTCCCAGGGGCTACAACCACAACTACCCTGGAGCACCTGGCGGAGTCCCTGGCTACGTTTCTCCACGTCCACCTGGTGCTTGCTATACTTGTGGAAACACTGGGCATCAGCACTGGAATTGTCCAATGAACAACAAAGCTCTTCCACCACCACCTCCAAGACCTGCGGCAAGTGCTCCTATGGTTCGTGCACCTCCACCTCGGGCTCTCAACATCAACACTAAGCCGGGGTGTACGGTTTCTCGTGCCAACTGTGTCAACGCCGCTCAAGCTGAGCATGCACCTGGAGTTCTCATGGGTATGCTTTCTGTTAACTCAGTTCCTGCATGAGTTTTGTTTGATTCTGGTGCTTCGCATTCTTTTGTTTCTCACAAGTTTGCTCATGAGCAAGATCTGGCTATGGTTCCTTTATTGCATCGTCTTGTGGTACAATCTCCTGGGTCAAACATGAGGGCTGCTCATATCAGCCATGGCAATCAAATTGAGATTGCTGGCTCTTCGTTTCCGGCTTCCTTAATTATTCTGGGCAATTCTGATATTGATGTTATCTTGGGCATGGATTGGTTGACAGCAAATGCAGCTGTGATTGATTGTGCTGAACGTTCGGTTTCTCTGAAAATTCCTGAAGGCCATATAGTCTATTCTGCAAGTCTGACTCCTGCAATTCAGCTTTATTCTTTGGCGGCTCTGAATGATGATGCTATGGAAGGTATTTAGAGTGTTCCTGTAGTTTGTGAGTTTCCAGATGTCTTTCCTGAAGAGTTGCCAGGTATGCCTCCGGATCGTGAGGTTGAGTTTGTCATTGAACTTGAACCTGGTACCGCTCCTATCTCCAAGCGGCCTTATAAAATGGGTCCTGCTGAGTTGGCTGAACTTAAGCGTCAGTTGGATGAACAAGAGAAGTTGGGTTTCATTCAGCACAGTACTTCTTCTTGGGGTAGTCCAACCATCTTTGTGAAGAAGCGAGACAAGACTGATAGACTTTGTGTTGACTATCGGGCACTCAATGCTAAAACCATCAAGAATAAATATCCCCTTCCGCGGTTAATGATCTCTTCGATCAGCTAGCTGGAGCTGTGGTTTTCTCTAAGCTTGATTTGAGAAGTGGTTATCATCAAATTAATATTCGCAAGGAAGATGTTCCCAAAACAGCTTTCACCACCCGCTATGGCCTGTATGAATACACGGTCATGTCTTTCGGTCTCACCAATGCACCTGCCACCTTCTCGAGGCTTATGAACTCGGTTTTCATGGAGTATCTTGATAAGTTCGTTGTGGTCTATCTGGATGACATTCTAGTCTATTCTAAGTCAAAAGAAGAACATCAAGAACACCTTCGGTGTGTCCTAAACAAGCTTCGTGAGAATCTCCTGTATGCAAAGTTCTCCAAGTGTGAGTTTTGGCTGCCTCAAGTCACCTACCTTGGTCACGTTATCTCTGCCAAGGGCATTACCGTCAACCCAGAAACTATCAAGACAATTATGGACTGGCTTCCACCCATTAATGTCAAACAAGTCCGAAGTTTCCTTGGTTTGGCCAGTTACTGTCGTCGCTTCGTTCAAAACTTCTCAAAGATTGCGAAGCCTCTTACCGATCTCCTCAAGAAAGGCAAGAAATATCTTTGGACTCCTGCATGTCAAGCAAGCTTTGAAACACTCAAAGAGAAGCTCACTTCCACACCAGTCTTAGTTCCTCCAGATACATCAAAGCCTTTCCAGATTTTCTGTGATGCTTCATTGCAAGGATTGGGTGCGGTCCTTATGCAAGAAAAACAAGTTGTTGCTTATGCCTCTCGACAGTTGAAGACGCATGAGATCAACTATCCTACACATGACCTCGAACTCGCAGTAGTTGTCTTTGCTTTGAAAGTATGGAGGCATTACTTGCTTGGCAACCGTTGTGAGATCTTTTCTGATCACAAGAGTCTGAAGTATATCTTCACACAACCTGATCTCAACCTTCGTCAGAGGAGGTGGATTGAAACAATCAATGATTTCGATTTGACCATCAACTACACCCCGGGCAAAGCCAATGTCATGGCAGATGCTCTCAGCCGAAAAGCTTATGTCAACAACCTCATGGTGGAAGAACAACAGCCTCTCTTGTGCGAGGAATTCCGCAAGCTCAACCTTGAAATTGTGGATCAAGGTCATCTTCTGAACCTTCTAGCAACACCTCTCTTCGAAGAAATGGTTCGTTCCATTCAACTTGGGGATCCTTACACTAAAAAGATCATCTCCAACATTCAACTTCCGAAGTATGAGTCTTTCCACGTAGATGACCAAGGCACTCTTTTCTTTGAACACCGGATGTTTGTTCCGAACTACCCGGGTTTAAGAGAGCAAGTTCTCAAGGAGGCGCATGATTCTGTTCTTTCTATCCACCCTGGAAGCACTAAGATGTACATGGACTTGAAAACACAATATTGGTGGCCTGGTTTGAAACGATATTGTGCCAAGTATGTCTCAGAGTGTGATGTTTGTCGTAGAGTTAAAGCTGTCCATCAGAAACCTTCCGGTCTTCTAGAGCCATTGAAGCCTCCGGAATGGAAATGGGAGAAAGTAGAGATGGACTTCATCACTGGTTTTCCAAGGTCGCAGAAGGGCAACAATGCAATCTTCGTTGTCATTGACAGGCTTTCCAAAGTAGCTCACTTCTTTCCAGTCAAGGAAACAATTTCTGCAATTCAGTTGGCTGAGCTCTATATCAATAGAATTGTCTCTCTGTACGGAGTTCCTCTTGAGATCAGTTCAGACCGTGGAAGCATCTTCACTTCCAAGTTCTGGGGAAGTTTCCAAAATGCTTTGGGGACAAAACTAAACTTCGGCACAGCTTACCACCCTCAGTCGCAAGGACAAGTTGAAAGGATCAATCAGATTCTGGAAGATATGCTCCGTGCTTGCGTTATCTCTTTCGGCATGAAGTGGGAAGAATGTCTTCCTTATGCTGAATTCTCTTACAACAACAGCTTCCAAAAGAGTCTAAAGATGGCACCATTTGAGGCTCTCTATGGTCGCAAATGCAGAACTCCGATTGGTTGGTCGGGCGCAGGTGAAAGAATATTGTTTGGCCCCGACATTGTAACTCAAGTGGAGGAGAAAGTTCACATCATTCTTGAAAACCTGAAGATTGCTCAAAGTCGCCAGAAGAGCAATTATGATAGGAAGCACATGGACATGGAGTATGTCCCCGGTGATCTTGTTTACCTTCGTGTCACTCCCATGAGAGGCACGCACCGCTTTGGTATCAAAGGAAAGCTGGCTCCTAGATACATCGGTCCTTTCAAAATTCGTGGAAGAAGAGGAGAAGTTGCTTATGCTCTTGAGCTCCCTGAACAACTCAAAGTCCATGATGTTTTCCACATCTCTCAACTCAAGAAGTGCTTCAAGGATCCCGGCAGGACCGTGGACCATGAACTCATCAATCTCCAAGAAGATCTGTCTTATCAAGAACACCCCACAAAAATTCTCGAAGTCGCAGAAAGAAGGACTCGCAACAAGTCCATCAAGTTCTGCAAGGTGCAGTGGTCGCACCATTCCGTTGATGAAGCAACCTGGGAACGTGAAGATGAGCTCCGTGCTAAGTATCCTTCCCTCTTTGAGTCTTCTTCTTCCTAGAATCTCGGGCGAGATTCCTGTTTAGTGGGGGAGAGTTGTAGCATCCCAATTGTCTAACAATTGTAATGCTACTTGTCCTAGTAAGATATTGGCTACTTCATATATATTATTGTTGCATCTTAATTATATCATGCTCATGTCATCATGCCACCTTGCATTTGAGCATCATATAAAACCCTCTTTCTTTTGGTTTTTCTCTCATAGGCATTATTAATTGTATTTGCCTCTTGATATTGTATTTGGTTATTGATATATTGTTCAAATGCCCAAGTTGAGTTGGGGGCATATCTTTTATTTCAATTCCATCTTTCTCTTCCACCACTTTATAATTCCACCATCATACTAGACCATGAGCTTGTTTGTCTTTATTTTGGATTTCTCTAGCTCATGGGCAATAGGGTGGATCTAGTCCTTAAGTTTCCTTTGCTTGGCTCTATTCCACTTCTTGGATATGCATAAGAATAATGCCATAATATTAATATTGTTTTCACAAAATTAATCATGGCATTTATAATTGCCATGCAACCTTCCTCACTACCTTATATTTCATTGGTTCCTTTTGTTTATTGATTCTTCTTTTTGAGGAGTATCACCATATCCTACCACCCCACCATTCTCATATCCCTAACCACATTCTCTCCTTTTATTTTATTTTTCAACATGCATGATCATATGTGACTTTTACCACCTAATTCTTTCTTCCTCTTTCTTTCTTGTTTCTCTTCCACATTAGCTCATGCAAGATCAAGCCCTATGGTTCTTCTTGGTTTGGTCTCATAAATCAAATTAAAATCTAATTACCTAATAAAACCTAACCTAGGTTCTCTCTCTCTCTCTAATTTACACTAAACCCTAACTCTAATCCTCCCTCTCTCCCTCTCACTAGCAAGACCACCTGGCCACCCTATCCCTGGCCACACCCAGCCACCCTAACCCCTCCCTAACCCTAGCTAAACCCTAACCCAAGCCATGCCCCATCTAACCCTAGCCGAGCTACCCCTTCCTCTCTTCTCTCTTCCTGACCCGAGGGCCCCTCCAGCCGAGCCCTCCCTGCCGTCCCTCTCTCACAGCCCCACCTGCTGCCCCAGGTCGAGCCCCAGCCGGCCGAGCACGTGCTCGAGGAGAAAGGAGAGAAAAGGTGGCACCGTGGCCACCTTATCTCTGCCGTGCCCCGCCAGCCTTCCTCCTCTCTCCCTCTCACTTTTCCTCCCTCCCCACGTCTCTCTGGCCTCTCCCAGATCTGCCCGAGCTGCCCCTCCTCCTCTCCTTCTTCCTCCCCGACGACAGCTTCTGCCGCCGGTCGCCGCCAGCACCACTTCGTCCCCTTCGTTCCAGCCGCCGAGCTCGTCGTGGAAGAGGACTTGAGGATCGAGGACGTCCCTCGGCGTCGCCCCATACACGCTGACTTGGACGAGGAGCTGCCCAGCACCGCCAGATTCTCGCCGTCCTCCGAAACCCTAGCCCGCCGGAGCGTCTGTGTCGTCGATGAACCGCCGCTCTTCTCTCTGTTCCGACCACACCAGGCAACCCGCGGTGAGTTCCTCGACCTCACTGACATGCCCCGCCTCGCCGTCGACGAGTAGCGCCGCCGTTGCTTTTGTCGAGCGCTCTTAGTGCGCGCCGCTCGCCGGCATCTGCAGCTTCCCCGCGCCGCGCCACACCCTATCTAGGCCCAGTCCCTCATCTGCCAGCTCCCCTAGCCCGCCGCAGTGGCTCCGCCCCCTCAGCGCGCTCGCCCGCGTCCCAGGATCGAATCCCCGCTCCGCGCCAGGCGCACAAATTGCCGTCAGAACGTGGAGAAGAGAAACAGTACCTGGGCCGTGGTCATCTTACAAAAAGCCCCCCACCTTTTTGATTCCTGCAACCCGCGCTCCTAGAGACCCCACCTGTCAGCCGCTGTGGCAGTATTGCAGGAAACCCCTCGGTTTTCCCGGCCGCAAACCGCGCTCCAACCCCAGCCCCACCTGTCAGCCCCTGTCTCCCTCGACGCTGTCACGTGGGCCTGCGCCAGTTGGCCCACCCCGCAGTCACAGTGGCTAGCCCAACCCGCGGGGACAAAAGGTTTTCCGCGCGCGTGGCCCAGTCAGCACGAGGCCCACCCGTCAGTGGCTGTGGCTGGATCTGGCTGGGTAAGAAAAGTAATTCCGGCTGTCTGTTTTTATTTAAACATTTTCCAAATTGTTCTAAATTCAAATTCAATTCAGATTTAAATAATTTTTAAAATACAAATCCAAATAATACAAGTAATATATGTTTTGGAATCAGAAAAATGTGAGGAATTCAAATATGCCCTCCAAAATATGTTTTGAACACTTTAAATTTCGAGATGATTAAAATTACAATAAAATACCCTTTTCCTTAATTAATTAATAACTTTTGTTTATAACTCCAAATTTGACAAATAATATGTCTAAATCGATCAGCGCGACGAGCCCGTTCTATCTATGCAGTCCTTGTTCTGAATTGAAGCATGCATCATGTTGTCATTAAAAATCTGAACTGTTTATTACAATAAAACTTGGTTAAATAAATATTAACATGCTTTATTTCTTGTATCCACACCTCACCTTTGCCATGCTACATTAATGCCATGTAAATTGTGCATCATTCATCATAGCATGCTTGTGTGCTTGTTGCATTTAAATTCATATGCTTGTGCACTTTATTTATGTTGGCCCTTGTTTGTTTGGTTCTTCTTCGAATAGACGCCCAACAGGAGAATTACCAGGAATCACAGGAGTACTACCCAGATCCATCTATCGCTTCAACTGAGCTGCCAGGCAAGCACTACCACATGCTTGCATACATACATTACCTATTGCCTCTCTCTTATTCGTGCATCATTGGGTCGCGATTGCATTAAATTGAATCCCAAGTACTTCATAGCCTTTACTTTTAAACCACACCAAGCTTGTTCCGGTCCCATGAGCCATTACTACAGGAGTTGTTTGAGCCATGCGAGTCATAGAGAAGCATGAGTAGGGTATGTGAGTGTCTGCTGGATAACGAGGTACCTATACAACATAACCTGAGTAGTAATGGGATAACTAATGAAAGAGGCACCGGTGAGCAATATCTGCTATTTGGTTTTTCATGCTCACTTGTGTCCCGTAGGACCCCGAGTACTTGATTCCTGTTCCTTGACTATTCGCATTATCCACATCCGGGAGGCCTTATGGACCCCCCTGAGCCAGAGCTTGATTCATTCTTATTTTGTTGGGGCCACAATTAGTTTGGGGCTTTATTACTATTCTGTACTTATGCCATGTTACTGCTTTATTTAAGATTGTGCGAGGAGCACCTATACTGTTTTGGAACGTGACACGTTTTCGCTATATCGACAAGACCAGTCACATTTTCGGGTTCCCAGTCGTTTACCGCCGTCCACACAAACCTTGGGTCCGTCTTGGAGCCGGCCAACTTCGTTGCGGGTAGCTTAATGGGGTGGCCCCCTGAAATATTTCTGAATCCTGTGATTGCTTTGTCGTGAATGCCTCGTTGGGTTTTGATTTGGTTTTTCCGAGGTTGATCGAGTGTGTGTTGCTATTCGTGCACCCCTGCAGGGTAAATCTTTCTGAAAGTCGTGTCCGCGGTTATGGACGACTTGGAGCACAGTTTCTCGATCATAGACAAGTAAAATTAAAGTACCGCTTTTAATTTGAATAAATACTTGACTAGTAAATAGTGCAATACTCATGGAATGGTTAATAAAACTGCCAACGGATGATGGGGGTTGTTCGTCCACTTCCTCGTTGGTAAGCGAGGAGGAGGAGGGATCTGATAATTATACTGTTATCACTGTTGTTCTTAATTCACGGACTTCCGTCTATCATTGGTTAAGCGGAAGGTTAGCGAGTATCTGTAGAATTGTTAGGTATTATCTTTTGCTGCAATTGCGTCACCTCGGGTTGTGTCCCCTTTAGTGGCATAAAGACTTGCTGAGTACCCCTAGGGTCTCACACGATAAATTGTTTGATTCAGATGAACAGGTGTACCCGCAAGATGGATACTGGGTGGAAGAGACAGATGATGTTGGCAACGATCATTCGGTGTAGAGATTCCGGGAATGGGGATCCGTGTGATCTGTGGGCGGGATGTGTTTATTTATGGGGCATCTTATGCCAATTTGCTTCTTATCCGTACTCGGATCTTGTTTTCCGCTTCCGCCTGATACTCTGATGTGTGATGTATGAGGAGCTATCCTAAATTATTATATCTATCTAGGACATTTGGATATTGCCGTATGGCGTTGCTATATTTCTATTTCTTTTAGATGGAATGGCTATGAGGACTGTTGTATGTGGCTTGCATACATACTCATTTGTGTATGTAGTTGATCCCTTCGCCTGCCGATTACGCCGCTCATTCTTGTCCCGTTGTCTGAAAGTGGTTAGGATGGCCGAAAGGTTTACCATGAGTGGCCCTGGGCCCCACCGTACTATTTTAACCACTTTCGTTCATCCAGGCATTAACTAAGAGCGTAATTCACCGAGGTAGTTACACTACTCAACTTTAGTCACAAGTAAGCTCTTGTCATTGTAAGTACATATGTATCATAAAGAACCGCCAACGGGGTACCCCTTGCACATTATACAGAAGCTATCCCATAATCAAAATGACAAGGCAAGTAGAAAATGAGCATCTCAGTGGTCTTTTTATTTGCTATTTTCATAGGTTTTATTTGAGGATGCTTCATAGAGTGCTCATTATGGTGATGTTGCAAGTTTCCACCATGATTAGGCATGGCTTAGGATAGCGGCCCAGGCGTTTCTCTAACACACATACAAACTCCATGATCTTACAAGTTCCACTTTTATTTCACACCGCCGGGATCCATAAGCAAAAGAACATGATATCAACGGGGTACAAAGTACAAGTGCAATGTTGAAAGCGTTCCCCATGATACATGGTTATGCTAACTTCAACTTATAAAGCGCAAGCATATAGGCAACAAATATGGACGTAATGGTTCAAGTTTATTAAGTGCAAGAAAGTAAAGTGTGCCATCAAGTTTGTGAGAGCTTTAATCACTAATTATCACATAACAAGTTTAATTCGAAAGGTAGATAAAAACATGAATATACTTGGAATAGCATATGCTAATAGGTAGGTATGGTGGACTATTTGGAATAAGTTGGTTTTAGGAGTTGGATGCATGAGTGGAACTCATACTTGGTTATGGAGGCTAGCAAAGGACTGGGAGCGACCAACTAAGAGAGCAATAATGGCCATAATCATGTAGAGCGACAAAACATCATTAATCAAAGCATAAAGTGATACTACAAGTTGAAAACTAAAGGATCATAAAGGCTTATGGTGACTTGGGATAATCATAACATGGTGTGAGCATGCGCCAAGACAACCCAAATAAAGCATCAAAGGAGAATACCACAATACTATGCTTTAATATGCTAAAACAACGCATGATTCTTCCAAGGCACATTAAGCAATCTCAATTGTTTATAACAAGTCATGCTACAGCAAAGAATACTAAGCATAAAGCCAAATCAATATCAAGCATGGCATGACAAAGCATGGCCCACAGTTAAAAACAAGCTCTCTTTTGCCACTTAAGCATGAACTTTCCTACTATTTTCCAATCCAAACCAAACTATTTGAAAACCAATGCATGAAAGTGGGGGTCCAACCAATTTATTCAGCAAACTAAGAAAACTAGGCAAATGACAACCAAAACGAAAAACGAAAAAAAGACGCTCCAAGAACATCACAACTATGCATGAAACAATCAAAATGAAGTGTTTGGAAGAAACCTGGAATTTTTATTGATGAAGAAGGGGATGCCCAAGGCATCCCCAAGCTTTGACGCTTGTACTTCTTGTATATTTTTTGGGGTGACACGCATGCATCCCCAAGCTTGAGCGTTAGTCCATCCTTCATCTCATTACTCATTCCTTCCATACACCTGAAAATTTTCCTTCATACAAAACTTCACACAATCTTTATTAGAAACATTAGTGCACTCAAGATAATACGTCTTTAGGATCAGTTCCAACACCAATAAAACTTTCATTAAAACACAAGCTACTGTAGCACTTCCCTCAAAAAGCTTAATTCCCCAAAAGAACTCAAAAAGGAACCAACAAGAAGCAAATGCAAATAATGGTAGAAATCTATCAAAACAGACCCGCAGGTAAATACGAATTTTTTCGAAGACCTTCTGTTGCTCAAATCAAAACGTGTTGAACTAACGAAAGTTAGAAAACAACCTGGGGCAAAAGCACAACAATTCACGGCTCAAAACGACTTACAGAGATTTTACACGAATTTTTACGGTGAAGCACAAAAATCTGTTTCGGGACAGCAACTTTCCCAATTATTACTTCTCTCTCATTAGAGGTTACTCTTGGCACAAAAAGCAAATAAAAAGGATAAGGAGAGGTTATTACTGAAGCAATAACTTCCAAGACTCATCTAAAACTTTTGGATTATCTCCCAATAAGTACTTTTCTTTAACGCCTTTAAGTTAGACATGATATTTTGAGAAGATGCTCACATATGAAATATGAATTGAAGTAAAAGAGAGCATCAAGAAGCAAATTCAAAACACACTTAAGTCTAAGCCTCTTCCTATGCATAGGAATCTTATATGCAAATAAATTCACAAAGAACAAAGGAACATGCATAGGACAATAAAACGAGAGTAACTTCAAAACTTTCAGCAAATAGAGAGGTGTTTCAGTACCATGAAAATTTTTACAACCATATTTTCCTCTCTCATAATAATTTTCAGTAGCCTCATGAATAAACTCAAAAATATAACTATCAAATATATCATGCTTTTCATGATCTACAAACACTAGAGCTTTATTATAAACATTTTCAAAGGAATCCTCAGGAACATGACATTTGTCCTCCTTTGGGAAGCATGAGGGACAATCAAATAATGTAAGGGGTAAAGAGTTACTCTCATTAGAAGGTAGGGATGGTTAGATCCATTCTTCCTTCTCTTGATCATCACTCTCCTCCTCTTTTTCATCCAATGAGCTTCCAGTTTTAGCAATTTCTTCTTCCATAGGCTCCTGCAAGGCATTAGTCTCTTCCATTGGTGGAGAGCATCTATTAAGATATTCAATAACATAGCCATTTTCTACCTTGTAATTATCAAAGCAAAATTTAAGTATATCATAAACCTCATATTTATAAGGTGAATCATCAGTATTTTCAAGCAAACTAGCAAGTTCAAATGCACCCTTCCATGCAATAAATTCTTCAATTTGTTCCACATCATAAAAGTCATAATTCCCTTTAACACAAGAGGATATGGTAACATTATCATTATACTCACATTGAAAAGGGAGGTGTTTATACCTCCTACAGCAACAAGATTTATCAAAGCAATAAGTAACATTATAAGTAGAGCACACGTTTATAGCAATGGTATAAAATTTATCAATTAGTTCCCATAAGTGTTTCCCTTTTTGTGACAAGCGGTGTTCCTTATAATAATATTTTTGTTCTTCCGTGAACCCACCTTGCCAATAAGATTCAGTTTCAAAGAAACCAACCATTGATAGAAAGCATGATAAAGCAAGACAATAACAGACCAATGAAACTAACAACTATAGTAGGAACTAATTTTTGTGTGTTTTTGATAAAGAAACAAGCAAATAAAGAAAAAGTAAACTAAGAAAAACAAAAAGAACAAAGTAAAGAGATTGGTTATGCGGGATTCCCATTGTGAAGATTTCCTTGACTCCCCGGCAACGACGCCAGGAAAATAGCTTAATGGCCCAAAATATATCGAGCTCGTGGGGAACCCCAAGAGAAAGGTATGATGAGCACAGCAGCAAGTTTTCCCTCAGTTATGAAACCAAGGTTTAATCGAACCAGTAGGAGCAAGGAAACACTCCAAAGGTGAAGTTAGCTAAACTTTGGCAGGGCGCACTACCGGTGCCAGCGGCAACGTGGAGACCTACACAACACAACCACATAACTCTGCCCCCAACTTGATATGAGGTTGTCAATCTCACCGGTTTTGCTGAAAACAAAGGATTAAACGTATCGAGTGGAAGAAAGTAATAGTTTGCAGAAAGTAAAAACAAAGCAGTAAACAGTTGATTGTAGATTGATAGTAAAAGAAAGGACCAGGGTCCATAGTTCACTAGAGGTGGCTCTCCTTAAGATAGATATAACATGTTGGGTGAACAAATTACATCGGGGCAATTGACAAATATCGAGAAAGCATACAAGCATATACTACTCATCTTGACTCCTTTTAGATTCGATTGGGCATTACAACATTATACATAGACCGCCATCCAACTGCATCTATGACTAATAATCCACCTTCAGGTTATCATCCGAACCCCCTCCAGTATTAAGTTGCAAGCAATGGATAATTGCATTACGAATTGCATGTAAAGTAAACAATAAGATTGTTCTATGAACAAATGATTGTTGTTTTCTCCCTAGTAGCAACAACACATCTAGTACCTTAGAGATTTCTGTCACTTCTCCAGATTACTAGAGGCATGAACCCACTACCGAGCATAAATACTAACTCTTGGAGTTGCTAGCACCTACTTGGCCAAGATAGCTACTAACAACTGAAAGCATGCAAGATCAAAAATAACAAAGACATGATAGAATCAATAATCAATCTGAAATAGCATCTCAATATCCATCGGATCCCCGCAGACACAACATGCAGAATTACAAATAGATGATCTTAATCATGAACGGAGCTCACAATATCTAAACTTGATAGCACAAAGGAGGAGAACCAGCCATCTAGCTACTACATAGACCCGTAGTCCAGAGATGAAATACTCACGCATCACATCGGAGGCTTGCATGATGATGAAGAAGCCTCTAGGATGAACTCCCCTCTCCGGTAGGGTGCCGAGAAGAGCTTCAGATCCCTCCCGATCTAGGGATGGAGATGACAGCGACTACATACTCTTTCGTGGAATTTTTGATCGGGTACATAGGGTTTCTGTATCAGAGACAACTTATAGGCCGCATGAGAGGCCGAGGGGGTGCCTAGGCTGGCCACACCACCCCTGGCGTGGGCCAGGTCTGGCCGCATGGCTAGGTGGTGTGGCCGCCCTCTGACCCCTCTCTGTCTCGTATTCTGCCTCCAGGTGTCCCTCGGTGAAAAACTGACTTTGCCTTTTGTCCCGTCCAATTCTGAGAATATTCATTTTCTGACTTTCCTGGAACCAAAAACAGCAGAAAATAGGCAGCTGGCACTATTGCTCTTGTTCATAGGTTAGTCCAAGAAATCATATGAAAAGTACTCCAAAGTGTGGACAAAACATGAGAAAGTAGATAAAACCAAGCATGGAACATAAAAAATTATGGATACGTTAGAAACATATCATTCCTCACTGACCAGGGTGGCCCACTTTAGGTTAGAGCTTTGCTTCACGGGCGGCCCAGTCAAGGAGAAGAGACAAAGTCCAATCCGGCTAAGGGAAGGCCCAGAATACTTACGGACATAGGCCCATAGTGTTATTTGTAGTTCAAGATGTACTATGTAACCGACTCTTAGTCGTAGCCGGATAAATCTCTCCTATAAACCCTAGGCCGGATATCTATATAAGCCGTCCTAGGGAGAGCCTTTAGGGAACCTACCCTCACAATAGTCTACAATCTCAACTCGCTGACGCGAAACCCTTGTAACCAATAGTCCGCCTCTGCCGTATTACTGGATTGCTAGCTGGAGTAGGATCCGTCCAAAGCCGGCAGATTCGAACCTGGGTAAACTTGTGTGCTCACCGTCCCAGAACACCGTACGTCTCACACCCCTCTCTTACACACGCCTTGAGGACCCCCTCATGGGGTACTTGTCATCAATCCGACAATAGTTGGCGCCCTCCATGGGGCAAGTGAGCTTCAGATCTACGTTCCGAGCGGAATCTGCAAGAATAGGAATCGGCGAGACTATCGCCGTCGGTCGCATCCCTCTATGCCAGTGACGTCCCTCTCATCGTTCTTGATGAGACCTGGATTCCGGCTAGGGAGGCTGTGACTGCCTACATCATCATGTCTTTCGGTGAGATCGATGTATACATCGGATTTGCTGAACCTGCCCCACCCACCCCAGCAGTGATGATAGAGGCAGAAGAAATTTTTGGGTCCCCTTTGTCCGCGGAGGAGGAAGAGTTCCGGATCTCAGAAAACCCTAATCCCACCCAACCCGCACCTATTGTGGAGATAGTGTAGAAAGCTAAGCCTGAAGCAGATCTTGTGGTTCAAGTCGAGTCTGGAGTGGACCTCCCTGGTGAGGTAGAATCCCATATCGATATGTGTGTTGAGGTCGAAATCCAGGAGGAGCATAGCAACAACCTTGGTTCTGGCTCTACCAACGCCGGAACAGATCAACCGTTCCTGAGGCACACGTTGAGGCGCATGATACTACAAGACGCTAGCGTGGATGAGGTTCTCGAAACCATTAGGATCTTCGGGGAAGCCCACGAGGAAAGATGCAACTACCTCAGGACCCACACGTCGCACTTCTTCGAATACGTTGGATCTGGATCCGGCTCTACCGATGCTGGAGAGAACACTGACTCCGTGATGGTGGTGATCGGAACAAACACCGACTGACCCGCATCCTCGGATGACTCGATGACGTCGGCGGATTTCCGAAAGTTCTCCGTGGAGTATGAAGAGGAGTATAACTCCAAAGCTGCAGAGGAAGGAGAAGCCATCGATGAAGGATCCAGGGGAAACTCTCCCAAAGCACAGGATGACATGGATGTCGGAGATAATCCCGAGGTCAAGATGTCTGAAAGTACCGATCAGAGCTTGACTCCGGGAAACAGACCCAAAGCCGTCTTTGCTATCGGCTGCCAAGAAGGCAAAGAAGAAGAACAAGACGAACAAGACCCCGAAAAAAGATCCTCCGACGGAGGAAGTGATTGCCAGGGAATACAAGGAAGACTCGGATGGAGCATTGATCCCAGAAGAGCCCAAAGAAGAATCGGTGGATGGACATGTGATCACCCAAGGTGCGCGTAAACTCATCGATGCTGCATTAACCACACCTATTCATACAGCTGCAGAAGTTACTACTGAAGAGCTGGACGAAAGGGCCCATGCCCTAGAAGCGCGTCGCTAAGTACTCCTCGATGAGGCCAAGAACATTGAGGAAGAAAAGAAACGTATGGCAACTGCAGAGAAGAACATCTCTCGGCAGCATCAGAAGACCCGGAAGCATCACACTCGTGACGACCAATTCTCGGAAATTCACAAAGTCCTCTTTGGAGGAGACCATGGGGTGCCTCGGCTCGACAGCAAGGGAGACTGGGTGTATCCAACACTAGTACAAAACACTATCGCAGCTCGGGAAATCCTAGCAAATAATCCAGGCCCAGAGCAGTTTCGATTGGGCATTAAGCTACTCAACAAGCGTCTAGAGCAGCAGAAAGCCGCCCTGTCCGGATGTGGAAAACTGGTCTCCCAATCTGACCAATGCGACACGGATCGGGCCTGGAATGACGTAATACCCCAACATGATCCGGAAAAGCATTACCGTTCCGACCGTCGGGAAGACAACTACTCAAGAACCGGATCTTCGGGGCAGCATCACAAAGCTGCACGTGACTGGCGCAACGCTGCCCCAGCTACGGAGCAAGAGGCAATCGCTGCACTGAATCCGAAGAATCCTCCCCGGTGAGAGTCGAACAATAGCATGGAAGAAGATAAAGAGAAACGTCGGGAGGAGGATCATCAAAGAATGCCACCTCCTAGAAATACAAGCTGTCCGGCTGACGGACAAAGGAACGACGGACACCGTGCTCAGTCAAGCCGGCAGGGGGCTCGTCGTAATGAAGATCCTCCCCGGAATCGGAATAACGACGCTGTGGATGGAGGCCGATGATCAGCCGAAACCATCCAGCTGCCTGTAGCCATCATAATGGCTCCTAGGGAGGCCAAGGAGGGCGTCATGGTGGAGGAGGTGGTGGCAGAAGCCAAAGTACGGCTCCAAGGCACCGCAGCCATAGCCGTCATTCAGGACGATCTTTATCCCCAAGTGACACAAGGCACAGGATCAATTTGAACATAGAGGCGCGACGGTACGAAAACAATGATATATACGTGGGCCCAAAATGCTTTGGTCCATGCATACAGCTACAAAATTCCTGGAAAGATTTGCTATCTCAAGACACATTTAAGCCTACGACGGTATAGCTCGGCCAGATACTTGGCTCCAGGATTTTTTCCAGGCTTGCTGCATCGCCAAAGGCAGAAATAGCCTGATCGCGACCCGATATCTCCCTCTCATGTTGTGGAAGACAGCACGATCATGGCTCGATGAACTTCCGGAGAACACCATCCACAACTGGTATGATATGCAAAGTGTGTTCCTTCGGAATTTCAAAGGCACATATCGGAGGCCCTGTACGGTAGGAGACCTACAGCGTTGCACCCAGAAAGCTGGAGAAACTTGCCGGGATTATCTCAAACGATGGATCGACACCAAGAACAACACTTGTGAAGGAGTAAATGACCAAACTGCGATTGAAGCTTTCATTGCAGGACTCCCAATTGGTTTACTACGTCATCGCTTGAAGTGTGACAAGGTCACTGACTTGGGAGAGATGATAGAAACAACGAGAAAGTATGCAGATGCTGACGATGATGTAGAGGGATTACTTAACGCCCTAGCTGTGCCACAGTCGGCAAAATAACCAAAGCAACAAGCTCAGAAGCGCAAGAACACCTCAGAAGAAAAGCCCAACGCGGAAACGGCAGTGGTCACTACTACTTTCGGGTCTGGAGGACGAGGAGGGCGTGGAAGTGGCCGTGGACGCGGTCGTGGGACATCAAGAGTCCAGGGTAGAGGAGACCAACAACCCGGTAAAACCTACTCCTGGGCCGACATTGCCAATAACCCATGTGTGCATCTCTTAGATGCCAATGGGGGCACGTCCCACACAAACACCGAGTGCCATTTCAATGACGACATCAAGAAAGACGATACCGCTGGCTATAGAGCTAAGCGAAAGAAGGGAACGAAGAATCCCGAAAAAGATAAAGAGACCAAGGATGATTCCGACATGGAGGAAGCCGATGCTTCAAATCCCAAGTCGGAAGGGAAGAAGAACTTTCCGACAAAGAAAGACACTTACGTCACCTTCCTTGGATCTCAACCAACTAAGGTCAAGAAAGCAGTTCTAGATGAGCTCAACGCAATAGTTTCAGCTGTCCCTCAATTTTTGGACTGGTCGGAAGTGGCAATCACCATTGACCGCGCTGATCATCCGCCTAAGTTGCACAGGCGAGGAAAATACACCTTAGTCGTCAATCCACTTATTGATGGCTATGGTTTCTCCAATACTCTCATGGACGGCGGAAGCAGCATCAACATTCTGTATGTCGAAACGCTACGCCGGATGGAGATCTCGGAGACCCAGCTGAAGGCTCTGTGATCTTTCACAGAGTTGTCCCAGGAAGACAAGCAAATTCCCTAGGAGAAATTACTTTGGATGTGACCTTTGGAACTCCAAAGAACTACCGGACGGAAGCACTTTCCTTCAAAGTGGTCCTGTTCAAGAGCGTGTACCACACTATATTCGGATGTCTGGCTTACTAGGCTTTTATGGCTCGTCTGTGTTATATTTACAATATGATGAAAATTCCATGTCCCAACAGCGTGATCACCATCAGGGGAAACCCGAAGAAGATGCGAGAGGGCGAGGACGGAAATGCCACCTTTGTTGAAGCCGTGCTGCATGCCTAGGAGTACCAGGAGATCAAGAAGAGCATAGATCCATCCGAGATGCCGGCAACGAAGAAGGAGGTGACAAAGCCGAATCCGGAGTTCAAGGCATCATAAGAGACGAATAAGATGTCGTTGAAGGATGATGACCCCTCCAAGGTGACCCAGATAGGCGTAGGCCTAGATAGCGCATAGGAAAGCGCGCTCGTCAAGTTCCTCCAAGCAAATCAAGATATCTTCGCATGGCAGCCATCTGACATGACTGTAGTACCTAGGGAACTTACCAAGCACTCTTTAAATGTACATTCGAACGCTAAACCCGTCAAATAGTCCCTATGATGTTTTGGTGACAAAAAGCGTAAGGCAATAGCTAAGGAACTAGCACGGCTCGAGTTATCCGGATTCATAGAAGAGGTCATCCACACTGAGTGGTTGGCCAATCCTGTAATGGTCCCTAAAAACGACACCACTGATTTAATGATGTGTGTTGATTATACTTCATTGAACAAGGCTTGTCCCAAAGATCCGTTCGCTCTGCCTTGGATTGATCAAGTTATCGATTCTACTGCAGGCTCGGAACTCCTATGTTTCCTCGACGCATATTCCGGTTATCACCAAATCTGGATGAAGGAATCTGAAAAAGTCAAAACTTCATTCATAACCCCCTTCGGAACCTTCCTTTTTTTACGATGCCCTTTGGGCTGAAAACGCAAGAGCTATGTACCAACGCACAATGCAGCGTTGCCTCCACGATCAAATCGGACGCAATATACACGCATATGTGGATGATATTGCAGTGATGTCCAAAAAGGAGGAAACCCCGATTTCCGACTTGGAGGAAACATTCACCAATCTACGAAAATACAACATAATTCTTAAGCCGAAGAAATGCTTCTTTGCAATCCTAGCGAGAAAATTGTTAGGTTTTATCGTGTCTCAAAGAGGCATAGAGGTAAACCGAGACAAAATCAAGGCTATACTCAATATTTCTAGGCCGACTCGCCTGAAGGACGTACAAAGACTAACTGGTTGCATTGCCGCAGTCAGTCGATTTCTAAGCCGGCTCGGTGAAAGAGCCGCACCACTATACAAGCTCCTGAAAAAGGCCAAGATTTTTTTTTGGACCGACGAAGCTGAAGCTGCACTACAAGACCTGAAAGCAGTACTCTCATCTGCTCCTATCCTTGCAGCACAGGAACCACAAGAACCGATGTTGCTCTATCTTGCTGCGGCAAACAAGGTCGTTAGTATCGTCATGGTGGTGGAGAGACCGGAGGAAAATCAGGAACACTTGGTGCAGCGTCCGACTTACTATCTCAGCGAGGTCTTAACGGAATCAAAACAGCGGTATCCGCATTATCAAAAGCTGGCTTACGGAGTGTTCTTCGCATCTCGTAAGTTATGGCATTATTTTCAGGAACTTCCAATTACCGTGGTGAGCACAACTCCCATGAGAGATATAATCAACAATAGTGACGCTACAGGACGCGTCGCCAAATGGGGCATAGAGCTCTCAGCTTTCGATATTGAGTACAAACCTCGTACATCAATCAAATCCCAAATCCTCGCTGACTTTGTCACTGATTGGATAGAGACAACAGAGAGTATGACCCTGCCAGAGTCAGAATATTGGACCTTGCATTTTGATGGGTCCAAAGCTCTTGGGGGCTCGGGGGCTGGCGTGGTGCTCAAGTCACCCCAAGGTGATAAACTTTTCTATGTATTGCAGATACATTTCACGGTGATGAATAACATTGTCGAGTATGAAACACTACTGCATGGAATCTAGATTGCTAGGGACATCGACATCCGATGTTTAATGCGTTATGGAGATTCGGATCTTGTTTCTCAACAAGTGTCGGATATCTGTAAGGCAAACAAGCTCATGGCGGCATATAGGGCTGTCATGGATCAATTATCTAAATCGTTTGAAGGGTTTGAAGTTCAACACATCCCTCGAACAGAAAATGAGGAAGCAGATGCACTATCTCGAATAGGCTCTGCCCGGAAAAAGGTCTCGGATGGCGCTTTTATAGAGCACCTCAAAGTTCCCTCTATAAAAGGAGTAGATGAGGAATATCCGACCAAATCCGACTCACCTTTAGTAGCAGTTCTGGCTGTGATTCCCATCTAGACTCAGGCCTATCTTGATTTCTTGATAGAAGGAAAATTACCGGACGACGAAGTTCTGAGCCGGCAGATCGTCCGACGAGCAAAATCCTATACTATAATTAGTGGTGAGCTCTATAAGCGGAGTGCATCTGGGGATTTTCAGTGCTGCATATCTCCGGAAGAAGGAGTGGAAATCTTACGAGAAATCCACGAAGGCGAGTGTGGTCACCATGCTGCAGCCAAATCTTTAGTGGCAAAAGCTTTCTGACACGGTTTTTTCTGGCTTACAGCCAAGGCAGATGCTGAACGGCTGGCAAAGACGTCCAAGGGCTTCCAAAAGTATGCCAAACAAGCTCACGTTCTGGCTGATCAGCTGTGAACAATACCTATAACATGGCCTTTCGCGGTCTAGGGGCTTGACATGGTAGGACCGTTTAAACGGGCTCCAAGTGGATTTACACACCTCTTAGTGATGGTGGATAAGTTCACCAAATGGATTGAGGCTAAACCCGCCACTAGTTGTGATGGACCAACAACCAGAAGATTTGTTGAGGATGTTATAATCCGATACGGTTATCCGCATAGCATTATCACGGACAATGGGAGTAACTTTTCTATGGGAGAGCTTGCCGAATTCTGCAATGAACAAAATATCCGGCTTGACATTGCTTCAGTCGCACATCCACAAGCTAATGGACAAGTCGAAAGAGCAAATGATTTAATCCTACAAGGCCTAAAACCAAGACTCGAAGCACCACTACGACGTGCTATGGGGGCTTGGGCAGAAGAATTACCCTCTGTAATATGGAGTTTACGAACAACTCCAAACAGGTCAACCGGATACACACCTTTCATCTTGGTCTATGGCGCAGAAGCAGTTCTTCCTAGTGATTTTATTCACACTTCGCCTAGAGTGGACGCGTATATTGAAGAGGATGCCGAAATTTCTCGACTTAGTCGAAGAAGTTCGCGTCGTTGCTGAGATGAGATCAATAGCCTATCAGCAGAAGTTACACAAGTATCATAGCCAGAGAGTCAGAAACCAATCTTTTAATAAGGGTGATTTGGTTATCTGGCTTGTGTAGCAAAGAAAGCACAAACTTCCCCAATATGGGAACGGCCATTTTTAGTTAGTCGAGTATTGCACAATGGTTCATACTACCTAACTGATATGCGGCCAGTCAAAGAAAGACCTGCTACTAAGAAGAGAAAGAGAGCTGGAGGTAGTACAAATCCGGATGAGTAAGACAGACCATGGAATATTGCTCAGCTACGTCTCTTTTATTCTTAGTTTATTTTTCTTTGTAATCATATCTGTGTACATGTTCAATGAGAAATAAAGTCTTGGTTCCCTCAAAATCTTTCTGAGAAGTTTTACCATCTTATTTCCGAATGATCACGTCGTAGTAGAAAATCCCAGAATACTTGAAAGTACATTAGATTTCTCATGTTTGTTCTATTTTAGATTTCTGATTCTCAAATTGATACCTTTGGGTATAAATCAAAATTTTCTAGTCTATACTTTGGTTATTTGTCTGATTGCTGGAAGTGGGCATTTTCTAAGTAGTGAATTGTTGGTACTGGAAGCCGGCTTGGTTTTTCGAGTTTAAACTGGTTTAGCAATTGAGCTCCATTGCTCGGCAAAGTTTCCGTGTTGAAAGTTTGCCGGCTCACGAAAGGGACGAGGCGGAAAGCCAGATAAACGATAAGTATAGACAAAAAACACAAGTGCTTATGCAAACATTTCAGGCACATAATATCAAAACCAAAAGTGCTGAATAGATAAATTAAAACATAGCACTAGCAAAACTACTTATTTTCAAACCCAAATTGTTTTTCAGAATAACATACAACTCTTTTGATACTCTATGATGCAGGAGGAGAGGTAGGAGCTACCGGCTCGCTAGATACATCGGCCTTGGCTTGATAACCATCCGGGATGTTATAATCCGATGTGGTTTGATCATCGTCGGCAACTTCAACTGTTTCTTCGGAAGGCGGAGGCGGCGTGTCCACGCGGGAGAAGAAGGGAGTGTCGTAGCTGGCAAATCAGCTATGTGGCACCCATATCCGGCGCATGAGTCCATGATGGCCTTGATGTCTTGCTCATGTCCGTCTTCGTCCACCTTGCAGTACCCTCTAGTTACTTCCTAGATCTCCATGTTTCCATGGTGGCTCATAACCATGGTGAGAGCGTTTTGCGCTGCGGTTCACGTGTAGGACATGTTCCAATCCTGAACAAGCTGCGACATATCCTTGGCCTTATCCCGCACCTCAAAATCGGATATGCTATGCATATCTGGAACCTTGAGAACTTTGCCAATATCTTCGAGGGATTAGCGGAAGTCATGTAGCAAATCACCAACTTGGTTAAGCCGGTGGGTGCGAGGTTCGGTAAAGGTTGAGTCTGTCAAGTTCAGAGGACCTACACATATAATGCAAAGGGGTAAGTCAAATAAAACCCGGACTCTAAAAGAGTCGGAAGATGCAGATAATTCAGAAAAAGGGAAACATACCAAAGATGACATCATCGACTTTGGCCTTCTCTTCACGAAGACTCTGGAGATCAGCCCGGAGTGCCTCAGAAATGTCCTTTTCTCTAAATAGCTCATTGCTGAGATTCGAGATTTTCTTATCCTGAGATGCAATCTTGCGATCACGCTCATCGGTGGCCATGCAGGTGGATTCGAGAATTTGAGCAATGCTCTTCTCATGATCTGCCTTAAGCTTATCCAGCTCTTGGCAAAGTTCTTTGTTTTCCACCACCAAGGTCTTAAGATTCTCGGCCTCTTGGATCATAGTGCATGACTGTTTTACCAGTGCTGTAAATCAGAAGAACACAGTTCAACAAAAAATCGACTATGAAAACACAAGACAAGGTTTGAGTTTCGGAATGTTTACCTTCGGCCTCATCCTTGGAAACTTTCAATTGTGCATTTTCAAGCCGGAGAGCTTTGATCTCTTTCCGCTTGTTGCAAACATTCTTCAACAAATCCTGGTTATAGGAATATACTTTCTGTAAGTTAGAATACCCAAAGTTAGAAGTCCACCAAAGACTCGGGCTAATATTTATACTAATATCAGCACGAGCCTTGGGGCTACACTAGTTCATTCTTTGGCATCCTAGTAAAGCATAAACCCGGATTATCTATCCAACTTCATGCTTGGGGGCTACAGGATATGATATAAAGTAACATAAAGAAAAATGTGAGTTGGAATTCCGACTTACATATTGTTCACGAGCATTCAGTTCGGTGGTAACGTTCTCAGCAAGGGTTAGGGGGACAACTGCCGCAGTTGGAAGTTCGCCCGTCCTCAGCTTCTCGTCTCGAAGACGGACTTGTTCAAGAAGATCAGAGTTCTTGATGTCCTCTGCTTCTTGTGCTTCTTCTTCAGTAGAAATGGTCCGGATTTCAAGGCATTCCCTGGTCAACCGTTGGATCTCCTCTACAGATTTCCGAGATAAACCAAATTCAGCAAGTCCTGGATAGCTCAGGAGGTTGCCGGTGAAAACTTCTGTCGAGGGATCATAACCCGAAGAGGGTTCACCCTTATCAAAACCTGAGTCATCCATGGTGACGTCAGTCTGCGACTCAAGGATCATTGGCTCTGCTGAAAGAGCCGGATCTTCTACAACAGTCGAAGATGGAGTAATCTCCGACGCTACAGAAGGCTGAGGGGAAGGAGTCGGAGGAGCCACAGCAGGAGAAGCCAAAGTTAGCTTCGTCTAACGCAGGGGCTTAGAAGTAGCTCCCTATCGCTTGCACTTGATGAGTTGTTTAGCTCTGAGAAGGTAATACAACAAAGAACATTACATCTCAGAAGAAATCAGAAATCAAGTATAATGGCAAAAGTTTTGAGGAAAGTTACCTCTTCACAACTGGCACCTCCTTTGTGCCGATAGCCACTGTCGGAGCTTTGCGCTTCCTAGGAACAACGTCCGGCAGTGGAACCAATTCCTCATCCTGAGAGAATTCAAGAGGATATCCCTTGAAAGGAGATAATTCCAACTCAGGAAGGTCGGCAAGCTGAAAAGAAGATAGTATCTCGGTGTTGCGAAATAACTTAAAGATGAGCACATAAGAAAGGGTTGTTGCTAAAGCTTACCAGCACACCGGGATCTTCCGTTGTATGCATGTCCAGGGATACCTCCGGAATCTTCCTCTCGATCTGCTCCCTTATCAGCAATTTGATTTGGCATATATAATCTTTATCTGTGTAGGATTTGGGGCTGATGCAAAGGGAGTCTTTCTTCGACGACGTGATGGAATGCATCAGTCGATCTCCATGGTGTTGGAGAGGTTGGATCCGGCGTGATACCCAGCACTGGACCAAGTCGGATCCTCTCAGGCCCTTGTGCTTCATCAGATATTCGATCCGCCTCTTGGCGGGAAGCAGATCATCACTGAGAGCCGGAGCAACCTCGTCCCAAGATTCTTGTGGCGTGGCAGCTCCATCGATGAAAGCCGGCAAAGCAGTAGCTTTGCCGGGAGCAGATATATCCTTATGATAGAAAAAGGTAGCCAGCCATTGCTTGACCAACTCACTAGCTAAAATCCGAGGATAGACACGCTCACGCCTAACCGAAAAACTAATCGTACAGGTAATGTAAGGATTACCGGCAGTGATGGAATTTCTCCAGACTAAGAAGTAGTACCGGAAGAGAGTAAGGCTCATCCTAATGCCGAGATACCCCTCGCACAAAGATGCGAACGCACTCAACTCTAAGATGGAGTTCGGGGGGAGATGGTGGAGTTGAACACCATAATGATCTATCACCTCGGAAAATAAATCTGAGGGAGAAACACTCAGACCTCTGTCAAGGTGAGTGCCAAAGTGCACTCGCTCGCCATCGTGAGGGTTGGGGGCGACCTCGCCGAGGCTGCTCCGCCAATATCTGGTGTGGAGGAGCCCTTCTTATTCTACACCGCAGAGTTTGGCGTCATCGAGGACGCACGGGATCCAGACCCCGCGGTGGCTCTCCTTTTCTGCAGCCGCCGCCGTCGCTGCAGCCGCTGCCAAGCCGGAGGATGATGAAGAAGCCATTATTTCCAGTGCATCGGTGACCTTAGATGGGCGGAGCTGGAGGTGTTTTTGCTGGAGGTAGTGGAGCGCTAGGTTCGTGGGAGGCATAGAGGAGAAGGAAATGGCGCTGAGAACTGGTGAAGAAGATGGGGGAAGGAATCCACACCACTTATATCCATCAGGTGTGCCAAGATTCGTTTAAACGCTATAGTGAACGTGCCACGCATCGTGGAAAGGACGGGGAAACCCCCGGGCGATGATTACGCCACCTCGATCTCCATGCACGCATTGAAACGACGCCTCGGTTCCGTGAAAGGCAGACCCACCAATGGTCGTGTTGACAGGAAATGTTTGTCAGTGACGTGACTTGACCATGACTGTTGTCAGATTACGTCAGAGACCAAGTTTCGTCTTAGTTTAAATTTCGAGCTGGAAATGCGAATAAATATACTAATAGGTCCGACTTATTTTTAAGACCCGGATCGTATCTTTTGTTTTGAAGTTTCAGGAACCCTTCAAGATTCTGCAAGCCGAAGATCAAGCTAGATGATGATGAATCCGACTTTGGATCTTGGAGACTTCCGTGGGCTGCTGTTGGGGATATACTTTTCGGGAATCCTCACAGTTCCTCACTGACCAGGGTGGTCCACTTCGGGTTAGAGCTTTGCTTCACGGGCGGCCCAGTCAGGGAGAAGAGACGGAGTCCAATTCGACTACTGGAAGGCCCAGAAGATTTACCGACATCAGCCCATAGTGTTACTTGTAGTTCAAGATGTACTATGTAACCGACTCTTAGTCGTAGCCGGATAGATCTCTCCTGTAAACCCTAGGCCAGATATCTCTATAAGCCGTCCTAGGCAGAGCCTTTAGGGCACCTACCCTCATAATAGTCTACAATCTCAACTCGCATAGGTGAAACCCTTGTAACCCATAGTTCGGCTCTATCGTATTACTGGATTGCTAGCAGGAGTAGGATCCGTCCAAAGCCGGCGGATTTGAACCTGGGTAAACTTGTGTGCTTACCGTCCTAGAACACCGTATGTCTCACACCACTCTCTTCCACACGCCTCGAGGACCCCCTCATGGCGTACTTGTCATCAATCCGACGACAAGGTTTGCAGCACACTTACTGGAAGGTCATGCAGCTACTTGGTGGGAAAATTTCCAAGTTACTCACCCTATTGAAGAAGTAACTTGGGCAATGTTTGAGGATGGATTTCGCACCACTCACATCTCTTATGGAATAATGGGGTTGAAGAAAAAGGAGTTTCACAACCTTAAACAATGCCATCGTAGTATTTTTGAGTACATCGAAGAGTTCAACAATCTGTCACGTTATGCACCAGATGACATTGACACTGACGCAAAGAGAAAAGAGAAGTTCCTTGATGGGTGGAATGATGAAATATCTATGCAACTATCTATTGCTTATGTCCCAACCTATCAATCTCCGTGTGACAAAGCTACCATCCTTGAAAACAAGATGAAGCAGGTTTAGGGTAGAAAGAGGAAACACCATTTCGATAAGTATGGATCAGGATCACCTCACAAGCGATCTTATGGTGAAGGTAGTGGGAGTTCTGGATCCCACAAGAATGGGAATCATAACAACCATCGTAACCACAACCACCATCACGGTGGAAACAATCACCGTGGACACAACAATGTTGGATACAGGAATAACCATAATGGTCATGGCAATGGGAATCAGAATGGTCAGAATCGCCATAATCAGCCAGCAAAGAAAGACATCAGTTATGTGGAATGTTTCAAGTGCAAGAAGATAGGGCACTATGCTAATGAATGCCCAGAAAAGAAGACCGATGGGGCTAAGCCGAATCCTTTTCAAAAGGTTCATGTGAATCACATCAATGTGGAGGAAATCCAAGAAGGATCTAATGCCGTAATCGGTAAGTTCAAGATTAATTCCTATCCAACACTTATCCTTTTCGATACCGGCACATCGCATTCATTCATTTCAAGAGCATTTGTAGACAAAATTAAACTCTCCACTGAAACTATCGGATGTCCCATTAAGGTAAGTTCCCCGGGTGGAGAAATGATAGTAAATTCTAGGTGTCGACACATAATCCTAGAGATTGGAAAGAACAAGTTTCTAGTTAATTTAATAATCCTAGAGTCCCAAGGATTAGATGTAATATTAGGGATGGATTGGTTGACACATTATGAGGGAGTGATAGACTGTGCCAAACGAACTATTATGCTCACAACTCCAGAAAAGAAACGGATCAGGTTCAAGTCTAACTTTGAACCCAAGGGGAGAAAGGTCAATTCTCTTAAGGGGGTTAGCCTAGACATAGTACCAATAGTGAAGGAGTACCTTGATGTGTTCCCAGAAGAATTACCTGGCATGCCACCAGATAGGGATGTGGAGTTTCTAATAGACTTACTACCAGGAATTGGACCTATAGCAAAGTGACCAAACAAAATGTTAGTGGACGAATTAAAAGATCTTAAGAAACAGCTTGGAGAATAGTTGAAGAAAGGATTTATCCAACCAAGTTCTTTGTCTTGGGGAGCACTAGTTTTGTTACTTGAGAAGAAAGATAGAAGTCAAAGACTATGCATAGACTATCGATCACTTAATGAAGTGACCATAAAGAATAAATATCCCATACCTAGAATTAACGATCTTTTTGACCAGCTAGAAGGAGCATGTGTGTTCTCAAAAATTGATCTTCTGTCAGGATACTTTCAACTAAAGATTAGAGAACATGATATACCAAAGACTGCATTTACCACTAGATATGGGCTGTATGAATGTACAATGATGCCGTTCGGATTGACTAATGCACCAGCCTATTTCATGAACATGATGAACAAGGTAGTCATGGAATTATATGCGTCTAATTCTAGAGAAACTTAGGGAACACAGACTATATGCCAAGTTCTGTAAATGTGAATTCTGGCTAAATGAAGTGGGATTTCTTGGACATATAGTATCTAGAAGTGGTATAGCTGTTGACCCAACAAAAGTGGCAGCTATAACAGAATGGGAACCTCCTAAAATAGTTAAAGAAATCCGTAGTTTCCTAGGCCTCGCAGGATACTATCGGAGGTTCATTGAGAATTTCTCACAGTTAGCAAAGCCTATGACGTACTGATATGCTAAAGAAAGAGAAGAAATTTGACTGGACAGAAGCATGTGAAGCTAGTTTTCAGGAGTTGAAGAAGAGATAGTGTCAGCACCAGTATTATGTTTGTCGGACCTTGAAAAAGACTTTCAAGTTTATTGTGATGCATCTCACCAGGGACTGGGAGGTGTTATAATGCAGGAAGGTAAAGTTGTAGCTTACGCATCAAGACAACTCAAAAATCATGATGTGAACTATCCTACTCATGACCTAGAGTTGGCATCGGTTGTACATGCACTAAAGACATGGAGGCATTATCTTATGGGAAAGCGTTGCGAAATGTTCACCGATCACAAGATCCTAAAATACATTTTCACACAGAAGAAACTCAACATGAGACAAAGGAGATGGCTAGAACTTATCAAAGATTATGACTTAAGTTTGCAATACCATCCCAGAAAAGCAAATGTCGTAGCCGATGCATTAAGCCGCGAGGTTTATGTAAATGGCCTCAACAAAGGAGAATTGCCATAAGAATTATGTGCCCAATTTAAAGAGTTGATTTTAGAGATAGTGCATAAAGGATACCTTGCATCTTTCGAAATGCAACCAACACTAATGAACAGAATCCGAGAAGCTCAAAAGCTGGAAAAAGAAATAGAAGAAATAAGAAGTAAAATTAGTGAAGGCAAGGCAAAATGATTTCATGTAGACGAACAAGGAACCTTATGGTATGAAAAATGTATCTGCATTCTGCAGGATCCTGAACTTAAGAAGTTGATCCTACAAGAAGCTCACAATTCACCATATTCGATTCATCCTAGCAACACCAAGATGTATATGGATGTAAAGGAAAGATTTTGGGGGAACAATTTATAGAAAGATATTGAAGAGAACATTGTCTTGTGAGACGCGTGTAGTCACGTAAAGGCAGAACATCAGAAACCGATAGGATTATTACAACCACTACCAATACCAGATTGGAAATGGGATAAAATCTGTATGGATTTTATCACCCTGCTACCAAGAACTAGATCTGGATACGATTCTATATGGGTTATCGTTGTTCGCTTGACAAAAGTGGTTCATTTCATACCACTGAAGACCACTTATACAAGTGCCAAGCTAGGCAAGATCTACATGAACATAATTGTATGTTTACACGGGGTGCCTAAGATTATTGTGTCGGATAGAGGAACACAATTCACTTCACACTTTTGGTGACAACTACACGAGTCGTTGGGAACTAGGCTAGAATTCAGCAGTGCGTTTCATCCACGGACTGATGGGCAGACAGAAAGGACCAATCAGATTTTGGAAGATATGTTAAGGACTTGTGCGTTAGACAATGTATCTAGTTGGGACGAAAGTCTACCATACGTGGAATTTTCCTACAATAATAGCTATCAATCAAGCATAGAAATGGCTCCGCTTGAATTCATGTATGGAAGGAAGTGTACTACACCATGGTTGTGGAATGGAGTAGGAGAAAGAAACTTGTTCGGACTAGACCTAATCAAGGAGGCCGAAGAGAAAGTCAGGATGGTGAGAGATAAACTAAAATTATCCCAATCTCGACAAAAGAGCGATGCAGATCCAAAACATAGAGAGGTCACCTATGAGGTTGGTGATAGAGCTTATCTCAGAGTATCTCCACTACATGGTGTGAAGAGATTTGGAATCAAAGGAAAATTAGCACCTCGTTATGTAGGACCATTCAAGATTCTGAGCCACAAAGGGGAAGTGGCATATGAGATAGAATTAACAGAATCTCTGTCAGCAGTTCATAATGTATTTCATGTCAGTCAGCTGAAAAAGTGTCACCCAGAGATGGAAGAAACTTCGTTGAAATACACTATACCATTAGAAGAGGTTCATCTAGAGAATGATCTTACTTATGAAGAGAAACCTATCAAGATTCTGGACACAGCAGAAAGAATTACACGTACCAAGACAATCAAATTCTGCAAGTACAGTGGAACCATCACACTGAATCAGAAGCAACATGGGAACGGGAAGATGAACTTCGGAAAGATCACCCTCACCTATTTGCTAGCCAAACTAAATCTCGAGGGCTATATTCATCTTAAGGGGGTTAGATTTGTAACATCACAAAATTTTCTTTTTTGAAAACATCATCATTGCACTCATATCAGCAAGGCATGTGTTGCATTTCATTTAGTTTTATCCCCCAAAATTCTAGTGAAAATTTGAGTCTATTTGAAACTCATTTGCTAATTCAAACCTTTGAAAAAAGAAAAACTAAAAGGAAAAAGCAAAAGGAAAAAACAGCAGCGGCAGCACAGCCGGATTGCTCGGCCCAACCCCGGGCCACTAAAGCCCACCCGGCTCTCCCATTCTCCCCCGCTGTTCTTTTCCTCACCAACCCCCTGCACACCCCCTCTCGCTGACACCCTGGCCCCACTGCCCCGTCACTCTCCACCTCATCGTCTTCAACCAAACGAAAGAGGAAGGCCGCCCCGCTCCCGGGCGTTTCTAGTCGAGTGAATTGGATTACGGGAGTGCTTCTCCACTACGAACACGACCGCTTAAACTCCACTCCCTCCTCTCCATTTTCCCTCAAACCCCACAATCCGAGAGCCCCCAGGCTCCTTGAATTTCAGCTCGAACCACCGTAGCTACCGATGAACTCCAGCAACGATTCCGGTGAGAACCAACTTCCCCACGCCCTCCTTTCTATCCTATAGGCTTCACCATCCTCAGGCGCATCTTTTAACCCCCTCTGTTTGATTTATTATGTCCCAGGTCATCGCCACGGTAACAGTCGGAGCGTTTTCTGCCGCCACCGTTTGCCGACGAATTCCGATGAGACACGGGTTCCCACCACCTTCTTTTGGCTATCACCAGCTTGTACTGGACCTACCGCACCTCACTAACCATTTTTTTGTCTGCTCGAGCCCCAGGACGATGCCACCGTCTCGAGACGCGAGCTCTAACTTTGGATAGAACTCCGGTGAGGAATCCAGGACGAACCAGAGCGCCCCTTCCTCAACCGCGACCATCCCCGAGACCACCTCGACCGCCGCAACCTCCGGTAATGGTCCACGGTCCCCTACCCCTCTAGAACCACCAGAGCGCCACCCTCCCATCGCGCCGCCACCGCGCGCAGTAGGCCAGCGCTGCTAGCTCTTGGCCAGGTGTTGAGATCCATCGGATTTACATCCTAGGGCCAGGATAGACCACTTAACTGAAGCAGTATCGATCGATCTGATCCGCTCGTCTTCATTTAAATCCAACGGCCCACGTTGATCGATCCAACCGAACCGACATGGGCCAATAGGAACACGCCACATCAATCATTATCTCTATTAAATTTAGAAAATAGGAAGAAAATATGTTTAACTTAGAAATTCAATAAGTTTTGATCCGCAAATCAGAAAAATACAATTTTGGTGTCCATGGATTTCGAAAATTGAGAACTTCACTGTAGAGGCCTTGTTTCACCCTTTAGCTTCTGAAAAATTGATGTTCTAGGCAAAACGTTTTTAGGAGTATTTTGTCCATCAAAATTACTTCATCAATTGTTTTTGAGTTATTCTTATGCTTTTAGATGGAGTATTTTGTCCTCTATACTGTAGACTCTATAGGTTATAGAGTTTTCTTTATATCATTGCATTTTGCATGCATTCATATTTTTGTGGTGCCTATATTGATTGTATTATTATTGTTGGTTTTATTTTGTGTAGATTATGTGGATTGTGAAGTTTGTTGCTGTGAGGACTGTACCTACTCCCGTAGCTACCAAGGCAAGTGATACTTCATCATATGTCCTACTATTTTCACTATTGCACTAGTGTTGTTTTAGTAGATCGTTGCATGATAGTTTTATATATGTTACTATGCTATGGCTATCCTATAGATTATACATTGGTAGTATTTTCCGAGTTAGGAGATATCGTATACTAGAGTGCTTAGCCATGCTATTAAGAATTCGTGGGTGGAAATTCATATTAAGATAGTGTGGAAGTATATTTTTTTTTTGACTAAGAAAAACAACTAATGTTAATGAAACACCTAGGTGGAAATGGGACTTGAATGGATTATGTTGAGTGGTTACTCAGGGCCCATATCTATGGTTTACCCTGGTGTAGCGCACTTGTGGACGGCCACCCAGGAACAAAGAGATTGGATACCCAGGAACAAAGCTTCCAGTGCAGCCACATGGCATATGAGCTCTTCCTTGACCAACTAAGTTGTGAGAACTCAGCCAGACGGACAGAGGGTTGTAGTTATGATAGGATGGAACACGTCTGTGGTGGTCTGAGGGATTGTTTCTGAAAAGTCTCATCTCGATGCATGTCGAGTCTTGTGCGGAAAGTGCACCACCTCTCGAGAGGGTAAAAACTAAGTACTTAGCCGTGTCCCCGGTTATGGACAATTTATGAGCGTCAAGACATTGAAGCAGTTCAAAAATCTCCTCATCCGAATTCTCTAAGTTAAAATTTGTGGGAGAACAGGGGTAAAGGTTCATTGTGAAGGAAATATGCCCTGAGAGGCAATAATAAAGTTGTTATTATACATATTCCAAGTATATGATAGATGTTTATTTTGCATGCTATAATTATATGGATAGGAAACGTCAATACATGTGTGCTTAATAGACAAAAAGGGTTCCTAGTTATGCATCTCTTATAGACTAGCTCGTTGATTAACAAGATGATCAAAGTTTCCTGATCATGGACATTTGATGTTGTTAATAACAAGGTCACAACATTTATGAAATGATGTGATGAACATTCATCCGAAGTATAGCATTACTATCAAATTCATTATGTTTATATTTCTATAACATCATACGAAATAATCTTAGTCCTTAGACCATGAGATCATGTTAATTGCTAACTCTGAATAGTATCTTGATAATATCAAACGTCACACCGTAACAGGGTGACTATAAAGGTGGGTTCAGTACTATGAAAGTGTTATGTTGAGGCCATGGGTCAAGAGTGGAATTTTTCAATCCCGATGACGGATAGATATACTCTGGGCCCTCTCGGTGATATCACATTAAGATAGCTTGCAAGCAAGTGATGTGATCACTAGAATGTTATATCATGGGAATGAGAAAAGAGTGCATGTCGGTAACGAGATCAAACTAGGTATTTGGATACCGGTGATCAAATCTCGGACATGTATTATATCATGAGACTAAGGTATTAATTTACTAGCGTTAAAGGTTGTCACGATCACAGAAGTCATCGTTGAATGTGCAGGAGTCAGTATGGATCTCCAGGTCCTGCTTCTGATTATTGATTTGAGAGGAGTCTCAATCATGTCTGCATTATTCGCGAACCATAGGGTGACACACTTAAGGGTTGACGAACACCATTTTGGAGCACATATGTTTCAGACGAAAGAACTGCAAAGCGCTGGAATTATTTCAAAGACATCGAAACTGTTTTGGGTGAAATTGCAGAAATGTGTTCTTCATGTAATATTGAAATGTTGCAGGGGGTTTATGTGAATGTTTGTTAATTAAAGTAGTTAACAAACTTCTGAATAAATTTAATAAAAGAGTTTTATTAAATGAGGTAGCGTTAAATTTGGAGAAATTTAATGCATTTAAAGTGGAGACTTTAAAAGAGAATGTGAAGGGGCATTTTAATGTGGAGCCACCACATGAATGGGGGAGGTGAGGGGTCACCCCCCATGAGGCGCCGGCCATGGGGAGGGGCACCCCTCCTATAAAAGGCCCCCTCTCACTCCTTCTTCCCCACACCTCCTTGTGAAGGATCTCTCTCCCCCTCTAGATATATTCCCCCATGGTCTCAGATTAGCGAGATACATGTTCCCGGTGGCCTTGCGTCTGGAAGGAGTTGCTGCTTCCGCTGATTTGCTGGAGCGAGGAGGTGGAGGTTGTTCAGTGGCTTGAACGTGTGTGCGAGGACAGATGCGCTGCTGATTTGGGGCGCTATGACTTCCACACGATCTTGAGATCGACAAGCGTACGACTACATCATCCACGAGTTTCAACTCGTTAACAAAACTCTGTTGTCTTTGAGGGTAAGTTCTCTATGTCTGTATATCCACCCGTTGCTTTGTATCTAGTAGATAGATCTTGACGTATAGTTCTCATCGTAGGATAATTTTTGTTTTCTATGCTGCGAACCCAACAATGGTATCAGAGCCTGATCTATGCGTAGGTGCTTTGCACGGGTAGTACACATATGTTTATATGTGGACGATGATGATCATGTTATTGCTTCTTTCATGTATTTTGGATACTGGTGGCATAGTGGGATGAACCGGCCCAGACGAACCTTACATGTCATCGTACATGAGACCGGTTCCACGACTGACATGCAACTAGTTTTGCATAAGTGGCTGGCGGGTGTCTGTCTCTCCTACTATAGTCAATATCTGATTTATAACGAGTTTCTAATAACTTGGTTATCCTCGTTGTGGTTCATATTCATAGGTAAGACTGGTTCTATCTCCGAAAGCCCTAAGCCATGTAAAACTTGCAATTGATAAATTAGAGGCATCTAGTTTAGATCGTTGCTGGGCTAGTGTCTTGATATGGTATTGTTGTAAGTAGGTGTATGTTAGGTACTCTTACAACACACTTAACGTTTAAGTTCCATAGACCATGGCCTTACACACAAAGGAATGATAGAGATCATACCACGATGCAAATGATAGAGATCAAATGCATGGACCATATCATCTCACTTTACACATTAGATGTTTTCATCTTATATTGCTAGTTTGGTGTTTTTGGTAGCATTCTAAGATGATCCCTCATTTAGATATCAAGATAAAATGTGTTCTTCCTTGAGTATGCACCGTTCTATGGATCGTGTTTCGGGACATCACGTGATGATTGGATGTACTCGACTCCGCGCTTTCATACAATGGGTGTAAGATGGTTTTACACACGTGAATACTAAGGTTCTTAGTTGGCGAGCCTAGCATGTACAGACATGGCCTCGAAACACGGACCGAAAGGTTAAGCATGAGTCATATACTTGATATGATGCCCGCCTTTGAAGCTACACCGACTCACGTGATGATCGGACTTGGTGTAGTGGCTTTGGTTCATGTAATCACCAAAAAGACACAAGGGATGTCGTTTTTGAGTGGGAGTTCATTAGTAATTTGGATTAGTTAATCTCAATCTATCATAAACTTTGAAAGCATTTCGAAAATGGCAATGCTTTTGATACCATGGGAGAATTGAAAATGTTTTTTGATACCCATGCTGCCATAAAGAGTTATAATGCTTCTGAAAAGTTCTTTAGCTGCATGATGGAGGAGAACAGCTTCGTTAGTGAGCACGTACTCAAAATGTCTGGGTACGCCGATAAGCTTGTGTCCTTGGGAATAACGATTCCCATTGACTTAGGCATACATCGTGTTCTCCAATCTCTGCCACCTAGCTACAAGAGTTTCTCACGATTAAGTTACTAGCGTTAAAGGTTCTCACGATCACAGAAGTCTTCGTTGAATGTGCAAGAGTCAGTATGGATCTCTAGGTCCTGCTTCTGATTATTGATTTGAGAGGGGTCTCAATCATGTCTGCATTATTCGTGAACCGTAGGGTGACACACTTAACGGTTGCCGAACACCATTTTGGAGCACATATGTTTCAGACGAAAGAACTGCAAAGCGCTAGAATTATTTCAACATACATCGAAACTGTTTCGGGTGAAATTGCAGAAATTGGTTCTGCACGTAATATTGAAATGTTGCAGGGGTTTTATGTGAATGTTTATTAATTAAAGTAATTAAAAAATTCTGATAATTTAATAAAAGAGTTTTATTAAATGAGAGAGCATTAAATTTGGAGAAATTTAATGCATTTATAGTGGAGACTTTAAAAGAGAATGTGAAGGTGCATTTTAATGTGGAGGAGTTACCACCACATGAATGGGAGAGGAGAGGGGTCACCCCCCATGAGGCGCCGGCCATGGTGATGGGCACCCCCTCCTCCTATAAAAGGCCCCCCTCTCACTCCTTCTTCCACACACCTCCTTGTGAAGGATCTCCCTCCCCTCTAGATATATTCCCCCATGGTCTCGGATTAGCGAGATACATGTTCCCGGTGGCCTTGCATCTAGAAGGAGTTGATGCTTCCGCTGATTCACTAGAGCGAGGATGTGGAGGTTGTTCGGTGGCTTGAACGTGTGTGCGAGGATAGATGCGCTGCTAATTTGCGGCGCTAGGACTTCCACACGATCTTGAGATCGGGAAGCGTACGACTACATCATCCAGGAGTTCCAACTCGTTAACAAAACTCCGTTGTCTTCGAGGGTAAGTTCTCTATGGATGTATATCCACCCGTTGCTCTGTATCTAGTAGATAGATCTTGGCGCATAGTTCTCATCGTAGGAATATTTTGTTTTCTATGCTGCGAACCCAACACATATATGTCTATCAATGGTACCTTAGTGTTTTTGAAAGGGAAAACCTACTCTTCAAAAACTATAAGATAAAACCTTGCTTTTAGCAAAGTCAGTCAAAAACCACACTTAGCCATATATTCATGTAGTTGTTGGATTTTACTAAGAACTATGGTCTCACTTGCCAATACAATTCCAACTGTATTGACCCTTTGTGGCTGTAACTTATCATGTTGTAGGATATTCTGACGACGAGTAGGGTTACGGGTCTACACTCGACATGTTTGACTGTGGCGCATGAAGACAAAAGACTCTATTATTATGTTATGTCTCGTGAACTTTGAATAATGTTAGCCTTATGATAAGTGAGTTGTAAGAACTATTATATTCCTAGATATGCGATGTATTAATGACCTTTGTATCTGTGTACTTCACCTTAAACTGTGGGTGCTAGCATTTCGATCCAGGGACTAGCACTGCAATCACAGGGATCTCCACCTTATTATGGTGAGATCTTACATGCTCACGGATGGTCTTCTCGAGGTCGGCCACCTTCTTGCGAAGACAAGCGATGGTGCGATACTTCTTCTCGTTTTGACGAAGAAGTGATTTTCGATCCTTGACAAGCATCGCGAGAGTCTGGTCCTTCTGGGCGGCAATGGCAAGGTTGTGGTTGGCGTAGGCTCGAGCATTGTCTAATTCCTTCTGCCTATCATACAACAGGAAGTCAAGATTTTCCACCTGGCGCTTCATCTCCGGGTGACTTGGCATCTCCACTGGCATTCCCATAGAATCATGCCTTCTAAAGTGCGCAAAGCGAGTTCCCTGGATCAAGTTGATGTTTTGCCCACACAAACGGGCGAGAGCTTCATGCATTGCCTTGGCTAATCCATTTAGCCAGTTGTTGTCTCTCACGGTCAATTGAATCTTCTCAGAAAGGGGTGCTTCCATCTTGCCTCGAATATCAGCAACTATTAGCCATTGTAAATCTCCTCCTGGGTGGTCATTGAGTTGAGCTCCGAAGAATTCTGGATGCAGGCGCTCCAGGTACTTAGACAGTGCATTAAGATGCCTCTCGAAGATCAGTTGGCCTCCGTTGCCTAACAGGTAGAACTTGCAGTACTGAACTTCCATCTATAAGAATTTAGGATGAGTAAATTAGTGAAGTGATCAAGTGTGTCAAATTTTATGTAGTAGTTTAAGAATTTTTGAGGAACATGAATTTTTTTGAAATTATCAAGGATAAGAGTGGGAGTATGTTGTCATGAATACTCACTTCATTTGTTTTTAAACTAAATTTTTTTTGGACGTCCATTCTAACTAGGGTCTCCTATGGTAAGGATGGCTCTGTTACCAACTTGTCAACACCCGGATTTTTAATCCCAGATGCCTATTATGCCAAACATCGCAATCCCAGGATTACCATTTTTACGAGACATAACAGATTGGATATCACAGTAGATCATCCATTGCAAACCATAATAAGGTCTTACACAAATAAAGGATCTCATGATCCAGTCTTAGTACAAACAATCAGCGGAATAATAAGCATAGCGGTGGGCTCCATCTTCAGTGTCACAGGCAATGTTGACGATGGGAGATGATCATAGTTGTCGTAGTCGTCCTGCTGTCCATCTTCCGGAGAGTCCTCCTCGTAGTCTGGCCACGGGAATAGCTAGGGACAAAGCCATGAGTACTCTTTAAGTACTCGCAAACTATCACCAACAAGTAAGGTAGTTCTAGTAGGAATGCTAAGCTCTAAGTTTATTTGCAAAAGCTAGATTTATCTTAAGCTGAGTTCATAAGTAAAGAAAGCTAATTTAATGTTCTAAATCACCCAAGTGGGAACTTAGTTTTCATAGTCACAACCATGTTGTGGTCAAGTCAAAATCATAGTTCACTTCACAAGTCATTTTGAAAACATCTGACGACGGAACAGCATGGCCACTCCAACTGTCCATGACCACGGACGCGGCTATTCGAAAAGTTTGATACTCTGAAGAGGTGGTACACTTTCACCAAAAAATTCGATACATCCCTCAGGGATAACCCTGAATCATCATACTTAGTATGCGGATAATCAATCATAACCTTTCAATTACACACTCTAGTATAGGCACCTCCCCTATGAGCTTGGCCTCCCAGCCATGGCCATCTGCCCCCATCTGCCATCCTGGGCCCTGCATAGGTGGACAACAACAAGAGGTAGCCTTAGCTCAAACCTCCTCCGCGAGGGAACCCATACTAATGCATATAAACTTCTGGCTAAGCCTTACCCAATTAAGGTATTGTGGTTAGACGGTAATTCGGAATGGTATCGCATCTGAACCCAACCATCAGTTTTTATAAATGGCTAAGGCTCA
Organism: Avena eriantha; assembly: GCA_910589775.1. NCBI lineage: Eukaryota > Viridiplantae > Streptophyta > Magnoliopsida > Poales > Poaceae > Avena > Avena eriantha. The sequence continues at coordinate 214,115,257 of OU342740.1, forward strand.
TGCCTCAACATTTTCATCATCATAAACCATTTGTGTTTCTCAACACATGTAAAAACGTCTTAGTAGAATGACTCATCATTCCAAGGTATTTATATACATTTTCACCAAGTATTCCCATCTTAAGTGATCAAGTTTTATGCTTAGCACTAGCCACTAGGGTTAAGAGTGTTCACTAATGAGGGGTGCTAATCTTCAATCTCATGCCACAGAATGACATCTAAGTGCAACTAGATAGGCCTAGGTTTATACTCTTTATGCTATCTATAACAAAAGTAAAGAACTTTGGTAAAGTAAGAGAGTAAATCTTGCAAGTAAAAGTTGGGATGGGTATAAATCAAAGTATATATAACCAAAGCATGCCTAATGCATTTGCTTAAGTTAACAAGGTGGCAAGTGTTAACTTGCTTAGTTCTAGCTTGCTTAGTAGTGATGGCTTGCCTTGATTGGTGCAGTGATTGAAGTTTTCCTCGTCTTCTTCGGGGTAGAACTCCTCCTCCTCGTAGACTTGGTCGGTACTATCATCTATAAAGGAATACGGGGTACACAATCACATAACAATACTTATCTATTGCTATTTAGCACACTAAGGGTCACACTTGATGATCTAGCATCATCACAAACATCACATGCAATAAAGAACTAGTTTTATTCATTTTATTTTATAAATGTAATTTCTACTCACTTAAAATTAATTAAGATATAATATTCTCCTAATAGAATATGCGATCATGTGGACACATGTCATCACCACATATTCTAATACATGGGAATGTGATTTAAAAGGTTGGTCACATTTTATAAAGTTTAAGACTATTATTTAATAGATTTAAATTGACTAGAAATGCCCTAATAGCATTCTCTTGGTACTAGTCCAACGTCATTGCATGCACTCATAGATATTTTTACATATTTAGATAGATATTATCAAATGGGATTTTAGAGAGTTGGAATCAACTCAAAAGCTATTATGGTTGATTTTTGAAAAATGTTTGAGGTTGCAAAAGTCTCTATCTAGTTATTTTTTCTATAGATTATATCTAACTCCAAATGATTCAAATCCAACGGGCTTGGATAGATATTTTAATTTCCTTTCTAGAAAAATTTGAATCATGCAATTTGGTTAAGTGAAACTCTCTAAATTGATTTTTGAATAAGTGGACAGAATAGGATTTTAACTAAATAGGAAAATCCATATTTGAATTTCCAGGCCTGGGTGGGAACGTTAAACGAGTCGGTCCAACTGCACAGCATAGCGCAGCGCGCGGCTAACAGAGGGGGTCCACAGGTCAGCGTCACATCTAACGTTAACCGGTATCTACTGATCTGAGGCCTACGATCTAAATCTAATCCAATGGCTGAGGGTCGTCGTCGACGACGAACAGCTCTGGCGAGGAATGTGACCTAGCGCGGCGGTGGGGGTCTCATGGGGCTCACCTGGACTCCAACTAGGCTCGGCGACAGGGGCGATCGACGTGGTAGACGACGGCGAGGCGAGGCGTGGTCACGACAAGGCTCGGGGTGGCCGGAATTGACGGCGCCCTTCTCTAGCAGCGGTGGGCTCCGGCCAAATTTCGGCGAGGGAGAGCTCGCCTTGCTTCAGGAAGAGGCGTGGGAGGCTCAGTGAGGAGTGGGGAGTGGCTTGGTGTGAGGAATGGAGGCTGGGGTGACCTCCTTTTATAGCTCGGCAAGGGGACCAAGCGGTGCGACGGTGATCTCGACAGTGGCGTTGCTACAGGCTGCTATCGGCGTGGCGAGGGCGTAGGATGGTGCGGTGATCCCTGGCGGTTCTCATGGACTTAATGGCACGGTGTGGAACGACTTGGTTTGGTCTGGCACGTGCGGCGCTCTGAGCGGGAGAGGCTGTGTTTGCGATGGCGTGCGGGCGCTACGGGTCGCGCAGTGGCAAACGGGAGTGTCTGCCGGGGTGGAGTGATCATGGCGAAGCGGTGCGTGCGCGGTGAGGGCAAGGCGTGGGCTGGCGGGGCTGGTCGGGCACAGCGCACTGGCGCGCTCTGGACACGGCGCAGAGAGGCGGTGCGCGGCAGTGCTAGAGTGGTCCAGGGCTGGGCTTCGACCGTGGGGTGGATAGGGGGTGGCGGTAGGAGCTCACGTGTCTGTTGCACGTCTTGGGCGAGGCTGGCGTGGCTCCTGGCGTGCTGCCCACTGTCGGCCGACGACGACCAAGAACGGGCGGCGCTCCACTGTGCCAACGGCTAAGGGGAAAGCTGGTCTGCTACTACTAGACAATCAGGGGGACAAGGGGTGTTAAGAGGGAACCATTTGGTCGATGATCACTGTACCCAACTGTGAAGTTAGGCACAAGCTCAATCTGTGCATGCCAAGTGTTGGATGAAATGGCCGCATGAAAAATATTTTTGAATTTTTGATTCAAATTTTTTGGGTGATCTTAGATTAACCTTGAGATACTAGGTTTGCTTGGACAAGACAAAGTGAATTCATTTGATGGGTTTTTGAAAAAGTGTGATCTTAGCACATACACTAGATTCAATTTTCAAATGTCCATGAAATTGATTTGCTAGATGTTTTTGTAAGTTTGTAAAGTGGTGGTTGATACCTTTACCTGGTCTAGCAAGGGGTGAAAATAAATATAATTGTTTCTGTTAAGAATTGTCTTCTAGGAACACCTAAAGTGACCTAGTGGTTTAAAATAGTCAAAATGACCATTTGGTTGATTTATTCTTATTTGATTTCTTTCTCTTTGGATTTTGTTTGTAAATGGTCTAGATGATGTGGCATTAACCTTTAAACCATTTCACAACATTTAGAACAATCAAGCATGGCATATACACTCAATTCTACACTAATGCAAACACACATGCATTCATATTAATTTCTTTAATAAAAGTTTTTGTTAACCCCAAATTGGTTGATTAGATCTTGGTAACCTTGATTAAAATTTTGGGATGTTACATCTAGGGTCCTTGTTCTGGTGAAAAACTTGCGTGGTATTTTCTCCAATTTTATTTCTTGCAAAAATAGCTAGAAAGAAGACTTTTGCTAAAAACTGCGTCAAATTTAGCAGTTTTATTCAAGTATGGTGAAATTCTAGAGAAAATCATTGGGAAAAGTACATGGAAAAGTAGATACATTTGAGATGTATCGGGCTCCTATCGTCATCGTGAGCTCCTGCCCAGCCATGGCGCCGCTTGAGGACTTCACTATCGACCTTGCCCTACCTTCCCCTCCACTCCTGAATATTCGGCCATCCGCACCTACCTTGATCTCGCTAGCTAAATGCCCATGTGTTCCTACGGTCTCTTAAAAAATATATTCATGTGTATCTCACGTTAATTACGAAAATACAAAAAAATCGTATCTCTTTATACCTATAAAAGTCAATATTCTTTTCTATCATCTTTTTTATAGCGCCTTGTTTTACTCTAGCAGGTTAAGAAATGGTCCTCCCATGTCATCAGTGATGTTGGCTAATTAAGTATCATATTTTGAAATATTTAACATGCACACTATACAACCATAATTTTCTCTCTCCTTATTTCCTGCTTACGACGATGACCTCGACCTGGCTAGACTAGAGGTCTCTTGTAGATAAGGTAAGGTCGACCACTACACCGGGTTGGCGTTCTTCTCTGGGTGCCATATCACACCCCTAGCTATGTGACACCCTTGAAGTTGTAGAGTTTTTCGTCCATGTTATTCTCTGGGACGCTGCTTGTCGATCTTCTCCACTAATACCAAGCCAAGGCTGCAGCATGCTGCTAGGCTTGTAATATTTGAGACACTGCCATGATTCCACATGAGCTCCACCAGCTGTTCGTCGAACCACCCGCTATTAAGTCACGACCAGCAGCCGTGAAAATAAAGTAGAGAAAAAGATTGTGAGAAAAGAACAACAATACATGTGACATGGGTATGCCTTACAGGTACCTAGGATTAGCCTATGTGGTCTGGCCCAAGAGAAGCCTACAGTGTAAACATAGCCCATGAAGATTCGGGTGGCCCAAGCCCGTGGAGGCGCGACTCCTTGGAGGACACGACAAAGAATAGATAGGAAGTTTAAAGGGTAAAACCCTAATCATAACCAACTCGCTTTGCTATGTTGAGACCAGGCCTCCCCATATAAAGGCCAAGAGGGAGTAGCGTGGAGGACATCACCAAACCCTAGTTCATACACCGCCAAATTACATCTGCGCACCGCTTCCATCAATTCACCATGTAAACCTTCGGTTCCCTCAATAATCAAGAACAAACAAGCAGGAGTAAGGTTTCCCTATGGGGTCTGAACCTTGGTAAACTTTGTGTCCCCGATTTTCTTGCCTGTTAGCATAACGAAGCTTCCAACACTCCCCTCTTCCTAAAACCCAAGTCCATCAACCATGGGCATTGACATGTTAACCCCACATCAATTGGTGCCGTCTGTGGAACTAGGAGCACTAATGTTGCCACTTTGGCGGCCCCATCACCCGCGACCTACAACTCCTCCACAGCAGAGAACTGCATCCTATTTGGCACCTTCGACTTCGTCGGCGGCTTGTCCAGCCTTCAAATCCATAGGAGATGGAACCAACATGACAATCGAGATCCTACACTTCCAAGTCGGCAAGATGGGCACCCTTCGCTTCCCTGATCACACATCGGCGCAGTTGATTACATCTTCCTTGTGGTTCCCATCACCTATTGGCCCCCTGAGAGAGCTCAACGCTCTGACATCAACCTACGACACGTACAACAACAATTGCGACTCCAATCTGTGCGATCCATCGTTGGACGATGACATCTGCGGCTCTAGATCAGAGAGATGTGGGAGCAATGGCGACCAGGGCACTCAAGGCAACACCAGCAACAGAGGCCATACAAACACTGGCAACAATGGCCCCACCAACAGCAGTTGCGATCCTCCTAACCCTCCTAACCCTCCAAACCCCACAGATCCACCTCTCGGAAGAAGGGTGGGAGCAAGTTAGGGAAGCCCTACGGGGCCACCCCCTTCCAGACGACGCATTCCACGACATGCTGATGCCCTAAAACTTGATCCTCATAAAGGAGTTTAACCTCGAAAAGGTGGGAAATGCTAACCTTGAGTCGTGCAAGAAGCCAGCCGACAAGTCAAGTGCCCGACAGGCGACATTCTCCTCAATCGGTGGATCCTCCCCAAAGGGAAACGGCGCCGGAGCTCCCAAAAGACGCTCTTAGCTCGACCACCTTGATAAAAAATCTCGACAAGAAGCCAACAAATCCCTCGACTTCTCGTTCATGTCAGTGGAATCTTAGTGTCACATGATCCCCAAAACACCGCAAGCAACCGCGATAGAAGCTACATCATACCTGCTGACTAACCAGCCTTCGGCTGAAGATCCACAATCTGCCGTACACCGATCTGCCATCGTTGGGCTCGGGTTGGTGGAGGCTGCACTTGCTAAAGATCGCACTCCGGAGTCAGCAAACGCAAAAGATCCATTCACGAGGAATCGCTCACCATCATCTGATGAGGAAGATCATGACATGTAGCGGTGATGCTGCAGCCCGCGGCGAAAAAGCCACAATTACGATGCCCATGATGAGATATCACAACGCAAGGTCGACAAGATGCATGCCAAACACGCCTACTCAACCAAGTCGGAGGACGGAGAAACAAAGCTCTATGGCACCAACTACTTCAGGAGGGGCATACGACAAACTCAGATGCCAAAGGGCTTTAAGCTTCCTTCGGATACCGAAGTTTGACGGCATCCAGGAGCCGAAGATTTGGCTGGATGACCACATTCAGTCAGTCAAGTGTAATGGCTAAACCAAGAACACATCCATGCCATTCCTACAACTATAGATGAAGTGCGCCGCCTGATCCTGGCTCAATAACCTTCCTCGTGGTTCAATTCACAGTTGGGAAGAGCTAGTGTATAGCTTTGTCTGCAATCTGAAAGGCACCTACAAGCGGCTGATGTCAATCGAAGAGCTCCGTGCCTGCTGTCAAAAACCTAATCCCTCTGCTCGTACATCCAACGATAGTCTATCAGCAAGTACTTTGCGAAAGACATCTCCGAGGAGTGCGTAATGGACGCGTTCAATGGTGGCGTGTGCAGTCCAGAGCTCAGGGAGGAGATGGCCGCACGAAGCCCAAAACCATCGATCACCTGATGGACCTCGTGAAACATTGGCCAGACGGCGAAGACGCCATTCACAACAATCACGCTCGTTCAGACGATGATAACGACCTCGGCCGCAGGCATGACCATGGAGGGAAGCACCAAATGCATGGATACGAGGACCATGAAGAAGTCCACATGGTCGCAGCCAGCTATGCCAATAAGCGCGATGACGGCAACTGCAACAGTGGATACTGCAGCAGCGGCTATCGCGACAGCGGCAAAACAACGCTAGTGTGGCAGCGCCGCATCCGCGATGATGCACCCAGTGCCATGGAGAGGCTATCGAGACCTGGAAACATCCACTTCTACATCGACAATAAGGACAGCAAGAAAAAATCAAGCCACCTCCTCAAAGACTACTGCGAGTTCCAGAAGCTCCAAGAAGCATACACCCAACTGCATCGCGATGTGATGAGCCAGGGGTACAGAACCGCACCAGGCTCAATAGCATACGGGGCACTACCACCACCACATGGAGGACCCACATAGCATGCGGCTGCGATGATGCCAAACAGCGGGGCAAAGCAGAACCCACGCCCGCTAGGGAACATGGGCATGATCCAGAAAGAGCGCCCCTCCAACAGGACCTAGGAAATGATCACTCGCCAATTCAACTTGGTAGTCACCACTCCACCTACCATCCCTGAGTACCTCAATGGTTCTAAGTCCTGCATCACCTTCGACATAACCGACCACCCGCGTCAGATCCCTCACCCAGGCCATTCTGCCTTGGTGCTCGAGGCGTAGATCGACAACTTCGAGGTGAGCAAAGTCTTCATGGATGGCGGCAGTGGCATCAACCTCATGTTCGCTAGCACCCTACGCGCCATGGAAATCCCCATCTCTAGCTTGCCAGCATCCGAGACGACCTTCCACGACATTGTACCAGGGAAAGGAATCTACCCCCTGGCAAAATCTGGTTGGATGTCATCTTTGGCACACACGGAAACTTCTGACGCGAGCGCCTTGAGTTCGAGGTGTTCGACTGGCCATTTGCAAGGTTCCTGGCAGTGCCGCACTATGCGTACCTCCTAATGAAGATGTCAGGACCGAACGACATTATCACCATCTAGGGGAGCTTCACCAGATCTCACAGCTGCGACAGTGAATTCAAAAGATTCTCCCAGTCCTTCGACATGCAAGAGGAGTTGGCAAGGCTCAAGGAGTCGACAGACAACATTCTTCCTCCTTTGAGTAGGCAGAACACACTCGACTAGTCCTTCGATTTGATGGTCAACACCAAGGT